>JAAKGJ010000011.1:0-657500 GCA_020827535.1 Ustilago esculenta | reverse complement strand
ATGGGAGAGTTTGAGTTGACCCGTCACCACCCACTGAAGCGAGTTGAGCATGCCATTGCGAATAAACCTTCCAGACCCGGAATTGAACCACCTTTCAAACGCAGAAGGCGTAATATACTCGAACAACGACTCGCCCAACCTAGTCAACAACAAATACTGATACGGAATGCCTCGAATCACACGAGGAAGCTTCCAAATCAAACGTCGAGCAACCAACGTGGTACTCTTGGCCAACCCACACACCGCATTCGCAACATCGCACGAAGACTTTCCATACCCAACCACAATCACATGCTTATCCTGAATCGTCTGCACATCCAACCCCAAATCGGAAGAATGACAGATATGTCCGCCGGCGTGCTTCCATTCGTCCACGCCCACATACTCGGGAATCTTGCCTCGCGAAAACGTACCTGTCGCCACCACAAGATGGTCAAACTCATGCGTCTCGAGCGTAGAACCGTTGTTGGTGGTAATCTCCCATCCGTTTTGGATGGGTTCGGCACGCTCAACTCGCGTGCCGAGACGCATGAGTTTGCGCAGATCGTGCTTGTCGGTATACGCCTCGAGATAGTCCTGCACCTGTTGAGCCGCAGGCCACGTAGGGTAGTGACGCGGCATGTCCATGTCGGAAAGACTGTAGGTCTGCTTGGAGTTCTGAGTCGCCAAGCCAGGGTATCGACGTGATTTGGACCAAACACCTCCCACGTCGTCACACGCCTCGAACAGCGTCACGTCATGTCCATACTGGGTGAGATACTTGGTGGTGGAAATGCCGGCAAACCCAGCTCCAACAACAGCAACGCGCATGGTGAATGGATGTGTGGACCAACAAAAAAACAAAACAAAAAAAAAACAAGAAACAAAAAACAAAACGAGCAACGCTTTGGAGGGTTTGGTGTGGTTGCGCACAGGGTCGAAACCGCAACGGAATGGATAGATGGATGGATGGATAGATGGATGGATGTAAGCAGACCAAGCTTCTGTTAGCTTTGGGGGGAGGGGATGTGGGGGTTAGTGAAGATGAGGTCAGGAACGAGCGGGAGGGTAGGCGGCTATATAGAATCGGGATGGGTGTGGCACTCGCGCAAAGTGCGTGTGCGGGTTTGGTAGTGTATGTTGTCTGCCGAGATGAAGCGGAGAAGAGGCGAGGTCGAAGGACGAACGACGAACGAGGGAGGAGACGAACGGAAGCAGGACGAAGCGAAGTGAGGAAAGCGGTTGTGTGTGTGAGGGGAAGCAAGTTGGGAAACGGACGCAAGTCCTCGGGAGTGGAACAGAATCGTGTCATGTCCGCGCACACTGCCGGCTACGAGATGCGCCCTCGGCCGCCAACGTGTGCAACGTGTGCAACGCAGAGCAGGCTCTAGATTGCGGGTGTCAATCTTATCGCGACGTGGACCAGCGAAACGCAGCAACCAAGTGTCGAGGGTTGAAATGTGTGCCACCATCGACGCTCGATTGCATGCAGTGTTGGTCGGCTGTCAAAATGCGGGGAGCGCACAGGTGACTGCGAATGTGGCTGGTTGATAAAGTGACAGCCAATCACAGCGTTCCTTTTTTCGTCCTTTTCTTTTCTTTTTTCTTTTTTTTTTTTTCTTTTTTTTTCTTTTTTTTTGTGCATGCGGTGGAATTGTGTCTGCAGTGTGTACATTCCGTCGCGGGAGTGTGGCTGCGAGGCTGCGACGAGTAGAACGTGCTGTATGTGGATGGCTCTCGATCGAGGTGGTGGGTGTGGCGTACCGATATGGGTCACGCGGCCAGCGCTTCAAAGTGCGGGGAAGCGATGACGCTCAGATACGGTGCACTGGATGCGCTTAGCGGCAAGCCAAACCAACGCAAGTGCAAGTGCAAGTGCAAGTGCAACTGATATGGCATCGCATGCGCACACGAGCATACACACACACGGATGCGCCACGGGCATCGACCGAACACCACAGCTCAACACCCCCACCCATGCGGGGTAAACATGCTGATAGACGCGGCTCGAGCCCGGCGCAGCCACAGAAACATACGGCTCGGACACCACGAGTAGCGAGTGCGAACCAAACCGCGTGGACAGGACCCGGTCCGCGGGTATCGCAACGCTTATCTGTTTTTGTTTTTGTTTTTGTTTTTGTTTGGTTGTGGTGCTCCGAGAACAGAAGAGTGATGGCCAAGTACTGTATAGTGTGTGCAGGTGGATTGGTGGAGCGAAGCATGCAGTGTGTGACATGATGAACAGTAGCATAGGAGGCACAAACAATGGTGTATTGACCGACGGACGGACGGACGGACGCTCTCGCTTGGCTACCAGCCGCGGAGTCTTGTTTTGGTCTCGTCTCCAACATACTGTGCTGTACGCTTTAATTAGTGCACACCCTTCCTCCCTCCCCACTTCCATCGCACCTCCAACCAGCGCTTCTATTCACCTCGCTCCGCCAAGCTTGGCACCATTGTTCGTTTTGCATTCCAACACCACCAGTCGCACACTACACCCCAAACCCGCACCACACACACCATGGCGGTGGTTCGACCCAAAGTCACCTCGGACGGCACGTGGCACTTTTTCGACGGAGCGCTGCAGACGTTTTTCGTGTCTGCGGACCAACACTCGTTCACGTCTGGCCAGATCTTCCGCGCGGGCGATGTGCACTCTGGCGTGGGGCGAAAGAGCACCGCCACTCCGCCCTACCACATCCACCTGTACCAAACCGAAACGTTCGATGTGAAGCAAGGCACGCTGTGCTACTTGATCGATGGAAAGCAGGGAAAACTGCACGCGGGAGAAAAGGTCAACATTCCACCGTATTGTCCGCACACGTTTTGGAACGATCCCGAGACGGGCAACGATCTGCATGTGCATATCACGGTTCGAGGCGGACCGAACCCGGGATTCGACGAGGAGTTTGTGCACAACTTTTACGGATATCTGAGTTCGCGCACCATGGCGGGGAAGCCACCCAATGCGTTGCAGATGCTGCGCTTCTTGGACGATGCGGATGTGATCCTTGTACCGTCGATTCCGTTTGCGCGTGTGTTTCGTGCGTTGGGTTTGCTGTGGCCCATCGGCAGGGCGATGAATATCTTGTTTGGTCGTGTGCTTGGCGGTTGGTTGTTTGGCTTCCCCACGCGCTACAAGCAGTTTGACCACCAACTCTCCAAGTGAACAACCCCCCCCCCCCCCCCCCGCATACATTCTAGCCCAGTCGAATCGAATCGAGTCGAATCATTTCAAATCGAGCATGCTCAACTTGTATTGCGGCTTGGAATGGTGAATGGTGAATCGGGAATCGGGAATCGGGAATGGTGAATCGGGAATGGTGTGGGGTGAGAATGAGAAAGTGTTACATCGGGGGTGGTGGTTGAAGGCGGCAGTTGGGATACGGTGTGATTGTGCTGGATTGGTGGCGGCAGAGCGTGATGGCGTGGGGTGATGAGTTGGACTTGCGTGCGTGTGGGCGTGTGTGGGCGTGTGTGGGCGTGTGTGGGTGGGCGCATGGATTGTGGAATGGGTGTTGGAGAGAGAGCAACGTAGCCAGCCAGCCAGCGTGCGAATGAATGAATGAATCCGAATCACGAATCACGAATCACGAATGAATCCAAACCATTCCAAAGTGCAAAATCCAAATCCAAAATTCCAAATATTCCAATATTCCAATATTCCAAATATGCCAAATATGCCAAATATGCCAAATATGCCGACTAACCCTGAATCCAAAGTAGTGTAAACGGTCAAGTGTGATGATACTTGACTGCACAGTAATCCAGAGTGGGCGCATTGGTGTGACTGTTGAGAGTGGCCACTGTACACCAACCGCACAGCACTGTGAGTGTAGCAGTGTAGGATGGTACAGCACAGCACAGCACAGCACAGCACAGTCTAGTCAACGTGTGCGTGTGCGTGTGTGTGGCTGTCAGGTGTTGCGTGTGTGGTTGCTCTGGTTTGGGTTGAGTTGGTTTGCTGGTTTGCTGGTTTGCTGGTTGGCTGGCTGGCTGGCTGGCTGGTTGGCTGCTCAGCTGCCCAGAACTTGTGCACTCCACCACTGCGACCACACATTCCCATTCCTCACACCCGTCTTTCCTTCACCCCCCTCCTCCTCCTCCTCCTCCTCCTCCTTCTTCTTTGCAACCACTCCATACTCTGTCGGATACTTGTCCCTTTCCTACCCACCCGGGACTGGAAGAGATACGGTTGAAGCCGAGTCTAGTTGCTTCCTTCTCTGTCCACCGCACAGCTTCTCCATCGTCTTCCACATCATCCTTTTTGCGTAAGTGCCTTCCACTCCATCTGCATCCCATCGCCATCGCCATCGTATAGCTCACCCTCCATGTATCCGTTCTCCTCTTCCCCCCGCCTCTCTCCCTCCTGCTCAGCATCAACACGTTGCTTTCACAACAACATCAATTCGGCTCCGACCAATCTTCCTTCCCCCCACTGTACCATTACACAATCGCCATCATCCTTTGCGCCCATACCTTCGTGCGCAACTCATCCGCAAGCTGTTCCCACACACCAGCTCTACTTCCCCATCTCGCTGTTCGCACCCACTCCTGCATTTGACACCAACATCATCACTACCATACCATTGTAAGTTGCTTTCACCCCACCATACCACTCTGCTTTCGTCTCCTAACTCTTTTATCTTGTCCCTTTTCTTTCTTTTTCTTTTTCTTTTTCTCCCTCCCAACTAGTCTCGTCCCTTGCATACCTTGTACAATTCTTGTAACACCACCCTTGCAACACTCCACCCAACCACCCCCCGCATTAGACGATTCCGTCACCTGTTCGTCTCGCAGTCTCGCAGTCCCCCCCATCCACCACACACCCCCACCCCTCCACCACGCCTTCACCACCAGCCCTTGCTACCTTCAGCCGCAGCCATACCCACCATCAGCTGCATCTCTTCGTCCACGCTTCCTCCCAAACCTCTCCACAAAAATGTCCACCAACCATCGCCCCAGCTCGCGTCCTGACGCCGCTGCTACTACGCCCATCCAGTCCACCCCCGCCTCCGTGTCGCTCTCCGAGTCTACCCCCTCCATACCTCCAGCTTCCCAAGCTGCCACCCCCATCACCTCGTCCGACCACTCGCCCCTCCACCAGCCCCTCGACCCAGACCACCCCAAACTCGACGCTCACCTCGCCTCTGACGCCGGCGATGATAACGACATCCACGCTCGCATCGAGCGCAAGCGTCTCGAGCACGAGCACCAGCGCGCCATGCACCAAAAGGCGTTTGAACACCAGATGGCGCTGCTCGAGAAGCAGCAGCGTGAGGAGGAGCACAATCTCCTTCTCCAGAGGCTGCCCAACTCTGCCGCTACCACTGCCGCTACCACTGCCGCTGCCCTCGCTGCTTCCGCCCCGACCACGCCACCAAACGAGGCTGTTGCTGCCCACCCCAAGCTCGCCGCCGCCGCCGCCATCACTGCTGCCAGCGAGCGTCCAAACCCCAACCACCCTCCAGCCCGTGCCAAGCCTCTCTCCCACCTCTACCGTTCCATGCCATCCTCCCCTCGACACTCGGGCGACGCACAGCCATCGCCGGATGAGCTTGCCAAGGCTGTCGGTGCCATGTCCATCGCTGCCAAACCCGCCTCCAACAACAGCTTTCTCTCGCGCGCTGTCAGCAGCAGCAACACCACCACCACCACCACCACCACCACCGCCGCCCAACCCTCGCCCAACGATGCTGCTGCCAAGCGCGACAACTTTACGCCCGTCTTCAACCAAGGCTTCGTGTTCGACGACGAGCTCGACAACGAGGACTCGGCCTTCGTCAAAAAGTACAACCTCAAGGCCGACGACGATCAGTTCCCCATCCTCGTCCAGCGCAACAGCTTCTCCGACGTTCTCGCCGCTCGCTCCTCCGCTAGTGACGCCGCCAACTCCCAGCCTTCTGCTCGTGCAGCCGATTGGCCCAAGTTTGGCGCCAACAGCAACGCCTCTGATCCTACCGCTGCTGCAGTTGGCCACGCCAACGCCACTGCCGACACGCCCGCGTCTTCGCTGCGCGCGTCCGTGACGAGCAAGTCTTCTCCTCCTCCCGCTGGTACGCCTGGCATGGCTGCCTCGTTTGGAACGAGCGCCAGCCGTCAACAGAGCGCGTTTCCGCTTCCTTCGCCCTCTCCCCGCCTTTCCCAGACGGGTCGCTCTTCGCCTGCCCTCAACGCTACGTTTGCCGGTGTCGCTGCCCGACAGGCTAGCGGCCCTGCTTCGCCCTCGGCTGGCCTCGGACCACTCGGCACCGACGTGGGTCGATCCGGCGGTGGTTCGCGCTTTGTCAACACCGCCGTCTCCATCCCTGCCGCCGCCGCCGCCGCTGCCGCTGCCGCTGCTGCCGCTGGCCTCAAACCCCACGGTGTTGGTGCTGCGGCTGCGACTTCCGGAGGTGCAGCGTTCCCGAGCTTCAACCTGGGCGCGTTCTCTGGAGCTTCGACGGGTAGCGAGAGCCCTAGCCGGTTTGGACCTTACTCGCCCAGCAGCTTTGATGCGGCGGATGCTCGACGTGGCAGCCGACCCTCTTCTGGCTTGTTTGATGCGTTCAACCCCACTGCGGGTGCCAACACGCCCGGATCGCTCTTCCCAGCGGACAAGTACTCGATGGGCATGGTGGGTGGCGACGACCACGCCAAGCTGGGCGGTGCGAGTGCGGCGCTGGCCAAGCATGCGCGCAAGGGCGAGCTTGACGCGACGACGCAGCTGGAGGATCTGCAGGGCGAGATCTTTGCGCTGTGCAAGGACCAGCACGGCTGCCGCTTCCTGCAAAAGAAGCTGGAGGAGAGCAACGCGGCGCACCGCGACATGATCTTTTCCGAGACGTTTACGCATTTCGCCGAGCTGATGACCGATCCGTTTGGCAACTACCTGTGCCAGAAGATGCTCGAGTACTGCACGGACGAGCAGCGCAACCTGATTGTGGAGCTCGTGGCGCCGGAGCTCGTGACGATCTCGCTCAACATGCACGGCACGCGTGCGGTGCAGAAGATGATCGACTTTCTGTCGACGCCGCGCCAGATCCACTCGATCATTGTGGCGCTTTCGATGAACGTGGTGACGCTGATCAAGGATCTGAACGGCAACCACGTTGTGCAAAAGTGTCTCAACAGGCTGGGTGCAGACGACAACCAGTTTATCTACAACGCTGTGGCGGCGCACTGCGTGGAGGTGGCGACGCATCGACACGGGTGCTGCGTGCTGCAGCGGTGCATCGACCACGCGTCGGAGAGCCAGCGTGTGCAGCTGGTGGCGGAGATCACGTACAACGCGCTGACGCTGGTGCAGGATCCGTTTGGCAACTACGTGGTGCAGTACGTGCTGGACCTGAGCATCGCGCGATTCACGGACGCGGTGGTGCGACAGTTTGTGGGCAACGTGTGTCTGCTGTCGGTGCAAAAGTTCAGCTCGAACGTGATCGAAAAGTGCATCCGGGTGTCGGAGCCCGGGGTGCGGAAGCAGCTGATCGAGGAGCTGCTCAACCGCACGCGGTTGGAGAAGCTGCTGCGCGACTCGTTTGCCAACTATGTTGTGCAGACGAGTCTGGACTATGCGGACCCGGTGCAGCGGATGCGACTGGTGGAATGCATCCGACCCATCCTTCCGGTGATCCGCAATACGCCGTACGGGAAGCGCATCCAGAGCAAGCTGCAGCGCGACAATCTGGATCTGGGACCGCCCAACGGCGTGCCGTACTCGGTGCTGCATGCTGCGCACCAGCAGCAGCTGCACGCCATGGCAGCCATGGCGGGGCATCGAGGCGGCGCGGGCGGAGTCAACGTCGGATACATGGGCATGAACGCGTACGGCGCTCCTCCTCCCGGTGCACCTGGCGGACAGGGACACGCGATGGCGCCGCACCTGCACCACGCACCGCACCACCTGGCTGCGCAGCCACACATGTACGCAGGTGTCGGCGGAGGAAACACACACATGCGTGGTGGTCCCGCCGCACACACCGCACACGCCAACCACGCCAACCACGCCAACCACGCCAACCACGCCGGCCACGCTGGCCACGCTGGCCACGCTGCACACACGCTGCCACCGCCCAACTTCGGACACGGCGGATACGCAGGCATGGGCGGCGGGTTCAACACCAACCTGGCGGCGCCAATGGGCATGCACCACGGCGGTGGCCGCAACCCCAACAGCGGATCGTTTGGCAACAACCCCGGTGGCGGTGGTGCGAACAGCGGCGGCGGCGGCGGTGGTGGTGGTGGTGGCGGGTTTGGAACGTACTGAAGCGCCATACGCCCAAACCAAATGATATGTTTGTTGTTTGTTGTTTGTTTGTTTTCGCTCGAAGCGATACCCGGATGCTTCTCTCTCTCTCTCTCTCTCTCTCTCTCTGTGTTGTCGTACTCGACCAAGCCATGCCAACCTCATGTGTACAATGTTGATTATCGCTTTTCTCAAGCCTCCCACTTTTCGTACGGTGGTCGCAAGGCTGCCGTTGTCACTATACGATCGCGCGCCCTCCCCCCCCCCCTTCCCCACCCTCCTCCCCCGCCCAATGTGTTCTATATACAATGTGAATGTGAATGTGAATGTGAATGTGAATGTGAATGTGAATGTGAATGTGGTGGTTCTCTCGTGGGCTTGGTTTGCAATGGATTCTCTCGCACGAGTAGTGTGTAGCATGCAGCAGTGTGTGGCGTGTGTGGCGTGTGGCGAGTGGCGTGGGTGCAGTGCGCGATGAGTGGATCCAGATTCGCAGCAACAAGCCTGACGCACCATCACACTCTGCCGCATTCCCCCTTGCGTGCGATTCCCTTGCGTGCGATTCCCTTGCATGCGATTCGCTCGCATGCTGCACGTGTGTGATGTGAAGTGATGTGAAGTAATGTGAAGTGATGGGGTGTGATGGCCGACAATGCGAGAGACGCGGAGAAGGCACGAGTAGGTGACTGTGCTGTGCTGCACTGTGCTGCACTAGGCTGTGCTGTGCTGTGCTGTCCATTCCCTCCATTCCCCCCATTCCCCTCCCCTCGTTGGCCTTACTCTTACTCTTACCCTCTCTCTTACCCTCACCCTCACCCTCATCCTCACCCTCATCCCTCACCCTTACCTTCACCCTTACCTTCACCCTTGGGCTGCGTCTTGCGCTTGCCTTTATTATTTTCTTTTCGACGAGTGCACCGAGTGCACCGAGTGCGCGCGTGCGTGGGTGCGGCTGCGGCTGCGGCTGCTGTTGCGTCAAATGAATCCCAAGCTTGCTCATGCACAAACACACTTTATTCCACTCACCACCACCACTCGTCTTGATCATTCGCTCTCGCCACCACCTCGACCCTCCCGCTCACATGCCATACACCACCGCTCCAGCATGAACAATCGTCCTCCCGCTCTCCAACCCCCCGCCGCCAACCCCACCGCATCGCCCCTCTTGAACGCCCCTCCAATACGCTTGCGACATCCGCTGCCCCCGCTGCCCCCTCCGCCGCTCCAGTGTCCATCCACATCCACATCCACATCCGCACGCTCCATCAACTCCTCACTCCCACCACCCTCCAAGCCGTCATCCACCCGCTCCCCCCGCTACAGCTACCCCACCACAAGCGCCTCCCCCTCCACCAGTCCGTACTACTCCAGCAGCCATCCCAGCCCCGCTCCCAGCACCACCAGCATCGCTAGCAGCACCACCAGCAGCGCAGCCAGCAGCCTCCGCACCCCTCCCGACCTCCTCATCAATGCAACCACCGTCGGCCACTCGCGCGCAAAGTCTCACACGCCCCCCGTCAATACTTGGAACGGTCTCGTCGTCAAGCCGCGTCAACCTCGCCATCTCGCCAACCACGAGATCCGCTCCAGGAAGAAGCTTCTGCTCCATCTCCCCGATCTACCGCTGCTTCAACTCCCCAGTCCTCCGCCCAGTCCGCAGCAGCCATATCCACACCAATCCAACCCGCATCACTCCCAACTCAAAAGGAGGAGGACGTCTCCCTCTTCTGCTTCCGACACACAGCCTCGTGTCGAGCCGCCAGCTTCCCAGTCTCGGCGCTTGGCTGTTGCCAAACAGTGCGACTCGAGCGGCTTGACGCCCTCCGCACTCACCGCCCTCGCCGCCTCGTACCGCTCCGCCGCGCGCCAGCTCAAACACAATGCCGACGCGCGAACCACGTCGCTCTGCGCAAACCGTCCCAGCTACATGGCCGCCCGTCCCACACAAGTATCCGCGCTCGAACAACTCGATGCAGTGCTCCTCTTCGCACAAGCCTTCTGGCTCGACGATGTTGCTGCCAACACCAACACCAACGCAGCACACACCACGCCATCCGTTGGCTGCATACCAAACAACTGGATCAGTCTGTTCGGTCTACTCCGCTATGCCACCAATGCGCACAACGATCTCGGAAACCATCTACTCGTAGGCGTGTGTAGACTACTCGAAGCGGCGGTTTTGCGCAAACTGCATGCACACGATTCGGTCGTGCTCCAAAAACTTGTCTCCCAACCACCCAACCCCGTCACCGCTTGCTACTTGGACGAGGTGGCAGCGTTGGTGAATCGACTCGGTTCGGATCTCGAACGTGCAGATCGACTGGCTACCCAAGCCCGCAATTTGCTCTCGCTTGCCAATGTTTCTGCTTATCCATCACTCTATCAAACCATTCTCTCCTCCGTCGCTGCGACTACACACGTCGCTGCAAAGTTTGTCGACCCCTCCAATCCAATGCCACCCACCACCACCACCACCACCACCACTACCACTACTACTACTACTACTACGACTCCAGCCGTGGCGGTGGGTTGGCCGTTGGATTGCATCACCCCCATCCCGCACATCGTTGTGTTCGGTAGATGTGCCTTGCGTTGCCATGCTTTGGTTAGGAACGTCGCTTTCGATTTGGTCAGCGTTCCTTCGTAGTTGCTCATACTTTCTCACTCTCACACTCTCACACTCTCACACTCATTCGTTTCGATTCGTTTCGATTCGTTTCGTTAGGCCCATGTTTTCGTTCTTGTCTGCAATCGCATCTTCACTTTTTTTCTTTTTCTTTTTCCCCCTCCCCCTTTTCCCTTGTCTTTCCCGCTTTCGACCGCTTCGACGACTTCACCAACGAATCCTTCCAATTCGGGCTTTGCCTCGATACCCACTTTTCACCTTTGACGCCCAACTCAGTCTGCTTGTGCTGCTACGTTGTTCAAATGCAGTTTCGACATTGTTCGGGTTGGGTTGGATACGTCCCCCGCATCTCCAAAATCGTATCGCGATCTGACATGGAAACATGGTGATTGTGCTGTAGAACGTCGTTCTTGCTACCTCCCCTTTCCCTTTCCCTTCCCCTTCCCCTTTACCGCTTTCGACCGCTTCGACAACTTGACCAACTTATCCCTCCTCCAATCATCCCCCCCCTCCTCCTCCTCCTCCTCCTTCACCTCCTCCTCTTCTTCTTCTTCCACCACTATATCTTCCAAATCAGGTTTCGCCTCGATACCCACTTTCACCTTGACACCCAACTCGGTCTGCTTGTGGAATGCAACCGCATGACTCGTCGCATTGTATCTGCGCGTAAAACCCCCTTTGACTACACTCGGAACGTTCTTCAGCCCAGTTTCCGCAGCGTTCGGTTCGAGTGCCATCTCCAAGATCACTTCGCGGTCTTCCAGGGTGAGATGGTATTCGTCCATGGTCCAAATCACCTCCTCTATCCCGTCCATCCCCTTGGATATCAGTGGTGTGATCAAATGCGACCATAGACTCGGTACATAGTGCTGTCGAATGTCGTTCTTGCTGCCGGAAGCGACGAGACGCATCTTGGCTTGGATGTCGACGACGGCACGCGAGAGACGTTGTTGCTTCGAGTTTTGACCCAACCAGCTGGGGAAGCTGGGAAACCCTCCTTCGGTGGCGCCGTACATGAACGAGCATGGACGCACCGACGAGGCGATCGCGTGCAATGGCATGAGACTCCAATGCTGTTCACTTGCGTGAATCATGCTGTCCACCAGGTCGCCGTCGGAAATGCTCTCGGAGGCGTTGCGCAACAGTTGCAAATGCTTGAGCTGCTGTGTCGCTCCGGTTTGCTTGGACGCCAACACCGGTCTAGCCTTGACGTAGTTCTCCGCCACCATAAGCGGCACGAACGAATGATCCTGAAAGTACAAATCCGCCTTGTCGTTCAATGTCTTTTTCGACGTAGCACTAAACATGCCGGGAGCCGACAACTCGCTGTACAACGAGAACGGAGTGTGCAATCCCGGCTTGGAATTCTCGCTGCCCAACCGCTTGGACTCGTCGAAATCCATGGTATCCTTGCACAGCTTCCACGTGCTCAGCATGTTGATCACCGACCGGATGTCGCTCTGGGCAGCCTCGATGAGTTGCGCCATCACCTCGCCGGGGATCTTGAGTTTCTCCTTGAATGCGATGGAGAGCATGCGCGATTTGACCTGGTTGGCGTCGGGTTTGCGGAACGAGAGGTTGTACGTGGTGTGTTCGAACGGACGCATCTTTTGGTTTCGACGATCGTTGCAGATGCAGATGATGGGAACCTTGGTCTTCTTGATGAGTGCGTTGATGGCGCCTACACCGCCACGATCGCCACCCGACATACCATCCACCTCATCCATAATCAAAACCGTGCGTTCATGAATACGAGCCCCATGCGCACCCAAAGACGTCACGTTGGTGTACCAACTATCAAGCGACTTGTTGTTGACCGTATCGTGCAACATACGCTCGATGAGTTTTTTACTGCGTGTATCGCTTGCGTTGAACTCGAGCACAGCATACCCCTCCATCCTCGCAACCAAATGCGCCGAACTCGTCTTGCCAATCCCCGGAGGTCCAGAGATCAACACCGCACGATACACATTCATCCCCGTCGGTCCCGGCTTCTTAAACCCACTCCGATACGAAGCCGGCCACGCCTTCAACCACGCAGCCAACTTCTCCACCGCCGCCTTATTCCCCACAAGATCCTTGATGTGTCTGGGTTCATACTTGGTGGTCCAAAGCAGATTCTGCACGCCGCGCTCCTCTGGGTTGGTATTGTTGGCAACATCGAAACCATTCGCGACTTGTTTGATCTTTTGGTTCTCCGCCTTGATCTTTTGGCTTGTGGTTTCATCAAGCTTGCCTGCACGCCGACTACGGATCAAGTCGAGAAACCCATCTTCGTCGAGCGTACGGATGTTGTTCCTTCTGATCGAGTCGAGTTTCTTCGCACCAGCTCCATCGCCAAGAATGACAAACGACGTTTTCGACGACGGCGCGCACGTGACTCGAGCACCGTATCGTTTGGCTAGTTCGGTGGCTTCGTCGCGACTGATCGAGGAGAGTTCGCCCGTGAATACGAGCGTGAGGCCGGCGAGACAGTTGGGCGCTCCTCGAGGGATTGGTTTCGACCCGGGCGCAGAGGGTCCGGCGGCACGACGCGCAGCGATCTCTCTCCACGTCGCTCTTTTGTTGGGTAGACCAGGTGTTGTTGGAGGTTGGGTTCGGGCAGGCGGTTGGTTGTGCACCTGCTCATCGTAATCGTCATCATGGTCGTCACCAATTTTGGTCTTCGCCTGCACCCCGCCCCTGGACACATGCTTGCGAACCACCACAACCTCGTCATCCTCCGAATCGTCAATCACCATCGGATCCGCCCTCGTCGCCTTTGGCGTGCTCCCCGCCTCCACCTTAGCAACAAAGTACTCGGACGTTGCGTCTGCAGCACCGGCAGTGGCAGGCTTGGCGGTGAAGAAGTTGGACAGCGAGGCTTGGCCCTTGGGCAGCGGTGTTGCTGTTTTTCTGCGCGCCATTGTGTTGCAGCGTGAACACAACCTCGAGCGCGACCGGATCGAGGTTGGGAGGCAAGGCGAAATCGAGTTGGTACGAACGACGTACACGATTGTGAGAGTGGCGAACACACACGCGTGTCAACTCTGTTACTCGGCGGCGATCTAACATGCTGAGTCATGACGATGGCCCGTGCGTGTGGTGCCACCACCACACACCACCACACCCGCCTGCTCATGCCACCGCCTGCTCATGCCACCGCCTGCTCATGCCACTCGCCGTGTCCAGCTTGCAGTCCCACTCCCATCTGCTCGCATGCACAACATGGCCGACCGCGACCGCACGAGTGGGCATGCGTCGTCGCTCAAGGTATCCATCCGTCCGCTCCAGTCGTCCTTCTTCGCGGGCGAACACTTTGTGTGCCACATCACGTTTACCAACACCAACGCGCGCGGCGTCCACACCGAATTCGACTCGGCAAGTCACACGGGGACGAGGCCTTCGTTGGACGACAACCATGCCAGACGTGGTGGGTCGGCGATACGCGCACATGCCAAGTCGCGCAGTGTGGATGTGAGCGCGTTGCGACGCGAGGCGGACGCAGAACGCGATGGTTGTGGTGCAAAGACGTGGTTGGGCGTGAGCACGCGCAAGGTGTTGCGATGTTTGGATGGCGAGGTTTTGCCACAACGTAGGAATCTGATTGGAAAGTGTGTCGAGTCTCACTCCACGTCGCTCTTCCATCCTTGGTCCGTATCTGCGTCCAATCCTTCGCATCGTTCGTCCCAGTCCACCTCGGTTTCGTCTCGATCCCATGCCACCGATCTAGGTGTTGCACATCCACATCTGGCGCATTCTACATCCAACCAATCATCCGTCAATCCACAACAACAACTCTCCCCAAACCCTCCCGCACGATTCTCGTCCCTCCAGCCGTTGAGTTCCAAAAGGTCTCCGAACGCATCCATCTCCCCCACCCACTCGCACTCGCGCAAAAAGTCGGTGGCACAAGTGCAAGCAGAAGACCTCACCGAAGCATTCGAACTCAACTCCGCCTCCTCCCCCACCAGCGTGTGGATGGACGCCCACCACTCCAAACCGTCCAGCCTGTACGCACTCGGTCGCAACCACACCATGCAAAGCGTGTTTCGTGATTCGCTCCCGAATCCTAGTTCGAGTTGGATGGATAGTCCCATGTATCCGCCCACGCAGCCGTTGAAGCAAGGTAGCGAGAAAATACTTTGGTCGTTTGTGCAGTTTAGCGGCACGCTCGAGATCGACCAAAGTCTGGTCAAACCCACTGATTTCGACACGTTGAAACGACGACTTGCGTATGGCGATCTTCATGGCGTGAATGCGTCGACGCATTCCATGTGCGGTACGCCACGCACGTTGGGTGGCGGCGATTTGGGAGAGACGCGCGATGTAGAGGGGGCGGAGTCGAAGGGGTGGGGTGGTTATTTGAGGCATACGTTTGGTTCGCGCGGCAGCGGACATGCGAGGTCAGGGTCGACCATGAGGGATGTTCAGGATAGGACGTTGAGGAGTCGTGGTGTGCCGACGTTTGCAGGCGTGCCGAGTGTAGTAGCGGTGGATTTGGTGTTGGATGCCGGGGAGACGAGCACGTTTGAGGTGAGGTTTCAACTACCTGTGGATTTGCCTCCATCGTTCGAGGGAAAGGCGATGCGGTTTGGATATGTGCTTTCGTTGGGAACCAATCGCGCATTGCATCCAATCGGCAAAACGAGTCGATTGATCCAAGTGCCAATCCGGGTATATAACCACGTTGGAACAGCAGGAGTACGACCGTTCTTTGATCTGATGAATCCGATCATCCTCACCAAACAACACATCCAAATCACTCCCCTCCCCCCCTCCTCCTCCTCCTCCTCCTCCTCCTCAACAACAACAACAACAACAACAAGTTCTTCCTCCAATTCCGAACCGCGACATTCGAAACCCAACCAAAACCAGCTAAAAAACGTGCAACAATACCCCCCCCCCTCCCCCCCCTCCCCCCCAACCTGCAAATCCCACATCGAAACCCTCCTCCAAACCGCACCCAAAACCACGTACGACATCACCAAAGACACCACCCCCACCGCCACGCTCACACTCCCCAAATCCAAATTCCGTCTTGGCGAAACCATCACCGCCACAATCGAGCTCAACAACTCCACCCACGCCACCAACACCATCCGTCTATCTGCATGGCTCGAAACCTTCGAAACCATCCACCCAACCCTATCCACACTACCCGCCACTCGATTGCAACGACTCACCAAAGTGGTACATGCACAACACCATCGAAGTGTACTAGACCGTGGTAGAATTGTTGTTGAACTAACCATCCCCAACGGTGGCACGCCTGAATTTGAAACCACCGGAGGTGGATTAGTTTGGATTCTCAAATTCGCATTCCTAACCCTCTCCCATCCATCCCAAAAAGCTTCACACTCAAAACATTCCAAACATTCACAACCCGAACAACAATCCGACAAAATGTGGAAAACTCATCTAGTCGAAACTCAATCAGACGGCTGGAATCGTTACCATATACGTCTCCACGCAATGCAAACTCTACTCGACCAAACGATCGCAAATAAACATTCTACACTGGAAACTTTCGAGTGTACCATCCCCATCACCGTTTTACCAAACTGTACAGCACACAATTTCGCCACCGTAGAATTCTTCACCTAAAAAAAAAAAACAACCCACCAACCCCAAACCTTCCTCTTCTTCTTCTCACTACCCTACATAGTTTCTTATTCTTTCCATTCAATCAATCATTCCAACAACAACAACAACAACATTTTTTTTTTTTTTTTTTTTCCCCCAGTTGTTGAGACTGATTCAACACATCCAAAAAAAATAAAAAAAATTAAAAAAAATTAAAATTAAAAAAAATTAAAATTAAAAAAAATTAAAATTAAAAAATTAAAATTAAAAAATTAAAATTAAATTTTTTTTTTTTTTAATTCTCAAAAACAACCCCCCAAAAACTCAAACATCTCTCTCTCTCTCACACAAACTTTTTTTACCACACTTTTACAAAAAACACCCCCACCTACCAACATATACACATACACAAACCCCAATCAATCAATCAAAAAAAAAATTAATTTTTTAATTTTAATTTTTTTTTTGGGGTTGTGAGTATCTATCTCAACTACACCCCCTCTTTTCCCACCCCCCCCCCCCCCGCTTTTTTTTTTTTTTTTTTTTTTTTTTTTTTTTTTTAATTTTGGTGCACTACCAATGAAATCTCACATGTAAAAATAATGGAATTTGGCATGCCAAAAAGGAATTTGGCACGAGATTCACAATGGGCGGGAAATTTTCAGCCAAAAAGGGGGGCTGGTGTATCCCAAAATTGTGGATGGGTATGCGTCCATGGGAAAAAAAATTTTGAAAAAACTTTTCACTTGGGGTGTGCATCAAAGGTCATGGAAAAGTCTTGCCGCAATTGGCAACATATTGGATATTAGCGAATGTGACATCCTGAATTGGGATGTGTTGACCCTGTTGGAAATATACAGTCACTCGCGTTTTCGACTTTGGAACGATCTGTTAGATCATGGAGGTGCAACACAGCCAACTAGGATGCATCAGTATTCCTCAAAAAAATTATTTCGACACTGTTAGGCCCACGATGCATCAAGAAAAGTCCAATTTCGGACCCCCCCCCCCCCCCCCCACATCCGGCTATAGGACCCCCCCCACTCACCCAATTCCAGTTATTAGTCTGTGACTGCAGAGACTCCACACCCATATCTCTGAAACACAATTTTTGTGTCAGATGAGTGTGGACCATATATATTGACAAAGATAGGAACACACTCCTCTGTGATAGGGAAAGATAGTGTATATATGCAACCCCCACACACACACGTTCAAAGATAAGTTCCCATAACATTCCACTGTCTCTACTCAAGATCCCAAACAATGCTCCATACTCTCCAAGACTCGACACACGTATCATACCCCTCAATATAGCAAAGACATAGCCAACTTTGAGAAGGTATTACCATCATAGGAAAAAACACACATATATACATTGACTCACTTGTAGATACAGTTGTAGAAAGTCATTTGAACTAGTTCCCATATCCTCGCATAGCAAGGTCTGCCTTCTCCTCTTCTCCATCTCTCTTCCTCCTGCGTGAGACAAGTTGCCTACGTTGTTAACTGCTCCTCAATCACTACTGCAACCCTCTGATATCCTCTATCTACGGAGTGTATCTAAGCTGAAACATCCTCAGACTTAGCTCTACAAGCCCCTCCAGTATAGGGAAGGCACTATCGAGATAGCTACTTGTTCCTGCCTTAGCTGATCAGTGGTTTCCCCAGGATTCCTGAACCGGCAACGGTAACACATTACCGGTTCACTCCTTTAAATAGACCCATCGTCGGATTTTGGATTTTTGATGGGTGTTTGATTTTTTTTTTTGGAGAATTTGAAATTTTGAAATTTTGATGAGTTTTTGACACATCGAAAGAATGTGGAGGCATGCATTTGGATGCAGCAGTTTGTGGGGTGCAGGTTCCTGTGTTGGGAATGTTGGGATGAATGAAGTGGGGTCCCCCACATTGGGAAGTTTGACCCTGAATGGAGATTAGATACCCTGAATCAGGTAAATGTTGAGATATTGTCTGTGCTGTGAAACTTTGACTTTCTTGAGTGGCTTGGTGACGCTGTCAGCAAGCTGTGCCAATGTAGGAATGTTGGTGACAATGATGGTACCATCAAGTTGTTTCTCCCTCACAAAGTGATATTTGATGTTGATGTGTTTGTTTCTTTGATGGTCCTTGGGGTCCTTAGATAAGTATATGGCTGCTTGGTTGTCCACATATAGCGGTGTAGGCTTGTGAATCTCAAACGAGAGTTCAGCTAGGAGTTGTCAGCTCCAGGTGATTTCCTTGCATGCTTCTGCCATAGCAATGTATTCTGCATAGGTAGTTGATGTCACAACTAAGGGTTGCCTTTTGCTTAACCAGCTGTAGGGCATTCCATTGATGGTATTTGCAATCCCTGATGTGGACTTTCAAGTGGCAGTGTCCCCCCCCCAAAGTCTGCATCAGAGTAGGTTTGCAAGCATGCGCCCCAATCTTCCTCAGGAGGGAAGGATGTTCCCTTCTTTGTGAAGAGGAGTCTGTAATTGGCAGTACCTTTGAGATAATGGAGAAGGTGCTTTGCAGCAGTCATGGCTTTGTCAGTTGGGGAAGCCAGGTAGCAACTAAGACAGTTGACAGCAAAGGCAAATGTCTGGTTGTGTGCAGGTGGAGATGTAGACGATTGAGCCAATGATGGTACGATAGAGGGAGTGGTCATTTGCATTGAGTGCCACTCCATTGGCAATGTCACTCGCGTTAGCAGGTGTGTGCACAATGTTTGCATTGTTGAGACCAAATTGCATGAGCAGGCGTTGTATATGGCTGGTTTGGGAGAGGTGGAGCAACGTTGGAGTAGATGTGACTTGAATACCTAAGATGAACAATACTGGATCTCCTCCAGTCATCTTAAACTTGGATTGGAGCAACGAGATGAACTTATCTGCTGTAGGCTTGTGTTTTGCAAAGATGAGGACATCATCAACATATAGGGTGAGGATGAGAGGTGGTTCACCCTTGTTCTTGATGTAGTAGAGAGCAGAGTCGTAGTTGGATCGTTTGAAGCCGATGTCAGTAAGTGTACTATCTATTGGAAGGAGTGAACCGGTAATGTGTTACCATTGCCAGTTCAGGGATCCTGGGGAAACCACTGATCAGCTAAGGCAGGGGCAAGTAGCTATCTCAACAGTGCCTTCCCTATATCGGAGGGGCTTGTAGAGCTAAGTCTGAGGATGTTTCAGCTTAGATACACTCCATAGATAGAGGATATCAGAGGGTTGCAGTGGTGATCAAGGAGCAATCAACAATATAGGCAACTTGGCTCACGCAGGAGGAAGAGAGATGGAGAAGAGGAGAAGGCAGACCTTGCTATGCGAGGATGTGGGAACTAGTTCAAATGACTTTCTACAACTGTATCTACAAGTGAGTCAATGTATATATGTGTGTTTTTCCTATGATGGCAATACCTTCTCGAAGTTGGCTATGTCTTTGCTATATCGAGGGGTATGATACCTGTGTCGAGTCTTGGAGAGTATGGAGCATCATTTGGGACCTTGAGTAGAGACAGTGAAGTATTGCAGGAGCTTATCTTTGAATGTGTGTGTGGGGTTGCGTATATACACTATCTTTCCTATCACGGAGGAGTGTGTTCCTATCTTTGTCAATATGTACGGTCCACACTCATCCGACACAAATTGTGTTTCAGAGATATGGGTCTGGAGTCTCTGCAGTCGCGGACTAATAACTGGAATCGGGTGAGTGGGGTCCTATAGCCGGATGTGGGGGGTCCGAGATTGGACTTTTCTTGACATGTCGTGGCCTAACAGTGTCGAAATAATTTTTGAGGAATATTGACACGTCCTGGTTGCCTGTGTTGGACCCCCACAATCTAACAGATTGTTCCGAAGTCGAAAACGCGAGTGACTGTATATTCCAACACTATCAGCCTTTTGGTACCAGGTGCATCCAGCTTGTTTAAGGCCATAGAGAGATTTATTGAGTTTGCAGACAAGGGATTGAGATCCCGATTGTGTCATGGAGGCTGGCAATGGAGGTTGTCTCATGTAGAGGTCAACATCCAGTTCACCATTGAGGTAGGCAGTGACGACATTGAGCTGGTAGATCTTCATGTCATATTGGAGTGACATGATCATGAGCATTCTAAGTGTAGCCATTTTTACCACTGGTGTTAAGGTTTCCTCATAATCGATACCATGAACTTGAGTATAGCCTTGAGCAACCAGTCTAGCCTTGTATTTGTCGATGGTGCCATCTCCTTTCCATTTGATTTTGAACACCCATCGACTGCCAATGATGTTGGCATTATCGGGAGCATTCACTATGGTCCAGGTGTTGTTCTCCTGGTGTGAGTTGAGCTCTTTTTGAATTGCCTCTTGCCATTTGGGCCAATCAGATTGTTGTTGAGCTTGGAGAATGGTTCTTGGTTCATCATCAGATGCAGGGAAGGGAGTTCCTTCATCAGTACATGTTTTGTTGGTGAAGGTGCCTTTGGTGTCATCAATGGTGACAGAGGAGAAGGAGCATATAAAGTCCTCCAAGGGTGGAGCAGAGATCCCTTGATCTCTTTCCTCTTGAGTGAGGTAAGGGAATCCCACACATTCTTCCTCTTGGGCAAATGTAGGTCCATTGTTGCTTGGGGGGTGCACGATATTGGGACTAATGGCTCAAATTGGAGTGGGATGGATGAGGACTGGTTCTTGTGGAGCCTCGTCGTTAATGTTGATGGTGGTGGTGTTCTCAATTTGAGGAGTGTCTCGTTCCTTAAAAGTTAGCATTCCTGCTAGAAAGGATAGCCCTGGTCCTAAGGTTGAGTAGTTTGAAGGCCTTGGACCCATTGGTAACCCCAATGTATACTGTGGGTAGGGCTCACTCATCGAGCTTTGAGCGGTTCTGCTCAGGTATGTGTGCCCACACTTGGCATCTGAAAACTCACAACATCGAGTGGTCTCCTTCCCATTGAAGGAAACACTTGAAGGGTGTCTCCATGGACAGTGCCTTTGTAGGATGCCTGTTATTCAAATAGGCAGCGTGGAGCAATGCATCTCCCCATAAGTAGTGGGGAGCTCCTCCTTGAAGAAGGAGACTTCTGGTGATGTTGAATAGGGTCCTGTTCATACACTCAGCAATTCCATTCTGTTGAGGAGTGTATGGTGCCAATGTCTCATGTTGAATCCCTGTGGAGGAAAGGTAAGCATCAAACTCTCTACTGATGTACTCACCGCCATTGTCTGATCTGAGCCATCATAACTTCTTTCCCATCTGGTTTTCCATCAGAGTCTTATACTCTTGGAAGTGACCAAGTACCTCACTCTTGTGAGCCATGAGATAGACCATCACAAACCTACTGTAGTCATCGATGAAGGTTACAGCAAATTGGTGACCTCCAGGCATTATATCCTTGAACTTGCCGACAACATCAGAGTGGATGAGCTGTAGGGGCTCAGTTGTCATTGTCATCATGTGATTGGGAAAGGGTTGCCTATGAGACTTGCTAACCTCACATACATGGCATTTTCCTGAGCTCATGTCAGTTTCCTTAGCAACTTCTGGGATGACTTCTGATATCTGCTTCATCCTTCCTTTGCTGGGATGACCAAGCCATTGATGCCAAATTGAGGTTGAGACAGCACCATAGGTGAGGGCTGCGAATTCAGGCTTTGGTTGGCATAGGTAGGTGAGCATGTTCCTTGTCTCTCCCTTAAAGATGATGTTGCCTCCCTTCCTCACAATGAGTCTGCCGCCATTGATGCTGATACTAGCGACCTTGGCAACGAGGTTGAGGGAATTGAGGTTGGCTGCATAGGTTGGGACATAGAAGATGTTTTTGAGGACTAGAGTGTGAGTTTTCTTGTGTCCTAAATCGGCAACTACCTTAATGGTGCCTTTGCCACAGGCCAGTACATGTTGGAGGCTGCTGCTCTGGATAGGAGGTGTAGCGGTTTCAGAAAGTTTGGTGAACAGGTTCTTGTTTATACAGATATGAACAGTTGAAGCAGAATCAATGATCCAGTTGTTGGCACTACCATAGCCATTATCAGATGAGGAGTAAGCTGATTTTGGGTTCACTACATCTGTGATCATGGCAGTTTCATCACCCTCCTCCTTTTGGGGGTTTGGGCATCTATTAGCATAATGGCCTTTCTGTTTGCACTTGAAGCAAATGACTTCTTTCAAGGGTTTGCCCTTGGGAGGGCTGTTTCCCTTTTGGGAGTTGAAGTTCCTGGATTGGTTGTTGAACTTCTTTGGCCTGCCGTTGGTAACGAATGCAGAGACAGAGTTCCTTGATCGTTGACTTAATCCATAGACATGGAGTCCAAGTTTGATTTCCTTGGCCTTGGGTTGGTCAACTATATTGTCATATTTGACCTTCTCATTGATCTTGTCCTTGATGATAGTGACTGGCCTGATCTCACCATCGGCATCTCTGATAGCAAAGGACTGCTCCTTGCGCCAATTGCGGTAAGATTCTTCCAATTGGCTGTGGATTCCAGCGTATTTGCAGCACAGTCCCTTCATTAGGACAGTGTACCATTTGTGCCAGGAAGTTTGAGCTCCACCAAGCTTCAATTGCTCTACCTTTGTTGCAATTTTGGCAGTGTAGCTCGCAATGGTGAGTTTGTCTTGCCTAAGACTATTAAATTCAGTCTTGATTTCCTTGAGCCTGTACCTTAGCTTTGTGCTGAAGGACTTTTCAAGATGTTGCCAGAATTGATGCACCATAGGATAATGGTCAACCATAGTAGAAAGTTTGGTTGACATGCTAGAAAGAAGTAAGCCTTTGGCGGTAAGATTGTACCTACACCATTTGAGATGTTCCTTGGTTCCTTGAGGTGGTTCTGGTGACTTGAACATGATCACGTCATAGATATCAGGTCCCTTTTGCATGATAAGATTGATGCTATTGGCTCTCCACTTGAAGAAGTCATTGGAGTCAGTGAGCCTGGGAAGATGGAAAATACCAGATCCGATATCGGTGGTCATCTTCCTAATGTACCTTGGTTGGGTTTGAGTAAGGGTGATACTTGGCGTTGAAGAAAAGCTTGAAGAAGACAAAGGCATTAAAGAGTCATCTGAGTGGCAATGTGTGGTGATGTTGGCAAGTTCCTTGCAGTCTGGAAACAAACTTGAAGGCTCTTGAGTGCTTGAACGAGTGTTGTAATGATGTGAATGTGCTGATCAATTAGGCTTTGGGCTCATAACCTAATGGAAGGGGTGAACTGGTAATGTGTTATTGTCGCTGGTTCAGGGATCCTGGGAAACCACTGATCAGCTAAGGCAGGGGTGAGTAGCTATCTTGACAGTGCCTTCCCTATATTGGAGGGGCTTGTAGAGCTAAGTCTGAGGATATTTCAGCTTAGATACACTCCGTAAATAGAGGATATCAGGGGGTTGCAGTAGTAATTGAGGAGCAACTAGCAATGTAGGCAACTTGGCTCACACAGGAGGAAGAGGAGTGGAGAAGAGGAAGCAGACCTTGCTATGTGAGGATGTGGGAACTAGTTTGAATGACTTTCTGCAACTGTATCTACAAATGAGTTGATGTATATATATGTGTTTTCCTATGATGGCAACCCCTTCACGAAGTTGGCTATGTCTTCGCTGTATCAAGGGCATGATGCCTGTGTTGAGTCTTGGAGAGTATGGAGCATTGTTTGGGATCTTGAGTAGAGACAGTGAATGTTTGAAACTTATCTTGTGCATGTGTGTTGTGTATATACATTATCTTTTCTTATCATGGAGGAGTGTGTTCCTATCTTTCTCCAATATATACAGTCCATACTCTTCCAACACAAATTGTGTCTCAGAGATATCAATCCAGGGTCCCCACAATTGTGGAGTAATAGCTGAAATTGGGTAAAATGTTGCCTGTAGCTGGATGTGGGGGGGGGGTCCAGAATTGGACTTTTTCTTGATGCGACCGTGGTTTAACAGGGTGGAAATAAATTTTTTCGAGGAATATTTGACGTGTCTCGGTTGCTTGTGTTGGTGTTCCATGATCTAACAGATTGTGCCAAAGTCGAAAACGCGAGTGATTGTATATTCCAACATAAACAACTGTGCTCACGATCATGCAAGTCACTCACATCAGACACGTGCTTCTCGGAAAAATTTAAAATTGCGTCGGTACTACAGGCGCGTCGGTACTACGGGAAATACGTTAACTATATCAGAAAATCAAATGCGCTGCTCACGATCAGCATCACACCGTTGGATTGGTCAAAATTATGGGCATCGCTACTAGTTACGCAACAAAACAACAACAAGCACTCACTCAACTCACTCTTCATCACATCAAAAACCTAAACCCCTCTCCCTCTCCACCATCTCGTCCTCCACCCCCACCCCCACCCCTTCCAAATCCATCGTCTGCAAAATGGTATCCTTAATCCCCGGAAACACTGTCCGGAATGCATCCACCCCAAAGATCATATCCAAGTGTTCGTAGTTCCTCAACTCCACCGTGTGAATCATCTCCACATTCGGCTCGTACCTCCGCACCCTCTCCACCAACGGCTTGCCCAACACGAGATAATCGATATCGCCGTAGAAGATGGAATGGGGCGGGAAGGAGCGCGGAAACCAAGGCTCGGTGATCCTCGGATCAAAGATGCATCCTCGGTGGGAGAAACCGGACATGTACCAGTAGAGGAGTTCGGACGAGGTGGCGACGGGCACGGTTCGGAAGAATTTGGGTTTTTGACGCGAGACCCAGTTGTGGTCGTGGAAGCCAAACAGGAACGAGAAGATGACGTAGGCGATGTGGCCGAAGAGGAAGGTGGGCAGGAGTTGTTGCGCGAGGGTGATGGCAGGGATGAAGGAGCGCACACCGAACACTAGTCCCCACCATTTTCTCGACCGGAATTGGCGCAGGAGCGAGAAGGGGAACCTTCGTAGAACGGAGCCGGCATACACTGACGGACCGAGTGCGATGAAACAGGAGAGTTTGTGTCCGATCTCGGGACAGATTCCTGGACTGAGAGCGAGATACATGGATCCAGATCCTTGCGAGTGACCGACGTAGGCGAGTTGCGGAGTTCCAGTGGCGGCGGTGATGTAGTCGACTACATCGCGAAGATCGAATGCAAGTTCCTTCAGTCCCCAGGCCCAAAACCTTGGATCCGAACGAGTATACTCCGTATGTCCCGCGCCGAAGTTGGATCGAATGTTGGTGATCCACACATCAAACCCCTGATCCACCAACCAAAACGCCATGGACCTCTCTTCATTCACCACAAAGTGCGACGAATTGCACAGAATGCCATGCTGCAAAACCACCGCATGTCCCACGCCGCCCGCGCGTCGTGGATCCGAAATCCTATGCGCCTTAAGTATCCACCCCCCCTCGGTAACGATCTCATGTTCATCACATTGATACCCCCAAAACTCGGCATAGTAACCAGGTCTTCCCGACCCCCTCTCCCCCGTAATCCTCCTCTCATACTCCCTATCCGTCTTCCCCCTCGGAGGTGACCTCTTGAACGGATTCAAATACACCGCATAAGCCGCAACCAATACTACGCCAACTGCGAGTGTACTGATCCCAAACGAAAGCGCCTGTCGAAAGTTCAACCTCAACCGTTGCAGACCTCCATAACTCCCATAATCCGCAACCACATGGTCGAAAAACGGCATCTCCAACGGAGCCTCCTCCTGGTAGTTCGGAAAACTCGGATCAAAAAACACCCTCTCGTCATGACCCACATACCCTTTCCCCCCCCCACCGTTATCCCCCATAATCTCAACAATCCCCCCACCACTTCGTCGCACTCCTCCTCCTCCTTCTTCGTCTTCTTCTTCTTCACCACGAGGAGGTGGGCGTTGGTTAGAGACGCGGGTTCGTCTACTGTAATCGATCATTCCAGAAACCATGCTCGAATAGGCGACACGGTTTCGAGGTGGAAACCCAAGCTTGAACCCGCGTTCGTCGTCGTGATTGTTGTTGTGGAAGAGATAGATACCGGATACCAATGTGTGGGGGATCTAGCGCGAAGGTGGTGGTGGTACTAAAGCTCGACCAAGCGTTGAACGAAGAGAGATAGATGAATGCGGGGAAAAGCCACCACACACACGCTTGCCACTGTGGACGAGGGCACGGTGGATGCAAGCGTCCAAGTTGGGGGGGGGGGGGGGGGGCTACAAAAGCAACGCACGCACCTGCTGCTTCCATATTGAAGCCCAACCAAACACACAACACAAACAGTGCGGCGCCATTCATTCTTTCACGCGAATCCGCCAGCCGCAAATCCACACCGCATTGGGCGTCGCGGCTTGATGCGGGGGGGGGGGGGGGCTCAATCGCTCCAGCGTTTCTGCGCGCATTGTTGGATTGTTGATGTTCAGCCCCGCAAACGTTTTCATCCATTGCCGAGGGGGTTTGAGACATTCGGTCGTCTGGTTTGCTTAAGCGAAATCAACTCCCGTTTCCCCGTCCCGTCGTGGCGGCCCTGGGGTGTTAGATCGACACAGCGTAAATGTCGTTTTTCGAATCATGAATTTGCATCATGCGCGGTTGGTTGGGTTTTGACATGAGCTCGCCGTGCGCGGTAGTATTACAACGTTCTCAACGCCTGCGACGCTTTCGAAGCTTTCGACGCCTCAGTCCGAGTCCGAGTCGGATCCACTTTCGTCTGACGAGCTGTCCGAATGAACCAGATCGTCATGTCCGCCCGCCGCCGCCGCGCCCGCCACGCCGACGCCATCCGGATTGCCAAACTGCTCCAACTGCTGCTGCAGCCGCATGATCCTCTCCGCCTCCTCTCCCTCATCCAGATTCTTCTTCTTGATCCCACCCGTGCCACGCTTCCTCCCATCCAACGGCGTCGACTTGCTGTTCTTGTTCGCCACCGGCGCTACCTTTTTCGGGCGCACCACATACTTGTACAGCTTGTATAGCGTCCTCGGCGAGAGCTCGTCAATGTCGAGCTCGATCTCCTCCTCGTCGTTGTGGTTGGGCGGCTTGTCCTCGTTGATGATGCGGATGGCGCCATCCAAGCGTTCCTCGGAGAGTTCGGTGATCTTGGCGGCCAACTCTTCCTTCTGTTCGTACGTGACGGTGCGGATATCCTCGTCGCTATTCTCATCCCTCCTACCGGACGTCGTCGCCTTCTTCCCCCCCCCCTGACTTGCATGACTTGCATGACTTGCATGACTTGCATGACTCGCATGACTCGCATGACTTGCATGACTTGCATTCGCCGCCGAAGCCGACTTCTTCTTGGCCGCCGTCGTCGACTTGGCCTTCTTGGCCGGCACATATTCCGTCGTCGCAGCCGATGGACTCCCCCCGCTCGCCTTGGCTTTACTCTTCTTCTTACTCACCCCCCCACTCTCCCCCGCCTTCCTCTTATTCCCGCCCACACCCCTGTTCTTGTTCTTCTTGGACCCACCCGAACTCGCATAACTCTGCTGCAACGAAGCCAACATCGCCTTGGTATTTGCGATCAACCCCGCATTCTGATTCTTGGCGCCCTCGAGCATCGCCAACGTCGACGACAACTGCGAAATCTGCTCCTGCAACGTCGCCAAAAACTGCGGATCAACATCCTCCTCGCCCGCCTCCGCCTCCACCTCCTCCTCATCTTCGTCCACCTCGCTGTCGTCGTAATCGGGCAACGGCGCCGCAACCGGCTTGCGCGACATCTTCTCCTCATATACCGCCTTCAACTGCTCCCCCATCACATACACATCCGAACCCTTCGGATTGAAGGTAAAGCAATTCTGGAAAAGCAACTGCATATCCGCATCAAACTCTCGTGCATCCGCATATCCACCCGACCGTACATTCTTCTGCACATCGCGCAACGCTATCGGCGTCTTGATCATCTGAAAATACGCGGGAGCCCAATCGAAATCCATAGTCGGACGGTCGTAAAACACCCATGCTACGTTGGAATATGTCGGCTTCAATAGATCGTCGATGACGCGCGTGCAGAAACGTAGTTCGTCCTGCGCCACTTTGGCATAGTGTGCGTGTTCGCGTGCCGAAACACTCGCCGCTTTTTTGGCTACTTTTCGTCGTGCGGCTTTGCGCATTTCCGAAGTGGACGCGCTTTGGGGTTCGTTCGCCCATGGCAAATCCTTGGGTGGTGGAGGATGGATCTCCCTCTTCGGTCTACCACCCGCATCCGAAGAAGAACGACGGATGGTAGGTACTGGATTCGAAGGTCTACGAACCCTAGTCGCACCGCTACTGGCTGCTTCCACCACCGCCGACTGTAGCGACGGCTGTATCGCTGTGGGCACATCCTTCATATACTTATCAAACGCGGCCTCCAACACGCGCGCATTCTGGGTATACGGACTATCGGGCCCATTAAAAGTGGCGCAATTGAAGAAAACCAACCTGACATCCCTCTCAAACTCGTCCAACCTGGTATAAACATCCCTGTCGGCATGCAACCCCCACTCTGCGGCGGACCTCACCTTCTCGCCCGGCTTGGAATTCGGCTTCAACACCACGGCGGTGAGCGCAAGCTTAACATCGATGGTGCCGAAATCCATGGGTCTGGTGATGATCTGCGGATACTGCGGAACGCCCAATGCCACCGGATCCACGGGTGCCAAAAACGCCATTGCCTCGCGTCGACTCCTCAACGCCTTGAGCGTTGCCTGCGCAAACTTGAGCTGTGCGGGTGTGAGCTCCATGGACGCAGCGTACGGCGTACTGTGTGCGCTGGACGCGGTTGCATGGTGGGATTGTGAATGGGCGTACGACGCCAACGCAGTGGGCTGGATGCCGACGCTCGAGATGGGTTCTGCTGTGGGCGGTACGAGCGATGCATTGGACAGTGTTTCTGGTTTGGGGATGGGTTGTGTGTCCGAGGCGGATGCAAGGGCATGGCCGTTGACGGGGGCGTTGACGAGATGGACGTCAGACATGGCGAGCAGGATGCGGATGAGCAAGACGCGATGACGACGAGGACGAGCTGGGAGGGCGACAAAGACACGGATGGTGGTACAGCGAGGTTGAAGACGGCTTCCATGCACGAGTCACACCGAGACGACAGTGACGGACGAGGATACGGAGGATGCGGAGGATGCGGAGGATGCGGAGGATGCGGTGGATGCGGTGGATGCGGTGGATGGGATGGGATGGGATGGTCGACGGGTGGAATGGATGGATGGATAGAAGTGTGTGGATGCGTATAGCGTGCGAGTGGCGACGTGTCTGCGAGTTGGATGCGGGAAGCGACAAATGAGAAGGAAAGGGGCAATCTCGCCAACGCGTCGTCTTGATATACTCACTCCGAGTCGCCATTTTGTTTTTTTAGATAATATTCGCATTCGCAGTCCACACACTCGCTCACTCGCTCGCTCGCTCGCTCCACGCGCCCGCCTCTCCCACCTTGTCTGACGCGATTCTTCGCACGCCCGACGAGCCACCAATCGCGTTGAGAGCGCCCGCCCGATCCACACACTGGCCTCTTCGATTTTCAGCGCGAAACCTCGTGTTACATTTGTAAGCCAGCAACGGCCTAACATGTGGGTTTGCTGCGCACATGCGCGTTGAGCGCCGTAGTCTTTGTTTGAAATTTGGATTTGGATTTGGATTTGGATTTGGATTTGGATTTGGATTGGATTTTGGCTTGGTCAGCGTGACTGTGCTGCACAACCGCATTCGTGCTTTCCAAACATGAATCAGCACTCATGAATCATGAATTGCTTTCTTTTTTCCGCGAATAAACACCACAAACTCCTTCCCCCGCCCTCTCTCGCCGCTTGCCTCTCGATCACCATCCGCATCCCCGTCACGTCTGCGCACAATCGCTCCCGTTCGCCGCTGCTGCACCCGTCAGCACACAGGTCTCAGTCGCTGTACCTCGCAGCACTCGGACCTGTTGCACCCGCCATCCCCAACGGCTGCTTGTTTTCGTTCAACCACCATCTCGCGTTGCGCGCCTGCATGGGCAGCCACGCTCCTCTGTCTCTCTCCAGCTATGGGCGTCAGTGCGGCCATCCGCGGAGGCTTCGGCTTCTTGCTCAACCGCCACCATCCTGTGCCGCGCGCGAGTGCGACCATCAACCTCACGCCCACCAGCTCGCTCGAGTCTCTGTTCCATCGTCACAGAGAGACGCCGCTGCCCATCACCCCTGCGGCACTCTTGCGCTCCATGCTTCAGTTGGACGATCTCCAAGCACTGCTCTGGGCTTGGACGCTCGTCGGTCTTCTGCTTTTCTTTGCGTTTTGTACAAACCCAACAGAGTGCTCTTTCAGACCGTTTCTTACAGACCTTGTCTTTCGCGAACGCTTGAGACTGCTCAACGATCAAGATGCTGCGGATGTGGTGTCGCATGATGGTCAACCCGCCTCTGCGCTTAATAGTTGTGCAAGTGGAAGGCGCACTTCGGATGCCAAACACACGCTTTCTTCCTTGCTTTCTTCCACCTCGTATGCATCCACTCCCTTCGCGCTCACTTTCGGCTCCAAAGTGGCGCTCTCCGTACGCACACCTCCTTTCCATCGAACCGACCTCGGCTTCTTCTCGCTCATCACCATTTCGCAAACCATGCCGCTTGATCGTCTGCACAACCATGCAACATGTTTGCAAGCTTCGAGAGATGGGGTTGGGGTTGGGGTTGGGGTTGGGGTTGGGGTTGGGGTTGGGGTTGGGGTTGGGGTTGGGGTTGGGGTTGGGATGGGACGTAGGTGGATGGATTGCACTTCGATGTTTGTGGGAGCGTTTGGGAAGTGGTGGGTGGTTGGGTTTGGGATTCCGGATTTGAGTAGGATGAGGTTTGGGTCGAGTGGGGGGGTGAAGAATGGGTTGAGGGAGGGGTTGGAGGAAAATTTGAATGGGGTGGTTGAGTGGGGGGTTTTTGAAATGCGTTGCATCGATCGGATTGATCATCATGTTGATGTTTCTTCGCCGCATATCCCCATGGTCAATACCTGGGCTGGTACAACTCAACCTCAAGTCGAACCAACCATTCAACCAACCTCGCCGCACGCATCTACGGAAAACCCCCCAATTGCAGAACCAAACACCGAAGCGCATCTCAACCTCACCTCGCTCCTCACCCGTTCCCAAACCGAAATTGCCGATCTGCACAATCAACTCGCCCAACTCGATTCTTACTCCATCCGCACTCGTCAACAACTCGAAGCGGATCTGGAACAACTTCGCACCAAGAAAAGGGAGGAGGAACGATTGCGGTTGGAGATTCGTTCCAAGACAAAGGCGTTGGATGATAGTAAGAGACACGTCGAAGGTGGTAGAAGGGAGGCCGAGAGGAGGTTGAAGGCGGCGAATGCTTCGCGTGCTTTGAAACAGGCGAGTGTTCAACATCGGAAGGAACAGCTTGAATTGTTGAACAAACGGAAAACTACCATCGTGAGTAGGAAGCAGATGAATTCGGAAAAGAGATTGCGAAGAGGCGATGAATTGGGTAAGTTGATCGAAACCGAAAAGGAAAGAGTGGTGCGGTTGAGACGCGAGATTGAACGGTTGGCCAACGAGGTTAGAGTGGCGTGTGGTCAGTTACATGTCGAAAAGGTTGGTGGTGGTAGGAATGGTGTGGAGGCTGAGTTTGGTCGGTTGGATCAGACGGGTTATCGTTGGAATTCGACGAGGGATTTGAGTGGACATGATGTTATGTATGCTCAGCTTGCTTCAACCCTTGATCCTTTAGTGGACAGTCTTTCAAGATTCGAACGTCTGGAACAACATTCGCTCTCGAATCACCAATACACACCAACCACGTTCAACACCACACCTGCTGCACATCGCTACCCCGACCTAACCCACTCCAACGCCTCCTTACAAAACACATCCAACTTCGAAGCCATCAAACAAGCGTTCCAACCCACGCCTCCAACCGAAGAACACGACCGTCACTCGTGGTCCGCCTTCGACATGTGGCAATCCGACCTGATCAACCAACCTACGCAAACACTCCACTGGACCTGCACAAACCCAAACACCAGCACCGATTCCCTCCCCCACTTCCAACCCACGCCTCCACCCACCAACTTTGTCCCGCCCGATCGTCGCAACAGTGGCTCACCACCTATGTTTTGCAATACGTTAGGCCACGACACGCCGGACGCACGCAATCTGTCCAAAGTGAAACGAGCGTTTCGTTGGCCATTTCGGCCGAGTCAATTTCCGGAGCATCTGGTCTAGAAAGCCCCCCCTCCCCCCCCCCCGGGTTTGGAAATCTTCATTCTTCATCTTCCTTCCCTCGCGTGCAGTTCGTGTGAAAAAAAAAAAAAAACCCCCAAAACCAAAACAAATGAGGACAAAAATTCATCGTTTTTACTACCAAAATCGACATGAAATGAGTTTTTTTTTTTTTTTTTTACGAAACATGAAAACTCTGTGCAAACAACCCCCCCCAAAAAAAAAACTCCGCATCGTTGACCGGGGGGGAGGGGTTTCCACTTTTCTCAAAATGTTGTCTTTCAACCTTGAAATCTATCCCCAACAACCTCCTTTGCAAGAAAAATTGAAAAGTCTGTGTTTTTTTTTTCCACCAGAGAAAATCTTTTGCAAATTCCCGATTTTTTGATTTTTTTTTCCCCCACCTTGAGAAATGCTACCTCGGGTGTTCAGCTTCAACGTCATGCGCATACACCCTGAATCCGGGGAAGGAGGAGGGGAGGAGGGGAGGAGGGGAGGGGAGGAGGGGAGAGGAGGAGGGGAGAGGAGGAGGGGAGGGGAGGGGTTCAGCTTCCATATCACATGCATACACCCTGTATCTGGGGAGGGAGGGGGAGGAGGGAAGAAGGGGAAGAGGGGGAGGGGTTCAGCTTCCATATCACATGCATACACCCTGTATCAGGGAAAGGAGGGGGAGGAGGGAAGGGGAGAGGGGGAGGGGTTCAGCTTTAATGTCACATGCATACACCCTATATTTGGGGAGGGGAGGAGAGGAGAGGAGGGAGGGGAGAGGGGGAGGGGGAGGGGGGAGGAGGACGGGAGGGGAGGACGGGAAGGGAGGACGGGAGGGGAGGACGGGAAGGGAGGACGGGAGGGGAGGAGTGGAGGAGTGGAGGAGGGGAGGAGGGGAGGGGGGGAGGAGGGGAGGAGGGGGAGGGGTTCAGCGTCAATATCACACGCATACACCCTGTATTTGGGGAGGGGGAGGGGGGAGGAGGACGGGAGGGGAGGACGGGAAGGGAGGAAGGGAGGGGAGGACGGGAAGGGAGGACGGGAGGGGAGGACGGGAAGGGAGGACGGGAGGGGAGGACGGGAAGGGAGGACGGGAGGGGAGGAGTGGAGGAGTGGAGGAGGGGAGGAGGGGAGGGGGGGAGGAGGGGAGGAGGGGGAGGGGTTCAGCGTCAATATCACACGCATACACCCTGTATCTGGAGAGGGAGGGGTGGACGAGAGGGGAGAGGGGGAGAGGTTCAGCGTCAATATCACATGCATACACCCTGTTTCTGGGTAAGTGTTAGGACCGTAGGGTCTGGAAACCGCGAGCGGCTACCGTCAATTGGTGTTGGCGGGAACGTAGAGGCCGTGGGCACGCTGGTCAATGGTAGGATACCATGGGAAGGGGTCAATAGTATCAACTTGGCAGCTAATGAGCAAACTAAGTAATACATGCAATGAGGTTCCTTGGGAACCTTGCGGGGGTGACAAGGGTGAGTATAGGGGCACATGCTGGGGTGATTGCAGGCACTCCCCCAAGGGGTCACATGCAGGTGGGGTGTCCATCAGTGGCCTGGGCTCTTATCCTGGTGCGGGTGTGGGTACAATCAACATGGGTCTAACACTACCCCCCAGTGGAGCCCGGCAGTCTGCCACTGGGCATTGGCAGTCACCATGGGTTACTAGCAGGATGTTGCCCAGGTGGGGAGTGGAGACCCTCATGGTGGGAAGTGCAGGGATGGTTGGGCAGGTGGGTTGTGACCAACCCTTGGGCATTGATGACTGTCATGGGCCATGCATGGGACTTGACCTGGGTTGGGAGGTGAATGCCCTTGTGGCAGGTAGCATGGAGGCCATTGGGCATGCTGGTTGCAGCAGGCACCCTATTATTTGGGATCTGGAGATGTGCAGCAGGTGCCACTCCATGCCAGCCACCAGGGGTTGCAGACAATGCATTGTCCACTTGTGGCCATGATGTGCAGTCTGCACAAAGGGCCACTACCTGCACTCTGCATGTGTCAGTCTGCTAATCAGGGGGAGGGCTCTGTCCATAGGGTTTGCAACCCTGGGGGGGTCCAGGGGATATAAGGATACCCACTCCGGCAATTCTTCCTCCCTCCCTTCCTCTCCCTCATCCAAAAATGTCTTCAACCTCTGGCGAGACTACTGGCAGGCCCCCCATGGTGGGGGTCTGCCTATATTGAGGAGATTCAGATGGAAAATGGTAAGTGGTTTCTGTGGGTGGGTAGTCCAGACCATGGGAGTCCCCACTGACTTTGAGTCTTTTTTGTTTTCCTCCTTCCCCTTTTGCTGGTGAGTTGACAATGATGGCATGGCAGGCGACTCTGCAGATGGTGAGGGGGCATTGGCAACAGTCCTGGCACAGGCCCCCTGGGTGCCTTTTGGACCCCCATGGGTAGATGAGCAGGTGGCTGCACTGGCCACTGGCGCAGGGTTCAGGGTGGCAGGTAAGTACATCTGTGGGTCTGGAAGGTGTGGAGGGTAACTGACTCCTTGCCATTGGGCTCTCTTTTTTTTGTTGCTACTTTTCTCCCCCCCCAGTTGCAGGGTGGGCAAATACCTGGGCCATCCCCTTTGTCCACCCCATGGGGACTCCAATGGTAATTACTGTTCCCTGGGCTGAGCTGGGGGGAGAGGTGGTGCCCAACATGGCACCCAGGAAATGGAGGATTGCAGGGAGGACAGTTCTGCCAGTGGGGTGGCTGGGGAAGTGGGTGTTGGGGGCTGAGGAGCCCACTGTCATCTCCTCTGACAAGGAGGAGGGGCTGGTGGAGGAAAGGTGGGAGACTGGGGGGCAAAGTGGGCAGGCTAGGCCCCTGCCCCTGCCCCCCATGGTGGCAAGCAAGGGGGGACCAGTGGTTGGCAGGCCCTCCAAGAGGGAGGAGGAGGATAGGATGGGGGAGTCTGCAGATGGCAGGCCCCCCACAGTGTATGTGGATATGGGAGGAGGGGTTGTGGTCCCAGCAGTGGACTTCCCACCCTTGGCTTGCTGGTGGTGGGATGCCGGAGTTGACCACAGAGCAGGTGGATGACAGTAAGTGGTAACCACCATGGGCTTTCAGCAGGAAATTTCCTTACTGACAACCCCCTTTTCTCTTTGTTGGTTGGAAACAGAGGTGGACAAGTTGTGGAGGTCTGCCTGGACCCATTGTTATGGGTGTGTGGTGGCTGATGGTGGCTGGGGGGTACCCTGTGAGCAGGTACCCAATAAACCCCACTGCCACCAGTGCCAAAATAAGTCCCACCCATGCAACATGGGAATAATGAGTAAGTACTGGTGGGTGTGGCTGTGGTGTGGCAGAATGAGTGCTGACACTGCTGGGTTTTGACTTTGTTCCCCCCCTTCCCTTTTTAGAACAGGTGATTGGTGGGCAAGACCCCATGGTGAAAGCCCCTTGCATCAAAGTCTATGACACATTGTCGGCTTGGTGGAGGGAGGAAGGTGTGGGGAGGGAGCAGCAGCCCAACCCCAATGTGCATCTCTAGCATGTGAAGGTGCAGAGGTTGCTGGAGGAGATGCAGGCCCAGGTGGAGGAATTGGGAGGGCAGAGGCAGGGCCAGGAGCAGGCCTGCCAGTGGGCCCACACCCACCCTGACTGCCAGGAGGAGGCAGCTCAGGAAAGGAGGTGGCAGATGGACCACTCAACAGGGGCTGAGTCTGTGGGGTGGGGTTCTGGGTGCAGGGGGGTGGCAGAGAGCCTGGAGTGCACCCAGGTTGTGTGCAGGGCACTTGAGGAGTGTGTGGAGACTGCCTCATCCACTTTGCTGGACCTGGCCCATGCCTACCTCAATGCCACCTGAATCCTGTGGTGCAGGTGGAGCAAGCAAGTCACTACTCCATGAATCTTGTAGACCAGCTGCAGGTGTTCTGCCTGTGGCTGGATGCCCTCCCTTTGGACAAATGAGCTGGGGGGCTGAAAATTTCAACCTGTGTTCCCTTTCCCATCCATCTGTGCCTGTGTGTGAGGGAGGGAAAAAGTGGAGGCAGGGCCATGGGGTTAATGCCCTCACCATGGGGTTGTGGGCCTGTTGGTGGTTTACCCCTGGGAGGGCCACTGCTGGGGCCATGGTTTGTCCAGGTGGGTCTCATGGAACTCCTGGATCAGGTCCTGGGCCTGGTTGACATTGTTGGCCAACACCCAGCTGGGAGGGTACCCCACCCAATCCACATGGTAGTACAACTGGCTGCAGTGTTGGTGGGAGTTGAGGATATGCTCCAGCTCAAAGTCAGCGTAGTCATCCACTAAGGAGTGTGCTTGGGGTGCCTCCTCCAAGGGATGGGTGTTGGCTGGGTATGGTTCCAGCATTTCCACATGGAATACTGGGTGTACCCTCCAGGTGGCAGGCAGTAGGAGTTGATAGGCTTGCTCCCCAATGGATGCCTGCACCCAGAAAGGGCTGGCCAGCAGGTTGGAAAGTTTACAACTGGGGTGGTTGGGTCAGAGGTGCTTGGTGTGGAGCAGCACCAGGTCCCCTGGGTGGAAGGAGATGTTGGTCCTCCAATGGTTGAAGGCAGTCACCATTGCCTCATTAGCCCATTGGATGCCCTCTTGACATTGGGCAAGGAGGCAGGCAGTGGGGGAGGCAATGGTTGGTGGAGTGAGGTGTGGGTAAACCCTGGGCACAAACAACAAGGTTGCATGGTTCAGGGCAGTATGGGTAGTAGTGGAGGACTGGTTGTTGAGGGCAAGTTGAGCCAGCAGGAGGAGGGTGACCCAATTGGAGTGGTTGTACACTGTGTACAGGCACAAGAAGAGTTCAAGGGACTGGTTAGTCCTTTCCATTTGTCCTTCAGTTTGCAGGTGATAGGTGGAGGAGAAGGACCCACATACCCAGAGGAGGTGGAGGAGTTCCCCTCACACAGAGGAGACAAAAGTGGTTCCCTGGTCCAACAAGATGGTGTTGGGGAGGCCGAAATATGCAAAGATGAAGCGGTGGAGTTGTTGGTGTTGGAATATACAGTCACTCGCGTTTTCGACTTTGGCATGATCTGTTAGATCATGGACATCCAACACAGGCAACTAGGTACATGTCAATATTTCTCAAAATTAATTACTCACTGTTAGGCCATGTCACATCAAGCAAACTCCAATATCTGGACCCCACTCTTGGTTATAGGGAACATTTACCCAGTTTTGGCTATCACTCCACATTTGCAGGGACCCTGGCCCAATATCTCTAAGACACAATTTGTGTCAGAAGAGTGTGGACTGTATATGGTGGAGAGATAGGATCACACTCCTCCATGATAAGGATAGGAAAGGTAACATATACACATGATAAGTTCCTAACATTCACTGTCTCTACTCAAGATCCCAAATGATGCTCCATACTCTTCAAGGTCCTACACAGGCTTCATGCCTTTGATATAGCAATGACATTGCCAACCTCGAGAAGGCATTGCCATCATAGGAAAACACATATATACATTGGCTCACATGTAGATACAGTTGCAGAAAGTTATTCAAACTAGTTCCCACATCCTTGCATAGCAAGGTCTGCTCTTCTTCTTCTTCTTTCTCCTCCTGTGAGAGCAAGTTGCCTATGTTGGTAGTTGCTCCTTGATCCCTACTGCAACCCTCTTATATCCTCTACATACAGAGTGTATCTAGGCTGAAATATCCTCAGACTTAGCTCTACAAGCCCCTCTGATATAGGGAAGGTACAACCAAAGTAGCTACTTGTCTTGCCTTAGCTGATCAGTGGTTTCCCTTTACCCTGGATCCCTGAACCAGTAGTGGTAGCCCCATTGCTGGTTCACTTCTTCCAATAGTGGCCTCGTGGGTAGACCCATCCCTGTCTCCTGGATGAGCTTCATCCACTGTTCAACCCAGATGGCCTTGTTGATGAATTCCTTGATGCTGCTTGTGTGTTGGCCCACCAACCATTCATGGAGCCAGTTGCTCAGGCTACACTCTAAGAGTGCAACCATCTGGTCCTTGTTGGTGGTGTGGGCCTTGGAAGCCAGCAACAGGAACTTGGCAGTGTGGTTGGCCACTGGACCCTGCTGCTTCAGACAGAGTAATTGGATGCACACAGTGTAGCCCAGGTCTGGGTCCCCATAGACTCATTGAAGGTCCTCAAAAAAGGCATCCCAGTTGCTCATCCACAGGATGGGCTCTTGTGACTGATGGAGATTCCAGATTCATGTGCAGGGAATCCCCATCATGTTGCCTACTGCAAAGAGAACCTTGTGGGCCTCAGTTGGGAACTTGGACAGGTTCATGGTGAAGTTGAATTCACACTGGTTGAGGAAGTTCTCCAATTCATCATGGGAACTGTCCCATTCCAGAGTGATGATGTGGAGCTCCCTGTCCTTGGGAGGCTTGGCAGGGGTGCTCTCCTGCATGAAGGGAGAGGGCTCTGGCATCGGAGGCGGGGGAGCCATGGGTTGGACCCTCTCCTGCAGGAGGAGTCGCAGAAGGTCCATTGTCAGGGTTGGAGGCTGTCAGAGTTGGAGGCCTGATATCGAGTATACTAGCTTTGAGGATCGAGTGTCCAATTACATGTGTGCGAAATCATATCGGCTAACCCTGTTGGCACCCCATCCAGAGGTTGTGCAACATGTTCACTTAGTTAATACAAAGTACATGCCCAACACCAAGGGTGTGCTAGTTGGCAATTTGAGTGTGTTTGTGTGAGTGTAAGACACTTGTGCTGATATGTAGAGGCACTGGTGTGGGTTCCAGGACTGTGGTTGAGGTTCTGCCTGCATTGTAGGTGTCGCAGGGTCAGTGATGGTGCTGACCTGATGTTGTTGAGGCTCCTACAACTACTGGCGCTCACACACAATGCTACTGTGTCACAACTACCTGTATTGCAACTGATACAAACACCTGAGTACTGAAAAGACTGGAACAACTTGATAAAGATGGTAAAGACTAGAGTGGATGAGGATCCACTTGTCTGATGATGAGAAGTCTTCAACATATATAGGTATTACCTCCTGGGTACACCCTACTCCTAAAGCGCCTGGCTTGAGGAGGCACCTCGCCTCCAGGGTGAGCTCATCTACATAGCGAGCCCTCCTCCTCACCTCCTAGGTACCCCTATCCTTGGTACTCGAACTCCAGCCTGCTCAGGCCTTCTGCGCCTGCTGATGGTGAGGCCCAAGCTCTCCTTGTGAAAGCTCCCAACTCCTATATCTCCTACTCCCCTCATGTGGCCTCTTACACCATCTTCAGTGAGTGTGTACCATCTCCTCGCCTGTGCCCTTCCTCATGGCCTAACTCCCCCTGCATATATGTGCCTGTGCATGGTAGAGTCTGATATTGAGGTTAAGGGCCCTCTATCCTTGATTTTGCTGAAATTGAGGTTAAGCCCCCTTTTATCCTTGATTTTGTGTACCCAGGCACTAGGCCTGTGTACACCCTGTAACACTACCCCCCCTTCCAAGGCTGAGCTCTGTCAAGGCAAATGAAGTCCTGTGCCACACCCACAAGACCTTCAATTGGATGCCACTAGTGGCATTATCCTCCCACACCATCCTCTATTACCCCACCAGCAACTGCATCACCATGACATGCCATTCTAGACCTTCCTCTCACTGTGCCAACCATAAGGGCCAACACAGCACCTCTCCTCCCCCACCAGCCCAACCTTTGGGCTCCTCAGCTCCTCCTGTGGCTCTCCCTGGTCCACCAGAGCCTTTGCAAGCCTTGTTCCTGCTTGAGGATGCTTCCCCACCACCATCACACCCTGAGGAGCCCCTGGTGCCTCCTGCTATGCCACCCATGGCTCCAGGGACCCACCTGCCTCTTTTGGAGGCTTCCTTGGGTGCTCTTGCCCCTCTGCCAGCTGCTCTTGTGGCTGAAGAGCCTCCTCATTGGAGACTAGTGGTCAAGCTGTGTTGTTGTCCTGCAGCTGACCCTCCCCCTGCTCTGCCTCCAAGCCCTGGCCCAGCTCAAGAGGCTTCTCTACCTTCTGGCTTGGTTGCTCCCCTAAGCAACCACTGTCATCTGGATCCCAATGATCCCCTGACAGATGCCTTTGTGGCAGGGCCCACAGTGCCCCTTGTGCCTGCTGCTGCTCCTGATGCTTGTGCTTTCAGGGAGACCTCAGCGGAGGCGATGACTTGATGGGAGGAGGAGCTTAGACACCCACTGCCTCCTCCTCCTTCAGTTGACACTGTGGTAGATGGGGTCTTGCGAGCTTCTACACCAGTTTATGAGCTTGCAGTGCAGTGCCTTACCCCAGAGTTGCTGCCCAGATCCCCCCCTCGCTTGCCTGGCCCTCCTCCCCCCATGCAGCCCCCCACCTTTGCTGAGCTGGCCTCATGGAGCTCTGAGCTGCCAGCACCCATTCTCATGCTGCTGGTGGCTCGAGGTCTGTACCCTTGGTGGTGGGTTATTGAGTGCAGGTCCTCAGCAGCATCCTGTCTCCATTCCTTGGTGATGCTGTGGCTTATGGAGGGCTGTATGCCCTGGCCAAGCTGGTCTTGCAAGCATTGTGCTCACCTTGATATCCCATGAGTTTCTCTTGCCACCCCCTCCTGATGATCTTGGCCCTTACTGACCTCTTCTCCTCATGCTCCAGATGCTTCCCTTCTGCATTTGCCAATCCCTTGGGTGAGTGCAGCCACATGCCCAGCAAGTGCACCCATTGCCACTTGTCAGGGCATGTGGGATGCACCCAAATGGTGCATGCCTTCCCTGGCTGGCATTACACCAGCAATGCTGAGCCTTGGCAATTCCAGGTGGGTGAGCATGGCATTGAGTGTGCTCATCTGGTTCATTCCTGTGGTCATGGCTTGGGCAAAGTCTGCCACAAGGATCATATCTTTGATCCTCGCAGTCACAAGGACCGGGACTTTGCCCTTTGTTGTGTGTGGGAGCTGGGTGTGAGCTACCTCTGCCCCATCATGGCTGCCTTGGTGTGGTACATGACTCAGAGGAGGCAGCTGTACTCAGAGCATCAGCCACATGAATCCATCACTGTCTCTGGGGGTCCTCCTGACCCTCTATCCAACATTGTTGCTCCTCCAGCTCCTGCTCCCCCTTCATCTACACCTTCTCCTCCTCCTGAACTTAACCTTGAGTTCTTTGTTCCCCAGTTCATGGAATATGCTGCAGACTACTAGTTCCCTCAATACAAAGTGCCTGTCTCCTTCCTCCTCCCCTAGTGTGAGCCTGCATGCCAATTGGGCAGACTGTGTTGAATCTGGCTTCACTCCTCTTAGGCCTGCTAGGCATGCCCTGAAACTGAGTTAAAGCTGCCCTTATCCTCAATTTTGGCAAGATTGAGTTTAATGCACCCTTAACCTCGATTTTGCAGCCTTTAGACTTCGTGAATTTCTGCTCCTTGCACCTCAGGCCCTCCTCTTAGTTATTTGCATTTGCATTAACACCTCCCCCCACCAAGTCCTCATACTCCTGGATGAGGTTAGGGCAATTGAGGTGGTCATGGGGCTCCCATGAGGTGGCCTCCTCTGGGTAGCCCTTCCACAGGACCTTGTATTTGAGGCTTGCCCCTTGGCCATGCTTTCCAATGACAGCCTCTACCTTAAAATCAAGGTCTTCCTCATGAATCTGAGGCTGTGTATCCTGTTCTGCTTGTCCTGAGAGCCCACTGAGCTTAACTTTTTCCAACATTGAAACATGAAACACATCATGGACCCTGAGCTTAGGAGGAAGCTGTAAGCAGTATGCTCTCCTCCCTACCTGCTCTAGCACAGGGTACAGACCCACAAACTTTGTATCCAGCTTGGGGCTGGGTCTTCTTGTCTTCCAATTGTGATGATTGATATACACCAAGTCCCCAACCTTGAGCTCCATGTCCATGTGCTTGCAGTTGTATTGCTCCACAGCATGAGCTTGAACTAGCCTGATCTGCTCCTGTAGGTACTGGGTGAGTTCAGGCTGCCCTTTTGTGAACTCATGCCTTGCAGGGTCCAGCACCCCTACTGCTTGGGTTAGGTCTGGGTGCATCCTTGGGTTCCACCTGTAACAGGCAAAGAAAGGAGATACCCCAATGCTGCTGTGGACAGCATTGTTGTACACAAACTCTGCCATGGGAAGCAACTCCTCCCAATCATCCTGCTTGTAGTTGCAATACATTCACAAGTACTGCTCCACTACTTGGTTCACCCACTCTGTCTGGCCATCAGTCTGTGGGTGGTTGGCCATACTGAGTGAGTGCTTAATGAGCAGGCCCTCAGTGAACCTCTTCCAGGTTGCTGATATGAACTGTCAGCCTCTATCAGAAACAATATGGTCTGGAGCCCCAAATTGCTTCATCACATGGGTGTTACAGGGCATACACAGGCCTAGTACCTGAGTATGCGAAATCAAGGATAAGGGGGCCTTAACTTCGATTTCAGCGAAAACGAGGATAGAGGGCCCTTAACCTTGATATCAGACTTTACCATGTGCAGGCATGTAGACACAGGGCAAGCTGGATCATGAGGAAGGGCACAGGTGTGGAACAACACAAAACTCAATGGAGCTGGTGTAGGAAGGCACACAAGGAGGTTAGGAGATATAGGAATTAGGGGGCTATCATGAGGAGAACTAGGGCCTCGCTGTCTGCAGGCCCAGGAGGCATGAGCAGGGCCCAGAGGTCACATACCAAGGATAGGGGTACTCAGGAGGCGAGGAGGAGGGCTCGCTAGGCAGACAAGCTCACCCTGGAGGCAAGGTACCATGAGCCAGGGGCTCAAGGAGCATGGCTTGCCCAGGAGGCAAAGGCCTATATATGGTGTGGCCTTTCTCATCACTAGACAAGTGGATCCTCTTCCACTCTAGTCTTTACCATCTTTATCAGTTAGTCTCAGTCTTTCAGTTGTCATATACATTGCAATACAGGTAGTTGTGACTCACCAGTATCATGTATAAGCTCCAGGAGTTGAAGGAGCCTCAGAAACATCAGGTCAGCACCATCACTGACCCTGCGGCACCTACATCACAGGCAGAACCTCAACTGTGGCCCTGGAACCTACACCAGTGCCTTCATACAACATCATGAGTGTCTTACACTCATACAAACACTCTCAATTGCCAACTAGTGCACCCTTGGTATTGGGTGTGTATTTGTATTACTTCAATCAAACATGCTGCATGACCTCTGAGTGGGGTGCCAACAGGGTTAACCGATATCGAGGTTAAGGAGCCCTTAAACTCGAATTCACCCAAATTGAGGATAAGACCCCATTATCCTCGATTTCACCCAAATTGAGGATAAGACCCTGTTATCCTCGATTTCGCATACATGTATTTGGATACCCGGCCCTCAACATCAGTATACTCGATATCAGCCCTCAACCCTGACAATGGGCCTTGAACAGCTCTGCCATGTCTTGTGAGGTGGCAGTTTTGTACATGGGTGCAAGGACCACTAACTTTGTGAGTTGGTCTACCATGACTAGTATAGAGTTGTACCCATTGGAAAGCAGCAGGCGTTCGATGAAGTCCATCAATTTTGAGCCCCAAGGCTGTTCAGGCATGGATAACAGCTGCAACAAGCCATAGGGCTTGTGGCAAGGGGTCTTGTATCAAGCACACACTGGGCAGCTTGCTACATAGTCTGCTATCCAGGCAGCCTTACCTGGCCACCAGTAATGGCATTGTACAAGCTCCAGGGTGGCATCCCTTCCTCTGTGGCCAGCAGTGGCTCCATCATGGCATTGTGACATGACCATGTATTGCAGATGCTCCACAGATAGGGAGCCTTCCCTTACCTGAGCTGCTCCTCATGTATCTCTATGGCCTTGCCTGCCAGGCAGTGTGACTTGTGGGATCACTAGCCTGCCTTCCTGGTACCAAAGACTGTCCTTGACCTTGAAGGGTTGAGCCCCATGTAATGCAATGAGCTCCTGGTCCAGGGGTTGGATTGTATGGGCCAGCTGTTCAAGGCCACCATTTGCAATATCCACCATGGTTGGTTTACTGTTGCATGTCTGAAATCAAGGATAACAGGGCCTTAACCTTGATTTTGCCAAAATTGAGTATAAGGGCTCCTTATCCTCGATCTTGCCTTCTGATGCAAATAAACTGGCTGGCAACAATTGCTGGACATTGTGCTCCATCTCTTCACCTGCTGGCTGCATATCCTGCCAGTGGGTGAGTGTGTTGGGCTCTCCAGCTTTGTCTTTGGGCCTGTACTGGAGCATGAAGTCGAAGTCAGCTAGCAGTACAGCCCACCTAGCTTCTCTGTCCATGATTCTGTGTTGAGACTTGAAGTACTTGATGTTGGAATATGCAGTCACTCACGTTTTCGACTTTGGTATGATCTGTTAGATTGTGGAAGTCCAACACAGGCAACCAGGATGTGTCAATATTTTTCAAAATTAATTCCTCACTGTTAGACCACATTGCATCAAGAAAAGTCCAATCCAGGGGACCCCACTCTTGGCTATAGGGAACATTTACCCAGTTTTGGCTATTACTCCACATTTGCAGGGACCCTGGACAAATATCTCTGAGACACAATTTGTATCAGAAGAGTGTGGACCATATATAGTGGAAAGATAGGGTCACACTCCTCCATGATAAGGATTGGAAAGATAACATATAAACATGATAAGTTCCTAACATTCACTGTCTCTACTCAAGATCCCAAATGATGCTCCATACTCTTCAAGGTCCTACACAGGCTTCATGCCTTTGATATAGCAATGACATTGCCAACCTCGAGAAGGCATTGCCATCATAGGAAAACACATATATACATTGGCTCACATGTAGATACAGTTGCAGAAAGTTATTCAAACTAGTTCCCACATCCTTGCATAGCAAGGTCTGCTCTTCTTCTTCTTCTTTCTCCTCCTGTGAGAGCAAGTTGCCTATGTTGGTAGTTGCACCTTGATCCCTACTGCAACCCTCTTATATCCTCTACATACAGAGTGTATCTAAGCTGAAATATCCTCAGACTTAGCTCTACAAGCCCCTCCAATATAGGGAAGGTACAGTCGAGATAGCTACTCATCTTGCCTTAGCTGATCAGTGGTTTCCCTTTACCCTGGACCTCTGAACCGGTAGTGGTAGCCCCATTGCCAGTTCGCTTCTTCCAATACTTGAGGGCCTCGTGGTCTGTGAGTATGACCAACTGGGTTGGGAGGCCGGCTAGCATATGCCACCATTGGCATAGGCAGGCAACCATGGTGAGCAGCTCCTTATCATGTATCTCATAGTTGCACTCTGCCAAGGTCATCTTCCTCAAGTAATAAGTGATGGGGTGCCATCATTGATTGTGCTCTTGTTTGAGTACCCCTGCAATCACAAAATCACTTGCATCTGTTTCCAATTGTGTGGACTTGTCATATTGGATATGGCACAAGACTCCTGCAGTAGTGAATGCCACAATGAGCTTGTGGAATGCCCCCCTTGGCCTCCTCATCAAGTTGTAGCTTCTTGAACCTCTCTACAGGCTTGACCAATGATGTGAGGGGCCTGGCAATCCTAGCAAAGTTTGCAATGAACCTCCTATAGAAGTTTGTGAAGCCCAAGAAGTGCTGTATGTCATGGATACTCTCTGGTATAGGCCACTCCTTAATTGCTTGCACCTTCTCAGGGTCCATTTCAATGCTGGTTGGTTTGATGATGTACCCCAGGAACTCCACCATATTAGTGTGGAAGGTGCACTTGGACAGCTTTGCAAATAGCCAGTGCTCTTGTAGGTGTCATAGTACCTCCTGTACATGTACAACATGTTCTTCTTTGCTGTTGCTGAAGATGAGGAAGTCATTGAGGTACACCACCACATAAATGCCAATGATATCACATTATATGTGATTTACCAGGAACTGGAATTGAGCCAGAGTGTTGGCCAGCCCAAAAGGCATCACCAGGTACTCATACAAGCCCAGCTGGGTGCCAAACAGGCTCTACCTCCATTTCAACACCACAGTCATCGCCAGTAGGCATGAAACCAAAGGCAGGTAGTGAGCTTGGAGGGGCCTCTAGTAGCATGAATCCTATAGGCCCATCATGCAATGCAGCCTTGACTAGTTGAGTAGCCGAGATGAACTCGTGGCCATGAGGCACCAGTGGTTGCTGAAAACAAGGACAAGGCGGCCTTAAACTTGATATGGGCAAAATCGAGTTTAAGGGTACCTGTCATGGTTGAGGCTGATATCGAGTAAGCGACATTGGGGATCGGCTATCCAAATCCAAGTATGCATGTGCGAAATCGAGTTTAAGGGCTCCTTAACCTCGATATCGGCTAACCCTGTTGGCACCCCACTCAGAGGTTGCACAGCACATTCACTTGAAGTAATATGAGCACACACCCAACTACCAAGGGTGCACTAGTTGGCAATTGGAGCATGTTGAGTGAGTGTAAGACACTTGTACTGATATATGGAGGCACTGGTGTAGGTTCCAGGGCTGCAGTTGAGGTTCTGCCTGTGATGTAGGTGCTGCAGGGTCAGTGATGGTGCTGACCTGATGTTGCTAAGGCTCCTATGACTACTGGAGCTTGCACACAATACTAAGTAATTGCAACTACCTGTATTGCAACTGATATGATGCTGAAAGACTGATACTAAATACTAAGGATGGTAAAGACTAAAGTGGATGAGGATCCATTTGTCTGATGATGAAGATTACCATGACATATATAGGCATTACCTCCTGGGTAAGTCCTACTCCTCAAGCTCCTGGCTTGAGGAGGCACCTCGCCTCCAGGGCGAGCTCGTCTACATAGCGAGCCATCACCCTTGCCTCCTAGGTACCCCTATCCTTGGTACTTGAGCTCTCGGGCTGCAGGTGGCGAGGCCCAAGCTCCCCTCGTGAAAGACCCCTTATCTCCTATAACTCCTACTCCTTCATGGGCCCTGTTACACCTGCTTTACTGAGCTTGTGCTATCTTCCACACCTGTGCCCTTCCTCATGGTCCGACTTGCCTTGTGTCTACATGCCTGCACATGGTAGAGTCTGACATCAAGGTTAAGGCCCTGTTTATCCTTGATTTCGCATACTCAGACACTAGGCCTGTGTACGCCCCGTAACACATCACTCTCCATCCTGAGGCCCTGTAGCTGGTTGTAAGCATCTAATCTATCATTATGATGACTGTAATGCTCTTGTAGCCTGAGTGTGAAGAAGTCCCAGTCATGGAAGAGCCAGCCTTGTTGACTCCTATCAGTCCTAAGTTTGGCCTTCCACCACTCATGAGCAGTACCTTCCATGTGGCTAGCGGTGTAGTTGATCATGGTCTTGTGATCTGCTACACCATTGTGTCATAGCCAGGTCATTGCCTTGATGAGAAACATCTCGACATTGTGGGCATCAAACTTAGGGAAGGGGTACTTGAGGTCATTCTTTGCAGGAGGAGCCCCTTCCTCAGGCTCTGTTGTAGCCACTGCTCTATGCTGCACCCTGGACCCAGTGGGGGTAGCATACAGCTCTTTGTTGCTGTAGCTGTGAGTGCCTGTTGCTTGGGCATCCCCAGGTCTAGGCCTTGGCAGCAGTGAGGGGGTCTCAGGATCCTGGGGTTGGTTAGCCATATACACTTCCTCCAGCCTGTTGTGTTTGACCAACAGCTCTTACTGCTTGCTAATGAGCTGGATGAGTGTATCAAGCTTGCTTGCGAGGGTCTCCTGAGGCTCCATCATCTTGAATGTGGGGCACAACTTGAACAATCCATTTTAATGTCAGGGTTGGAGGCCTGATATTGAGTATACTAGCTTTGAGGATCAAGTGTCCAATTACACATGTGCAAAATTGAGGTTAAATGGGGTCTTAACCTTGATTTGGGCAAAATCGAGTTTAAGGGATCCTTAACCTCAATATCAGCTAACCCTGTTGGCACCCTGTCCAGAGGTCACATGGCACATTCACTTAGTTAATATGAAGTACACACCCAACACCAAGGGTGCGCTAGTTGGCAATTTGAGCATGTTTGTGTGAGTGTAAGACACTTGTGCTGATATGTAGAGGCACTGGTGTGGGTTCCAGGATTGTGGTTGAGGTTCTGCCTGCAATGTAGGTGTCGCAGGGTCAGTGATGGTGCTGACCTGATGTTGTTGAGGCTCCTACAACTACTGGAGCTCACACACAATGCTACTGTGTCACAACTACCTGTATTGCAGCTGATACAAACACCTGAGTACTGAAAAGACTGGAACAACTTGATAAAGATGGTAAAGACTAGAGTGTATGAGTATCCACTCATCTGATGGTGAAGAAGACCATGGCATATATAGGCATCACCTCCTGGGTAAGCCCTACTCCTCAAGGAGGCACCTCGCCTCCAGGGCGAGCTTGTCTACATGGCGAGCCCTCCTCCTCGCCTCCTAAGTACCCCTATCCTCGGTACTCGAGCTCTGGACCTGCTCATGCCTCCTGGGCCTGCAGATGGCGAGGCCCAAGCTTTCCTCGTGAAACCCCTACCTCCCATATCTCCTAACCTCCTTGTGTGGCCTCTTACATCAGCTCCATTGAGCATGTGCTACCTCCATGCCTGTGCCCTTCCTCATGACCCAGCTTGCCTTGTGTCAATGCACCCACATGTGGTAAAGCCTGACATCAAGGTTAAGGGCCCTCTATCCTCGATTTCGCTGAAATTGTGGTTAAGACCCCTTTTATCCTCAATTTTTTGCACTCAGGCACTAGGCCTGTGTGCGCCTTGTAACACTACCCCCCCTTCCAAGGCTGAGCTCTGTTGAGGCAAATGAAGTCTTGCACCTTACCCACAAGACCTTTGATTGAGCGCCACTAGTGGTGTTATCCTCCCACACCATCCCATTTATCCCCACCCAGTGATTGAAACACCATGCCTCGCCATTCTAGATCCTCTACACAACGCACGGCCCACAAGGGTTGTTGTGTTGCTGCTCCCACTCCCCCTCCTGCCCCTGCTAGCACAGGGGCTTGGCCAGCACCCATACCCGGCCCGTCTGAGCCCTTGCAGGCTCTATTCTTGGTGGGCAACTCTTCCCTGCCACCTGAGCAGCCTGAGGGGCTGGTGGGGCCTCCCTCCACCCCTCCTGTGGCTCCTGGAGCCCTTCTGCCACTTCTGAGGGCCTCCCTGGGTGCCCCTACCTCTGTTCCTGCTGTTCCTGCAACAGAAGAGCCTTCTTGGCAGAGGCTGGTGGTTAAGCTGTGTCACCCTCATGCAGCTACCACCACTGCTGCCCTGCCTCACAGCTCTGGCCCAGCTGCTGAGGTATCTTGACCTACAGGCCTGGTTGCTCCCTTGAGCAACCATCATTAAGTGGATCCTGATGATCCCTTGACTTCCATATTCATGGCCAGGCCCACAGTACCTCTTGCCCCTTCTCCTGTGCCTGAAGCTCATGCTGTGAGGGAATCAACTGCAGAGGTGATGAACTGCTGGGTTGAGGAGCTTCACCGGCCCCTTCCTCCTCCCCCTTCTGCTGATGCTGTGGTGGATGAGGTACTTTGTGCCCCTACTCCCATCCTGGAGGAGGTAGTGCAGCATCTTACTCCTGAGACGCTGCCTGGCTCCCCTCCTCTCTCCCCCAGTCCTCCCCCTGCCCTGTGCCCCCCCCACTTTCACAGAGCTGGGCTCCTGGTGTGCGGAGCTCCCTGCTCCCATTCTGCTGCTCTTGGTCACCCAGGGCCTTTACCCCCGCTGGTGGGTTGTGGAGCATGGTTCACCCTCGGCATACCAGTTGAATGTGCTGGTGATGTTGTGCTTGACCAAGGGTTGTATGCCCTGGCCAAGTTGGTCTTGTGAGCATTGTGCCCACCTAGATATCCTGTAAGTCCTACCCCTTCTTCTTGTGACTTTTCTTCACCCTTCCTTACTGACCTCTCCCCTTTTCCTGCAGTTGTTTCCCCTCTGCCTTCACCAATCCCTTTGGCAAACATCTGCGGGTCCCCACCAAGTGCACCCACTGCCATTTATCTGGCCACATGGGCTGCCATTGCACTGTGTGTGCCTACCCTGGTAGGCACTATACTGGCAATGCCGAGCCCTGGAGGCTTCAAGTGAGCAAACATGGGGTGGAATGTGCTCACCTTGTACTGCCTTGTGGCCATGGTCTGGGTGAGGTATGCCAGGATGACCAAGTCTTTGATCCTTGTAGCCACAAGGACTGGGACTTTGCCCTCTGCCACATCTGGGAGCTGGGTGCTAACCTCCTGCACCCAGTCATGGCTGCTTTAGTGCAGTACATGACCCAACAAAGGCGCCTGTACTTGGAGTGCCAGCCTCACAACTCTGTGACCACTTCTGGGGGTCTCCCCAACCCCTTGCACAACATCTTTGCCCCTCCTGCGGCTCCCTCATCCTCCATCCCACTGCCTCCTCCTGAACTCGACCTCAAGTTCTTTGTTCCTCAGTCCATGGAATATGCTGTGGACTTCTAATTCTTCCAATACAATTACCTGTCTCCTGCCTTCTCTTCTGGTGTGAGCCTGAGTACCAAGTGAGCTGGCTGTGTTGAGTCTGGTGGTCATTGACTTGGTTTTGCATGGCATGCCCCTTGAAATTGAGTTTAAGAGGTCCCTATCCTTGATTTCAGCAAGATCAAGTTTAACATGCCCCTAACCTCAATTTCACAGCCTTTAGACTGTGAATTTCTGCTCCTTGTGCACCAGGCCCTCCTCTTTAGTTGTTTGTGTTAAGGCCTCCCCCTGCCAAATCCTCATACTCCTGGATGAGGTTAGGGCAGTTGAGGTGATCATGGGGCTCCCATGAGGCTGCCTCCTCTGGGTAGCCCTTCCACAGGACCTTGTACTTGAGGCTTGCCCCTTGTCTGCGCTTCCCAATGACAGCCTCTACCTCAAAATCAAGGTCTTCCTCATGAATTTGAGGCTGTGTGTCCTGTTCCACTTGTCCTGGGAGCCCACTGAGCTTAACTCTCTCTAACATTGAGATATGGAATACATTGTGCACCCTGAGTTTAGGAGGAAGCTGTAGGCAATATGCTTGCCTTCCTACCCAATTGAGCACAGGGTAGGGGCCTGCAAACCTTGTATCCAGCTTGGGACTGGGTCTCCTTGTCTTCCAGTTGTGATGATTGATATACACCAAGTCCCCAACCTTGAGCTCCATGTCCATGTGTTTGCAGTTGTATTGCTCCACAGCACAAGCTTGAGCTAGCCTGATCTGTGTCAGGGTTGAGGACCGATATCGAGCGTGACGATTAGTTTCGGCTATGCAGATCCAATTATGTGTGTGCGAAATCGAGGTTAAGAGGCCCTTATCCTCGATTTTGGCAAAATTGAGTTTAAGGCCTCCTTAAACTCAATATTGGTTAACCCTGTTGGCACCCCATCCAGAGGTTGCATGGCACATTCACTTGGAGTAATATGATGGCACCTCCAACTCCCAAGGGTGCACGAGTTGGTAATTGGAGTGTGTTGAGTGAGTGTAAGACCCTCACTACTGCTTGTGTGAGGCACTGGTGTAGGTTCCAGGGCTGCAGTTGAGGTTCCGCCTGTGATGTAGGTGTCACAGGGTCAGTGATGGTGCTGACCTGATGTTCCTGTGCTCCTTCAACTCCTGGAGCTTGCACACTGTACAAAGTAATTGCAACTACCTGTATTGTGATCATGACGATGCTTGAAAGACTGATACTTAATGACAAAGATGGTAAAGACTAGAGTGGATGAGGATCCATTTGTCTGATGATGAACAAGGCCTACCTCTGGGGTAGGCCATGCTCCTTGAGCACCTGGCTCAAGGCACCTGCCTCCAGGGTAGGCTCTGCTACTTGGTGAGCCCTCCTCATGCCCCTATCCTCGGCACTTGAGCTCAGGGCCTGCTCAGGCCTCCTGGACCTGCAACTGGTGAGGCCCCAGCTCTCCTCGTGAAACCCCTTAATTCCTACATGTCCTATCCCCTACATGGGGCCTCCTACACCAGCCCTTTACCAAGCTAATGCCCCTTCCTCACCTGTGCCCTTCTGTCAGGATGTGCTCCACTGAAGGTTTGCACACCTGCATGCGGTAGAGCTCAAAATCGAGTTTAAGGGGCCCTTATCCTCGATTTCGCATGCTCAGGCACTAGACCTGTGTGTGCCCTGTAACACTACCCCCCCTTCCAAGGCTGAGCTCCATCGAGGCAAATGAAGTCCTGTGCCTGGCCTACAAGACCAACATTTGGATGCCACCAGTGGTGTTTTCCTCCCACCTCCTCCTCATCACCTTCCAACAATTGCATCATCATGCCTTGTCACTCCGATTCCTCCTCACGGCACTTCACCCATAAAGGCTGCAGCACTGCTGCACCTTCCTCCCTTCCAGCACCTGTTCCAGGCCCCCCTTCTTCCCCAGCGCCTGCTTCAGGCTCATCAGGGCCCCTATGGGCCCTCTTCCTGCTGGAGGAGGCCTCTTCTCCTCCTCCTCCTCTTGAGGAGTCCAGGGTGCCTCCCTGCACCCCGCCTTTGGCCCCAGGGGCTCATCTCCCCCTTCAGGCAGGGCCCCTTGAGGTTCCTGCCTCCCCGTCAGCTGCTCCTACAGTGGAAGCACCTTCCCAACCTAAGCTCATGGTCAAACTACATTGCCACCATGTAGTCAACCCCCCTCCTCCTATGCCACTGAGCCCTGGCCTGGCTCAGGAGGCTTCTCTACCATCCAGCCTGGCAAGCGCTGCAGGGGATCACCATCACTTGGATCCTAACAATCCCCTGCTGACCATCTTTGAGGGGGGTGTTATGGTGGCCATGGAGGCTCCTGCTGGTCCTGATGCTTGCACCTTCTGCAAGACCTCTGTGGAGGCAATGGCCTGGTTGGAGGCAGAGCTCCAGTGGCCTATTCCCCCTCCCCCTCCTGCTGATAAACTGGTGGATGAGGTGCTCTGGCCCCCACCCCCATTTTTGACCCAGCTGTTGTGCAGAGGCTCACTCCTGAGACTCTGCCTGGGTCTCCTCCCTGTCTGCCAGGAACCCCTCCTGCTACATGCCCTCCTACCTTCCAGGAGCTGGCCTTGTGGAGCTCGGAGTTTCCTGCACCTATTCTACTCCTCCTGGTCACCCATGGTCTCTATCCTTGCTGGTGGGTAGTAGAGCAAGGTTCCACCTCTGCCTCCCAGCTGCACTCCCTGGTCATGCTGCGCCTGACCAAGGGCTGTATGCCATGGCCCAGCTGGTTGTGCAAGTGTTGTGCTTGCCTTGACATTCTGTAAGTCCCTCCTCCCTTTTCCGCTTACTCAGACACTTCACTGACCCCTCTTCCACAGGTGTTTCCCTTCTGCATTTGCCAATCCGCTGGGTGAGTGCCAGCGTGTTCCCAGCAAGTGCGCTCACTGCCACTTGTCTGGGCATGTGGGATGCATCAGGGTGGTCCGCTCCCACCCTGGTAAATGCTACACTGGAGATGCCAAGCCCTGGTGTCTTCAGGTCAGTGAGCATGGTGTGGAACAGGCCCACCTGGTCCATCCCTGTGGCCGTGGTCTTGGAGATGTGTGTTGCGAGGATTGTATCTTTGATCCTTGCAGTCATGAGGATTGGGACTTTGTCCTCTGCTGGGTCTGGGAGCTCGAGGCCAGCTACTTGCACCCTGTCATGGCTGCTATGGTGCAGTACATGACCCAGCACTGCCGGCTGTACTCCGAGCACCAGCCCCACAAGTCAGTTACCATGGCTGGTGGTCCTCCTGACTCATTGCATGATGTTGTGGCTCCTCCCCCTGCTCCTCCTTCTCCCACAGTCATTCTTCCCCCTCCTACAGCTGCTCCCCCCAAACTCGAGCTTGAATTCTTTGTTCCCCAGTCTATGGAGTATGCCGCAGACTACTAACCTCCTGTCCTGTTGAGCAAGACCCCTGAAATTGCAATCCCACAGTTGGTTCCCTTGCTCCTGCGAGCCTGAATGTGATATGTGCTGGTTAGTGGTATCTTTGCCTTGTTCCTTGAGCTTTGAGGTGTGCCCTGAAATTGAGTTTAAGAGGGCCTTATCCTCGATTTGGGTGAAATCAAGTTTAAGAGGCCCTTTTCCTCTGTTTCAATGAAATAGATTTTAACACATCCTTATCCTTGATTTTGCATTTCCCAGGCTTTGCTGTTCCAGCTCTCTATCACCCAGGCCTCTTTCTTAGTTACTTGTGCTAGCACCTCCCCCCACCAACTCCTCATACTCCTGGATGAGGTTAGGGCACTCAAGATGATCATGAGGTTCCCAGGAGGCAGCCTCCTCTGGGTACCCCTTCCACAGGACCTTGTACTTGAGGTTGGATCCTTGACCATGTTTGCCCATGATGGCCTCTACCTCAAAGTCAAGGTTTTCCTTGTGGATTTGAGGCTGTACTTGGTGTTCCGTACAGCCTGGTAGTGCACTGCTCCTGGCTTTCTCCAGCATTGATATGTGGAACACATTGTGCACCCTGAGCTTGGGTGTTAGTTGCAGGCAATATGCCTGTCTACCTACTCTCTCAATGACGGGGTATGGGCCTGCAAACCTTGTGTCAAGCTTGGGGCTGGGTCTTCTTGTCTTCCAGTTGTGATGGTTAATGTACACCAAGTTGCCTACCTTGAGCTCCATGTCTGTGTGCTTGCAGTTGTATTGCTCCACCACATGAGCTTGAGCTTGCCTGATCTGCTCCTGTAGGTACTGTGTGAGCTCCAGCTGTCCTCATGCAAACTCTTGTCTTGCTGGGTCAAGCACCCCTACTGTGTGGGGTAGGTCTGGGTGCATCCTAGGGTTCCACCCATAGCAGGCAAAGAAGGGGGATACTCCTATGCTGCTGTGCACTGTGTTGTTGTACACAAACTCTGCCATTGGTAGCAGACCCTCCCAATCATCCTGTTTGTAGTTGCAATACATTTGCAGGTACTGCTCTACCACTTGGTTCACCCTCTCTGTCTGACCATCAGTTTGTGGGTGGTAAGCTGTACTGAGCAAGTGCTTGATGAGCAGGGCCTCTGTGAACTTCTTCCAGGTTGCTGAGATGAACTGCCAGCCTCTATCAGAGTTGATGTGGTCTGGGGCTCCAAATCACTTCATCACCTGGGCCCTGAATAGCTCTGCAGTGTCCTGGGAGGTAGCTGTCTTGTATGTAGGTGCTAAGACAGCTAGCTTTGTGAGATGATCAACTACAACAATGATGGAGTCATACCCGTTGGATGTGGGCAGGCCCTCAATGAAATCCATGGATATTGAGCCCCAGGGCCACTCAGGGGTAGACAGTGGCTGCAGTAGGCCATAGGGCTTGTGGCGTGGAGTCTTGTATCGAGTGCACACAGGGCAACTTGCTACATAGTCTGCTACCCAGGTACTCATCCCTGGCCACCAGTAGTGGCATTGTACCAGCTCTAGGGTGGCATCCCTACCTCTGTGGCCAGCAGTGGCTCCATCATGGCACTGTGACATGACCATGTATTGCAAGTGCTCCACTGATAGAGAGCCTTCCCTCACTTGAGTGGCTCCTCATGTGTCTCCATGGCCCTGCTTGCCTGGTAGAGTGACCCAAGGGATCACTAGCCTTCCCTCATGGTACCACAGGCCTTCCTTATCTTCAAAAGGTTGGACTTTGTGCATTGCCAGGAGCTCCTGGTCCAGGGGCTGGAAGGTATGGGCTAGCTGCTCAAGTCAACCATTTGCAATTTCAGCCATGGTTGCATTGCTGGTACATGTCTGAAATCGAGGATAATGGGGCCTTAAACTCAATTTCGGCTTCTGGCACAAAAACCCTAGCCAGCAATAGTTGCCAAACATTGTGCTCTACCTCCTCACCTACTGGCTGCATGTCCTGTTGATGAGTAAGAGCATCAGGCTCACCAGCTTTGTCTCCAGGTTGATATTGGAGCACAAAATCAAAATCAGCTAGCAATACAGCCCATCTCACTTGTCTGCCTGTGATCCAATGTGTTGTGACTTGAAGTACTTGAGAGCCTCATGGTTGGTGAGGATTACCAACTGAGATGGGAGACCTGCAAGCATGTGGCGCCACTGACATAGACAGGCAACTATGGTGAGCAGCTCCTTATCATGTATCTTGTAGTTGCACTCTGCTGAGGTCATCTTCCTTGAGTAGTAGGCAATGGGATGCCACCTATTCTCGTGCTCCTGTTTGAGCACTCCTGCAATTGCAAAGTCACTTGCATCAGTCTCCAATCATGTGGGCTTGTCATATTGGAAATGTCATAAGACCCCTGCAGTGGTGAAGGCTCCTATCAGCTTGTGGAAAGCCCCCTGAGCCTCCTCATCGAGCTGCAGTTTCTTGAACCTCTCTACTGGCTTGACGAGCAAGGTCAGGGGCCTAGCGATCCTCGTGAAGTTTGCAATGAACCTTTGATAGAAGTTTGTGAACCCTAAGAAATGCTGTATGTTGTGAATGCTTGCTGGTAGGGGCCATTCCTTGATCACTTGCACCTTCTCAGGGTCCATCTCAATGCCAGTTGGCTTGATGATGTACCCTAGGAACTCCACAGTATCAGTGTGGAAGGTGCACTTGGACAGCTTTGTGAATAGCCGGTTCTCCTGTAATTGCTTCAGCACCTCCTGCACATGTGCAACATGCTGTTCCTTGCTGTTACTGAAGATGAGGAAGTCATCAAGGTACACCACCACGTAGATACCAATGATATCCCAATATATGTGGTTTACTAGTGACTGAAATTGAGCTGGAGCATTTGCTAGCCCAAATGGCATCACAAGGTACTTGTAGAGGCCCAGTTGAGTACCAAAGGCTGTCTTCCATTCATCTCCTGGAGCAATGTGCACCAGATTGTATGCTGCCTTGAGGTCCAGCTTCATGTAGATGGTGGCCTGCCTGAGTAGGAACAGCTGCTCCTTGATGAGAGGTAGTGGAGCACAATTCTTGACAGTGACCTTGTTGAGTCCTCAATAGTCCACACACAGTCACAGGCCTCCATCCTTCTTGGGTACAAAGAGCACTGGTGATTGTGCAGGGCTCTTGGAGGGCCTGATGAAGCCCTTCTCAAGGTTCTCCTTGAGGTACTTCCTGAGCTCTGCCATCTCCTTGGGTCCCTTGAGGTACAATGGGCCCTGAGGAGGCTTCCCTCCTGGTACCAGCTCAATGTGCAAATCATGATCAGCATGAGGAGGCAGCTTGTCAGCTTCTACCTCACAGAAGACCCCTTCAAGGTGCTTATATGGGGCTGGTATCTCCATTTGCATTGGGGCCTCAGGCTCTACCTCCATTTCCACACCACAATTGTTGCCTGTGGGCATGAATCCAAAAGCTGGTAACAAGCTGGGAGGGGCCTCCAGTAGCATGAATCCTATGGGTCCATCATGCAACGCAGCCTTGATCAATTGAGTAGCTGAGACAAATTCATGACTGTGTGGCATGGGTGGTTGCCGAAATCAAGGATAAGGTGGCCTTAAACTTGGTTTTGCATTTCCTGGACGTGACTTGAATTCCACTTGCCTGGTATCCCAGTCAATTCTTGGTTTCCACCTTTTGAGCTTGACAAAGCCCAGGATTAAATCATAGTCTGAGGCCTGGGCCACTGGTACCTTGAGGTTACCCAGTGGCTGACCCCCTACTTCCATGGCTACATCGGCACTGCTGCTGATCACAAGCTTGTGGCCAGTTACACCATGTACTTCCCTTGTTTTTATGGTTTTTGTTGTTACTTGATGCCTTTGAACAAATTCTTGAGACAATATGGACAGTCCAGTGCCTGTGTCAGTGAGGATGCAAGCCTGGTGGCCATTGATGGAGCCTTTGAGCTTGAGCACCATCACTTGAGTAGCACTGGTGGAGAAACAGTATTGACAGTCTTGGTATATACATTGGGATGGCAAGGTAGGTTCCAGGGTGAGGCAGGCCATCACTGCATCTCCCCATGCTTGTTTCCCTGATTGCCCTGGCTTTCCTCAGGCTCCTGCCTGTACTCGCTTAGGTCCAACTCCTCTTCCTGTGGGGATTGGCCCTCCGGGTCATCTGGTTCCTTGTGCAGCTCCACCACTACTGGGTGAACTGCTACTCGAGGGCTGCTGGGCTTGGGTTGAGTGGTTCCAACATTCTTGTTGGGACAGTTGTAGGACCAATGCCCAGTTCCCTGACAGATGCAACAGACACTGCTACCAAAGGTAGTGGGGGTGCCTGTCACTGGGAGCTTCTGGGCCAGGTGTGGGGGTAGTGGCCTGCTACCCATGTGATTGCCTGGTTGACCCTCTGTAGTTGTGGGCCTGGCCGGTGTGACCATGCCTCCTGTAGCCCTGGGCCATGGGGCCCCTTCGCTGGCACCCATGGTCCTTGCAGGGGCTGTTCTGGCTCCCAGCTTGCTCAAGCCTCACTGGCCCATGTCCAGCCTGCTCCAAGTAGGAGCACCAGGGTAGGTGGCAATATGACTCTTGTCAATGGCCTCAACCTCCCTGTACCAGCTCCAGGGATCCTCTGGAGGGTTCCTCTCAAACTTCTCCTGGAGACTGTGAGTGAGGCTGTTCCTGAAGAGGAACACAATGAGCTTGTTGTCATCAATGTTGGCCTGGCTTTCCAGGTCCCTGAAGCACTCTACATGGCATGTAGCTGCTCCCAGAGCATCACTCTCCATCTTGAGACCTTGTAGCTTGTTGTAGGCATCTAGCCTGTCATTACAATGACTGTACTGCTCTCATAACCTGAGTGTGAAGAAGTCCCAGTGGTGGAAGAGCTGGCCCTGCTGATTCCTATCAGTCCTAAGCTTGGCCTTCCACCACTCTCTTGCTGTTCCTTCCATGTGGCTTGCAGTGTAATTGATCATGGTCTTGTGGTCCATTACTCCATTGTGTTGCAGCCAGGTTGTGGCTTCAATGAGGAACATCTCAACATTGTGAGCATTGAACTTCAGAAAGGGATACTTGAGGTTGTTCTTCACAGAAGGGGTCCCTTCTTCTGGCTCGGTAGTAGCTGCTGGCTTACACTGGACCCTGGACCCCATGGGCATGGAGTACAGGTCCTCGTCGCTGTAGGCCTGATTACCTCATGCTTGGGGCTCCTCGATTGTAGGCCTAGGTAGTGGCTATTGGAAGGAGCAGACTGGTAATGTGTTACCATTGCCAGTTCAGGGATCCTGGGGAGGAAACCACTGATCAGTTAAGGCAAGGGCAAGTAGCTATCTAAACAGTGCCTTCCCTATATCAGAGGGGCTTGTAGAGCTAAGTTTGAGGATATTTCAGCTTAGATACACTCTGTATGTAGAGGATATCAGAGGGTTGCAGTAGTAATTGAGGAGCAACTACCAATGTAGGCAACTTAGCTCACACAGGCAGAAGAGAGATGGAAAAGAAGAGAAGAGAGCAGACCTTGCTATGCAAGGATGTAGGAACTAGTTCAAATAACTTTCACCAACTGTATCTACAAATGAGTCAATGTATATATATGTTTTCCTATGGTGGCAATGCCTTCTCAAAGTTGGCTATGTCTTTGCTATATCGAGGGCATGATACCTGTGTCAAGTCTTGGAGAGTATGGAGCATTGTTTGGGATCTTGAGTAGGGACAGTGAAACATTATAGGAGCTTATCTTTGAGTGTGTGTGTGTGTTTGCATATATATGCTATCTTTCCCTATCACAGAGGAGTGTGTTCCTATTTTTGCCAGTATATATGGTCCACACTCATCCAACACAAATTGTGTCTCAGAGATATGGGTCCGGGGTCCCCACAATCATGGACCAATAGCCGAAATTGGGTAAATGCAATCCTGTAGCCAGATGTGGGGGTCCAAAATTGGACTTTTCTTGATGCATTGTGGCCTAACAATGTCAAAATAATTTTGAGGAATTTTGACACATCTTGGATGCCTGTGTTGGACCTCCACAATCTAACAAATTGTTCCGAAGTCGAAAATGTGAGTGACTGTATATTCCAACAGTGGCAACGGCGTGTTAGGGTCCCGTAGCAGGGCAGCATCGTACAACTCCTCAAACCTGCTATGCTTGAGGAGTAGATCTGTTTGCTTGCTCACCAGTTGGATGAGCTTGTCAAGCTTCTCCGCCAAGTTGCTCTCTGTCATTTCAAACATGGGGTACAGCTTGGACAATCCACTCTAATGTCAGGGTTGGGGACTGATATTGAGTGTGACAATTAGTTTCAGCTATGCAGATCCAATTGCACATGTGCAAAATTGAGGTTAAGAGGCCCTTATCCTCGATTTTGGCGAAATTGAGTTTAAGGCCTCCTTAAACTCAATATTGGTTAACCCTGTTGGCACCCCATCCAGAGGTTGCACAGCACGTTCACTTGGAGTATTACAATGGCACCTCCAACTCCCAAGGGTGCACTAGTTGGTAATTGGAGTGTGTTGAGTGAGTGTAAGACCCTCACTACTGCTTGTGTGAGGCACTGGTGTAGGTTCCAGGGCTGCAGTTGAGGTTCTGCCTGTGATGTAGGTGTCACAGGGTCAGTGATGGTGCTGACCTGATGTTCCTGTGCTCCTTCAACTCCTGGAGCTTGCGCACTGTACAAAGTAATCACAACTACCTGTATTGCGATCATGATGACGCTTGAAAGACTGATACTTAAAGACAAAGATGGTAAAGACTAGAGTGGATGAGGATCCATTTGTCTGATGATGAACAAGGCCTACCTCTGGGGTAGGCCATGCTCCTTGAGCACCTGGCTCAAGGCACCTACCTCCAGGGTAGGCTCTGCTACTTGGTGAGCCCTCCTCGTGCCCCTATCCTCGGCACCTGAGCTCTGGGCCTGCTCAGGCCTCCTGGACCTGCAACCAGTGAGGCCCCAGCTCTCCTTGTGAAAACCCCTTAATTCCTATATGTCCTATCCCCTACATGGGGCCTCCTACACCAGCCCTTACCAAACTAATGCCCCTTCCTCGCCTGTGCCCTTCTGTCAGGATGTGCTCCACTGAAGGTTTGCACACCTGCGTGCGGTAGAGCTCGAAATCGAGTTTAAGGGGCCCTTATCCTCGATTTCGCATGCTCAGGCACTAGACCTGTGTGCGCTCTGTAACACTCCTCTGCCTCCTCTGGGTATGCAGTTCCTTCTCCTCTGCCTACCACCTGCAAACTGACAGGCAAATGGAAGGAACTAACCAGTTCCTTGAACTCTTCCTGCACTTGTACACAGTGTACAACCACTCCAATTGGGCCACCCTCCTCCCACTGGCTCAACTTGCCCTCAACAACTGGCCCTCTGCTACCACCCATACTGCCCCAAACCACACAACCTTGTCATTTGCACCCAGGGTTCACCCACACCTCACTCCACCAACCATTGCCTCCCCCACTGCCTGCTTCCTTGCCCAATGTCAAGAGGGCATCTAATGGGCTAATGAGGCAATGGCAACTGCCTTCAACCATTGGAGGACCAACATCTCCTTCCACCTGGGGGACCTGGTGCTGCTCCACACCAAGCACCTCCAACCCAACCACCCCAGTTGTAAACTTTCCAATCCATTGGCCAGCCCCTTCTGGGTGCAGGCACCCATTGGGGAGTGGGCCTACCAACTCCTGCTGCCTGCCACCTGGAGGGTACACCCAGTATTCCACATGGAAATGCTGGAGCCATAGCCAACCAATGCCTGCCCCTCAGAGGAAGCCCCCCAAGCATGCAACCTGGTGGACAACTATGCTGACTTCAAGCTGGAGGGTAACCTTGATTCCTGCCAATGCCACAGATGGCTGTACTACTGGGTGAGTTGGGTGGGGTATCCCCCTAGCTGGTTCCCAGCCAACAATGTCAACCAGGCCCAGGACTTGATCCAGGGGTTCCACAAGGCCCACCTGGACAAACCACACCCCCAACAGTAACCCCCCCCCGTTGGTAGGCAATCCACAGTAATGACCCTGCAATGTGGACAACAGTCCCTGCACCTCCCTCCACACACACACCAGCCCCATGTATGGGCAACAGCTCCCGTGGACCCTCCCACTCACACGTTTGCACACACACACTGGGAAAAAGAGGGAAACCAACAACTTTATTTCACCCCCCAGTCTACTCTTCCAAGGGGAGGGCCTCCAACCAAAGGCAGAAGACCTGCAGCTGGTCCACCAGGTTCACTGAGTATTGGCTTGCCTGCTCTGCCCTTGCTGTGTGGCAGGGAATCCTGGTTGCATCCAGGTACATGTGGGCCAGGTCTAGGAGTGTGGACGAGGCCATCTCCATGCACTCCTCCAGTGCACCACACACAACCTGCACCTGCTCCAAACTTTCCACCACCCCCCCCACAGCCATTTGTCCACCCCACAGACTCTCGGCCTGCCAACCTATCCCTCTGACACACTCTTTCCTGCATGGCCTCCACCCTCTGGTGCAGCTGGGTGTGGGCCCACTGGTGGGCCTGTTCCTGGCCCTGTTGACACCCACCCAACTCCTCCACCCTTGCCTGCATCTCCTCAGGCAGCCTCTGCACCTTGACATGCTGGAGGTGCACATTGGGATTTGGGTGGTGTTCCTGCCCCACACCCTCCACCCTCCACCATACCAACAGGGTGTTGTAGACCTCCCAGCAGAGGGCCTTGACCATGGGGACCCTCCCCCCAACCAACAGCTCTGGGAGGGATGGTAGGAGGAAAAAGAAGGAACCCACAGTGTCAGTATTCTACCCATGCTACCCACAACCATGCCTGCCAGAACTTACTCTGCATGCCCATGTTGCAGGGGTGGGACTTTTTCTGGCATTGCTGGCACTGGGGCTTGTCTGGCACCCGGACGCAGGGTACCCCATGGCCTCTGTCAGCCAAGGCACAGCCATAACAGTGGGTCCAGGCAGACCACCACAGCTCATCAACTTCTGTGCCAGGGGAAAGTAAGAAAAGAGGGAGGAAGGGGGGGAGTCATCAACCGCAGCCCTCACAGCCACCACACCACAACTGTGGGTACTTACCATCTTCCACATCCTCCACTGAGAGGACCGGCATGCTACCCCCAACTAGCCAGGGGCAGAAATCAACCACTGGCACTACTACCCCACCACCCATGTCCACTGGAACCATTGGGGGCCCACCAGCCATGGGTCCCCCCATATCCTCAACCTTGGAGGGCCTGCCAGCCATGGGTCCCTCCTTGCCACCCACTGCTGGCGGAGGGGGCCTAGGTGCCCCCCCATGCCACAAACCCTCCTGCACCCCCAATGTTGGCTCCTCCTCCTCATTGGAGGATATGACAATGGGGGCCTCAGCCCCCCAAGCCTGCTTTGATGTCCATCCCACTGCCGGTCCCTCCACCTGAGCTGTGGCATGCTTGCAAGTCACCACAGAGGGCACTACCAGCCCACCCAGTCCGTCCATGCCCACTGTGTGCACTACAGATGTACCCACGGGCCTCACCGAGGGCCCATTCTATGGGTGTGCCCACCCTTCATGGACATCAGGACCAAGGGGGAAAATGAAGAGTCAGCCGAGTCCAATGGCAACACAGAATCCACAGCCACTACTTACCTGCCAAATGGAGGGCCGCTCTGGCAGCCAGTTCCTCGACTCATTCTGTCACCTGCGCAGGCCCAAAGGGGGGCCGGGGGGCCTGTGCTCATGCTGCAATGAGGGTCCCGGATTCCACCGCAGGCTCCTCTCTTGTACCATGGGCTTTGGATCCATGGAGGTTGGAAAAGAAGGGGGGGGACATGGGAAAGGAAGAACACCACCCATGGGGAGTCAGCTCGTGGTTTTGAAAAGCACTACCCATGACCAAGAACTTACCGTCTTCCATGGTTATTTCTTTGATAAAGGCAGAGCCCACCATATGGGACCTGCCAGCCATGTGGGAAGGTTGAGAATTAGGCATGATTGTTGGAGGGAAAAGGGAATGAAGAGACACTTGTGGAGAGGAGCCCCTTATATCTCCTGAGCACAGGCAGAGTGGCCCCTGTGGAAGGGAGTCTCACTTGATTAGGGCAATGACACATGCATTGTGTGGATTGCTGGGCAGCCAACACTCAGTGGGGACTGCAGTAGGGCACAAAGCTTAGAAGGAGCTTTGACCACTCTGCACCAAATATAGTCCAACACCCCAAATGAAATGGGGTGCTAGCCCCAACTGATGCATCCGGTGTGGCCCCATGGCACCCGCTGGTTGGCCTCAACCCTGCTGTCAAAGTTAGCCTTGCGCCTGCTGTCGAGCACACCTCCCCCAAAGCCACAGACCCAATGTTTGACTGACAGACCCCACATTGCCTTGCTGGTACCTGGTGGCAGATTGCCAGGCTCCACCAGGGGGTAGTGTCAGGCCCATGCCATGGAGGCCATGTGACACCCTGCTGTTGGCTGTTGATCACCCGCACCACCCCTTTGCAGGGGTGATCATGCATTTCCTGCTACTCAATGAGGTTCTGGGAGAACCTTGTTGCATGTATTACTTAGTTCACTCGTTAGCTGCCAAGTCAATACTATTAGACCCCTTCCCATGGTAATCTACCATTGACCAGCATTCCAACAGCCTCTCCATTTGCGCCAACACCAATTGACTGTAGCCGCTCGCGGTTTCCAGATGCTACGGTGCTAACACTGAGTGAGGAAAGGGAAGGAGGGGAGGAACACTTGCTGGGGAGGGTGGTCCTTATATCCCCTGGACCCCCCAGGGTCACAAACCCTGGGGATGGAGCCCTCCTCCTGATCAGCAGACTGGCACATGCATGGTGTGGGTAGTGGGCTTTTGTGTGGACTGCACACTGCAGCTGCAAGCAGATAATGCATTGTCTGCAACCCATGGCAGTTGGTGTGGAGTGGTGCCCATGGCATGTTGTTGGATCCCAAATGAAATAGGGTGCCTGTTACAACCAGTGCATCCAATGGTCCCTGTGCTACCTGCTGCAAGGGTATTCACCTCCCAGCCTGGGCCATGCCCTGCATGCAACCCATGATGGTTGTCAACACCTGGGAGTCAGCTACAACCAGCACACCCAACCATCCCCACACTGCCTACCACAAGCGTCTTCACCCCCCACCTGGGCAACACCCTGCGTGCCACCCATGGCGACCGCCGGGCTCCACCAGGGGGTTAGTGTTAGACCCACAGTGATTGTACACATGCCCCCCCACTGGGGTAAGTGCCCAGATCACTGTTGGACACCCCACCCGCATGTGACCCCTCGGGGAAGTGCCTGCAATCACCCCGACACCCTAGCAGCGTGGTGTGCATCCTTGTAGTCACTCTTGTCTCCCCCACAAGGTTCCCAAGGAACCTTGTTGCATGTATTACTTAGTTTGCTCATTAGCTGCCAAGTCGGATACTATTGACCCCCCCCCAGTTGGGCTCATCCACACGTTGCGCTCCCCCCCCCCCACTTTGCGCACAGGTTATGGTTGCTGCTTGCTTTGGATTCTTGTCATGTTGCCGGAAGCAACCCACGACCTTATGACCCCCCCGCTTGGTCCAACAACTTGGTCAGGTTTGTCGTCAAGTTGAGCTTGCTTTGGTTGAGCACGTTTTCTGGTTCCTCACAAGAACCCCCGTCCCATTCTGGGGTGATGATCGCCAGCTCCCCTTCTTTGGGCGCGCTCGGCAGGTGTGCTTTTCATGCATGAAAAGGGTTGGTTCTGCCACTTGGGGTAACCCCCCCCCCACACCACAGGCTGGATTCTTTCCTGGAGGAGGAGATACAGGAGGTCCATCATCTCCTGGTGGGCTTGGGCCTCCTGATGGAGCAATTGAACCACTTCCCCCCCCCAAGGTCGCTTCACCTGAAGTGGGGTCTGATGCGGGGGGACCATGGCCAGGGGGGGGGGGGGGCATCTTCATTGAGCCCAATTGGAGTCACCTGAGGAGAGACAGGTACACAAGCCAGAGGAAAGGCTGGCATCGTCATGTTTCCAAACACCCCCCTGAACCTTCTTCGATTCTTCTTGCTTTGGCGAGCTTGATTGCGTTCTGGGGGGTTCACAAACGTTGGGCTGAGCTGTGTCTGCGGAATTGTCAACCGAGTCAAAAAGGTGGAATGCAAAATGGCTTCGCGGGGGGCTTGTTGGGAGAAGGTAATAGGGTTTATCTTTCCGGGGGGGTTTTTTTGTTTTTACGATATGAAGGGCGATCGTTTCACCGGATTCTGTTTTTTTTTTTTCCTCGTTTGTTGGTTCCGTTAAAGATCATTCAGTGCAATTTAGAAATTCATCCAGATCGCAAAAAAAAAAAAATCAAAAAATTCGGTCGATTCTTGCCAACTTCGTGAATTTTCTTGGTGTGTGTTTTTTTTTTTTTTTACTCCTCTTTCGTAGTGCAGAAACAAAATCACGTCCGCACAGCCCACGCTGCTGTGTGTGGGATAGCTGCGAGGTTGGCCCCCCCAGCGACAGACAGACAGACATCGAAACCATACAGAATCAACGAAAGAATGAAGAAATCAAACCAAAACAAAACACAAAAATTTTCCGCGTGGTTTCCCATCCAAATCACCCAACCACCAAACTACGGAGAACACCCATGTTGAGGAGGAGGAGGTCTCTCGCTTAGCCCACTGTCGGCTGAACTTAACGCTTAGTAAGCACACCACGTGCCCCCATCATGTTTCAAACTCGGTTCGCCTGCCCCCCCCCCCCCGCGCAGCCTATATATAGTCGTTGGTTCCTCGTTGCCGCTTCCTCCCCCCCCCCATCCATCTCTTCTTCCCCGTCAAACAGCGCATACAATGCACTAGTGTTTGACCCGCGGCCTTGGTTTGAGACCTTGGATGACCCGCCGCGCGCCCCCCGGGCAAAAAGTTGACTCGGCTTTCTTTCTTTTCTTTTCTTTTTCCTTTTCATCGGGTTCCAACTCACAGTAACACGTATCCAACTGTGACTGTAGTCGGGGGGGGGGTTGGCGTTGCACATCGAGTTGAAAATTGTGTCAAGAAAACTAACAGTACAAGTATACAGCATTTGGAGGGGGTATTGTACGCTTCTCTTTCTGTCTATACACAACTAGTATCGGACAGGTGGTGGTGTACACTGCACTAGTGTTTGACGCGCGGGGGCTTGGTTTGTAGACCTTGGATGACCCGCCGCGCGGGGCAAAAAAGTTGGACTCGGCTTTCTTTCTTTTCTTTTCTTTTCTTTTTCCTTTTCATCGGGTTCCAACTCACAGTAACACGTATCCAACTGTGACTGTAGTCGGGGGGGGGGGGGGGGGGGGTTGGCGTTGCACATCGAGTTGAAAATTGTGTCAAGAAAACTAACAGTACAAGTTATACACCATTTGGATACAGGGGGTATTGTATGCTTCTCTTTCTCTCTATACACAACTAGTATCGGACAGGTGGTGGGTGGTGGTGGTGTGCGCTGTGTTTTCGCAAACTTGTGCGAGGAGTGGTTTCTTCTTCCCCGTCAAACAGCGCATACACTGCACTAGTGTTTGACCCGCGCGCCCCCCGGCAAAAAGTTGACTTGGCTTTCTTTCTTTCTTTTCCTTTCATCCGGTTCCAACTCACAGTAACACGTATCCAACTGTGAATGTAGTCATGTCACCCTTGCACATCAAGCGAGGGGATCGGGGGGGGGGGGGGACAAACACGGAGTTGATATTAAGTCAAGAAAAAAAAAAAAAAACACACCCCCCAACAGTACAAGTAAAAATAATTACTGCATTGGGAGGCAAGGCGCGCGGTTGGGGGGGGGGAATGGGCAGTGTATGGATGTGGTTCTCGCGAACATGTGACAAAGCGAAACACGAAAAAAAAAATAAAAAAAAATATATATATATATATATTTGGAAAAATTTTGCTGTACATGTAAAGCAATCCATTTATAACGTTTGATGTTGTATCACCCGCTTGCGCAGCGCGGGGGGGGGGTTGTAGCTCAGTGGTAGAGCATCTCATTTGCATATCTTTCTAGATTCACAAGTGGCGTAATTCTAGTCCGAATATGTTTGCCAGAATCAATTGGGTTTTGAGAAGGTCTGGGGTTCAATCCCCCACGACTCCATTTATTTTTTTGTTGTTTTTTTTGTTTTTGTTTTGTTTTTCTCTCTTGAGTCGAAGCTGGAAAGAAATTCCGAATCAAATGAAAGAAACGGATTGGGATTGAAGAGTAAAAAAAAAAAAAAAAAAAAAAAAAACCCCCCCCCAACCCCCCCCCCTTAACTAAGCAAACCCAAACCCTTCCCCACCTTCATTCATAGCAATCAACAACGCATGCCTCAACCTGTCATACGACTCATACATTGGCAAATCCAACTGATTGAAACACGTATGAGCAACGGGCAACCTATCTCCTCCATACGCCTTGTGGATGTTAAATCTCTGAGTTCCTTGAACGCCTTGAAGATGTGCAAAGCCTTGGAGAGGAACTTTTGAAGTTGCGGTGATGAATTGGAGAAGTTTAGCTTTTTGGGTTTGGTCGAAGGATCGTACTGCTCGCCACCACCATTGGATTACTGCGTCGCTTTGGGTGTAGCCGTGGAGTTCGGTGTTGTTTTTCCAGGCTTCTACGTCGATGTCGGGTAGGCCTGAGATTAGTAGTTCGAGTTCGAGTTCGGAAAAGATTCGGATTAGGGTCGGGGGGATGATTTCGTGGAAGCCGGTGAGGAATGCGTTGATTTGGGTTTGGATAGAGTTGGTGAGGCGTTGGCTGGTGACAAGTCGGATGTATTCTTGTTTGTTGGTTTCGGTGACTACAATGTTGCTTCCGTTTGGTTTGAGATTGATGATTTTGGTTTCGCCGAATTCTTCATCATCTATGCTGAATGTTAAGTCAAGAACGTCGGTGATGTCGTTGTTTAACATCCATTCTAGACTTTTAAAGTATTCAGGATCGATGGATTCAACATCGCGATAATCAACCGGTTTGCCAAGCATATGTTTGTAGAAACTTCGTGTAAAATACGCGTCCAGTAGTCGTCCATCGTAGATTGCTTTTCCGATGATTCTTCCTACAAATTTGAAAAACGAAAGGTGGTCCGGATTCACGTATGACATTCGATTCGGTTGGTATGTGGTTCGATCCGCTGCACATGGTTGGAACAGTGCATAGTCTGGATTGAACATGGCTCTAGCCAACACTTGAAACCATTCGCGAGTGACGCCTCCAGCATCGATACCTTCCTCGTTATTAAACCGAACGTTGAGTTTACCATGTTTGATCTCTGGTCCTGATTTCCTCGAAAAGTAGCGGAAGCTATCTTCGAACACCGAGTTCCTCCTCACCGAAAGCGACAGCGGCGTATAATGATCGCGTCTTCCCTTGTGAAGCTGTTGTGTAAAGTAGTTTTTCTTGTTGTCAAAGTCGAGCACCTTCGGATTGCGCACGAGCAAGGCAAACGAGCCGGACATGAGCGAAGGATTCTGTCGTACCATGATGTTGAGAATCTTTCTGTGTTTCTCGGTAAACGCGAAGAAGTTTTCCTCCATCACCTCCCTCGGAGTCTTGACGCCCACCTGAGTAGAAGAACCCCTACCATGAGACAGTCTAACCTCGCCCACCTCACCCACCACCTCCGCATCAGTCACCGCCACATGCTGCGAAACCACCATCATACTCTCGATCAACGGCAACAAGATCTGCGCCGCGCCCGGATCATTCTTCATCCTCGACAGCACATCGCTCAACTTGGACCACAACGCCTCGAAGCGAAACGACTCGTAAATGCTCTGCAACTTGGCCTCATCCTGCTCCCTCTTCTTCCTCTGAGCGTCTGTGTACGACGCATCCGACTTGTTGCGACCAGCCGGACTGGTGCGGGAGTCTGCGGGGTATGGCATTTGGAGAAACATGTTGAGAACCTCGAGACTGGGATCTGCGGACGAGGTGTCGATATCCTGCATGGATGCATGCATAGGAATGCCTCTGTTGTCAACTGCAATAAACGCACCAAGTCCACGGTTATCCGACTCCTCAGACATGGCTCAACACAACACGCACCGTGTGTAGAACCCGCTCGAATCCCAACGATCAAACTACCCAAGTGGTTTGGACACAAAGCTTGGGAGAAAGACGTTGCGGATGAATGCTGATGAATGCTGATGAATGCTGATGAATGCTGATGAATGTGGATGAATGTGGATGAATGCGGATGAAACGAGCGTTTGAACAAGTGGGATCGTGTGGCGGATGGTGGTGGTTGCTGGACAAGACACTCGTCGCATGTTCACCAAGCTTGAAAAATACTTTGAATCCAAGGTGGAGCAACATGCATCGGGGATCGGGATGCGAGGCGTTTTCGCCCGATGTGGGAGATGAAACCGCGTGGGTGGCATGGGGGTGGATGGATGTGCGCAATCTCCACGCAGTTTAATATTTCCGAGTTGCGTCGGGTGCGTCGGGTGCGTCGGGTGCGTCGGGTGCGTCGAGTGTGTCTAGTGCGTCTAGTGCGTCTAGTGCGTCGGGGTGCATTGAAGCGGGTTTGGATGATTGGAAGCACAGACCTCCGCATGGCTCGGCGTGGATAAATTTGTGCTGAGTTGTGCCAAAACCGTTGCTATGCATCCATCCGCATCCCTTCGTTTGCCAACACCAACACCAACATCAACCAACCCCTTAACCCATATTCACCCCCTTCTTCGTCAAGAAAAAAAAACAAAAAAAAAAACAAAAAAAAAAAACAAAACAAAAAAAAGGGGGGGGGAAAAAGAAAAGAGAAACAAACCACACTCGGGATCAGTGGTTTGCTCATCGTGTAGTTCGTCACAGAAATGAGGATCGCTACGAAGCGTCTTCAAAAGGAGCTGTAAGTCCGGGGGGTTTTCTTTTTTTTTTCCTGGTTGGCCGTCGTTTGTTGCGTGATTGACTGACATGTTGGTTGAGCGGTGCATCGTGGGGTTTGATGTAGGTCCGAGATCAGGTTGAAGGGTCCACCTGAAGGATGCGAGATCATCAAAGCGGAAGACTTGCAAGAATGGCAGTTCTCCATCTCGGTGCTCGGATCGAGTCTTTACGAAGGCCAAAAGTTCGGACTACGATTCCGGTTCTCCGATGCATATCCGATGGAAAGTCCAGAGGTGGTATTCATGGTCACTGACGGCTTCAAAGCTCCCATTGTAAGTTGGAAAATGTTTTGTTTTGTTTTGTTTTGGTTTTTTTTTTTTTTTTCCCCCTTGCCTCATCCTTTTGCGAACCATGGACTAACTGACTGACTGACTCTTTGATTGATTGATTGGATGCGGATGCGGTTGCGGATGCGGATGCGGATGCGGGATGGCGGATTAGCATCCACACGTGTACAGCAACGGTCACATCTGCGCATCCATCCTTGGAAACGAATGGTCTCCCGTCCTCACAATCAGCTCGGTCCTTCTCACTCTCCAAAGCATGCTTGCCAGTTGCAAACAGCTTCAAACTCCACCAGACAACGACGCCTACGTCAAACGCGCCCCACTCTCTCCCAAAGATAGTCGCTTCGTGTACGACGACGACACCGTCTAACGCTGCTGCACACACACTGTTTTTTTTTTTTTTTTGTTTTTTTGTTTTTTGTTTTTGGGGGGGGGTTTTTTTTTGATCGTGAAACACTTTTTGCCACTTGATTTGGTTCATTGTGACCGAAACATCATGGGGGGATTGAGAGGAGGGGGGGGGGGGGGAAGGCTGGGTTGTGTAATGTGTTTCTTTTTGGTTGGTTTGTTTAGTGGAGAGTTCGACGGGAGAAGAAAGCCTTTTGATCGGCGCAGATGGAGTTAACGCAACCGGGACACCTAAGAAGCAACTGATTACTCGTATAACCCTGACTCCACACATCCTCCCCACGCGTTTCATGCTCAAACCTCGACGGCGTCGCAAGCACCGCCGAAAGATGCGATGCACAAATCTCGGCCATAGCACGGATAAAGCTGGGTTCATCATTGAGCGACTCGGCGCGTTTGAGCGTAATGCCATGATGCTCTGCTTCTTCCTGCAGTTCGATGTCGATTTCGTAGAGTGTTTCGATGTGGTCGCTGGTGAATGCGATGGGTACGACGATGGCATGTTTGTGGCCTTGTTTCGCCCAGCCTTTGATGGTGTCGCTTGTTTGTGGACCGAGCCAGGCGGCGGGTCCGACTTGGGATTGCCATGTAACACGGTACGGGTTGCTCCATTTCAATCTCGTCATCACCGCTGCGACGGTGGCTGCGACTTCGGCGGGGTAAGGATCGCCTCTACCCGAGACGATCTGCATAGGAAGCGAATGGGCACTAAACATAATGGGAACTTTGTTCCTCGTCTCTTCCGGATACGTCTCCAACACAGCCTGAATCCTGTTGGTGAAAGCCTGGATGAGAAGCGGATGGGTGGGCCAACGATCGATAAGCGACCACGAAATGTGGGCCTCTGGTGCGCCTCTCTGCTTCCTCCTCTGAATCTCGCGATACAACTCGTTCAAATTACTCCCCGTAGTACTGCAACTATACTGCGGATACTGTGTAAACCCCACCGCACGAGTCACGCCATCGTGAGCCATCTCATCCAACGCCTCCTCGGTGAGAGGTCTCGCATAACGAAACGCGACGTATACCTTGTGCGGTGCGGTTTCCGGGTGAAGTTCGTCGAGAAGTTGGGTCATGGCTTTTCCTTGGGTTCGCGTCCATTGTAGGATGGGCGAACCGCCTCCGATTTTGTCGTATTGGTCCACGATTTTGGGCGTTCGTCGACGTGCGATGAGCGGGGCGAGACGCGATTGGAAGGGGAGTTGGATGAGTTCTCGATCGTGGAATAGACGCGAAAGGAAGTCGCCTACTTCTTCGGTTGTGGAAGTGGATGGTCCTCCCATGTTCATGAGGAGGATACCCGTTGGAGGTTTGGCGGTCTTGCCCGCTGCAGTAGCCAGCATTCGCTGCAGAGGCAAGCATTGCGACAACGTTGGCCTACTGGTAAGAGCCAGCAAGTTGGTAGACGAATTCGCGATCATGTTGAACCGATGTGGTGGGATGGTGGACGTAAGCGTCCCTCGCAACCCAGCTCAGCTGGCGGTTTGGCTGCAGAAGGCCAACTGCCAAAAGCTGTCTCATCACGTAATCCGCATTCGCATGCACACACTCGGAACTCGGAACCCAGCCCGCGCCGCGCGTGCGTTGATGTTAAATCGCCCACAAGTTGCATCTCACAGCCTCACGCAGCAACGTTGCGTTTCGTAAAGAACATGGTGCGTTTACTAACGTAGACCAAGTCGGGGATGGATATTGTACAAAGGGTTGCCAAACAGCATGCACGCAAACAGAATCATAGACATCGTCCCAACACTCGCGGGAACCGATTCTTTCGAAATCAGTGCTTCACCACGATCGGAACTGTATCCAACAACCACGCATGCAAAAGCCGTCTGGTCAGCAATCATACTTTGCTGGTGTGCGATTTGTGCTGGTGTGGCAACTTACTGATAATGACGCAGAGAAGGATGACGATACCGACTGTCGAACATGGACGAAGCGAGGGTAACCACAGCGAATGCATTTCTTGTCAGGAATGTGTGCTGCAAGAGAGAGGTGTGTGGAAAGGGGGGGTTGGGTTGTTACTTACTACCGATGATGACTATCGCGAAGAGGCAAGATTCGGACGGACGGACGGATAAACAAGAATGGCAAGGATACAATCAGCATGCGTTGGGCTGCTTCGGGTGTGAGGATGTATGTAAGGGGGGTAAGACTTACTTCGCATCTTCATATCCTTCCACCACATCTGCTTGCGGACGCGGTTAGCGCCTCGTCGAAATCCCTGCGCGGACACAGCAAGGTTATCTATCGAAAAAGAAAAAGAAAAAAGAAAAAAGAAAAGAAAAAAAAAAAAAAAAAAGTGTCAGTACTCGATGCTGTGCTCATGCTAGCTGACAAGGATGATGCTTGAGCAAGGGGGTATTGAAAACATACCGGTCTTATCCTGAAGACTGTTGAGATTCTCTCCACGCTCGTTGACTACGATTCAGCCCAACCAACCAAACCCGCCAAACAGAAAGCCAAAAAACAAAACAAAAAAAAACAAAAAAAAAACAAAAACAAAAAAACAAAAAAACAAAAAGGTGAGCAAACAACTTGGCAACCCAAAGAACGCACATTCGGAACAGACGATGGGCGGGAGGGCTTACCCTTGTTGATGTTGTCGCGCATGATCGAGATGGTGTTGTCGATCTCCGAGTGGATGCGTGCGGTTTTGGAGTTGGAGAAGTTGGCGCCGCCACCGGAGGGATCGGAGCTTGCATTCCCGGAGGGGATGTAAGGGTCGTAGCGGCTTTCGTTCTGTGCAGACATGGTTGGGGTAGATGTGTGCGATGTGTGTGTGTGATGGTAGTCGTGTGATGGTAGTCGAGAAGACGATGGAGGAGGCGCGGAGAGTTGGTGATGCGGATTGGGAAAGGTGGAGTGAGTGAGTGGTGGGCACAGCCATACCGCCATTCAGCCATTCAGCCATTCAGCCATTCAGCCACACCGCCATGCCGCTGCGGTTGAGTGCCACGCCAGCGTGGGGACGCAGGTGAAATGTGGTTCACGGTTAGTCTACCCTTGCTGGCTGGCTGGCTGGCTGGCTGGCTGGCTGAGCTGGCTGACGCTGACTTTTGAAATGAAACTCAACGCAGTGGAATACAAATTCAGGAGCATTTCGAGCGCTCGGAAATAGAAAACCAATCCGAATCCGAATCCAAATCCACGCACGCACTCGGGCTACCGTGCGTATGAAGCGCGGGTTTTCGTGTGCTCAGACGGAAGCAAGCAAGCGATGGCACGTGCACACCGCAACCTCCACTCGGTGTTTGTGGCATTTGGAAATGCGAATGGATGGCATCATCTGCTATATACACTCGCACAACCGCACAACCGCACAACCGCACAACCACATCACCACGCTCTTCCAACTCTGCCTGCGTATCAAAAACACTCACACACATCTTTCAATCATGCCTCTCTTCGTTCTCAGCCCCGTAAGCATCCATCCATCTCGACCGTTTCCTCTCTTCTTCTGCACAGCTCGTCGATCCAAAGCGCTCACCACCTTTTTGTACGTTGGCGTTGGGATGGTAGGCGTCGTTGGCACACTCTGCCCTGTTTGCTGGATACTATTCGTATCTGTCTACCAATGTGGTGATTAACAGACTCAAAACCAACATCTATCTTGGTGCTGGTGATGCCGATAAGGTGTATGGTCCGAGTGAGAAGAAGACGTCCAACCCCGAGGAGGTGGCCAAGTTGCAGCGTGCGGTTAGGGCGCATGGTAACTTTTCCGAATCCGCCCCGTTTGCGTTCTTCCTCATCTTCCTCGCTGAACTCAATGGCGCTCCTACTTGGCTCGTTCATGCCGCCTACACTACCCTCTTCGCTGCCCGTATCGCTCATGCTAACTTCGGCATCCAGGCTACCAATTCCGCCGCCGTGGGTAGACCCGTAGGCACCATCGTCACGCTCATCGTCACCATCAGTGCGGGCATCTACAACCTCAACCTCGGTTGGGAACCTCTCAAGTCGTTCATTGGTTTCAAGTAAAAATATATTTGTTTTTCTCCCCCTCCCCCCCCCCCCCCCATCTCCCAACCTTCCAACCTCGCCCGAATTCAATTCTTCCCTTGATAGCTCTCTCCCGTCTGTCCACTATTGTCTTTCTCGATGGTGTTCAAGCTCCCGCTTGGTTTCCGCCCTCCTACACACACACCTAGCTGGAATAGTCACTTTGATTCATCTCCCCAATTGCGTGTTTTTCTTCTTCCTTGTTCGTTTTCTTCATCCACTACCAATATACAAAACCCTTTTTCTTTTTTTCTTTTTCCTTTTCTTTTTTCTTTTTCTTTTTCTTTTTTTTTTTTTTGGTTCGAGGTTCAACATCCCCCCCTTCCCCCCCAAGTGTGTGTGTGTGTGTGCAACACCCCGACGCACTACACACCCGAAAACGCATCCTCCCCAAACAACCCCGCATCCACATCCATCCATCCACCCAGATTCCCTCCCTCCGATCCGCACACCCGCCCAAACGGTGTCGACACTTCCGTCGGCGCCACAAACGACGACGCGCACGTGGATTTGTCGGGGCGCGGGTCTTCGAGGATGGCCAGCGCGAGTTGTTGCATGTCGTGCGGCAGTTCGAGCGGTGAAGTGGGTAATTCGGGGGGGAAGTGGTTGTGGGGGGGGGGTGGATTTGGTTCGGATGCAAACTCCGAATGTTGTGTGTCGTCTTTTTCTTCATCTTCATCGTGTCCCGAAGATGCAGTGGATGAACTTTCGAGGGTGTCATCCAAACTGGTTAATGGTGAGCTTGCTTGACTGGCTGCAGAACTGGTGTTGTCCATTGGTTGGAACTGCAACCGCGATGAAACAAACACTTGCGTATGTCCTTCTTCAAAAACACCCTCAACCCCATCCTCCCCATCCTCCCCACCACCACCACCACCATCATCTTCATCATCATCATCATCACCATCACCATCATCATCACCATTCGTCGAAACCTCGTCCTCATCCGACGACGGTGGACTCGAATCAGCCGCACTACGCACCCAAACGTCTTTCTCCCTATCATGGTAATTGGGCATCTTTCTCTTCTGACCAACACCCTCGTCGAACATCGTCGCGGTTGGACGCGACGCTTTTGGTGCAGGTCGTTTGAGTTTTACCAACATGTTTGTTTTGCATCGTTCCGGTTCGGGAATCTGCGTCTTTGGAATACGTTTGGTGGTCTGTTTGGAGGCGATCAGTCGGAGTACACGTCGCGCGACGTGGAGTCGGCCGAGTGCGTATTCTTCGAGCTCGCTGAAGACGTCTCCCTCGGCCACGTCGTCGGACAGCATGAGTTGCGGTTGGGGCGGCGCGGGTTTGGGTGCGTTGTCTTGCTTCTTGGGCGGTCGACCGCGTCGCTTTGGTGTGACGGAAATGGCGGGATTGGTATTGGGATTGGTATTGGTATTGTTCACCACTTTCCTAGGTCTGCCGCGTTTCTTGGGCGTCGTCCCATCCATACCCAGAGTAGCGCGGTCAAAGAGTATGGAGTCAATACGCGCTCCAAAGTTGTCCGTCGCAAACCCACCTTCGAGATTGGTGAGCTGCTTTGTGTTGACCAAACCGCATCGTCCTCCTCTGGAAATCTTGCCATCCGAATCGGAACGCACAAGACACTTTGTACAACTGCAATAACCCAAACATCTTGGACACTGGAAATTCGGATCGGTGGCATCAAACTCGATACCATATCGAACGGTGACGCAACGTTCGCAGAACATGAGTGAACATTGTACGCCCTTGCGCATGCGATGACATCGCATCTTGAGACTCGATGTCTTGCGTCTGCATTGATGACATGAAGACATGATGGTGCCATCCGGGAGCACGTTTGGTTGGCGTTTTCTTCGTTTCGACTTGATTCGACCCAACGAGTCGAACGCTACGACATCTATCGGTTCCGAGTACACGTCCACCGTATTTGCATCCACTCGGTCGGCTTCGATTTCGACCTCGGCATCCGCATCGTCTTCTTCTTCTTCTTCTTCTTCTTCGTCTTCGTCTTCGCTCCAGGTGACCAGATCCTCTGGACGGATTTCCGGCACGTCTCGGATAAACACATAATCGTTTCGAGCTCGATCGCGCAACGCAGATACATCCACATACGCCAGGTCAAACGTCTCGCCCGGAAGAGGCGCAAACTTGGTGGTGCCGTCGTCAGCAAACTTGACCTTGCGGTCGTACTTTTTCTTCTTTCCCAACCGCGATGCGTCCGCGTCATCTGGCGCGACACTCGGATGGACACGTTGCCGTTTTTTCGGTCGACCGCGACCTCGCGCCGCAGTGTGGTTGGTTTGTCTCGGCAGTGGATGCGGTTGGCCAAGCGGTTCGTCGTCACAGTTGGGCATGTGGCGGTTGAGTGGCATTGGGTTGGTGTTGGTGTTGGTGGGGGCGAGGCCGAGTTGGGCGAGGAGCGCGGCGTTGGCGCGCAGTTTGCGTTGGCGACGTTGTTCGTAGTCCTCGTCGTTGTCTTCGCCGTCGCTCGGCTGTTCGGTCTGGAGGAGAGCGGCGAGTTCGTCGTAGATGGGCTGCATTTCGCCCTCGTGGTCAAAGATGGGTCTCTGGTTTGCCAGCGGATCTGGTGGCGGCTTGGGGGGCGAAAGCGGCTCTGGAGAAGGAGACGGCTGCGCGGTATGCAACAAATCGAGTTGGGGCTGTTCGGACGGTGGTTCGGGCGTGACGCACAGACGCACGATCGAGGCCGGCAGTGTAGGTGCGGACGCATCGGCAGGTGGAAGCTCCGGAGTTACAACGTCGTCCAAGTCGAGGTGGTGTGCGGTATGCGGAGGCTGCATGTTCCCAGGCGGTGCTGTGTCGTCGTCGCTGCTGTCGAGCAGCTCGATGGCGTGCTGGACATCGTTGGCTGCGCTGGCTGTGCTGGCTGCGCTGGCTGCGCTGGAAGCGTGCGGGGACAGGAGGAGGTTGCCGAGGGTGGCGCGAGGTGCGCGCCTGGGGCTGGGGGTGAGTGGATTGGCGCGTGAGGCGGACGTCGGCGAGGTGGCATGGCGTGTCAACGGCATGGCGTCTGTCTGGACGAGCGGCTCAGCTGAGCGCTGTGATATGACAGCGCCTCGCTGAAGCAGACATGTGTAGACGTGGGAGCGGCACGGACGATGCGAGAGTGGACAGCACCACGACTGCGGCGGAGGAGCGACCGACGCGGATGCACACGGTGCGGATATCGCGATGCAAACAAAGGCTTGGAGGTGCGGAAGAGCCGAGAGCGACGCCGCCAGCGTGGGAAAGCAAACCAAAGTGGGGATGGCAGAGCTGCGGAAACCAGCCGATGAGCAGAGTGTCGCGATTGTGATTTTGTTTTTTGTCACGCCAACGCCCAGGGTCCAATCGTGACTTGGCTTGAATTCAAATTCCAAATGCACGCGCTCGGTCTGTCGTGTGGGATCGTTGAACGTGAACGTGCTCAGCATTCACACTTGCGCAGCATCACTTGCGCAGCATCACTTGCGCAGCATCACTTGCGCCGCTTTAGCCACTTTCGCCACTTCACAGCCGCCACTCGAGCCAAAACTTGATGGATCATATCGAATTCAGACGGGGGAACCAAATCAGAGCCGCGACGCTGTGGATGACATCGCCCGCAGCGAGTCCGCCCACGCGCTGCTGAAGGGTATAGCGAGAACAGCGATCGTAAGAGGTCGTAAGAGTCATATATATGTGTGTGTGTGTGTGTGTGTGTGTGTGTAGTGTATCTCGCTCGATCAGAACATGGTGGCAAACGCATCCGATGCATCCTTCACCGTCGACGAAGCGTATAGAGCTTGTCCGTTGGCACCCACGCCGTTCTTGCCAAACGTGAATCCCGCCCACAACCCACGTCCACCCGCACCCGAGCCGGTCTCCCGCACCGCCTCGACATTCTTCTGCTTGTCATGCACATCCTTGTACCGCGCCATGTCAGCCGGATCGTCAAAGTTGTCAAAGTATCCCGTGTCCTCTTCGCTCTCCAGCTCCGGGATGAACGGCGCCTTGAGTTCGCGCAGACGACCCAGATCGAGCGCGCTGAAGAACGCATGCGTCTGCACCAGCTCGAGATTGCTGTATCGTTTTTCGGGCGTGTCGACGAGTTTGGTGATCGCATCCCATGCCACATCGCTCAGGTTGAACTGCATGTTCTCCGGCGTATCGTATACCGGACGTTGCAACACCTTTTGCCAGTTCTTGAGGTTCGCAAACGTCTCGTCCGGATTGCTTCCACTAAACGGTGGGAATCCACACAGAAACTCGTACAGGATGCAACCCAGACTCCAGTAATCCACGCCAAAGCTGTACTGTCGTCCACGCAGCATCTCGGGCGCAATGTAGTCCGGACTCCCCACGATCGAATTCGCCCGATGCTGCGTATGCTGCAGCATCTTCTTGTACATAGACCCACGCTCCGCCGGGGTGCGGTATACAAAGTCGGTATCCTTCACCGCATCCAGTTTCGCCCTCATCGACTCGATCTTGCCCGGGTTGAGCGCACCCGATGCAAGTCCAAAGTCGGTGAGCTTGACGTGGCCCGACGAGTCCACCAAAAAGTTCTCCGGCTTGAGGTCACGGTGGATGTAACCCAGACGGTGAAGCTCGTTGACCGACACGAGCATTTCGGCCATGTAGAACCGAGCATACTCCTCCTTGAGTGCACCGTTGTTGCACAGAAGCGTGCGAAAGTCTCCACCAGGCACATACTCCATCGCCAGGAACACATGGTCCGCATCCTGGAACGCATACAACAATCGCACCAACCACGGCGTCTTGGTAGCCATGAGAATATCCCTTTCGGTCAGCACGTGACGCACCTCGTCCATCTTGACGAGGATGCGTTTCTTGAGACGCTTGAGTGCGCAGATCTCGCCCGTGTCGCGCTTGCGCGCGAGGAAGACCTCGCCGTAGCCTCCTGCGCCCACCTGGGTGATGATGTGGAACTGGTTGACGCGGAGTTTCGTCCGCCTCTTGCGGAGGAGCACGCGTTCGCGTCCGAGGTACGAGGTGCGTTCGTTGAGGTACTCGCGCGTTGGTTCTGCGTCTGGGGTTTGGGGCAGTAATCCGCGGGTGCGTGTGGATTCTTGGAAGCGTGCATGTCTTGCCTTGCGATCGGAAAGGTAGCGGAGGTTGTCGAAGTAGTAGTTGAGGAAGTAGAGTTGGGCGACGTTGGCTTTGCGTTGTACCTCGGTGTTTCGGACGATTTCGTTTTCCCAGGGTTGCAGACCATCGCCACGTCTCCAACTGCGCCAACTGCCCTTGGGGTCCTGCTGCGAATCGTTGGATGATTCGTTTACTCGCGAAAGCTCGTGGCCCTTGGGCGGCTTGATGTGCTCGGCGACCACGGCGAGTTGCGCGTAGCTGTTTTCCTTCTTCGAGGGCGTGAGGGGCGAGGGCACCGAGGTGCTCGCATCCAGAGCTCGTGCTGGCGCCATCACTGGCTCGTGTGTGTTGTGCGTGTCGAGTGCTGAACAGGCAAGGTGTTTTGCGAGGATACCAAGGATGTGGTGGATGTGCAACGTGATGGTGGGGATGGACGAACAAGCGCTCAACACAGTACACTACAGTACATTACAGTACACTAGCCCAAGCAGCCTCGGCAGGAGCTGTGCAGCTGCAGACTGCGTGTGCTGTGCAGTCCACAAAATTACATGTTGCAAACCAACACACGCCAACACACCAACACACCAACACACTCTGCTCACTCTGCAGCTCGACAACCACAGCGCGCCAAAGTGGAGTTGACTGTCACCGAGATGTTGATTAAAACACCGCCGCCACTCTTCCACCACACACACACACACACACACACACACACTCTCTCTCTCTCTCTCTCTCTCTCTCTTTCTCTCTTGCCATGTGCATGTTCTGCAATCACACGGGGGGGGGGTTTTTATTTATTTATTTATTTATTTATTTATTTATTTATTTATTTATTTATTTATTTATTTATTTATTTACAATATGGACGTCAAGGCCGGTGAGTGTTAGTTAGGACGCGGTCACGTGCCGAGAGGACATTTCTAAATGACCAACGCGCAAACTCCGAACAACACTTTGGTTTGGGCTAAATGCCAAGCCCATCCCCCTCCCCCCCCCCCAACCTCCTCCATCACAACCACCATCATCTCAACGCTCACCAAACCACGCGCAACCATCGCACCCTTTTATTATTATTTTATTTTTTCGCGCATCAAAACGAAAAACGAAAAACCACCAACCAAAAAACAAAAAACAAAAAACAAAAAACAAAATGGTAGCAGCTCCTCGTCCATCCGTCCTAGCAACTCCACGTAGACCGTTTGGATCGGTGGCACCTTCGAACGCAGAGATGCGCAAAGCATACGCCGAGCTGGACAACAACGCGGTGTTCGACTTTTCAACCATCGTCGCCACGGTCAAGACGTTTTCGACGCGCTTCCGCGCATATACCGAGAATGCGATTTCGAACATCCACGACGACAAGGCGGAGTTCGATGCGAATCGCATGGAATATACGAATCAGTTGAGGATGTTGGATAGGGAGATTGAGGATGCAAAGGTGGCGCAGGCTGAGTTGTGGGATACGATTTCGAGCGAGAGGGAGCAGGATGCGGTTTTGCGTTCGAGACAGTTGGCTCTTCATGCACAGAAGGCTTCCGTTACACAGACGTGTACAGAGCTTCAGGTGGAGATTGGTGAGTTGAGAAAGATTCTTGAGCAGAAGAATAGGTTGAGGCAGGTCAGGAGGCAGAGGTTGAAGACGCAGGTGGAGAAGAATGGTCCGGAGTTGCGTTTGCTTCAGGAGAAGACCGGTTGTTCAGTGGTTCCGACAAAGGTGGGGGATCAGCTCAGGTTTAGTTTCAACTTGATGAATGCGGATAATTGGTCGCAGGAGTGTCATTTTACCGTCGATGTGAGTAGCAGTAGGTATAGGATCACTTCGGTGTCGCCCAGACTAGAGGACGGGTTGCAGGACGAGTTGTTGGACGAGTTGAATTCGACTCGAAAGTTCTACAGCTTTGTCAAGAGGATGCGGAGGGCGTTGCGGGTTCAGGTGGAGAGGGAGCGGTTGGAGGCGCGCGATGTTGTTCGTCGCGGTGGTCGTTGAGACTGGTGATTGTGGTTGATGTTGGAGAGCTTGCCGGGGGGGGGGGGGTTGGGTTTGTAAATTACCACTTTTGATACCTTTGATTGTATTTGTACTTGTTTGGTGCTCCATGATTCCGCTCGAACGATATGCTTGATTGCGAGACTGGACTGCTCGTATGCGGAACAAACAGAACAGATGCATTGAAGGATGTGAGTGAATGCGGTGCATACAATTTCAACACGAGCTTTGCCGAATTTCATAACCAAACCAACCCGCGCCTGCTCCCACCTCTCCATATCACCGCCACCCTCCCCTTTTATCCTCTCCACGATTTCGAATCTCTCCAACCACAACATCCACCACATCCACCACAGTCTCGAACCTCGCTCGCTCACGCCGCTTCGCGTCCGGGTCGAAACGCCAAAATGGCAGCGCCACGCATGTCGATCAAATTCCTAGGCACCTCCTCCATGCCCAACTCCACGCGCAACTACTCGTCGCTCCTGTTCAAACTCGACCACCACACCATCATGGTCGACTGTGGCGAAGGCACCCAACGCCAATTGCGCTCGCGACACATTGGGGTGGATGAACGACTGGCGGATCTCAAGACGATTCTTATCACGCATCTGCATGCGGATCATGTGTTGGGTTTGGTGCCGTTGCTCATGTCGATCATGGGTCCCGTGGGTGGTGTGGGTCAGGAGGATGGGAGGGGGGTGAGGGTGGAGATTTATGGTCCGAGGGGGTTGAGGGCGTTGGTGAGGATGACGTTGTCGTTGTGTTATTCGCAGTTGAGTGGGAGGTATGTGGTGCATGAGTTTGTTTGGCCTGAGTTGGGTGGTAGTCAACACAATGTTGCGTTGGGGATGAGCGATTGGGAGGAACGGAGGGTAGTGCCAGAGTTGCCGTTGCATGCGGGGGAGGCGAGTGGTGGACGAGATCTCGAAATGGACTCGAAATCGTATAGTTGGCCCAACTTTCTGCGCATTCAAGGTTCGACACACGCGGCGAGTGTTCGGGTTAGTGCAGCTCCCATATCGCACCGATGTCCAACACTTGCGTATGTGTTTGAGGAGGAACCAAGAGCACAACCTCTGCATCCGAGTGTTTTCGAAGCACTGAAGCGTAATGGTGCTGCATTGGAACAACAAAGAGGGATTCGAAACCCTCTCTCGCTCGTGTCGACTCTTACGACAAAACGAGGTTCGATCAATCTTCCGGATGGAACCATACTCCATCCACCCGCGTTGAACGTACCTGGACGCAAAGTGACGATAATGGGTGATACGAGTGATGGTACTGGTGGATTTTCAGACGCACAACTACGCGCAGGGTGTGGATTGCCTGCGCTCGCGTATGGATCCGACGTACTGGTGCACGAAACCACCAACATTGCGCTTCCATCGCATCTGAACAAGAACGGCAAGGCGGATAGTCAGGACGAGGTGGAGCAAAAGGCGAGATTGCGTGGTCATTCGGTTCCTCAAGTGGCTGGCAGGTTTGCAGCGTTGGTGAATGCGAGACGTTTGATCCTCAACCATTTTTCGACAAGGTATCCCAGTCCACCGCATTCTCTCGTCGACACTACCGGCACCAACACACACACAACACACACGCACATGGCGAATCAACAGCTACCGCCGAAAGACGCCCAGCTTGGCGAAGCAGAACGAAAAGCACTCGTCATGAAACAGTTCGAGACCCAAGCGTATCAAGCGTGGAAACAAGCGTGGAAACAAGCGCACAAGCTCGGTTCGCAGTTCGAAACGTACTCTGCCTTCGACGGGTTCCACTTTGAAGTGCCGGCTCGCACCAAAGAGGAGAATGTGGAAGCTGGAAACGATGGTGGCAACGTATTCGCGCGACCTTGGGAATCCACCGAGTGGATGGGCGAAAACGAAAGCGGTCTCAAACGCAAACACGATGATCGAAATTCGTCGAATTGTGTGGATGCGCAGGTGTGGGATGCATCTGCGTTGCTGTTGCCATGCATGCGCACCGATATGGAACGGTATGCAATCGTGTTGCTCAACTGTGCGATCGAACCGCATCAAGTGGGACACTTTCGTCGACTGTGGAACTGGGCATCGATTCGACTCTGTGCGGATGGAGCTGCGAATCGACTTGTGGACACGTTTGGCACTGCGTGTTTCGAAGCACACGCAACCGAGACATGGCTGCCTCTACCGAATGCGATTGTGGGCGATCTCGACTCGATCCGTGCGGAAACGCGACGTTTTTTCGAATCGAACGGCGTGGCAGTGCACGCGAGACCTTCGCAGTACGCGACGGATCTTCAAAAGACGATTCAGGAGATCGAAGACCGGGAAGATGCATCGTGTGAAGCGGTGGAGCATACGTTGCTTATCTTTGGCGGATTGACGGGTCGATTGGATCAGAGTGTGCATACGTTGCATGTGTTGTGGCAGCTTGCGCCGGGGACGGAGGATCTGGGTGGGGTTGTGGATGGGGAGAATCCGAATGGTCGGGGGAGTGGGTTGAGGAAGAGGAGGCGGACGTTTGCGGTTGGGGATGGGAGCATCGCCTGGCTTCTGCCGAGGGGAAAGCATACGCTCAAGATGGCACGTGAGGTGATGGGGAAGACGTGCGGGATATTGCCGTTGGGGGTAGGAAATGGTGGAGCAAAGGTGTGGACGAAAGGGCTGGAGTGGAATTTGGATGGGCACTCGACGACGTTGGGCGGGTTTCTGTCCACGTCGAACCATGTTTGCGACGAGAAGGGATTGGTGGAGGTGGTGAACGACGAGCCGGTGTATTGGACTGTGGAGTTACGGCCAGACGACGAGTGCAGCGTGTGAAACGTACCAGATTCCGACGCTGTACTGTACGCTGTACTGTACAGTACAGCACACGATGACTATGTTGTACTGACCACTCGATCACCAACATTGAGCATGATGTTGTCTGTGCCAGAGCCACTGCGACTGAGACTCAACATCGGAGGTGTTAGATCGAGCTTGGATAGCGAGCCGAGTAGCGTCAACTTGGTTTGCTCGAAAGTGGATTCACATTGTAATGGACTTGGTAGTGGACTCGGAAATGGATTCAAAGCACGCGCGCGGGTTTGAAATGAACCGATTCAAATGAGAGGACGTGCGTGCGTGTGTGCGTGCGTGCGTGTTGCATGTCTCGGTCGACAAGCCACAATCGCAGTCGAGTTGGGCCAACATGCTCGTGCGCAACACTCAGACACACGCTGCGCACATGCGCTTCTGCGCGCTGCGCTGCGCTGCGCTTTGTGGCTTTGCCCCCCCAACCGCCACCGTCGCCTTGGAGCACATACCTTCTCGCCATCCTCACCATCACCACTTGCTCTTTTCAACGTCAAATTTTCTTCCTTCGCATCCCCATCCCTCCAATTCCCCCCAAAACAAAAGGCGTAGCCTGATTGCGAGTGCAATCGCCCCATCCATTCCATCGTCAACATTTCGTCTGCCATCAACGCCAGTATGGCCGCACGTCGACGTGCGGCCAAGAAGGGCGTTTCGTTCTGTCTTATGGTGGTGGGTGCGTCGGGTACGGGTAAGACTACGTTTGTGAATACGCTTTGCGATTCGGAGGTGATCGGTCACAAGATCAGTGACAATGCCGAGACGGCTCACATTGAGGAGGGCATTCGCATCAAGCCGGTGCATGTCGAACTTGAGGAGGATGGTGTGCGCATTGGACTCACCATCGTGGATACGCCTGGGTTTGGTGACAATATCGATAACGAATATGCGTAAGTTGGCCACTTTTCTCCGTGTTCAAAACGAGGCTTTGCCAAGTACCCAACATCGGTACCATCGGTACCATCGGTACCATCGGTGGCTAACGTGTTTTGTTTTGTTTTGTTTTTCCAACTGTTTTCCCTATCGTATTCTTGGGCGATAGGTTCTCTGAGATTGTTGGCTTCCTTGAGCGACAGTACGACGACATTTTGGCGGAGGAATCGCGCATCAAACGAAACCCGCGTTTCCGCGACAACCGTGTCCACGCCCTGCTCTACTTCATCACCCCCACCGGCCACTCACTGCGCGAGATCGACATTGAACTAATGCGTCGTCTCTCCCCACGCGTCAACGTCATCCCCGTGATTGGCAAAGCCGACTCGATGACACTCACCGAACGTCAAGACTTCAAGAAACGCATCATGGAAGACATCGAACACTACGCCATCCCCGTGTACAACTTCCCGTACGACGTCGAGGAAGACGACGAGGAGACGATTGCCGACAATTCCGAACTGCGTGGTCTCATGCCGTTTGCGATTGTCGGCTCCGAGGAGGATGTGGTGGTGAATGGCGAGCCGGTGAGGGCGAGGAAGTATCCGTGGGGGATTGTGGAGGTGGATAATCCCAAGCATTCCGATTTCGCCAGGTTGCGTTCCGCTTTGTTGACCACACATCTCGGCGATTTGAAGGAGATCACGCACGATTTCTTGTACGAGAACTATCGTACCGAGAAGTTGTCCAGGACGGTGCACAGCGATTATGCTGATACTTCGATTCCGGGAGAGGAACTTGCGAACCAGTCGGTTAGGTTGAAGGAGGAGCAGCTCAAGAGGGAGGAGGATAAGTTGAAGGAGATCGAGCTCAGGGTGCAGAGGGAGATTCAGGAGAAGAGGCAGGAGTTGCTTGCCAAGGAGGAGAGTCTCAGGAACCTTGAGAGTCGTCTTCAGGCTCAGAATATTGGCGAGTAGCTCGCAACATGTGTCGCATTTGCAGTCACGCATGCTGGCAATGCTTTTCGAAGCCGTAGCGGCGCCGCAAAATGGTCCGACTTGCGGACGGTAGCTTGGCTTGCATGTGGTGCGTGGTGTCGGTTATGTCAATTCTCAGTTTGGTGTTTTTTTTGTTTCTGTTTTGGTGGTTGTGTGTTGTCGAATGTGTATGAGGCGTGAGGCGGTGGCATGTACTGTACAGTATATGGGTTCGGAAAGTGAGGTATGGCGGTGTGGTCTATTCGAGACCACGCGCTTGTCTCCAAGCGTGAATCCACTCAACAATCCTCCCCACATTCTCCTCAACATCCGCTGCCTCCTCACTCGTCAACTCCACAATCGCCTCGTCTGGATACGACGACCTCGCATCATCCGCAACCACACCCATAATCTCCGCCTGATTATTCTCCTGAATCTTGTTCAACGGATAACCCCTACCCCCACGAATCGCAATCGCATCGAGTCAGTACATCTATCGACAGTCATATACACAATGTGAAACCGGGTTTGGGGTTTGGGGTTTGAGCATACCTTTTTTCGAGACGATCCCACAAAACCGAATGATCGCATCTCAACACCACCACCAAATCCACCCATCTCTCTGGCCAAACATCGCACGTATGCCAATCCAAAACCAACCCGCCTCTCCCCTCCTCCTCCTCGCCCTGTTCCCTCGCCAACCTCAACTCGTCCTCATCGAACCCATCCTCTCCCACAGGTTCTGGGGCCTTGGTTCCCGTCAACGGTTCTAAATAGTCGAGAAGTTGATCTTCATTCACTTCGTAGCTCTGCCATTCTTCCAGATACGACGTGTAGAAGCCTTGCTGTTTCACCAGCGCTCCCACGTCGATTTGGCGCAGAGCGTGCGACGCCGAGTGCGACGCCGAGTGCGACGCCGAGTGCGACGCCGAGTGCGACGCCGAGTGCGACGCCGAGTGCGACGCCGAGTACGTGGAGGTGAGGAGAGAGGAGTGGGTGGATTTTCCGGTGCCGGGGGTGCCCGTGATCACGATGTTGGGGTATGATCGCACCATGCTTGGCGGGTGGTATCGAAGATGGATGGTGTTGGTGGGGGGAGGAGGTGGAAGGTATAAGGTGGGAATGGATATGGGATATCCACCAAAATTTAAAATTTAAAAAAAGATAATAATAAAAATAAAATAAAATAAAATAAAATAAAATAAAATAAAATAAAATAAAGAGGTTTGGATGGCGTGTGGAGAAATGATTTTTCGTTTTCAAACATGTTTACTTTCGTCGATGTAACAACTTATCCATTTCACATCGTGCACTCACACCATCACACTCCGTCCCGAATCTCGAGTGGTTCAATCGTCCTCGAAACCCCACCAGCAATCGTGAAAGGGATTGACATAGCACGAGAGCGAATGGTGAGTAGTCACGACTGAAAACTGACGCTACAAAGAAAAATAAATAAATAAACGCACTACAAACGCGCACGCGCACCCACCAAAAGTCGACTCCCCTCCCTCAACGTCCTCACTGCCTCGTCGACCATCTCGTCGACAATCTGCTTCGCCGGCTTGATATCCTCAATCACCGCCGCACACTTCCCGAGCAAAAACCTCTGTCTCGCTCCTGCCTCCTTCGACCCTTACTCATCATCATTCTCCAAATCATGATACACCGGAATAATACCGCGATCGGTAAGCCTCTTGATCTCATCCGGACGCGACTCCCAATCCAGAACATACGGCGTCTTGAACAACCGCAGAGGACGACCGGTAAAGATAATGGTTCGAATGTCGGTTTCATGCGTCGACTTGAGCACTGCTTCCTTGTGAGCTTTGGGAGCGCCTGATTCGTTCGAGGCGACGAAGCGTGTTCCTACCCATACTCCGTCGGCACCGTAGCAGATGGATGCGGCGAGTCCACGACCGTTGAAGATGCCGCCTGCGGCTACGGTGATGATGGGGTTTCCGGTGAGGGGGGATTTTCGTCCGCGACAGATGTCGACGACGCGTGGCGCGATGATGGAAAGAGGTACATCGCCTGTGTGTCCGCCGCCTTCGCCGCCTTGGAAGATGATCATGTCGACGCCGGCTTCGAGGACTTTGGGTGCGTGTTTGGGGTGGCCGATGATGCCGGCGACGATGATGTTGGCCGAGTGCAGTTTTTGCACCACTTCGACGGGGGGCACGCCCACGGCGGAGACGAAGAGTTTGGCACCGGACTCGATGATGATGTCGATGAGCTCGGGGAGTTGTCCGTTGGTGTAGTCCGTGTTGGTCTTTCGTGCACCACCACCAACCTTGGGGAGCAGGAGGTCGACACCAAAGGGGGCGTTCTTGTCGTTGAGGAACGACTTGAGTTCGGCAATCTGCTGCTTGAGCCAGGTAGGAGTGTAGCCAACGCCACCGATCACACCGATCCCACCGGCGTTGGTGACAGCCGCCGCGAGCTCAGGACCAGCAGCCACATTCCTATAGCAGCGCCATGACACACCGCATTGAGTCGACAACGTATCCCGTCAGCAAGCATTCCAGAGCCACAATGATCGTGCCAACAGTGGGGGAGTATGGGGGGTTGAGCAAGCTAAACTTACATGCCGGCAAGCATGATGGGGTGTTTGATGCCAAACTGCTCAGTGAGCGGCGTCTTGATCTGCTGTGCGGAAGCCATGTTTGGTTGAAGTGATCTCTGGAGTGTAAGAAGAGAGAAGGTGGAATGTGGTGGCGAAGAAGAAGAAGGGTGCAAAGTGCGGGGGGGGGGGGGGGGGGGGGAAATATGGTTGGCGCAGGTCGAGGCTTGTAAGCCAGGAGCATGCGATTCCCAGTCGCACTGCAACCGTGGAGTGCGAGTGTGGGAGTCTGACCCCACGGATGAAGTGGCGTGCGAACCAACCGGAAGCTATATTACCGGTTGTCCGGCAAGCAACTGTCCAAACACATTCCCGCACGGGAAGCAATCCTCCCTGAATCTGGTCGGCTTACTTGAACTTCACCCTCCACACGTGTTCAGCAGATTTGATTCTGCTTCTCGAATCGCGCATCTCTTGCATCTCTTGCATCTGTATCTGTTGGCTGACCAGAGCATCCCGCCGACATGGATGCGACAGTGGAGCCCGCCGGGGCGTGTATGGCTTCAGCCACGATCGAAGCCAACTTCGTGGGGCGTCCGAGCATCGTGCACATCCCCGACGGCCGCACCTTCCGCGGAACGTTTGTGTGCGTCGACTCGGGCAAAAACATCATTCTCGCCGACACGCAAGAGACGAGCGTCACCTCGGAAGGACGACCCTCGACGCGCAACGTGGGAATGGTCATGATCCCCGGAAACTACGTCGTCAAGGTGGAGGTGAAGCAAGACGAACAACCAACTGAAGCCACTCGAGCGCCATCTACGTCCACACAGGCTGGATGGGCCGACGACGATCCGTTGTATTCGTAAACATCGGGCTCGATACTCTACACGGATTGGGTTTAGGTGCAAGAGCCATGGATGGATTCGTAACATAGGTCGTAGAGCCAGGTGGCGGTTGCATCGAGCTCTGCAAGCAGCGGATTGGAAGAATCGTCTACGCTTTGCTCGAGAATGGTACTCAGCAAGCACGAGAGCGGTGCGAGCAAGGTGACGTCGATGACTTGGATTGCTCGCGAGGCGTCGATGGCGAGCATTGTGTCCAGACAGCATTCGAAGATGGTCTGGATGTTTCTGATTGGGTTGTCACTGATGGTAGGCTCGATGACCGAGATACTGTGCAGCTCGTCGGTGATGTTTGCGACCACGGCGCTGGCGATCTGGACTGCGGTATCGAAGCAGTTGTGTGTGCGTCGCGCTTTGATGCGCTCGAGAATGCCGACTGCGACTTTGACCTCGTCGTTTCTGCGCCACACCATGTGGACAAGCAGACGTGCGGTACTGCTGTCGAACGAAACGCCATCCACGGTGGTGGCAGCCGTGCAATCGAGCTCTGCGAGTGCATCGAGCAAGATGCCAAGCAGACCAAGGATGAGATGGCGCTCGGATGGCTCTGCAACCGTGTTGGCTGCCCGTTCGAGACTACCAACCAGAAGCTGTGCAACGTTGGTGACGTCGTCGGCGCAGGCTGTGCCGTCGTGGAGCGAGATGAGCAGGGATAGTAGTCTGAAGGTCAAGTCGCACGGACCGCCCCAAAATTCTGGACATGCGACGAGGTGTTGGTCGAGCGTGTAGCGTTGGAGCGCCGAGGTGAGCTCGAGCGATGTGCGTGTGCGGTCGATTGTGTGGCGCGCATCGATGCAAGGGTCGTCGTTCCTCCACTCGGCCACGAGGACAAAGAAGCGTCTATACGTCTCGAGCGCAAACGGCAGCGGCTGGTCTGGGAAATGGTGCAACGATCGAAGGAAGCTGGAGACGCGTGTTGCTAGATGCTGGCTTGGATGCACGGCTGGAATGGCGGATTGTGGTGCATCGCTGAGCACGATCTGAACCACGCTCAATGGCACAACACATGTTGGAGCGGTCAATATCAACGATCACATTATTTGCACCGGATCACGAGGCGAGTTGGGGAGTATGCGAGGACCAAAGGTGTATGCTCACCACCGCAGCGTTGACGAGCGTCTGGTTCATGATGAGAACCAAAAGCGTGTGGTAGAGTGTGCGGAGCAGAGCGTGGTTGTGGTGGTTGAGACGCAGGAGCGATGCGCATGCGTTTGGCACCACCACGATGGTGCGTGGCTGCGTGAGTTTGCTGAGTCAGCGCCAAACACGAGTCACACCGCCACCCGATCACATGCGACGATACTTTCTCACGCTCGAATGCGACTCGGATGCGTGCCGATGGCAACGGCGCCAATCACACTGCAAACGCATCGGCGCTCGCGAGCCAGACACACACTCGCATTCCGCCGTGGATCCACACGCTCGGCGACTAGATCGGCTACCTCGTTGCACCTCCAACCAAGCGTGTGATGGTGTGATGGTGTGATGGTGTGATGGTGTGATGGTGTGCATAGCTTAGAGCTGTGGTCTATTTTGGCTGACTAACCGCATCCTCTGAACTCTCAACCATGGATAGTGTACGGTATACGTTGAGGTTGGAACCCGGGTCGCATTGAATTTGTCAGTAGTTCGTGGTAGCATCACGTATCTTTTTCTTTTTTTTGTTTTTTTTTGTTTTTTTTTGTTTTGGTTCGAACTGCAAGACATGTGGTGGTGGTGGTGGTGGTGGTGGTGGTGGGTTGTATGGAGACGATGATGGCTCCGCGGGGGTGTGAGTGTCACTCGTGCTGGCGGTTTGTTTCGGTCAAGCTGTTTAATCTGCTTTGCGATGGCATTGTTGCGTCGAAACCATCGGGGCGGGACGGATGAAGAGAGAGAGAGACGCGAAAATACAACCGATGCGATAGGATGTATACGAGCAAGCTATTCGGTTGGATTCGACGGATTGCATCCACATCTTGCAAGTGTCGTATGCCAAGTTGGTTGCGGTGGAGGAGGCATGAGATTGTGACGCTTTTGGGAAGCGTCATCCCAAACATGTGCACCGCGAAGACGAGCAAAGAGGCGAGTGCGAGGTTCGAGATTCGACTAGCAGGCGGGGTTGGGTTGGGAGCATGCCACCTATCTCTGCATGTCCACGTTATCATGTCTGTCACCCATAACAATCTTGACGCACCACCACCGCCACCAAACCACGCAAGCTCGAAATGCCAACACCAACCATCCACCTCGTCGTCATCCACCACGGCCTCTGGGGAACCCCATCCAACACCTCCTACCTCACCACCCACCTCGCCCAACACCACGCTGGAACCATCTCCCCCAACTCGCTACCAACCCTCTCCCCCCCCCCCCCTCGCCAAAACACTCCCGAATGCAAATCGCCACATTCGAATGATCGTGCTCAACAGCCATATCAACTCGGGCGATTCCACCTACGATGGAATCGACTGGTGTGGCGAACCACTGGTGAAAGAGATCTATGCCGAAGTGGAACGCATCGAATCGGAAGAGTCGACGAGTGTCACCAAGCTGAGTCTCATCGGGTATTCTCTCGGAGGACTAATTGTGCGTTATGCTGCGGGGTTACTCTACACGGATGGATTCTTCTCGGTTTCGAAGGGCGAAGGTTTGCGGTTTCGATCGAGACCGAAACCGGCGTCGTTATCCACGATCGCAACACCCCATTTGGGAGTGACGATGACGCGGTCGATGTTCAGCAGGGTTGCCAGGTATGTGGGGGAGACGAGGTTGGGGCGTAGTGGCAACCAGTTGTATCTGGCGGATGTGTGGATGGGGGGGGATGGGGGGGATGGGGTTGGTAGAGGCGCTTTCGGATTCGAGGTTTTGTTTTGTTGCGGCGTTGAGGTTGTTCGAGAGGATTGATGTGTATGCGAATGCGGTGGCGGATTTGACGGTTTCGTATCGTACTGCGGCGTTCGAGCCGGATGATCCTTTGGTTTCGCCGGAACATGTGGTTCTATTTCGTGATGCAGACCATGCGGTGCTGCTCACGGGCTATGCAGCCAAGACCTCCGTCGTCAACAAGTCGATGTGCCAAAAGACAAGCGAAAGATTGTCCACCAAGAACCTTGCTTGGATGCTCAACCCACAACGATTTCCGCTGTTCTTCGCGCTCAACTACCTCGCGTGCTTGTGTCTGGGCGTGTTGTTGCCGCTCATGGTGGGGTTGGTGTTGCACAAGCTTGGCAAAGATAGCAGGCTTAGTGCGAAGAGGGTGGAGGAGTTTGAACGGGTTTGGGCGCAAGAAAACGGACATCTACCTCTTGCTCACTCGTCCAACTCGTCTTCGGACCAACTGCTCAAGACGATCAAGTTGGATAACCACACACGCACTGAGTTGCACCACAAACGCATCTCCACCCTGCTCTCCCAAGTCGAATCCTCCCTCGAAGAATCGCTCCGAGAAGTGGGTGAAGACTACATCTCCAAAACCACCCGCACCACCCGCACCACCTCCACCAATCCACGTCAAGACAACAGTGACAGCTACACTCTCAAACCAAACACCCCCACCCTCCCCCTCTCCCCCCCTCCCCCCCTTCCTCCTTCCACATCCCACACGATCAAACACCTCTCTCCGAAACCCCAACTACGCATCACTTCGAACCTCAACCACGCGTCGCTTGCACAGGTGAAGAAACACGTTGCCCCACTTTGACGACGTGCTCAACGCGCAATGCTGTCATCATTGTGAGGACCGACGACGATGGAAGCACATAGAAAAGGGCATTGCGCTCATAAAAGGTGTTTGTGGCAACGCTTTGAATTGTAAACCGGTTTCTCTTTCGGTTTCCCGCACCACTTGAATGTGAATCTTACACCAGTTTGCAAAGTTGGGAATGCATACTATTATTGTGGACAAACGAATGAGCAATTAGTGTGGGTAAAAGTACAGACGATACATGGGAATAGGTATGCGAAGGGAGAAAAAAAAAAAAAAAAAAAAAAAAAAAAAAAAAAGAACACGAAAACGAAAACGACAAACGACAAAGGGGAAAAAAGAAGGGAGGGATTAGAAAGTGGATTCCTCCCCCTCTCCCCCCCTTCCTCCTTCCACATCCCCACACGATCAAACACCTCTCTCCAAAACCCCAACTACGCATCACTTCGAACTTCAACCACGCGTCGCTTGCACAGGTGAAGAAACACGTTGCCCCACTTTGACGACGTGCTCAACGCGCAATGCTGTCATCATTGTGAGGACCGACGACGATGGAAGCACATAGAAAAGGCATTGTGATCATAAAGGTGTTTGTGGCAATGCTTTGAATTGTAAACCGGTTTCTCTTTCGGTTTTTCCGCACCACTTGAATGTGAATCTTACACCAGTTTGCAAAGTTGGGAATGCATACTATTACTGCGGACAAACGAACGAAGCAATTAGCGTGGGTAAAAGTACAGATGATACATGGGAATAGGTATGCGAAGGGAGAAAAAAAAAAAAAAAAAAAAAAAAAAAGAACACGAAAACGAAAACGACAAAGGGGAAAAAAAGAAGGGAGGGATTAGAAAGTGGATTCCTCCCCCTCTCCCCCCCTTCCACCTTCCACATCCCCACACGATCAAACACCTCTCTCCGAAACCCCAACTACGCATCACTTCGAACCTCAACCACGCGTTGCTCGCACAGGTGAAGAAACACGTTGCCCCACTTTGACGACGTGCTCAACGCGCAATGCTGTCATCATTGTGAGGACCGACGACGATGGAAGCACATAGAAAAAGGGCATTGCGCTCATAAAGGTGTTTTTGGTCAACGCTTTGAATTGTAAACCGGTTTCTCTTTCGGTTTTCTGCACCACTTGAATGTGAATCTTACACCAGTTTGCAAAGTTGGGAATGCATACTATTATTGTGGACAAACGAATGAGCAATTAGTGTGGGTAAAAGTACAGACGATACATGGGAATAGGTATGCGAAGGGAGAAAAAAGAAAAAGAAAAAGAAAGAAAATGAAGAAAGAAAAAAGAAAACGAAAACGACAAAGGGGAAAAAAAGAAGGGAGGGATTAGAAAGTGGATTCTTTGCCAAAGTTGCAGAGGTACGCTTCCCAATGGCCAAAGTAGTCGCGGTCATTAGCAGAAGGCCAAGGGTGATGGTTGCGGGGTGCGATGCGAAGAGACGCACTCGCTTCGAGTTGAGTCGGTGCGACGACACTCGGCTTGACGGTGGTGGTTTCGGGGTTGGATGACGAGTGGACTGGTTGAGTGGAAGCGTTGAGATGGGGGGGGGTTTGTTGGTGATGTTGGTTGTGGCTTGCCTGTGCACGGGTGTAGTCGATCACCGCGACGAGGGTGGAAGCTGGAGATAGTGAGATGGTTGGGTTGCGCTGCGATTCGTTTTCGACTGCATTGCGTGCGTGTTGCGATACGACGGTGGAGGAATGGAGACAGGTTCGCGGAGAAGCGTCAGGGGTCCTTGGCGAACAGTCTTCGTCCGAAGAGCCGAGAATGTGCACGGTAGCACCACTCGGATCTGGTGGGATGGAGACGAGTGCGTTGTTGGATGCGTGGGGCAGACTCGACTTGGGGGAGACGGGTTGGTTGAGCGCACACGTGGGTTGCGTCTTGGATGGTGAGAAGGTGGGAGTGTTGGAAAGCGAGAGCATGCGTGCACCAGTGTAGTCGAGTTGATGGTCAATGATGGGCCAGAAGCGTTGCTTCTCGGGGGCGTGATTGGCATCGCGCTCGTCGTACACCTCGACCATGTGTGGCACAAACGTGGAAGCACCGGCAAACTGCGACCAGCCAATGGGAGCGGTGCGAGTGGCGGAGAGCAGGCGAAGCTCTGGGAGCACGTCAGACTTGGGCGCGGTCTGCAGCTTAGCCTGGTAAGCGCAGGCATGGGCCGACGAGGCGGGATTGGTGGCAGCTAGCACGCTGCTGCGTTTGGCAAGCCGACGCTGACGCATCTGCATGTGAGCCATACGCCATGAAGTGACGCTGGGACCACGTGCTGCTGCGTGCGAGACGCCGGCTCGACTGGGCAAGATGACGTCGCCTTCGGAAAGCACCCTCTTCTTAGCAAGGCGTGGCCTGCTGTGACCGCTTGGATGACCAACGCTGGGCGACTTGCGAGAGAGCCTGGTTACGGATGGTCGTCGAGTTGTACGCTCGGTATAGCTTTCGGCACTCGAGTCAGAAGCTTCTGTGAGCGGGGTCTGCGAGGAGTGTGCTGCAAAGTCACGACAAGAGGCCTCGCTCGCAGGTGGCGATGGGGTGAGCGAGTCATGTCGGTGGGTGGTGATTCGGGAAGTCGAGGGTTGCGAGGACGACAGGACCGAGGCCAAGGTGAGCGGCTTGGAGGCGGCCGAAGGAGGGCGTTCGGGGGGTGTCAAGAGCGTCTGCATGCGGGCGCGCATCTGCTGGAAAGCAACAGACTGGTAGGGCTCAAAGTGGGTGGACACGGAACGAGACTGGCTACCAGACTCCAAGGGGCTGCGAGGTAGACGCGAGGATGCGGGGCTGGATGACAGTGACATGTGGCGGGTGGGACGCTTGCGAGGAAGAGCGGAGCAAGGCGGCGTCGAACGTGGAGGAGGATGTATAGCGCGACAGCCAGGAGGTTGGTTGGGCTGACACGACGACGGGGTGGGTGGATGATGATGGAGGGGTGGACGTGCAAGTGAGCGGTTTTAGTATCTCTGCTGCGTGTATATGGGCAGAGATCGGGCGTGGTCGGACGAGCAGGGAGAGGGAGGGAGAGAGAGAGAGAGAGAGAGAGAGAGAGAGAGAGAGAGAGAGAGAGACGGACGACTGCGCACACCAGGCATGCAGTTGACGGCGAGGGCGTGGCGGATGCTGGAGAGAGTGAGGGTCGAGGCGATGCATCGAGATGCAGAGCTTAGAGCCAAGGCGGGAGCACGCGTGCTCGATCTCGGAGGGCATCGTGATGCAAGCGCAACCAACAAGCGGCGTGGTTGTGCTGTGCTGTGCTGTGCTGTGCTGTGCTGTGGTGTGCTGTGGTGTTCGGCGCCAGATGAGCCAAGAGCCTTAATTTTGGAATGGATGCGTGTCGTTCTTGTTCGAGTGTGCTCCAGTGCTGTGCAGTGCTGAGCTCACGAAATAAAGCGTCCATCAGCTGCATCGATGCGCATGTCTCGCTTGTAGCTAGCGGTGTGCTGTTTGATTCTGGGTGTGACGAGCGCCGACGATGGGCGTGGTTGGTGATGGCTGTGGCGACACTACACTACAGCACAGCACCGCACCACACCGCACCGCACCGCACAGCATTGTATGAGTGCGATGGCTGGCTGGCGAATGCGGTCGATGGCGGTCCACTGTTGGTCACGCGTGTTTGGTCACTCTCGCCTGGGCCTCAGCTCACGACAGCTGGAATGAAATCGGCCTGCTGAGTCGCCAGCCGTTTGTTTGGCTGTGCGCCAGCTGCAGCAACACCGGCGCCATGGTGGCCACGCCATTGACGCAGTTGCAGCCAAACAGGCGTAGCCATTCCATCCAATCCATCCAATCCATCCAATCCAACCATTCCATCCATCCATTCCATCCATTCCATCCATTCCATCCATTCCATCCATCCATGCATCCCTGCATCCAGCGCCTCATACCGCCACCCGTTCGCGCGCGGCGAGCGAGTGGGTTCGAGTCAGAGGCACGCTGACGGTGGTGACGGGGCGTGCCGATCCAAATGTCGAATCAGGCTTCAGTCACTTTCTCTCGAACCAAAAAAAGGCTCAGTCACAAATTGCCAATCATGGCTGGCTGGCTGGCTGGCTGGCTGGCTGGTGGAGCCCACGTCACACGCATGTCACTTTTGAAACCAAATCGGGTTGGATCCATACCCAGAATTCGCCGCACCCACTTCTTTGACTCGGCGGCGCGATCGTGGCACACACACCCCCTCCCCCTCCGCGATCGGAAGTCGACCGAAACACGTCGACGCTGCTCTGCTGCTGTGCACACTCGACACACCGCTGCAGCTGGTTTCACAACCCCCACCACGCCCGGTTCCCTCCGACCGCACCTGCGCCTTCCACACTCAAGGCGAACATGCAGCGAAGAATGCGTGTTTCGCGCACAGTGTGTTGCGAGTTGGGGGTGGCGAGGTGGGATGGCGGGTGGAACGTGACGTTTCTGGATGCACCGAATGCGCGCAACGATCGCGCGATTTTCGACAAGCGCGTGCCGATTCCTGCAACACGGCGCGCTTCAACCCGACTGCGTGTTGTCGATCTTTGGCTCATCATGCGTTAAGCGGCCACCGCGATTCTCGCCATCGAGACGGTGGGTGGTTTGGTGGGGTTTTGCACACCCCACCCGCGATGCGAATGGCTCGTTGGTTTGGCTGCGTGTCGGTGTGTGCGCGGTTCAACATGAGACTACCGCTGTGGGTGATTGTGATTGCGGGTGATGCTGTTTTCGATCCGATGGATGCTGTTCTCGGACAAACTTTGTTTTCCAACACTACGGTACCCAGTCGAGTTGCAACTCTACCAGAAGAGAGCCAATCGTCCAACTCGCAGTGCGGCATCAAACCAAACTCGGGACACTTTGTTTGTGCCGTCTGTATTTCCGGTGTGCAAGCGCAACGGATTGTTCGGGAAGCACTCCGTCTTGGGGGGGGGAGGGGATGCAGCTGCCGATTCAGACGCGCGTGAATTCTTGACGATCGGAAGCGCAACAGAATCGCACACCAAACGCGCACTGTTCGAGACGCGGGAGAGTTTGGATCCGAAGTTGCAGGTGAGCTGGGTTTTTCTTTGTTGCATTGCATTGCAGGGAGGAGGGTTGGGGTTGGGGTTGGGGCGGGCGGAGAATGAATCCATTTCCGAGTCTCGATACATTGCTCGCACTTAAACTGCGGTGGATTGAATGTCGACTCGCATTACTGTATTTCATACTGGGCTTGCTTCCTCCCTCCCGCACTTCGGTTCATACTTGGACGCAGCTACGACGCGGAATCGATCGGATCCAACGGGACCCCACCAACGCAACTCGCAACTTGATTCCTTCTTTCTCCATTTCCACACCACGGCTGACAGTAAAAACCACCCCCACGCTGGTTCGAATGTACCCATGCGGTTTTTTACACCTCCGCACTCGTTTTGAATTACCAATGCTTTGTTCCGAGTTGAAAGCGGACACAACAATGACCGCACGATCGCGATCGGACTAGGAAGGGGAGGGGGGGGGAAGAATGGGGGAAGAATGGGGATGGGATTTGCGGTTCCTGTGGCTGCAAATCATGCCGTGGTGAATGTGCGTTTTCATATCATCAAATTGTGTGGTGTGAAACAGCGAGTTTGAATTTTGGGCGAGGTTCGGAGCAGATGTGCCGAATGAAAGCTGGGGGATTTGCATTGGGCGTGGGATGGTGAGAGAGAGAGAGAGAGACAGATACAGAGGGGTTGAGTGAGATCGCGTGAGATTGCGAGGGACGATCGGATTCGGTTCATCGTTTTTGATGCATATCTGGGTCCGTTTTATTTATTTTTATTTATTTATTTATTTTATTATTATTTTTTATTTTATTTTCGACACAGAGGGGTGTTAGAGCTATGTTGGAAGGGGGGGTTGGCCCGATTGGCCCGATTGGGCCGATTGGGCCGATTGGCGATGACAAAGTAGGGATGCTTGATCAGCACCCGATCGGCACTCCTCGTTTGCATCCGGGGCAAGCGTAGACCGAATCCTTTGTCGAGCCCACTGGATGCGTTCAGAACACCATTGCACAATGTCTGAGTGTGTACCAAACCGACTCGAGCGAATGGATACCAAATGGAGGTCGAAATCACGCCACGCCCCACATCATCGGTGACGACGTGTCCAACGACCCTGCATCGCATTTCACAATTTCACATCAACCCCGACTGACGCAGCAATTCCACTTCGGACGTATCCAACCACTCGTGCGGCATTCTTGCTGCTTCTTGCGGTACAAAGTCTCCTTTCGCGCGAGTGTTGGCCGGACCGATCGCATAGCGGGACTTGACGGGGGTGAGTTTGGAATGAGGAAGATCGTGGGGGATGGTGCCGAGGTGTGAGCGGATGTGTAGGGGATCGTTGCGGCGGGTTGTGGGTTGAATGAATTCTTGCGAGTGGGGGGTGGTGTTGTTGATGAGGAGGAGGGGGGTATCGTCGAGTATTCGACCGTATATGCGACGTAGTGTTCGTGGATGTGAAAAATCTTTCGGATATGAACTCCATCCATGAAGCCGCAAACTTCGCTTGCGGTGCGCAGACGAATCCATATTCGAACGATACATTTCCACCTTCCGTCTCGCCTGGAGCCAACACTGCATGCTGCGTTTGAGCCATGTTTTCATCGCATCGTGGGGTGGGGTTGAGATGTTGCGAGACTTGATGAAGCGCGAAGGGAAGTTGGATATGTGTTGTGATGGAGGTTTTGCTTTTGTTTCCAAGTGTGCGAAGACCGAGTGGGGGTTGATGCCTGAGGAGGAGGTTGCTGTGTCGAGGGGTACTTTGACTTTGCGGAGATATGTTCGGACGAATTTTTTGCTCGCATTGCGCATGCGTCTCTTGCCCATCGCTTTGCCAAAGTATTTGACGAGTGGATCATCCACAGAGGGCAAGTATGGAGGCGGTGGTCGACCGGTTAAATGAGACACACTCTTGACCGGTGTTCCGTTCATACTCATGCCACTCGTCAACAAAGCCAGCAGAACGGGCGAAAACTGCATGGTGCTCGGCTTGTTCTGGCACCTCGTCTCGGTTGGGCTACTGGAGCGTGTGGGGGAGAAGTCGGATAGGACGTCACGACGAAGTTTGCCGGAGCGGGCATAGGCGAGGGAGAGGGCGCGATGAACCGCGTGTTCCCACCCGAAGTTGGCATCGGCGAGGTGACGACGGTGGGTTTTTGCGCGGAGTAGACGTTTCACCGAAGTGGGAAGCGGCCATGGTGTTTCGGAGCGGGGTGGCACGGGTGTGTGTAGGAGAGGTTCGAGGTTCTTGCGTGCGATAAAACGGTGCGACTTGTAGACGATGGCGTCGTCCAGGGTGGATGCGAGCAGTCGCGCTTGTTGGAGGATTGTTCGGTAGAGATGTTTGGGTGCCTCTGTGGAGGAGGTTGTGACGAGTGCGGTTGATGCTGTTGAGGTTGAAGCTAGCATTGACGCTTTCGACCGAGTATGGTGGCATGTGTTTGGTTGGAGAAGAACCAAGAGTGAACAAGAGTGAACAAGAGTGAACAAAGAGTGAACAAAGAGTGAACAAGAGTGAACAAAGAGTGAACAAGTGTTGCACAAACAATCTTGTTTGCAAGTGGAGCGTGTCCCGACTTCCGAGAATCGCATGCACACTCTCGTGGCTCTTGTACGCCGCAGCCACTCCACTCGTGTTTCTTCTCACTCCATCCCCCGTACCTCGCCACCGTCGATACGCTGTGTCAACCATGTCCACCTCGTCACCACCACCAGAACACGCATGCGTCCCGAAGACTTGGTTCTGGGACGCACTCTTCCACTCGGTGTTTTCGCCCGAATACAACACCGTCCCACAACGCATCATGAACTTTTCCTTCTACGGTCTCTTCCTCGTGCTCTTCATCCTCGTCTTCCTCACCAACTACAACCCACACGTCATTGCCCTCCTCACCCTCGCACTCGGTCTTTGGATGAGTGTCAACTGGTAAGTCAACAACCCCCCCCCCCCCTCCTTCCTACCCAATCTGCTTCGTTTGAATCGCACCCCAAGTCTCACCATTCACCTCCCGGTTGGATGGAACTTGTGCGAAACAGGTTCGTCAAGGAACTCGCAAAAATACCCGCGTCAAGTAGACTGGTCCAACAAATGCCGGATGAAAAAGAGTCCAGAAAGCACCTCTGATGTCACACCGATCCGATGTTCGATCAGGTGGTTGGGAGGTAAACAACGTTGCATGTGTTGGTAGTTGCGATCAAAAAAAAAAAAAAAAAAGGGGAAAAAAAAAGGGGAAAAAAAACAAACAAACGATACTCTCATCACGCACATTTCCACATGGAGTGTGTATATTGGGGCTGAGTCGGAAATCACACGGGTTTACTTGCCCGATGTGGACGGTGGATCGCGACGGGTGGTGGACGAGTTGGTTCGGTTGAGACGCTCGAGTTTGGGCGAGCCAACGCCCGAACCTTTGTCTTTGAGGAGCGATTGGAAGAAGCTGTGCAGCACTTCGGATTGCTTGGGTGCGCCCGGGGATGTGGTGCCTGGACTGATGGAAGGGCTTGATGGATGACTGGTTCTGTCTGTGTTGCCGGTCATGGCTGCTACTGCGGCGGCGGCGGCGGCGGCGGATGTGGTGTCGCGCTTCGAGGTGGTGATGGAAGCACTCGGGTCGAGTCGTGGACGAGCAGATTCAGTGTGCACCGAGCCAGTGGCGTCGGGCTTGACTTCCCTCGACATGATCTTCTCCACCGTCGGCAACGCTGCGCTCGAACCAACCATAGGCCCAACAACGCCTCGTTTGCTAAACTTGGATCGCGGGTCCGGGTCTTTCTGGAGAGCAGCATGATGCTGACCCAAGAAAGCCTGTTCGTCAGGGATGCGCACCTTGTTGCTCGAATCCTTCCCAGCCGGACCTGCCTCCCAGTCCGACACAATGTCCTCGTACAGCTTCATGGCGGATTGAACGTCGTCGGCGGAAGCAGCGCCATCGAACGACGCATCGGCGCGTCGATGCGCATGCACTTCGTTCTCGAGCTGGTCTTCCACCTGCTTGGTGTTGGCAAGACCACGCGAGCGACGCAGTTTTTCGATCTCGCAGTCGTTGTGCCAACCACGCGCCATGCTGCGACAGTCGAACGGTTCGCGAAGAGCTTTGATCTTGCCCCAGCTGTCCCAGCCTGCGGGGACGAGAAGCGTATCGCGATCCGTCGTGGACGCACGGTAGGGGAAGCCGAACATCGCCACTCCTCCTGCGGCTGCGCTGCCCGTCGCTGTGGTAAACAGTCGGTGGAGCAGGTACGATCGCAAAACATCCATCGATTGGGGTCGCACGCACGACGCGTAGAAGAGCGCCGCGCCGTACTTCATGCAGATGGTACGAAGCACTTGCTGGATGTAGTCGAACTGCTCGTCTTTGAACTCGTTGTCACGCTCCAGACGCGAGATGACGTCGGCCTTGGTGCAGACAACAACGATGGGGATGCCGAGGTTGTCGGTGAGCGTGCCATCTGCCAGAGGATTCGCGTCGGCGCCGTCAAGCTGCACACTCACGGTGGTGATGGGGGCGGGGAAGGCGCCATTGTCGCTGAAAGAAGACTGCTGTGCTGCGGAAGAGCGGTTGGACGGATGTGCTGCTGAGAGCGAGTTGGATTTGGACTCGGACGGCTCGGACAGCTTTTGAGGCGGCTCGAGGTAAGCTCTGATGTACGCCTCGAGACGTTCCTTCATGTCGTCGAGTGCAACGCGAGTGGTGCTCCATTTGGCGTCACGCTGCTGGTGAGACGAGGGTGCGCGGTGTGCGGCGCCGTCTACAAGCTCGGCGAGTATGCAGAGCCAGGTTCGAAGCTGTTCCAAAAACGACCACGGCTGCTCCCAATCGAGGAGAATGACGACGAGCGAGTCGTTGAGCGAGTCGATGGACGCGGTTGGCGAGAGGGTGCGATTCAGATCGGGCGAAGAGGTGGAAGCGGAGACGGTGGACGAAAGCGTGGCAGACGCAAGCGCAGCCATGGCGGCGGCGGTGTGTTGCTCGGACGAGCTCTGGTTGGGCTCGGGGAATGCAAACGGAAGCAGCGATGTGTAGGCGGGTTGGGAGGAATGAAGCGTGTAGGCGCCGACGCGCGCGACAATCTCGTCTCTGTCCTTTTCGTCGCCGACGTCAAAGTAGGCGTATGCGAGGCCGAGATCGTTTGGTGCGGTGCCGAGTTTGGAGGTGGTAGATGCGGACTTGTCATGTGTTCGTGCGGTGGAGCCGGCGGAAAGATACGACGAGTTGCCGGTGATCAGACCTCCGGGGGATGCGGACGCGAGGGCGGAGAGGAGCGAGGACTTGCCGGACGAGGGCTCTCCGAGGATGACGAGGTTCTTTGTGGAGACGGCCTTTGAGCTCTTGACGCTGTTCAGGATGCTTGACCACAAGTCTGGGTGGGCGGTAGCGTCGTGATTCGAGGCATCGTTGGCGGCTGCATGGGTGTTGGGGCTGCGGGCGGGCTTGACGGGCGTGTGGGCACTCCCCAGAGCGGGATACGAGCTGGGTTGCGCTCGGGCGGGAGAAGCGAGTGTGTGCATGCTGATGGAACGATGGAGTGGCGGACGAGCAAGGCAAGGCTTGCAGGGATGGGGGATGGCAAGAGTCGAGATGGCAAGAGTCGAGATCAACACTTTGACACAAGCCGTCGAGTGTTGGCGTGCGACTGTGTGCGGTGGCGGCAGTGGATCCATTTCCCATCGGGCCATCGGGGGGATAGGAACCACCGATCGGACCCGATCTGATCGAAATGGATGCGCAGGTGCACTGCACATGCAGACGACTGAGCACCACACTGCACCACACTGCACAGCAAAGCACAGCAAAGCACAGCAAAGCACAGCAAAGCACAGCAAAGCACAGCAAAGCACAGCAATGCACACTACTGCACAGCGCGGTTGTGTGGCGTTGGGCTTTGGTGGCAAACACAATCCGAGCGGCTCTCTCTCTCTCTCTCTCTCTCTCGCCTCCACTCACACCAGCCACTCACACCAGCCACTCACGTTTGCTCGGTCGAGTATCGCATCAATCGACATCCCCATCACCTCAAGACGCTAGTGACGAGCCAGCCTCGGCAACGCTCGAACCCAACCACACCACACCACGCAAGCGCGTACTCTGTGGCGTTTCTGCACACGACCCATCCCACCGTACGCTACCAAACCATCGAGACGGCTTGGGGGAAGCACAAACCGCACATTGGCATACTCTCTGCACCATGGCGAGCCCACGACATTCGCCGCCTCCGTCGGCTGCGGCTCCCAAGCCCAGAGGTATCCTCAAGAATGCTGGTGAACGCAAACCATCGCACGCAGAAGCGCTGAGTCACGATGACGATGCTGCAAACAGGTGAGTAAGCATCCCGCGCGCTCTCTCTGTGAGTTGTGCAAATTAGACGGTTGACGCTCATGAGAAACATTTGGCCTTTTCTTTCTTTCTTTCTGTTCTTTTTTGGGTGCCGTTTCAAGGCTGCAATGGGACGAATCCAATCTGACGCTTCACGAGATCGAACGCGAACAGCAGGAGGCACGTATGAAGATCGACGAGCCCAAGACGCCGTTTGTCCACGGCACTTCGCTTGGTCCCGTTGGAGATGATGATCGTGAGTATCTGTCTACATACCCAACCAACTCTGCATGTTGGCACGCATCTTCTGCATTAGAATGGTTTGTTAACACCCCCCCCCCTCCCCCCCCCACAAAACCTCTATGTTGGCATGCTGGTTCGCACAGTGTTTGAGCTGGATGGTGGCGCACCAAGCGCAAGTGCAAGCGCAGGGGGTAGTCGACGTGGTTCGGCGGCTGAGCAGCTTGCAGCCAACACGTCGGCGAATGCAGGTCGTGCAGCGGGCGAGGGACTTGGTGTTGCTGCTGTTGGGCTTGACGGTGCGGATGTGGTCAAAGCGGGCAGTAGTGGATGGGGTAACAGTCATGCGGTGGGTGAGGGGGAGATGCGTCCAATTTCGAGGACAACGCCATCGCGCTCTCCTTCGTTCTCATTGCCCCCCAAGAGTCCATCGTCGCGTCGATCGAGCTCCAGATCCGCCACTGCTGCAGCCGACGAGCAGAGGAACGACATCCGACAGCAGGCGCACGACATGGAGGTGGACGACGACGAGGATGGTCAAGTGGAAGAGGAGGAACCCGATCCGGAGAGTAAGTACCCCCCACAAACACCACGACGTACACCCCCAAACGTGTGGTTCCATTGCGCACACTGACCCATGTCAACACTTTTTTCTTTTTTTCTTTTTCTTTTTCTTTTTCTTTTTCTATTTTCACGTTGGATGGTGTGGACTGGACTCGACTGGATTTGCGACGCTAGCCCAAGCCAAGCATGCTGCGTTTGCCGCCAAGAGGAACCAGCACTATGGAAACGAGGCTGAGGCGATGAAGATTGCGGCGGCTTTGGCCGCGCAGGAGGAGGAGGAGGACGATGACGAAGAAGACGACGACGACGAGGCTGGGGGGTTTGCTCCGAGTGTTGCTAATGGTTCGGCGACCAGGTGAGGCGCGGTGCGGTTGGTTGGGAGGTGTTTGTATCGTGCATGTGTCATGTGGTTTCTCCAAACAGCTGATTCGTTTGGTTGGGTTGTGGCTGCGACGTGTTGTGGCTGAGGGTATGAGCTCGCGATTTAGTCAGCAGACGGTGGCGGGTGTGCATGGTGTGTGTGTGTGAGTTGCGAGTGACCAATCAACACTTTTGGTTTGCGCAGTTTTTAATAAAACTTGGTGTGCCGCCACTATTATTCCCGCACTTTCCACAATCCACCACTACGCACTCCACCACCACCACTACCACTACCACTACCACTACCACGCAACCATTATCGAACCGCATCAACATTTCCGACCATAATCACACGATTTTTTTGCCCCAAGTGCAGCCAGCGCGTGACGATATGGATCTTTCGAACTTGACGACGAGTCTGCGCGACGAGGAGGCGTCGAGTGTTCGTCGCACCGTGCATCTTCGTGCGGCGGAGGACGAGCTCAATGCGTGTTTTCGTTCGTCTGCACTTGGTCTTACGACGCTCTATCGAAAGGGGGTGGCGGTGTCTAAGGCGGCGTATGAGAGGGGGTATGCGCATGGTTTGGCGCATGTGTTGGAGTTGTGGGATAAGGATCGGGATTGGTTGAAGGGGTATCTGCAGCGAAGGATTGAGGCTATCGAGGTTGATAATGAGGATGATGTTTCGGAGGAGTCTTCGAGGGAGGCGATTCAACAGCATACTCAGCATACTCAGCATACTCAGCATACTCAGCAACAACAAGGCAACACTCTGAACAACCCAGACAGACAACCATCAACCTCGGCCACATCATTGGTGGTGGAGTCGCCGAGGTGCAATAAACGATCGCGCTCGACCTTGGTCGCGTCTTGGTCGCGTGATGACCAAGACACTTTGGACCGTCGTCAGCTGAGAATGCCTCCCCCAGCGTCGTTGTCGTTGTCGTTGTCGTCGTCGTCGTCGTCGTCGTCGAGCATGACGCAAGCTGGGACGAATTTTTCGTCGTCGTCGTTCGACTTTGCTGCTCCGGTGGTGTATGCGTCGCATTCGGATGTGACGGGTTCGCAGGCGAGTGTGGTAGGGGGTGGGGGGAAGTCGATGGCCAAGGTGCAGATGGCTCCTGTGATAAAGACTTCCAATCCGACTACTTGGCGTCGACGTTTGCATAAGCTCAAGGGTCTTCGTGCGGGCAGAGAGCGAGTTATCGAGATTGAACCCCAACAGCAGATGGATATGGTTGATTCGGATCACGACGAAATCATTACTACCAATGACGATGATGTAGACCCAGATGCTTGGACTGACGACGATGAAGCTACCTCCGCTGATGCACCACGACACCCGGACAAGAGGCACAACAAGGTGGTTTGGGCCGAGAAAACCCTCGCCGCTTCCTCCTCGGATGGCCAGCCAAAGGTGTTGGAGAGAATCGATCGCAGGAAACGTCGTCGATCCAGAATCGACCATCAACACACACACGTCGAGCACGAGTCGCGTCGAGACGTGGATCGGGAGCACGAGTCGCTCGTATATCATTCGTAGCTCCATGTGCGTGGGGTTCGCGCCACACACTGATCCAACCGCATCACCGTTGTATTTTTAAGCCTCATGATTGCAAATGATATGCTTGTATGCAGTGTGTTGTACGGGATTAGCCTTTCCATTCGAATCGGATCTCGCCTGTCTCGAGCAGCTCATCTTGCTCGTCCTCGCCATCCTCCTCCTCGTCTGCATCGTCCATATCCTCGTCCATATCCTCGTCCATATCCTCGTCCATATCCTCGTCCATATCCTCGTCCATATCCTCATCCTCATCCTCCTCATCCGCCTCGTCTTCGCTCGGTCGACGCTGCTCCCGCCCACCCGTCCGAACCATCCTCTTCCCGCTCGTACCGTCAACCGCACCATCCGGTGCGAACCCAAACACGTCTCCGCTCGAAAAGCTGTTGAGTCGACTCCGCAACTCGCCACCACCAAAGCTCGACACGTCGTCGTTGTCGTCGATGCCCTCGCTGTCGTAGAACTCCTCGCCTTCGTCTTCGCTTTCCGGCTCGGCGGTGATGACGGCTCCCATGAGTGGCGAGGTGGCTCGCTGGGCGGCATCGTCCGGACTCGCGGCTCTTCGACGCCAAGGTGCGGTCCAGGAGGAGGTCGAGCTGGTTGGTGTCATGCCGGTTTCCAGTGCGGGTTCGGCAGAAGTCGCTCTCTGTCTGCGGTCGTATGTGTCTGTGACGAACTCGGGTGGTACCGTGTTGGCATGTTCCGGTTTGGTCAAGCCAGTCGACGACTGCGAACCCTTTCGGGAGAGACCCAGCGAGCCAAGTCCGAAGCGCGATAGTCTACCAGGCTTCTCCTCCCCGCCCTTGCCCTCAGCGCCACCGAGCACAGCAGCAGAGTCCGAAGTGACGCTTCTCACGCTCCTCAGACTCCTCCCCGATCTGGCACTCAACGCTGGACTCACAGGTGGGGTTCCCAACAGCTCGTCGTCGTCCGGAAGCTCGATATCCACGATCGCCGGCCGCCAGAAGTTGAAGTCGTTGAACTCGGGCTTCCTCGGCTCCTTCTCCTCCTTCGCCGTGATGGGCGGGAACATTTGATCCACCAGATCCGTCATGTGGATGTAGCTCGACTTGTAGCCCGCAAGCTCGAGCAGCTCCATCTTCACCTCGCCGTTCGTGTCGATGGTGAAGATGCGCGACGAGGGGATGTTGACACTGCGGTACGAGAGCGCGTCGGTGATGCGGTTGCCAAATCCTGCGTAAAACGGCGTCGGATGTTCTTCCTTCTTGGCCGGCTGCGCGTCCAACGGCAGCAGCGAAGCGAGCGTGGGCGACGACATGGCAGATGGCGAGGGGCTCATCTGGCCAGATCGGATGCTGTTAGTCTCGGATGGCGGCGACTGGGCGTCGGTGGAATCGGACAACGCCGCAGTGGCAGAGTCAGCACCGGGACTGTCGTCAGCACCTGCTCCCGTCCGTGCCTTCTCCACTACTTGCGCATCCCGATTCTTGAGATCCCCACCAGGCTGAGACTGTGCCGTCCTCAGATCCGCTCCAAACAGCCTGGCAATGTCACGGAGACACGCCATCTTGAACACCTCTGGCTTCCTCAGGATCACCTCTCTGTGCAGACTCGCGATCAAGCGGTCCGGCGACATGATCACGGGCCCATCAGGCAGCTGGTAGCCGCTCTGTCGGATCCCTTTGAGATAGTCCCTCGTCGAATCCGCCTGACCGATCGCCCTCGAGGTGAGATACATGATGCGATACCCATTACGAGCAATATCCGTGTAGAGCTTCGCCACACCAATGTGCGTCCAGTCACGCCCGATCATGGTAAACACATGGCCCAAAGCATCCGACTTGGTGATCGTACCGTCAATGTCCGAGACCACAATCTTGTGGTTCGACTCCCACAAAAAGATGCGTGCAGAACACGTGGCGACGCCCGAGTACGACGAGGTGACCGAAAACGTGATGGTGTTGGAGCCTTTGCGCAGGTTGAGCGATTTGAGCTGGTCCGAGGTCAAGCGCAGCGTCTTTGCGTACGTTTTTCCTGTTCTCTGGGCGGCCGACGCAGCAGCAGATTTGGAGGGCCCAGACGTTTCGGCGGTGCTATCCTTGGTGAGCTTGTCCGCACCCGCGTTGTTGGCGTCTAGTAGCACGGGATCGGTGTGCGATCTCTCGATAGGTGCGTTGGTGTCCGCACTGGTGGGTGACACATTCTGGGGGTTTGTAGCGCTAAGCTCGTCAGCTTGCGCATTTGCGGCGGCTTGCTTCAGTTCAGGGATGCTCTTGCTGCTTCTCCTCCACCAGCGCGACCAGTAGCTAGCTCTCGATGAGCGCTCAGCCCCATCAGCCTCTTCGTCCATGTTGGTAGCCGACGAAGACCCAGAAAGCGTTCGACGATACAGCGACAGGGTTGCAAGCACCGCCGACGCGTTCTCCCACGTCAAGAAACGATCGTGGTACCGGATGACAAGACGCTCGTCATTGACCACATCCTCGTCGTGGGCGAATCGCTCAAACGAAACACGGTTCTCCCTAAACGCGTATTCGTCCACCTCCTCGTCGTCACCAAACGCATCGCCGTAGCAAAGACTCAATTCGAAAGAGTGGGACGAGTCTTGCAGCTGCAGCAGGAACGTATACGGCTCCGACTCGGAGCTCGACAGCTTACCAGCCACCTCGCCTTCAGCCGTATGGCGCCGAAACGCTTGCAGCGGCGGAGCATCTGGAGAACGAGCCGTTTCGAAGCCACCCGTGCTCGCAAAGCGAGTGCTTCGACAATGGGTAGGCTGGGCTGTAGGCGTGGACGCCGACGAGTCGGCTGCAGGGTCTGCCCACTGCCAGCGGCTGTTACTGGATAGACCAAGGTGAGCTGCGCCGGCGTCGCCAACATAGACGGGCGGTGCCTCCTCGCTCGGCGGCCGCAGATCATGCAGGCTAGAGACTACATTCGACACCGAGAAAGACGACGTCAGCCCTTCGGTGGAGTTGTGAATCGAGTTGTGGCCGGATGCCGACCTGGCTCGCGGCACCTCGGCTTCGGTATCGGAGAGCGAGAACTCGTGTGTATGACGCGAGTTGGGCGTGTTGGGACGACGTCTGCTGCCGGGTTGCGCGGCACCATCGGCATGCTTGTTGCGATTCGACAAGGAGGCGTGGCGACGAAGCGACTCGGTACCCATGAGCTGGCGTCGACCTCGCGAACGGAGATCGGCACCGTTCTCTGTTGCTCTGTGCATTCGAGCGAGGCGCGCCAAGTCGCGCGACAACTCGAGCTCGTCCTGATGGCCGCTCTGCATCGGAATGGCAGCAAGACGAGAAGAGCCAAGTTGGGAATTGAACTTGGCCATATTTGCAGCGACGGTATCGTCCAAACTTTCACGACGTGGCTCGCGCTCGCGGCCATGGGAGTGGGAGGATCGATGCAAGCGGTAATCTACCGAGAAACTAGGTCGATGCGATCGCGAACCTGAGCCCCGACGCATGGAAGCCGACGAGGAGCCAGGGAGCGACACCTTGTGCTGATGGCCGGGTCCGTTGAGTCGGTCGGAATGACCGTGTCGGCCCTTGCCACCATGACGCCGCGCGAGAGGCATCTCGTCTGCGAAGCGATGTGCCTCTTGATACGCCAGGTCTTCTCCGTCCGAAGTCATCTTGTATCCATCCATGTCGAGCATGTACTGAAGATCCTCCTTGCGCTGTTTGACCTTGACGGCTGCCACAGTGTCGTCAGCTTGCGCATCAGCGTCTTCGTGATTGCTCTGCTCTTGTTGTGCATCTTCCTCGCCGTCATCATTCACGGCGGTGTCCTCGTCATCGTCGTCATGCTCATGCTCATGCTTGCGCTGCTGCTGCTGCTGCTGCTGACGCTGTCTGTACATGTAGATGTGGGTGGAGACGTCCGTCATGGCAGGATCAATAGTGTTTTGGCCATCGCCGATGGGGACTGGCCTAAGACGCTTTCCGGCAAGATACTCGGAGTGGTGAATGGAAGCGACGGCTTTTGTCTTGCTCCTCGTTGCAGCATGCGTTCCGGAACCGAAGGGGGCAGGATAAGCCTCCTCGGCTGAATCCACATGCATGACACTGTGTTGGTCGTGCTCGCTTCGAACCTCATCCTGGACCACTTGCAAGGCGTCGTCACGGAGCTGCATCTCGAGCCTTTGGGTGTGGTTGGGCGGCTGGGTTTGGGCGGAGGATGGAGGAGCTACGTCGTGTGCCTCTTGACGCTTCTTGGCTTGTGGCGCGCCTTGTTGAGGTTCATACTCGTGGGCGTGGTTGCGATGTTGATCGACGGGAGCGCGAGTCATGGGTTGGGTACGATCGGATGGTTGAGCGTTTTCAGCAGACTTGTCGAGGCGGGGGTTGTTGCTACGCATGACAGCTCTGCCTGCAGCACCAATGACACCGGTTGCTTTTGACGCGGCCGAACCGACCTTGTCGAGGAGCGAGTCGGAGCGGGCAGCAGCACCCGAGCCAGTTTTGGTGGAATCGGAGGGGAGGTTGAGATGGTGCTGGTCATGCGGCTGCAGGTGCGCAGGGGCGTGTGTGTGGGCGGATGGGTGTTCGGGCTCTCCAAGCTCGAGTGGCTCTACTTCAGCCGAGCGATTGTGTGTATGGGCGTGGTGATGGTGTTCGGGTGGAGCGATGGGGCTTGATGCTGCACTGAGAATCGGACTTGTGACTAGATCTGGCGGGATGTTGTTGCGCTCGTCTTGGTCGTCGATCTCGAGCACAAAGAAAGCTTCGCCAGAATCGCCGACCTTCATGGCGAACGGAAGAGGATGGGTGGAGTTGTTGAGATGGAGCGTCACCTTCCTCTCGGCGGGACGCAGCACGCTCATCTTGCCGAAGCGGACGTGGAAGGGAGTGCTAGCGAGCTCGGTGGTGTGAGGCTTGATGGACTTGTATTTGGGGTGGTGCTCGGGAAGTTTGGGGCGCTGGGCGTCGGAAAGGACATTGCGCTGGCGATCGACTTGGACGTCTTGGTTGAGCTCGACAGTGCGTTCGACGACGATGACATCGATGGCGCCGCTGAGGGTGGCAGGGTTGATGTTGGGAGTGATGGTGTTGTACACGGTCGAAACGAGCTTTCCGACGTACTGCATAGTTGGGGCGCAAGACTGGCGGTTGGCGAGCAAGTCGGAGGGAAGGAAAGCAAGTTGGGTTGGGTAGGCTGCGGAACAGAGGGGAAGTTGAGCGTGTTGGCGTAGCGTGTTGGCGTAGCGTGTTGGCGTTGCGTGTTGGCGTTGCGTGCTGCTGTTGGTCGGAGATTGGCTGGCTAGAGCGAAGTGCAAGACGGCTGACTCAACATTCGCGGAGTGTGGTTTGGAGTGCGACTATATTGCGCCAAGTGCTGGGCGCACCTGGTGGTCTGAGCAGACAGAATGTGGCTGGAGGTGGAGAGGCAATGCAGTTGTGGAGGATGATGCGGATGTTGTGAGGTGGTGGCGGCGAGGTGGTGGTGGCGAGGTGGTGACTAGGAGCGACGGAGAGCAGCGAGCTGAAGGCAGAAACGCAGTTTAGCCAGTCACACTGGCTTGGGTGTGTGACTGGCGCGGTGTGACGCTTTGGAATTCGCACTTTTGAATATAATAACAACCTCGGCGTGCTTGCTTGGTTGGGTGCGTGCTTGGTTGGGTGCGTGCGTGGTTGGGTGCATTTTCACGCATCAACCCCAACCGATTGTGTGCATGTGGAGGTTGGGTTGGTTTTCAACCCAACCACTTGAACACTCGTGAAACACTCGTGACTGTGTGACTTGCACAATCGACAACGCCAAACGTAAACCTAAACCTTGTTGGTTAAACCTTGTTGGTTCGCATTCGCACGCCACACTTGTATGGTCTAGCGGACGATTCGGATGCGAATGCAGGTGCAAGCCATGGCGTGCAACGCTGCGATCCAAGTGCTGGGCGCGTTCAGTTCGGACGATGCGCATGCTGCGGCGTTGGTGACTCCCACGCGCTTCGACAATGCGTCGGGCGAGGCGAAGCATGCGCTCATCCATATTGCTGTGGCTCAAGTGCTGCCGGACGAGTGGGGCATGCATGCGGATGCGGTGGAGCGCCGTGGTGTTGGATTGGAAAAGCTCGAGCAATGGGCTTCGTGTGCGGCGAGCAATGGCGCAGATGTCGTCGTATTTCCAGAGTACTTTTTGAGTGGAGCTACGCACGAGCTTTGGAGACAAGTGCGACACCCACACGCGCAACCCAGGCTGGTGGCGACCATGTGCGTGGATGATGCTCCAAACCATGCCCAAGCCAAGCGCGTTGAGGTGGGGTGGCGCGAAAGCGTGTGGATCGACGTGGTTATGCATGTCGCGACTAAGTATGATATCGACATTGTGGCAGGTACTGTGGTCGAGCTTGGAACCCAGCCTCATGCGCAGCTTCTGGCTCATCATCCGGTTTCTCACAAACCCAACCAGCGCCACCAACACAACCAGCGCCACAACATTCCGCACCGTCCACAGAACAACGCCGAGGCTGATGCGGAGCAGCAAGACGTCGAGAACCAACTGTTCAATACTTCGTACTACATCTCCCGCCAAGGACAGGTGCTGCATCGCTACACCAAGCAGAATCTGTGGCATCCCGAACGACAAACACTCCTGCGTTCGCAACAACATACCCATCCAGAACAACACCATGGTCGCTCCACGTTTATCATCCAGACCAAGCGCGGCACACGTCTCCGTGCCGCCATGGCAATCTGCTGGGATCTAGCGTGGTATTCGCGATTCCACCAGATGATCTCGCCGCCTTTTGACCCCCAAGTCTCGGACCTGGACAAACACGGTCAGGCACCCGGTCCCGATATCATCTTCGTCCCAACGTGTTGGTACGCTTCCGATGGCGGTCCAAAGGCGCTACTTTGGAACGGTGTGGGCGAGGCTCAGCTGCTCGATGCTCTTTGTCTCACTAGAGCAGTCGAGCTGGAGTCGTTGCTCGTCATGTGCAACGTTGCCGGTCCGTATCTAGACCCAAACGCCATCCAACAACTCAGAGAGCAGCTGAGAAATCAGCATACACACCGAGTGGCGGACCACGAGTTGCAAATCCCACTCATCGGTCTAGGACGAAGTCGAATCTGTGCGCCCTTATTAAACGTCGTTGCAGAGGTGCCCGACCAGAGAGAGGCGATGCTGTTGCAGTCGGTCGATCTCAACTTGCTTCGAGATGCCAGAGAGTTGTATCGTATGCGATACGATCACGCGCAACGATGACGCAGCCTCACACGTATGTATTCTTTCACAGTCCTGAAGCGATCAACGTCACGTCGGTCGAAATTGCAAGCATGTGCTTAATGAGCGTTGTTGGATACGGGTATGTATGTATGTATGTATGTGTGTGTGTGTGTGTGTGTGTGTGTGTGTGTGTGTGTGTGTGTGTGTTGTTCAGCGCTGCGGTCCAACACGACGACTCTTGGACGCGTCTTGGTTGTCGCCACTGCTATCACTCAGGTCTTCGTCTCCGACATCAAAGATCTGCTCGTCTTCGATGTGCTCGTCCTGTGTGGGGTTTCCGCCGACGAGACGCTCCAGCTCGTGTTGGTCGGCGTTGCGCAAAGTGGACTCGCGAGGCACGCCGAATTCGGTCGTGGATGCAAGACGAAGTGCACCACCTCTTCCGATGCGATTCTTCTCCAAACGACGACGTTTCCTGCCGCGTAGCAACAGCCACGTCCCCACTCCCACCGCGATGAGTAGAACTATGAGAGCGAGAGAACCGGCGTCGTAGTACGCCCTCCATCTCGCTTCTTCTGCCACCTCCCCCTCGGTCTTTCCCGAACCGGGGATCACTCGCGAGCCATCCTTTCCGATCTGCGCCACTCCACCACCTCCCCCCGTGATCAACACCCGATCCGGTTCGTCGCCTACACGAGAAGGAATGAGCGCATTGGGTCCGGCAACCTTCATGTAGTCGATGTGCATGAAGCGCACAATCATGTCGTGGCTTTCGATCGGCTTGTCCACACCTACCATATGGCTTGCTCCTTTGATGCCCACATACGTCAGATTCCTTGCGGTGCGCCAGGTGCCAGCCTTTGTGCCGTTGACGTACCAGTCTCGCGCTGGCTCGTCACCAAATCCTTTGCTTCCTCCCCATTCGAGGTTCTCGGCGGTGCGTCGCACGCCGATTGCGTTGCAGATCAGGTCCTCTTCGCCGGCAAACAGCATCACGCGCAAGCCACTTTCGAGTAATTCGGGCAGAAGATGCACCGAAGCAGGCGACGTCGTATCCGAACGCATTGCGGAGCCTACGTTGGAATTGCATTCGACCCATGCCTCGGGTTTGTGGTTCTCGTCCACGTGCAGCGCTTTGCGTACGTCCGGGCGACGGAGGTAGTCGTACATGGCCGAAAGTGTTGTGGGCCAGTTCATGCCGCAGGCGGGCGAACTGTCGCTGAGACGCACGTCGTAAATGTTGATGCACGTGTAGCCGGACGAGCCAGGTTGCTTGGCGGTTGTGCTGCTCACGATGGTCTGGAGGATTTCGTCGCACACGCCCACATCGCGCGGGGTGCCGGAGTTGGTGGCGAGCCTGTCAAGCTGCTTGTGACACGAGTCGACGATGGCGGCGACGCTTTTGTAGTCGGCGGACGAGGTGGACCAGATGTTTTTCTCCACCATGAGTTCGAGCTCGGTGCCGTACTGGTTCTTGGGATCGATGAATCCGTTGCCGATGGCGATGCCCTTGAGCGATACGGGCGGATTCGGAGCGCTGATGATCGCCTTGGCTGTGTAGGGAATATACTGGCCGGCAAAGCTCTCTCCGGCCAGGAACACGTCGACTCCGCTGCCTTGGCTGCCAAACTTGAGCTCGACGTCGCGCGAGTATTCGGGAAACACGTGGACGAACTGCTGGAGAAAGAAGACCACCTCATCCGCAGCTTGGGGCAGCGAAGCTGCGTATGAGTTGGTATTGACATAGCTAAAGCCGGTGCCTACAGGCTGGTCGAGGAACAGAATGTCGGCATACTCGTTCCAGCTGGCACCGTCCTTGACCCAGACAAGCCCACCGTTGCCGTCCATCCTCCAAGCGCCTACCTCCATCATGGCACCGTCGAAAGACGAACAGCCGGGACCGCCGTTGAACCAGACGATCAACTTGCGCTTCGCAGGCACATGGCGCGCTCTTAGCAGGAGGAAGAAGAGATGGGCGTTGTCCTTGGGCTGGCCATTGGCTGCCGCGGGTCGAGCGGGCAGGTAGCCAGCCGACATTTGGAGCGGGTGGGCGACAGCCGAGGAGGAGGAAGCCTCGGAGGAGGAAGCCTCGGAGGAGGAAGCCTCGGAGGAGGAAGCCTCGGAGGAGGAAGCCTCGGAGGAGGAAGCCTCGGCATGGAGGTCTGGCAGTCCCGGCACATGGAAGGAGGACGCAGCGGGAATGGGGATGCCACGCCGCAGCAGCACCTCGCGAGGATGTAGCAGCGGCATATTCACGCGATGGATGGATGGACTAAGGCGGGCAGCGATGAAGGGTGGGGAAGGGAAGCAAGAGGCGGGAGCAAGAGGCGGGAGCAAGAGGCGGGAGCAAGAGGCGGGAGCAGCGTGGGGTGTGAGCAACGGCTGGAGCGTCGAGTGAAATGCACGCACGAGTCGAGTGGCGCAACCCAACTCAGCCACGCAGCTGCTCAGAGCTGTGATTGTGCTGTACTGTGACTGTGACTGTGACTATATTGTGACTGTGACTATATTGTGACTGTGACTGTCTGCTTGTTAGACTGCTGCACACACACACATGCACCACAGTCAGCCACAGGGTCCACAGATGCGCCAACCAACTCGAGATGCGTTGCCACTTGTCTCCCTCCCTCTCTCTCCCTCTCTCTCCCTCTCTCTCCCTCTCTCTCTCTCTCTCTCTCTCTCTCTCGTCTTGCGTGTTCTGAAAGTCGTTTCGCCCAGCAAAGCGCCTCGAGCGATGCGCAGCTGCGCCCAACCCACACCACCACCATGGACGGTGGCGCGACCGATCCTCCTCCCGACCCACAGTGCGTTCTCCGCGAACTCATAAGGCAAGCACAAGCCAGTACGTCAGCCACACCAACACCAGTCCCGCTGCATGCAACCTCGTCGCTCGGTGAGGACGACCACCACCACGATGACTGCGACAGTGTTAGTAGCTCTCAACAAGCCGCGGAGGCTTCATCCGTTGGGCAGTCGGATGAGCATGCGTCTTGGTGTCCGGGACGAAACAATGATGGGGAACAGCTGCTTCCCTATATGCAGATCGCTGCGACGCTCGCATGCATCGCTGCGGATCGACGCGAACTCGTCATGCTTTTGCGACAGAAGAAGAGTCTTGCGGTGGCTCATAGGCGCAACGTGTCGCATCAGCTTTTGCTTGAAACGACAAATGCGTTGCTGCTCAAGACGAGAGACGAGCTCAAATCGGCACTCGGTTCGCTCGATGTGGCCGACGTTGTCGACGCCGAAGACCAGTCGCTCGAAGTGATACGTGTCCACAGAGTGTGCGAGGATGCGGCGACGGTGTGTCCTTTTTCGGCGTCAATGGTGCAACACATTCCGTTGTTGCGGCTCCAGTCGATCGAGCGCGCTGAATACGACAACGCGCTGAGGTGCCGCTTGTGGATGGAGGCAGAGGATGAGCAGTTGCGTGCGGCGGTAAAGGCGGCTGCGTTGAAAGTGCATGCGATCGCACTGGGTAGGGATTCGACGTTTCGGGGTGATGCATTGGCGCAAGCTGCAGGTATGGATGACGACGAGGCGCTACGTCTTGCAGAAACGATTGAGTGCGATGAGTTGGCTTCGTCGGCAGATGTCGCAACACGCGCTACCAAACGTCTGGACTGGGCCACCATTGCAGCGCGTATGCCAAGTCGCAGTGTCGACGAGATCAGGACACGCTGGCATGGTGTTCTGCGACCGAGTGTGAATACACGTCGCTGGTCCAACAAAGAGGTGGACGACGTGATTCGTCTAGCAACACCGCATCTGGCTGCATATCTCACCCACACACAGCCACACATCTCAACCGATTCCACGCCATGCGTGTCTCGGTGGCCGATTCAAGCTCCCGTTCCATGGCTAAACATCGCTCACCAACTCGGCACACGACGTACCGCATATGCATGCTTTGTGGCCTTCTGCAGCGCTCTTGTGCAACGCGACCAACCCCACATGCGATCCAGCGAGGATGAACACATCAACGAGCTCTTCTCTCTGTTTCGCGGCGCTTGGCGCTTTATGGCGCTGCACAACACCGCCAGCCCCAACATGTCGGTATCCCACGTGCTGACTCCATCCACCTGCACAGCTACCAGCGCGCTTGGTGAACATCGACCCGCTACGTTGCTCGGAAAGGTGGGGCGGGACCCACAGACCATGTACCGCCGTTTCCGCAACACCACCGACCCAGCGCTCGCTACCGGGCTGTGGTCGCTCCAAGAAGATGTGTTGCTGCTTGATGCGGTGCGCAGCGTGGGTGGCGAGAACTGGGCGGCGGTAGCCGTTCGCGTTCGCGGCCGCACATCGTCCCAGTGCCGCGAACGCTACAATCGACGGCTGAAGCGCGTCGCCGACGAGATGGGTGGCGGCCAAGCACACATGGATGCAGAGCAGATTGCCAAACTGCTGCAGAACAAGAAAAAGCTCACGTGGACCAACGCGATGGACCACATGCTGTTGGCGTATCTGGACGAGCAGATGAAGGGCAAAGGTGGCACGTCGTTTGCGAGCATAGCCAGGCACATGGCGGAGAAGACGGGGCTGTCGCTCTCGGACAAGAATGTGCGCGATCGCACCGTGGTTCTGCGGCGCAACAAGCTTGCAGCTCAAGCGAAGCATGGCAAAGCTGCGGAGGGGAGGCAGCAGGCAGATGGTGGTGATGCTGGGACAGGTGGGGCGAGATCACCGTCTGGCCAACAAGCGGGGGATGCAGTGGAACAGGCGACACCGATTGCAGAGCAGCGTGTGCAAGACGCATGGAGAGGTGTGGCGCGCGCGCGCACTGTTGTGCTGCCCGGCGCCAAGCGTCGCAAGACGTAATGCTGCTGCTCGACGGCTGGCTCGATATGACATGGTATCCATGGAGGCATGATGGGGCTCCCGATTTGCAGCTGTGATTTTGGTTGTGCATTCGCGATTGATTTGATGTTGTATTTCACTCGGAATCACGTGCAGCGACGAGGAGTTGTCGCTTTTTTGTTTCTTTTTTGTTTCTTTTTCTTTTTGTTTCTTTTTTTCTCGTCTCCACCAAGTGAGCGTCTCACACCGTCGCATTCACGTTTGTACCACACCAACCGGCTTGAACCACACCCGACGCAGTCAAACGCACTACTTGGATCCTCGACGATCAACCCGCTTTTGGCACAGTTCGAATTCGATTAGGCAAGGCTGGTGGGAAATGGCATCGCTTCTGCGCACGAGCGTGGCACGGACGCTTTGGGTCTCGATTGCGGGTGGGACCAAGACGGCTGGTTTGTGGACATCGACACGTCGATTTATTGCGGATAACAAGAAGCATGCTTCGCCGGCACGCGAACATGGACCACATTCAGTTGTGGAAGCGGGTAGCATGGGGAAAATGTGTTTGACTCAACATGGAAAGGAGGTGAATGCGGGAAAGACGCAGAGGGATGCGATTGATTCGGCGATGGGGGTGCTGGATAAGCTTGCTCGCGATGTGGCCGGTTCGGACGGCGTTGGTGGCAGCGATGGAGTTGTGGGGGCATGGTTAGGGGGATGTGGTGGTGGTGCGGGTATTTCGACGCCGTCGTCGCCGGGTCTCGCAGCGGTGCACGATACGGCGTCAGGCCCGATATATAGTGTGGATACGCTTCCACCAAAGTCGGACGCTACACTCGAGTTTGTGACCAACCTGCTGATGAAGGATGGGAAGAAGGCGCAGGCGCAACGATTCACCACGAGGACGCTGTGGATCATCTCGACGATCACCAACTCGAACCCGCTGCGGTTGGTGCACGATGCAATCTGGCGAACGGCGCCGCTGGTGAAGATGCAGAGCAAGAAACGGGGCGGCAAGACTCTGCAGGTTCCGGTGGCACTCACACCGAGACAGAGCACGCGAAAGGCGCTCATGTGGATCATCGACGCGAGCAAGAGGAGACCGGATCGAGAGCTGGAAAAGAGACTCGCCGCCGAGTTTCTGGCGGTGGTGGAGGGCACCAGCAGCGCGATTGCCAAGAAGGAGGAACAGCACCGAGTGGCGATGGTGAACCGTGCGAATGCTGCGGTCAGGATCTAGGCTGTGCACAAACACGAAGCGGGTGGCGGATGCGAGATGGCGGATGCGAGATGGCGGATGCGAGGTGGAATGGGCGCATCGAAACGAGGGGCATGGACGTGTTGGTGTTAGATCGAAAGAGTGTGCTTGTTGGCGCTGCACAGCCTCGGACGGTGCAAATCACAATGCTATCCCAGCGAGAGAGTGAGAGAATGAGCGAGCGAGAGAATGAGAGAGCGAGAGAATGAGAGAGCGAGAGAGTGAGCGAATGGAATGCAGCGCGCATGCAGCAGCGTCTCCAAACAGTGATGAATGTGCAAGCACGCTTTGCACGCACTCATCACTCAACCAACGCTTTTGTTCTCGCCCTAACGCCTTGCCTCGCCACCACCACCATCCACCACCATCCATCCATCCATCCATCCATCCATCCATCCATCCCCAATCCCGGCTTGTTGCCGACCACACTCAAAGCGCAACCATCCGCCATGACGCGTCGCTACTTCATCCCCGCACTCGGCGTATCGTTCGTCTCCATGGTACTCCTCGTACTCGTCACCATCTCCACCCCCACCACCCTCTCCGACAGCACACCGTTCGACTTTGTGCGCTCTTCCCACCTCGGCGGCATTGTCGATCTGTCTCCCAACTCCAACCCCAAACGTCTCATCGGCGCACTCAAGTTCGGCACCTGGGGTTACTGTTCCGCACTTAACGCCACCAACGACTATGCGTGTTTCAAACACTCGCATGCTTACTCCGCCACATTCGGTATCAATCCGTCAGATGCCAACACCGCAGCTAGGGACGCCGTCACTATTGCCAGTAGTTGGACTCGTGGTCTTGCGGTTCATGTGGTTGCGTTCGTGGCGGCGTTCATCGGTCTCGTTCTCACAGCTATTCCAAAACAATTCTTTCGTCTCGCTGCGACTGTCGTCAATGCTATCGCCGCATTCATGACGCTCGTCGCTTTCTGTATCGATATTGCTCTGTTTGTGTATGTGCAGAAACAGATGGATAAGGTGGCAGATGCTCCCAAGTCCATGCCCGGTCCCGCTTTTTATATGGCGCTTGTTGCCATTCCCCTTGCGGTGGTTGCCACCGTGTTTACCTTCCTCAACTGGACCACCCAACCTCTCCACAACGTCGCTACCTCTGCGTATGATTACTCGGCTGGTGACTCGCATCAGTATAATAGTCATCAGATGTATCCTACCTCGACAACCACAGAACATACCCATGCCGCAAGCAGTGCAAGCGCACAAAAGGTGCTCGACGCCTACGAAGAATCAAAGACACACTAAACAACCCCCCCTCCCCCCCATTACGTTTGGTTTGGTTTCGCTTTCCCACTCTCTTTTTGCCGCCGGTTTAGATTCAATGTACACAGTATCGTATGCGCTTTGCTCGGCTTAATCGTTGGTTCAACATTGCGTATGTGCGTCTCCACACTCTCCATGCTAGATGCTTTCAGCCAAATTCAGTGCCAAACATGATGTTCACCTTGTTGGCAAGCTGCCACGTGGCGAGAGTGGCGGCGATGCCACCCAGTTGGGCTACGATGCAGTGGATGCACGAGAGCATCAGTCGAGGCGTCCATACTTTGAACAGCATCAGGTGGCGTCTGAAGCCGGTGGCGGCGAGTGCGGTGGCGAACGTGACGAATGAAGTGTAGAGCGAGAGCGACACTAGCGAGCCAAGGTGTTTGGTGGGGGTTTGCATTTGGCGACCGCAGCCGCGGGGAAGTGGGGTTGCGTTCCACACGACGCACAGCGCCACCAACAGCGGTGGGAGCATGGTGAGCGAGCCGAATGCGTTGAGCGCGACGTAGAGCGGGGAGAGTGGGTAGGAGACGGTGCTCGAGGTGAGGAAGGCGGTGCGCCATTGGATGGTCGATAGCGTGGCTTGATGTCCTGTGCCAAAGAAACAGAGGTGGCCGAGCAGCGCAAACACGCTCACTTCGATCCAGCTTAGATGCACTGCGCATGGAGCACCACTCGAAGCACCCGTCGAAGCACCAGTCGAAGCGGTGGCGGGGAGGCGGGATGGCGAGCAGCCAGTTTGGTTTGCGGCTTGGATGGCAGCTCGTTGTCGATGCAATACCACCACCTCGCGCTCAGCATCTCCCAACTCGACACATACCAAACCCGCAATCACCCCCACCCCCAACGACAACTGTCCCGCAGGCTGCGTAACAACCCACAACACACTCACCACAATGCCCACCAACAACAAGTAGCTACTTCCCAGACTGTTCGCATAACCCACAATCCTCACCTTGGGCTTGTGCTCTCCCGCCATCTCGCGCTTCTCCGCCTGCCCCGCAGCCACACTCTCGCTTTGGATCTCCAAACACAGCGGCGCAAACACCCAAAACACCATTGCCAACACCACGAGCACAAACAGATCCGCCTTCGCCACCCACACCTTGATCCACTCCAACGTCTCGCCCCACCCACTCGCCACTACCCAATCCAACGCCACCGTCGAATCCAACACCCAGTATCCCGCGCCGAGCATCAGCGTCGGTCGCAAGATCCACCACAAAAACACGCGTGCAATGCCCACAAAGCTCTTACTCTGTGCCAGGAAGCGTGCCAACACGCTCGGCAGCACGTATGCAAACACGTACGCTGCCGCCATTGTGTAACCACTGTTCAACGCCGTTCCACCTTGGTCGTTGCTCGAGGCGAAAAACGTGTTGGTGCAAAACCGCATCTGTTCTTCGCGGCACACTCGCGGTATCGACGCCAGACGCACGAGTAGCATGCCAACCAACGTGAGCAACGCTGTGCGTATCTTGGCACGTGTGTTTGGCCAACAGGCTACCAGCAACACACCTCGGATGAGCAGCAGCGATGCGAGCGCAACCAATACGAAACGGTCTTCCAAGACGAGCAACGAATTCGATGCAAACAACGCCGCATGCACCAACATCACCACCAACCCAACCGAGTCGAGCACCTTGGTTGTTGCAGCCACCTCCTCCGCTCCTTGCTCCCTCTTTCCGAACCGCAGACTACGCCCGAGGTGCGATACGAGCAGTGCGAGCTCCGAAGCGATGCTCGCACCCGCAAGCACCCAATCCACAAACGTGAGCCAACCCATCGTCGAAACCAGCCGCAACCCACCACAAGCGTAATACAACCCCATCCCTGCTCCACCACCCATGAGCACAGCACGCCACATCGTCTCGTACACCACACCAAACAGCTCTTCCGCATTCTTGCTCACCCGCACCTCTTTGCGTGTTACCACACCATCGCTGCCAGAATCGGTGGTTTGAAACACTCCAACCAGTCCGTTCTGCGCTCCGAACCTCACCACCCATCCAACACCCAGTCCAAGTCCCACGATTACCAACCCTGCGAGCATTCGCACCATGTCGAATTCAGCCCACACCTCCCTCGCTCTTGCCAGACTCACCCGGTTCAAACGGTGATACGCCTGTGCCGCCTTCCTCCACGCTTCCTCCACAGCCATCTGGTGTTGATCGCCACCCGAGCCATGCAGCAGCGTAGCCAGGTGTGCATCTGCACGGATTGCATCCAGCCAGAGCCCGTCCAACTCGGATGAGAACGCAGCGAGATCAGCCGAGTGCACTGCATACGTCTTGAGATACGTACGCATCTGCACAGCGGTGATGCGCAGCGCTCGCACCAGAGTGTCTGCATGCGGGAAGACGTCCGGGATGATGCTGCCCAGGTTGTTGAACGGTACTGGAAGCCCGAGCAGCATCGAAAGCGTTGGCACGAGGTCGATCTGCGCGATGTTTCGATGGCCCGACGTCGAGTAGGGCGGCGACGGAAGCGGGGAGAATCCAACTCGGCTCGGCAGCAATGCTTCCACCTCGGGCGTCGAAACGTACTCGGCTGGATCGAGGCGCAGCTTCACATCGTGCCCAACGTAGCCAAACCCCGCTTTGGAGTACATCCAGAGCCCGGCTCCAACCTCGAGCTCCGCATCGCCACCATGGTCGCCCCTCTCGTCCATGCCATGGTCGCCCATCACCACCACCAGAGTGTCGTCGTCCACTGCATCCGTCACATTCTTGAGCAACGTCTGCATCTCCTCCAACTTGATCTTCATCTTGGGATGGCTTGCTCCAAATCTATGCCCCACGTGATCCACGCCAAGCGTGTGGCCGATGAGCAGTCTCCAAGAGTCATGCACCCCCGCTGTCCTGTCCGGGTGGCCTTTCTGCAGGAAGGGCATCAGCTTCGACTCCACCCCACGATCCACCGTATCCAGATCTTCCACATTGAACGAGTCATAACTCCAGTTGGTATCTGCGTCGAACACACCGGGCAACACCGTCGACCATGTATCGTCTCCCGCAAAAACCAGCCCCGCTCTGCGATCCTCATGCTCGGAGCACGCCATGCACCGCTTGAACTGCGCAATCCAGTTGTCCTCCTTAACCTGTCCTATCCCCGTTCCAGCCGAGCCGAAGTTGGCGCCCGCCTCGAAGAAGGTGGGCAGAGTGCCCGTGGTGAGCGCCTTGAGCCTCTGCAGAGTAGTGGTGGGTGGATCGGCGCTAAACAAGGATAGGAACGACGATGGGCCGCGCTTGTTCGCGTTTGGTGCGATACCATGTTGCGCGGTGATCTGTGCTGGGAGAGAGAGGATGTTGTGGTAGAAAGGATTTGGTTTCCACTCGCCTTGCACACTATCAGCGGGAGGGGGAGGGGGAGCCACAAAGTCGTATCTCAATGCATCGATGATGAGCACCACCGCCTTGGAGTGTGTCGGAGCCAAGCTGCACTCGCCTGCGCCTGCTGGATCGAGCGCCGTTTGTGCCCAGTCGAGCAACGCAGCATCATCCAAGCTCGGCGGAGGTTTCGGAAGCGTCCAATGCCTATCGAAACGTTTCGCACACTCGTTGATCCGTGTGAGCTCGTGCCGGGTGAGCAGGAATCCCTTGACGAACAACCACAGTCCCGCCAACGTATACGCCAGCCCCACTGCGAGCAGCGCCAGCACGCTGAGGAACGCGGCATTCGGCGAGGCGGCCTTCTGGGGCACTCGATCCGGATGTCTTGCTGCATACGACGAGTGCGACGAGTGCGACGAGTGCGACGAGTGCGACGAATGCGACGAATGCGACGAGTGCGAGGCGTGAGAGTGGTGAGAGGAATGCGAAGAGCGTCGACGGCGGCGGAGAGACTCTCCAAACGCTGGGTGTTGTGCTGCGGGTGCCGACTGACCACGCTGAATAGCAGCGAGGGTGGGCGCTGGATTGAGCGCCGAAGATGGCATGCTTAGCTTCTCGCGAGTGATTTGCGACGCAGGCGGACACGATCGAGGTTGGGAAGAACGAGTGAAGAACGCTGGCCGACGCGATTCGGTCGCACAAAATATGCATGCTCACCCATCTCCACGTGCATTTGCTTCGTATACATTCACACCCCACCAAACACTTGCACTCAAAAACATGACGCACATTCTAACACTACACTACAGTATATACAACACGCGCGATGCACCCATCTCAACGTGTCTACCCAGCCCGCCTATTTACACACAAATGCGACGCGGGCACAACATTTTTACAAGTGTTACGAGTGCGGGGTTAGGAGTGCGGGGTGGGGGGGGTCCAGATATTTACAGCCTTGTCCATTTGGCGAAAGAGGACAAGGGGTATCAGCGGGAAGAGGAGGCGGACTTGAGTTTTCGGAGCAAGTCATCGTCGTCCTTTGTCTCGGGGTGGAAGGTGAGTCTGCCGTCCTTGTAGAGCGTGACCGTGTCCACGGTGGGTTCGTTTGGTGGCTGTGATTGCGGCGACGGCGTCCACTTGCTCTTTCCGTCGTTGTCTGTGGCCGAAGCGTCAGAGCGCCAGTGACCACCGATACTCGCGACGACAAACCCGGGAACCATGGCGAGCACACTCTGGTGGTGGAAGTTGGCCGACTTGAGCTGACGCTCTCGCGACTCGTACATCCTCCGAGTGGCACGGATACGACCGCCACGGATGCTGCGGAACGAGTTGAGCTGCTCGCCCACCTGTCCCACCACCGGAAGCCATTCGGAGAACGTTCGTGCACGAGCATCCTTGCCCTCCTCGGATGCATCCTTCTCCGACACGGGAGCAGGAAGAGCGTTGGCGTCCGACATGAGCTTGTACTTGATCAGCAAGTCCTCGATCGGCTGCGTGGGCATCATTCGAATGAGCACAGCCAACGGCCACGACATAGCGCCAATCATGATCGACACTGCCCAGTCGCGTCCCGTGAGTCGGATGACCGAGAACGCAGCGCCGCCAATAAACATGATGAGTATCTGGAATCCGATCTCGATGGCCATGATGCCAAGGAACCAAGCGTTCTTGTGCAGATTGCTGAAGATGTTGAGCTTGCGAGTGAGCGAACGCGAGTTGACCTGGTTGAAGAGCTGGCACCAAACAAACGTGTTGAACACCATCGCCGACAGCTCCGTGTCGCTGCGCTCCTGCTGGTACGGCGTCGACGTGTCCATGCCCAGAAGCGACTTGCCCGCAAAGTTGAGCACCAAGATCACCGTGAACTGGTACATCGACTGCCCCGCAATCATCTTCCACATGTCGGTCGAGATGAGCGGCGCGCTACGCCGGTCGGGCTTTCGGTCGAGCAGCTCAGGCGTGGCTGGGTCAGTAGCAAGCGCAAGCGCGGCAAGAGTGTCCATGATGAGGTTGATCCAAAGCAGCTGCACCGCCTTGAGCGCCGAAGTTCCCTCCTCCGAGGCCACTGCGGTGACAAACGTAACAACGACCGCCGAGATGTTGACCGAGAGCTGGAACTGCAAGAACTTGCGCACCGCGTCGTTGACACAGCGACCCCACATGATGGCGCTGACGATCGAGGCAAAGTTGTCATCCATAAGAATAATGTCCGACGCCTCCTTGGCCACTTCAGTACCAGCAATTCCCATCGAGAAACCGACGTTGGCAGTCTTGAGTGCAGGTCCATCGTTGGTACCATCACCCGTGACACCCACCACCTCGCCGAGGCTCTTGAGCGACTCGACCAGAATCTTCTTGTCTTCCGGCGACGATCGTGCGAGCACCTGCAGCTTAGGCACAACCTCGAGCATGTCGGTGCGGCTGAGCTTACGGAAGACGGGACCCTCCATCACGATACCTCCGGGAGTGTAGATGCCACACTGCGTAGCGATCGACTTGGCAGTAACAACGTTGTCACCCGTGCACATCTTGACCTGCACACCTGCGCGTCGGCACGCCGACACAGCCTCGGTGACACCGGGTCGCAGAGGGTCCTCAATCGCGGCGATGGCAACCAAAGTCAGATTGTGAGCCAAGGAGGCGTACTCGACCTCTCCCAACTCGTCACGCTTGGCATGTTTGGGAGGGAAAGACTCGAAATCACGGTAGACCAATGCAAGCGTCCTGAGCGTCTGGTTGGCGAATCCAGTAATGGTGGAGTTGACCTTGTCAAGCTTGGCAGCGTTGAGCTCCTCAACCTGGATACCATCGGTGTGGGTTCCACCAACTTGGACATGGTGAGTGCAGAGACGCGTAAGAACTTCACTGGCACCCTTGAGGTAGAGGCGGAAGCCACCCTCGGGACGCTTGACAACAACACCCATGGCCTTGCGCTCGGAGCTGAAGGGGATCATGTGCACCACTTGGGCACGCTCTCGCGAAGCGCGGTAGTCGTCCCACTTGAGCTGCTTGGCCATCTTGAGCAGCGCAGTTTCGGTCTTGGAGCCAACAAATCCGTTTTCCTTTTTGTTTTCGTCGGTGGCGGAGCTCTTGCTCGACGTCCACTTGAAAACACCCGAGAGACCATGCTTCTTGACCGCAGCGACAGGGTTGGCAACATGGTGGTGGTTGGCATCAGCGTCGGCCTCTTCGAAGGCGGTCGAGTTGATGGCGATGCTGTCGTTGAGAAGCTTCTGAAGCGGTGTGCTGATGGCTGCATTGAGCTCGCTCTGCTCGACGATGCGGGACTGGCTAGACTCGGCAGAATCATGTTGAGTCTCGACACGCGAACGGTTGGCCTCGAGACGGTCGACAAACTTGAAGTTGACACCAATGCTACCGGCGACGACGCTCATCTGGTTCTGAGTGAGGGTACCGGTCTTGTCGGTGCAGACGACACTGGCGTTGGCCATGGTCTCACAGGCGCCAAGCAGACGTACGAGCAGGTTCATCTTGGTCATGCGCTTGGTAGCAAACGCAAGCGCGAGCGTAACGGCAAGAGGAAGACCTTCGGGCACAGCGACGACGACTACGGTGACGGCGATGATGAGAATGTCGATAAAGTCCTGCGCCTTGTCGTTGGAAGATCGACCGGGTTGCTTGGCGAGATGAACAAAGAAACGGATCATGAGGGCAGTGAAGAGGACGATACCGGCGGTGGAGCCGAGCCAAGCGATGAGATCGGCGAGACGGTTGAGCTTGGACTGCAGAGGGGTGTCCTCTGCATCGCTGCGAAGCGAAAGCATGAGCTTGCCGCTGAAACTGGTAGGACCGACAGCGATGACCACGTACTCGCCGACACCCTCGAGAACCTTGGAGCCGGAGATGAGGAAGCAATCGCGGTTGTTGGGGTTGTGGTTGTTGCGCTTGGCGTGTTCGATGTCGGCGATGCACTCATCATAGGGAAGCTTGCGGATCATGTCGGATTCACCTGTGGCGCCCGACTCGTCACACTTGACATTGTGCCCACGGAGGAAGATACCATCGCAGGGAACAATCTCACCAGGCTCGAGCTGGAGAATGTCGCCGACAAGGACGTCGTAGACCGACATGAGGGCAGGCTTTCCTTGGCGCAGAACCTTGACATCACGCTGTTCCTTCTTGGCGTTGAGCTTCTTGAACTGGCGCTCCTTCTGATAGTCGTTGACGGAACCGACGAGATCGACGATGATGACGGCAATAAGAATAGCAAGACCCTCGACCCAGTCGACGTGGACGGATTCACAGAGAGTTTCAACACCGTCGACGACGCAAGCGACCTTCTCGGGGGGAGTTGTGCTGGTGTAGATACCAAGAGCGAGGGAGACGACGGCGGCGACACAAAGGAGGATGAGGATCTTGTCCTGAAGAGCGAGCCACATGAGGAGGAGCAGACTGTTGGACTTGCGCTCGGGAAGCACATTTTTACCGAACACACGAACGCGGTCGTCCTCGGTGGCGTCGATAAAGTGAGGACCACGGTTGTTGGCAGCATGGTGGGATGGGGATGTGCTCTGGATGTGGTGTGTGGCGGCACGAGCGTGGATGGTGTTTGTGCAATCAAGATCGAGACCGCGGAACTCGTGGGTGCCGAGCGCATTGAGAACGCGGTTGACACCGCCCATCTGGCGGAGCTTCTCGACGCTCTTGGGGTCGAGGAGGTCAGCAAGCTCGATGGGCCTGAAGGGGAAGGGACGAGGGTCGATGTTGCGCTGACGCTCGAGCTCGGCGGCAAGCGCGTTTGCCTGTGCGTCTCGACGACCAGACTTGGTGACACGCTTGAAGGATTGCTTCATGCGAGCCACAAAGCCGGGAGACGATTCGTGGGACTCGTGCTCTGGCACGGCCAGGGGGGTGTGGCGCTGGTTTTGGGTGGTGGACATTGTACCGGATGTGGTAGGTGGTAGGGTGTGAACGCGAGTGGGAGGTGTGTAAAGGATGGGAGATAGGCTCAAGCTTGGGGTTGTGGAAGGAAAGGGGGCTCGAATGAGCGGTGTGCTAGGCTTGAAGAGCGGGGGATTCAGAAGGGCATGTTGGGTGTAAGGATTGCACAGTGACGGATGGAAGCGATGGAGAAAGGAAGGGGGTGAGTGGTAAAAGAGACAGGGGGGTGGAGAGGAAGCGGAGTGTGGCGACTATATAGTGAGCTGGGAGTGGAAGTGGCTCGATGCTGCGGAGGATTGAAGGCGGTGCGCGCAAGCGGCTGCGAGCGATAGAGGAACGTGCGACTGGGCGGGAGCGAGGACAAGCAGCTTGCGGAGCCGAATGGGGATGCCAAGCCGTCAAAAATGGCGGAGTATACAGTACAGAACAGCACACACGACGCAACGATGTTGTTGAAACAGTGTGCGAGTGTGTGGGAGGTGAGTGTGTGGCTATGCGAGACGAGGTGGACTGCACTGCACTGTACTGTACAGTACAGTCAGTGCGCAAAGCGGTTGGCCCAAGTCGACCGATTGATGTCATCTCATCGCATTGCATCATTCCATTCCAATCAATCCCATTCCAATCGATGCCATTCCATTCGATGCCAACCTCATTCGATGCCACTGCGGACGAAAGCAAGCTGGAGTGGATTGTTGTACTTCACATTTACATTTACATTTACATTTACATTTGCATTTCTTTTTTTTATTTCTTTTTGGCGCATGCATGCCAAGACCAACCCCGCGCTCGCATACCAGCTAGCTATACACAGTACTGTATGCTTGCGCATGCTCACGTTGCTGGCATGCTATTTTTGGCGCCTTGCTCGGGGCCTTGCCCACTCGGTGTGTTTGAAGAACGCATGGACAATGTGAAACCGAAGCCTGTCGCCCGCCCGCTCGCCCTCAACCCTCGTTGACGCCTTGGCGTTTCTTTGCTGGCGTGCTGTGCTGTGCTGTGCTGTGCTGTGCTGTGTTGCCATGCGTCGGTTGGTGGTCTACGCGAATGTGAATGTGAATGTGAAATGTCTTGGCATCCAGTGTATGAGTCTTGGCTCACAGCATCTCGATCCAACCACATCCTCTACCTTGCCTTGCCGCAACAACACGTGCGCTTGCTTGCCACCACTACCCCACCCGTCCCAACGCCTGTTGCAAACCCCGCAACCTTCACCGCGAATCTCACGCTGCAGAGCCATGCATGCACACGTTTTCATAAAAACCACCCACACGATTGCATGCAACCAAAAATAAAACGCACGTTGCAAATGCCCGATTGCAGAACTGACGCCCATGGGTTGTGATGCGATGTGAGGCGATGTGAGGCGACGGTCGACGGTCGACGGGGGAGGATCATATCTCGAGACGCTCAAAGCTGTACGCGCCCACAAGCATGCTCTGTTCAACCAACTGCAGACGCAGAGTCTTTGCTTCGCCCTGCGTGCCCAGCTTGATACCGAGTCCGCCCCCCATTTCGGCCCTTGCTGCGCCATCCGCTTTGCTGCTCGCGTTCACCTTGGTGTTTCCCGCAGAGGCCACCGCACCGCTGGCCGACAGCGTGGTGGTGTTGGCCTTTCTGTTCTTGCGCGCCGTGGATGCAACCATATCGTTCTCCTGCTGCAGCTTGCCAAACGCCGACAGCGGTGCGTTGAGCAGTCGCAGTGTCGACATGAGCTGCAGGTAGCGTGAGATGGTCGACGACAGCGATTCCACTGCAGCGTGCGAGCGCGGCGTCGCAACCAACAGAGGAAAGAACGTGTCCAGCACATCGTTGGCCAGAGCCATGGTCGCATCTGCATTCGGCGCCTTGACCTTACCAGCTGCAGTCACAAACTCGTCCTCATCCGTCTGTTGACGCTTGGCCTCTTGGTCGCTTTCCTCGGCTTCCAACGGACGCTGCATGGTCTGGCTCATCCATGCATTGCACATCTGCAGCAGAGCCACCACCTGATCCACATCGTCGCGCAGCTGCAGCTTGAGTGCACTTCGCACAGCGGGCCTCGATGCACGCAGCTCCACAATCTGAGCCAACAATCCCATCCACAACCTCACCGCTTTCGAGCCTTCACCATCGCCTCCGTTTCGACTCTGCACCATCCTGCGCAGCGAGCAACTCAGCAGCCAAACCAGTGCATCTTCGCCAATGTCTGGCATTCGCTTCAACGCAGCACTGATGAGCTGTGCATCATTGTGCGCTGCAAGTCTCGTCCAAAACTCGCCCAGACCAGCTCGCAGTGTGCCAAAGATTGACGCGTGAACTCGAGGATGCCTGAGCAGAGTAAGCAGCGCGCTTCGTGCGAAGAAGATGCTGCTGCTGCTGCTGCTGCTGTTGCTGCTGTTGCTGTTGCTGCTGTTGCTGTTGTTGTTGTTGTTATTGTTGTTGCGCTGAGGGGCAGCCGGAAGCAAAACATCGAGCAGCTCACCGAAGAATTGAGTGTCAGCTTCAGCCAAAGTGAGAGTGTCAAGCATGCGTCCATCAGCTGTTGCAGCTTCGATCCACTTGGAAATGGTTGCGTTGGTTTCAGCGTTCTTGGCCGATGCTTTGCCACTGCGCTGGACGATGTTGTTGATGTGGTGCACAAGTTCACACCGGCTCGCATCCGAGCACAAGCTTGCACTGCCACCATCCGCAAACACGTCGTCAGCACGGCGGATCCATCGCGCAGTCAATTCGCGCTTGCCGAGAGCGTCACGCAGCACGCTCGCTTGGGGAACGACAAAGGGCACCGCAAGTACACACACCCTGCGCTGATGCAGCTGCGTCAGAGCCTCGGCCTTGTCGGAAGAGCTAGAAGTGCGAGATGCGACGGTGGGGGCACCGATGGTGATGAGGCTCGTCGAACCAGCCATGCGGGATGCCGAGATGGTTGTCATGCGCTGGAGCAGTCCCGTGGTTGCAGCAGCTGCGCTGGATGCCGGCACAAACGGAACGGCCCAGTCTATGTGTCGAAGCACCGCATTCAGCTCGAGATCGATAATGAGCGCGACAACACGTTCCTTGTCTGCAGTCGCTCGAGTTGGTTGGGACACACCCACCACGAGAGCGTGGTCACGGCTAAGAAGCAAGCAGCACGCCGGCGAGGCAGTGGAGGAAGAAGAAGGACGCGCGCTGCTGGGATGAGCCAGAGCATCCAAGTAGTTGGTGTTGATGTTGCTCAGCACAGGCTCGCTGCTGCTCGAGGTGGTGAGCGTCATGGATGTGAGCTGGCCATCCACTCCGAGGATGGCGAGTCGGCCTTCCGGATGGAGTTGTACGTCAAGCACGTGTCGCGCGTTGGTGTAATGCGGCACGTGGATGCTGCCTAGCTGAACAGCGACGATGGCCGAGTCCGAAGCACCGTCGAAACTCTTTACGAAAGCGGTAAGCTCGAGCGTGAGAGGGCCGCTTGGAGAGACTGTTGCTGGAAAGCCGCTACTGGAGGATAGCAAATCGTCGGCTTGTGCGTGGTTGGCGCCGTTTCGGGAGCGCTTGGACCTCTTCTTCTTTTTGGTCGAGTCGTCGTCGGGGTTGGCAGAGGTGCTGGCAGTCTTGTGGTCCGAAGTGATGGCGACACGCAGACCGACGAGCGAAGCTTGCTCGATGGTCGAACTGGCCGAAATGAGAGGCTTGGCGGAGGCGGCATCCAGGACATTGACGTAAAAGTGGAAACGCTGCTGCGCATGAGAATGGGTGGGTTCGAGGGTGTGGGTGACCTGCAGCGAGGTGGCAGCTGCGTGTATGGAAGCTTGATCGTCGAAAGTGACAGGAGCGGAAGAGACGATGGTGAGGCTGTCATCCGGGTGGGTAAGTACGAGACGACCGTCGCCAAGAGCGTGGATGAGGCGGATGGGCTTGGGCAAGGAGAGAGACTGCTTGTTGACGCGAACTTGGGTGCTCTGCTTGCGCTTGGCTGAGAGCTGCTCGACGTACGCCCAGAGCTGGTGGGTAGGGGTGAGGGCAGCGCTGCTGGATTTGGCGCGCGCGTGGGACTGGACACCGAGGTAGGTGGTGCGGAGCGAGCGGCCTCCACTGAGGGAGCGAAGAAGAGTGAGCGGAGCGGAGGAGGCGGTGTCTGCGGAGGAAAGAGTGAAGCTCTGAATGGGAGTGTGGGACTGAGGGTTGACGAGATTGAGTGCATTGGCAGCAACGAGGATGGGAAGCGTTCGCTTGAGCCTACGCAGAGCGCTGGCGTCGGACGAAAGCTTGTAGGCAGCGCCAACACAGATGGTGGAGACCTTGGATGTGGCGAAAGCTGTTGCGGGAAGGGCAGCGTGGCGAGCGAGTTCGGCAGGAGCTGGAGTGGGATGGGTGAGGAGCGTGGTGGGCTGCGAGAGCTGGGGAGGTGGTGGTACGAAGGCCATATTGGAGATAGCGCCAGGGGACGGTGCAGGTATGGATCGACTCTGGCGAGAGTATGCGAGAGTATGCGAGAGTATGCGAGAAGTGGTTGTCAAGCAAAAAAACGGGAGTGCAGAGATAGAGAAGCAGATGTTGGGCTGCGTATGCTCTGCGATTGGTAGATGCGTGGCTGCTGCCGAGGCGGAGGGTATGTTGTAGATGTGAGGCAATCGACCAAGGTGGCACGAATGGGGTTTGAATGGAAGGCGAGTGTTGGAGGGTGACGAGGAGGGTGACGAGGAGGCGGAAAAATTTGGCAGACGAGAATCATGAATGCGTTCACATGGACACATTTTGTTCTGGGCTGGCGAAATTTGGATTTGTCAGCGTGACACACCCAACGCGCTGCCACGATTCGCATGGTTTGTGACGGTCTAACATGATGATGGTGCGAAGTTTGTTGGGTGGCGTGCAAACGTGCGAACCTGACTCGGCGCGATGGGTTGATACGAGCACGAAAAGCACACGATCGAAGCAACCGGCGATTTGGCACCACACTCTCGCGACCGACGTGCGAGCCGACGGAACCAAGACACGAAGGAGCACATGCTGGAGGAGCTGCGTATGCGCATGCGCTTTGGCCAAAGCGGGTGGTGGGCGTGGACTGTGGAGGTATGGTACTGGGCACCGAGCTGGAGGTGGATGCATGAGCGTTGTTTAGCGCACTGGAAAAGATGTTGGTTGCATATGGCGGCATGCACGAATTTGTGCGGTGGCATCAAGAGCGGATGGGTGCAACAAGACGCTCGAGTGTGATCGACTGCATGCATGCGAAAGCCAAACTAAAAGCGTATGTACTGTAGCGTAGTGGACCACAGCCGAGCTTGTGGCTCGGAACGGGAAGGTGTGGGGGGATGGTGTGGAGAGCTCGAGTGGTGGCGTGCGCGTTGGTTGAAGCGCCGCTAAAGGAGCCGTGTGGGTTCCGGAACCCCGGGTCGGGCGTTGGGAACCGAGTGAAGCGAGTGAGTGAAGCAAGTAAGTGAAGCAAGTAAGTGAAGCAAGTGAAGCAAGTGAAGCGATGCTCAGGCGCACACGCAAGCTGGTTGTCTAGGAAACTGGACTATGTATGACTTGCTGACTGTGGGCTACGCCGTCGCTGGAGCAGAACAAAGCAGAGCAGAACAAAGCAAAGCTGAGCTGAGTTGAGCTGAGCAGAGCTGAGCATTGATGCCACTGCCAACGCGCCCTTCCATTGTGATTCGCAGCAACCGCCGCAAGTTTGCTCATTTTGTTTGTTCGCGCGAGCAGGCAGACCGTCACTGGAGACCGTCACTGCAGACCGTCACTGGATGGCATGGCTGGATGCCACGGCTGGCGTGCATTCGAAACCGATGCGTGTGACTTGCCGACGGCTCTGCAAGGGTTGGAATGCATGCGTTCTGCTGCAGGATTGTGACTGCTGCAGTACGGTGACTGTGTTTGGGATTGCGTGTTTCACGTGCAGCGCGAGTCATGAGTGCGCAACTTGGGGCAATCATGAAATAGAACTCGGCACAGTACAGCACTGTGTTCAAACTCAGCTCGTCTCGCACTCACATTCACGATTGTGCCTGTGCCTGTGCTTCTCCGCTTTTGTACGCTTTCCACCATTCGCCTGCCAGTCACAATCACAATCACAATGTGAGTCGCGCCATGCACGCAGCTGCATGTGTGGCACATGCACCGCACACGTATCCATCCCACTCGCTCCTTTTGTTGTGCGATTGATTCACAACTCGCCCACCCGCCTTGATTCATTCCCATCATCATCCCCCATCCCCCTCCGCCTCTCCTCTCGTCTTTACCCTCATCCTCGCCCTCATCCTCGCCCTCATCTTCTGGCCTGCTGCATCTGCTTCTGCGTTTGCTTCTGCGTCTGCTTCTGCGTCTGCTTCTGCGTCTGCGTGTCTTGCCTCGCCACCACCACCTCCTCCTCGTCTGACATCGGCTTTGGATTTCATCTGGTCTCGTTGGCTGTCCTCAACCTTCCTTCTTTTCACGCCTTCCCTCCGTACATTCGTTTTCTCCTACTCTTCTTGCTCCGCACCTCCACCTGTCCTTGCAACATCCCCTGCTCTTCTCGCTTCTCAGTCTCCGACTTTCTGTTTCATCTGCAACGTTGGTCTCAACAGTACAGTGCCTTCGTGCGCGTATCCAAATCCGCACTCCTCGCTTCTCCGTCCAATCTGCTTTCCATTCAGCCGCTTCTTTCGCATCATCACCCAGAGTGCTCGGCTTTTGCACTCTACCTTCTCTTTGCCCTCAGTCAGCACCTCCATTCCACAACTGCTTTCGGCTCAATTCAGCCCGCCTTTCTTTCTGCCATCTCCACCTCGTTTGCCACTTTGAGTTTCATCTCGACTCCACCTGCTTTCCAACCACCAGCCCCTGACGCCGTGCATCCTGCTTCATTCATTTACCCTCTCCTTCATCTTGTAGCACCACCACTTCACAATGTCGCTTTCTCAACCTTGACTCATTCCACCCTCGTTCCAGCTTCGCTTCTCGAGTACCAACCCCACTCCAACCCTCCCCCAACCCTCCCCCAACCCTCCGCCAATCGCTGCGACGCCCTCAATCTCGGTCCCACACTGCCTTGATACCTCCATTTTCCGCACGCCAACATCTCTCTCATTCCATCCTCTTCCTCGTCCCTCCACCCCCCTTCTCGTCTCCTCAGTCCAACCGTCATGCCCGCATCCACCCAGAATGGCCATGCGGCCGCTCTCAACCATGTTCCCCCTTTCATCAGTGCTCGTTCCGCCAATACTCTCATCTCCGAGAACCGTCCAACTCGAATCCAAGCAGAGACTCTCCTTGTCCTCAACGCCTTGCTCGATGAACTCCTTCTCCTCGTGCTCAGCTCCGCCAGGAGTCTTGCCACCGACCGCATCAAGTCCGATGGTATCCTCAGGGTCCTCAACAACAATCTCCTCGCCAAGGACGCCGTTCTCGAGGCCGAGCTTGAACTACGCAGCTATGTCGAAGCCAAGCGCGCAGAAGGCGCCAAGGTCCCCCTGGGCCTCATGGCCACCTCACGACTCGACCGCACCGACAACTTTCCCGTACAGAGCGCGTACAACGCGCTCAGGACTCGTTGCCGTTACTACTCCACCCTCAGCGACTGCAACGACGACAGCGTCGCCAACGACCAAAACATCATGAGCTCCGATGGCCGACCCATCGCCACCGTCACTCCCGCAGTCGCCATCTACGTCACCGCCCTCCTCGACTTTGTCGGCGAGCACATCCTCCAGAACGTCTCCCGTGTCATCGAGCGAGACAACTCCGACGAGGCCAGCCTCTACGATCTCCACGCTGCCATCACCGAGGACGACCAGCTCAACCCGCTCTACAACAAAATGTCCATCAGGCAAGAATTGGCACGTCGCATCGACCTTCTCGAGGCCCGTCGCCGCAAGATCACAGAAGATGGTGCTAGCCGCGGTCTTCGATCCGATGCCCGAGTCGTCAAGCCCTGGCACGTACCCACAGAGGGCAACTTTGATGAAGCTGCTGGCCCAACCCTCTTCTCGTCCAAGCGCGCCTCGATACAACAGCCGACGCGCTCCGATAACGGCCTGTCCAACTCATCCTCCTCGTCCAGATTCGCACACACAGCATCCAGCAGCATAGGACATACCGACTCATCGCGCGGCAGCATGTCTACGCTCCGCACCTCCTCCTCTGCCGTCAACCACGCCTCGGACGCCAATCGCCCCATTTCAGCCGGTGGTAGCGCAGCCAGCCAAAACGGTGCCAGGTCGCCAATCGCACCGCCCAACGTTGGAGCTCGTCCAGACGCAGCTGCCACCAACTCAGCCAGCCTTGGACGCCGGCAGAGCTCCGACCGCAGCTGGTCCGGTGTCTTTGGTAATATGAAGCGCCGCAACAGTTTCAAGCATGCAACCGAATCGTCCGGCACGTCTGGCCGCCTCCTTTTGCCAACCGATGCCAGCTCCACCGCTGCCAGCCACGTCGATTCAGCGTTGGACCCCGACGACGATTTCGAGGCGCTCATGCTTTCTGGCCAGACCATGAAGGTCTCGCTCACGCCGAACCGACTTCACACTATCGAGGTGGCCAAGAAAGGTGCGGGCGCCAATGCCGACTTTGGCTCTGTTCGCAGACGTCCTGGCACCGCGGCCGCTGCATTTGGCCGCGGTCCCAGTCCTTCTCCCACGTCCGGATCGCAACCCTCGTCCGGTGGCGATGGTCTCTCCCCCAACACCGCACCAGCAGAGAGGACGTCTACGAGCAGTGCAAACACCTCGGATGCAGCCATCTCACGACCCAACTCGCGAGTGTCGCTGCAGACGACTACACGACCCGAACGAAGGACCGCAGCCCCCCCTCCCTCATCGTACCGTAGTCCTTCTCCTGCGCTGTTCGGCAAGCACAACTTGTCGACGCGCGATGTAGCTGAGGAAAATATCGTTCCGCCATCCCCGCCTCCATCCGTATTTCGCCGCAACATGCTACGTCTGCAGCCACGCGACGATGAGGCAGAGCGCGGCGCCTCGACAGCAAAGGAGCTTGCCGACCTGTTCAAGTCGACGCCACCCTCGGCCACGCAAGAGAGGTTCAATCAGTTTGGGTCCGATACGTCCTCGCTGACTGACAGCACCACCAAAAAGTCGGCGGTGAGCGACCGCGTACGAACCTTGTTTGGCCGAAAGTCGAGCAGCAGCACGGGCCATCACTCGCCATCTTCGCCTCATCAGAAGAATTTCCGAATGCCACACCGCGCCGAAGGCAAAGCGAGTCTCGAGGGCTCGCAAGATGCGTACATGACCAGCAGCACTTCGAATTCGATGGAACACACCCGTTCGCTCGTCTCGCCAAACGATTTGCCTTTCAACCGAGCCGCAGCATCTCGATCGTCGACCTCCACCTCTGAGCACCCCGCAGTGGGCGCAGACGTGGCCACCGAACCCAAGCCTACCCCGGATGTTGCGGTGATCAAATCCAAACATGTTTCACCCAGCGCGATAGACGGACTCGGCATTGGACTTGCAACGGCCGCTGGTACCACAGGTACAGCAGCCATGACAGCCACACCAGCCACAGTAGCCATAGCAGGTACGGCAGCGACGATCGCCGCGGCACGAAGCGCCAGCTACGGCTCCAGGTCCACGAGCCATGCTAGCCAGACCAACACCAATGTGGATGGTACGGCTCCGGACGACACCTCGGCAGACGATGCTTCGTCGACGTCCAAGATCAAGGCGACGGAAGAACTGGTAAGCCGTAAAGTACCGTGGGGATATAAGCGCAATTCGACGAGCACCAGCACTATGATCGAGCGCAACGGCACGCCGACTTCTGATAAACGTCGCAGTGTGGGCTATCAGAGCTCGAACGGACATGGCGTGCTAGCCGTGCGAGCTTACCCGAATGGACCTTCATCTGAAAACGGCCATGGGTCAGTCGGAGTGACTACTACGCCTTCGTTTGCCTTTGCTGCTGACGATAGTGCACAAATGACATCGGCAAGCTCGACATCTCGAGCCACAAATGCGCCCACCGCATGGTCAGGCCCTGGCGGCGCGCCTGCATCGCACACGCTCGTACGAAGAGGCTCGATGGGTGCCCGACCGTCATCGGCAAACCAGTCGCGTCGGCGCAGCACACATCTCGAGACGATCCAGCTTCTCGCAGACTTGGAGAGGGCAATGCGCAGCTGTCACAGCGTCGACGAATGCCGTGCTCTAGTACGAAAGGCGATGCACTCTGACGGATTACCTCTCTCGCCGTCTGGCTCGCGTTCGAGTGGCGTCACGGATGAAGTTGCAGCTACAGACGACAAGAAGGCGGCTTCCACCAGCGGGAATGGAATCGTCGCTGCCGGGGGAGCACTAGCAGGCGCAGCAACGGCTGCAGGAGGAGAAGCACCAGAAAGAGCAACGGCAAAGCATGACGTCGGAAAGAGTGACGGTCCGAGTGTTGGCAAGCACAAGGACGGACAAGCGCGCGACGTCGCTCCGAGCCATCAGATCGCACTTGTGAAGCCACAGGCTGAGGCTGAAAGCACTTCGCTTGAAAAGGTTGAGCAAGGCCTGGTGGTGGCGTGGTTGCTCGGTGGAGATGATGGCGCGGAACTCGATCGAAACGGCCAAGACCAGCAACAGCAACAGCAACAGCAGCAGCAGCGGCAGAAACAAGAACAGCTTGTCACGGAAACGCGACCCGTAGCGGCAGACGGAGATGGTACAAAAGCCGACACGGTATGCGACCCACACGTGTCATTGGATTCACACGCATCTCGACGAGACATACGTGGACTCACATCCAGCAGTATGGGTTCACTGCAGTCGAACTACAAGGATGCACAGGACTACGTGGTGGTGGATTGAAGCAATGCTAGAATGATTGCTCCGTTTGGAAGCACCAACGTGTATGCAATCCTCGATGCACAGCCAAGAATCGTGCCTCGTTGATGTCTCACTCCTCGATAGCAGGAAGCGACGCACATTGGACAGTGAGCGGAAATACGCTGATAAGCATGATCTCGCACCATGATTTTGAGACGATCCAGATGGTGTCGGGACGAATGAGTCTGTCGGAATACGAGTTTGGAGCCCCCGTGAAGATGAGCGTCGGCTGGTGGATCAAGTGGAAGTCGCGGCGAGAAGGTGAGAGTGGGGAAAAGAAACGCGGGGAAAGGGACCTTTCGTCATGTTTTTCTTTGTTGGTGATGCGGCAAAACCAAGCGTCCAGTAGCTTGACTGCAAGTGAACGTTATCGGCCATGCTTTCAGACAGTACAGTATGCAGATGGTAAGGAGACGATATGCATTCAAGTGAAGCGGGTGATTCAGGAACACCACATCTGCCCATGACGGATGGGAGTGGATGGGTCGATTCGCGTGTTTGCCGCGTTGTCCGGCAATGCTGGAACCCGGGGATTGGGATGACATCTGCTGGCTTATCGCTTGTACACAAGGTATAGTGCTGGAAGATGGCATTCGTGGTGTATACGATACCGTAAGAGTGGAGTGGCTTGGCAAAACCTCGACGTGTGTTTCTCTGTTCGGTTGGATTGCCATGCACCAATATGTTTGCAGCGAGTACGGAGCACTAGACCCAAGCGGACTATGGCCACGCACCTGCCCCAGTCGGTGTTCGAAACAAGGAGGGCAAGATTAGCCAACTCCCCGAGGGCACTCTAGTCGTCGTCGTCGTTTGAATGGGGGGAAAAAACAATGCGCATGCATGCAGCCTCGAGTTCTTGGCACTTCTGACACGAGCATCTCAGCTGAACAACCTCCCCGCCCCTTTGGATGATGAACACAGCTGCAGTACCATGCTCGAGATGACACGGTTGCACAAGCTTGGTTTCACCACACGTTGTCAGAAAAGCGTGGCCAACGTTGGTCTCTTTGGATGGTGGGTCCTTCTCGGTTGACAGCTTGTGCTTGGGTTGACACCAGATTGGTCAATGTCGGGTGAGAATCCAGGCTACACACGGCTGTTGGTGCAATGCTGAGTTCATTTGTACAGTACTAGCTGTGCTTTACAATGAAGCGTTCTGGATCAACCACTTTGGTCCCCCCCCGCTCTGGTGACTTGGTTTCTATCCAAACTTGTGCTCTTGCCGCCTCTTCCGCCTTCCCCTCAACGTCCCAAACCGACTGTCATCGTCTACCAAACCAAGGCACAGTAGCTTCGATTTACCCGCAAGCCATCCCCGTTGTCCATACGCTGCCCATATACCCGTGCAGCTGCTTCCCGATCGCTCCCCACACACACAGAGCCAACCCCACATTGTCGGGAACCGAACAAGCACTAAACCTGCGGTGTTTACCCCCCGTCCAAATCCACTGGCTCCCTCAATGTTTCACGCTCGGCCATTTCCTCCCATTTCCTCCCACTTTCTCCTCTCTACCTCCGTGGGTATCGGTTGTAGAGATCGAGCAACCGTTCTCACATATGCGTCTCCTGCAAACGTGGTAGCCGCCAGAGTTTGGCTTCATCTTTCGCTTATTAACAAGCTCTTCTTTCCCCTTCGCAGCATCCACGCCTTTCTCGTCCGTCCCCCCCCCCCCCCCCCCTTCTCCTTGACTCGACACTCCCATTGATACCTCTCCAATCTCTTCCTCCACCATCGCCATTCCCAACATAGACATCGACATTCACCATCGTAGCAAGTTGGAGCAAGAGATCGAGTTGTTGTCGACTCAAACATGACAAGCACAACTTCGCCAGCCGAGGATCTCAACGCCATGCGCGACATCGAACGCGCCTCGTCCGAAGATGAAAAGCAACACGACTTGAAGCAGGGCGAAAGTGGCATGTTGCCATCTCTGTATGTCAGTGGAACGCCCAAATCCGAACCGAGTGTTATTGTGTATGATGCACAAACCGAGAAGAGGCTGGTACGCAAGATTGACCTCTATATTGTACCCACCGTCGCGTTGCTCTATCTCATGTGTACGTGTTTTCGCCCACCCTGTTTGGCGCATGTTGATCGACGTGTGCCATGGTTTCGGTACTGAACATTGCTTCGGATTCGCTTTGGTATGCCGGGGGTGTAGGCTTTATCGATAGGGCTAATGTTGGTAATGCCCGTATTGCAGGGCTCGAAAAGGATCTGGGTATGAACCCAAAGTCGTACGATTTCAACATTCTGCTCACCGCCTTCTATGCCGCTTATGCAGCGTTTGAGATCCCCTCGACCACTTTGACCAAGATCCTCGGTCCTGGTCGATGGATCCCCGCGATGGCATTCCTGTTTGGATTGTTGAGTATGGCGAATGCATTTGTCACCAACTTTGGCAGCGCCATCGCGGTGCGTTTCCTCCTCGGTGTCGCAGAAGCGGGTATGCTTCCCAGCATCGCTTACTACCTCAGTCGATGGTACAAGAAGGACGAACTTGTGTTCCGTTTGGGTCTCTACCTCGTTACTGCTCCTTCGGCGGGTGCGTTTGGTGGATTGTTGGCTTCGGCGATTTTGAAGATCCCTCATATGGGTTCGGTCAAGTCGTGGGAACAGATCTTCCTTATCGAAGGCTTGATCACCATCGTAGTCGCCATCGTGGGTTATTTTACGCTTACTGATTCCATCAGTTCTGCTCGATGGTTGAGCGATGAGGACAAAACGTTCCTTGAGGCTCGTCTCAAGTCGGAACTCGTAGGACAGAAGCAACTCGTCGACAAGACTCACAAGAAACTGCTCTGGAAAGGAATCACTTCCACAACCTCGCTCTGCTGTGCTGTCATGTTCCTGCTCGACAACATCGCAGTTCAGGGAACAGCTACGTTTCTCCCCACGGTTGTCCGCGGTATCTTCCCCGCTCCGAAGCACACCGTGATTGATCAGCAGCTTCTCACCGTACCGCCTAACATCGCAGGAGCCATCGCGACGCTGGTCTTCGCATACTGCTCGGCCAAATTCCGCATGCGTTCGCTCTTCAGCATCTTGGGATCCATGCTGATGGTAATCGGTTACTCCATGTTCGTGGGTAGCAAGAAGCTATCCGTCCGCTATGCCGCCTCATTCTTGGCCACTTCGGGCGCATTCACCCAAGGCGCATTACTGCCCGCCTATGCTGCAGTCAACGCGAACAACGACAGCGAGAGAGCCGGCGCGATCGCCGTCACGGTATTCTTCGGAAACCTCGGTGGTCTCATCTCGTGTTGGACTTATCTCAACAAGTATGCTCCCAACTTTATCCCCGGTAACGCTCTCAACCTTGCGGGCGGTATGACGATGATGCTGATGGGCGTGGGCTTGGTTAGCTGGCAGAGGTGGGAGAATAAGCAGAGGCAAATGGGCAGGAGAGATCACAGACTTGACGGGCTTACAGAGGATGAGATTTATCTGTTGGGTTCGGATCATCCCCATTTTAGACTTAGGTACTAACCCATGTTGTGGTGGTGGATCGTAGTTGGGATCAGTTGATGCTGAAGTGGACATGGTGAAAGAAGCCCAAAAACACGAAACACCAGGTGAACGTTGCGTATATGGTCTGTTAGAGCGTAGGAATCCAACATCCTGGACACACCACGCGTCAAACCAATTTGTCTGGTTGTTAGAGTTCCCATGTTCAACAATTGTTCAACAATTGGTAAAATTAGCTAAACCGCTAACCGCTCACCGCTCACCGCTCACCGCTCACCAGCTAAGCCAAGATGGTTCGCTATTACGCCAATTACGTTATACTACGAATATCAAACATTGCTCACTCCCAAACATGGAGAAGAGACCTAGGTATATGTACACTCTTGTTTTCTACAATTGGATGCTTACACAACCGGTGCGCGAGTGTTCCATCCAGGCGCGTTGAGAATGATGGCGAGCAAACATCCCGACATCAAACCAGCAATCGGAAGCGTGAGAACCCAAGAGAAGAAGATCCAACCCAGCATTCTCCAGTTCATACCCTTGTAATCACCATTGCACAATCCCACCGCCAGTGTTGCACCTGTGATGGATTGTGTTGAAGAAACTGGCAATCCGAGATACGAGGCGAGTACTACTGTGATGGAGGCGCCGAGTTCCATCGAGAACCCACGCGATGGCGAGTGCATCGTGAGACGGTTGCCCAAAACCGACATCAACTTCCAACCATAAGTGCCCAGACCAATGACGATCGCAGCACCACCAAATGCGAGCATCCAAATCGGCACAGCTTCCTTCGATCCGGGCATCTCCGAAGTCGACCACACAGAGTACACAACTGCTAGAGGGCCGATGGCGTTCGAAACATCGTTGGCACCATGTGCAAACGAAGCAGTGCAAGCAGTCATGACCTGCATGAACGAGTAGAGATGTTCGACACGGTTATCGTACTCTTCGGCGACGGCGTGCATTTGACGAAGCTTGGCCTTCTCCTTCTCGCTGCCGTGAGCCTGCAGTGCGTGAATGTCGGTCTTCAGACCCGCAGAGAGACTGTACCAGATCCAAGGAACAGTGTTGTACCGAATGATGGTGTACAGGTTCCAAGGCTCCAGCCAGCTGCCATCGTACGTGCGGTAGTTGGGTGGAGTAGGACGTCCAGGCATGTGGTTAGGGTCAATATGGACGCGACGAGCGCCCTCGAGCTCTGCCTCAACTTGCGCGAGCTGCGAAGCAACAACCTTGTTGTTGGCATTCTGCTCGAACAGCTTGGCTTCCTTCTCTTCCGAGGACGATTCGGCGTGGTTGTCGCTGTCAGCCGACTCGATCTTGTCCGAGTTGTTGCTCTCGAGAGCCGCACCAGCCACGGCGCGAAGAGCGCGAGCAGCAGCAACGTCACCAGCCGAGTCATCCGCAGCGTCGTCAAATTCGTACATATGATAATCCGGAACCGCACACTCAGCCGTAATAGCATCCGCAGGAGCCTGACGGAACCAAAGCATGGCACCCATGAAAATGTGATACCACTTGAGCGTGTAATCGCCCTTGACCACCTTTGCGTGAACATAAGGCAGCCAGAACACGATCGAGAGCAAAGCGACAACAGAAGCAGTGCCCAGCACAGCAGCAATGATAGTTCCAGCCGGAAGCTCGTCGAGGTTGAGTGAAGGAGAGCCCTTAACGATGATCGAGACGGTCAAGATACCGGCGACCATGAAAAAGTAAATGGGTGCGGTGATGAGACCCACCTTGACTGGGTCCTTGGCCTTGAGCACGACGTACTTGGTGATCAAGTAGACGATGGCAGCGAAACCACCAGCCACAGCAGGTGCGATACCCCACGACGCAAAGATCTGTGAAACACCGTTCCAACCCCACTTGACACCCTTGACACCGCTCACGGCAATGCCTACACCAATCACCGAGCCGACGGTAGTGTGCGTGGTCGAGACAGGCATGGCATTTCGGGTGGCGAACGTAAGCCAAGACGCGGAGCCAATGATGGAGCAGGTGAAAGCAAGCAGCACAACCGAAGCGTTGCCGTTGAAAGCGGAGAGATCAATGATGCCGTTCTTGATGGTGGAGGCCACACGTGCACCAACGAGCACTGCACCCAGAAACTCGCAGATGGCGGCAGCAAACATGGCCTGTCGAAAGGTGAGCGATTTGGACGACACCGAGGTGGCAAACGAGTTGGCAACATCGTTGGCGCCGATACCGTACGCGTTGACGAACGCGCCGATCAACGAAAAGGCAAAGAGGTAGTCATAGTCGTGATACTTGGGCATCTTGGGCCAGCTGTGTCACTCTCCGCGTATGGACGAGGGTTCTACGCAGGTGAGCTGAAGGTTGAGTTTGCAAGACAGAACGAGGTGGTGGACCGTCCTGAACAGATAAGCTGACCTCGAGGGACAAGGAAGGGAAAGGTTGAGAGCGGTGTAGCTAAGTTTGGCAAGGAGACAGAAGACACGGTATCACTGAAAGCAGTCAGTCTCTTATAGACTTTGAAACGTTGATCTGGAACGACACTTTGCGATCCAACCCTGTACCAGACTGGCGAGACTCGAACAAGTCGACTGTATAGTTAGGGGAGGCACTACACATGCCATGTTCAAAAGTAGGCTCGTTGCGAAGAAAAGCGCTGGGAGGAGCCAGATGCGAAGACGGGGATTGAACTGGCTTCGCGGCCAAGAAACGTCAATATGCGGATAGGGTGGTTGGTGGAATTGGCAATTGGAACGTGGACATGTCGATGCAACGCCGTGCTTCGGTAGACAAGCAAGCGAACGAGCGAACGAGGGCGAACAAGCGGGTGAAAACCATCGCATTCTTCGGAAAGCGCTGGATCCCGCAGGCGGGCACGGAGAGGGGTGTCCACAGCCGAAGGCCAAACGAGTGTGGCTGTCAAAAACGGACTCCTGGAATCCAGAAGGAGAAAGACATGGGATCATGACGATTAGGAAGGAGCGCACGTGCGAAGTAGGAACAAATCAGCGACCGAGCCAGCCGAGAAGATGCTGACAAGAGCAAGAGAAGAGGAGCGTGAAGAGCATGGCCTTATGCATCCGTCAACATATTTGATCAAGACAGTCCCGACACTGCCAGAAGACAAGACCGGTATGTCTGGAAAGCCAAGAGATTCAGGCCATCTTTAGGTAGCCGGAGTTTGGGAACGTGGACATCCAGCATGAAAGCTTGAATCAGGGATGGACAGAGAAAAGTGACACTTTGTCAGGATGAACAGAGATGGAGCGAAACGAGTGCGGGCTCCAGAAGAACGGGCAGTCAAGAATGTGGCTACCCTGAGGAAGAATTGAGGGGCGTTGCTGCAGCTGACGGCGCCAGAAGCAGGGGACAGGTCGTGCGAATGGTGCCAGAGCTGAATTGATGCCAAGAATGTCGAAAACTCAGTGGATCAGAGGTGCGGGAGTGCTAGTCGTGTGGACATGCACCCTAGCCAAGGGAGGCGAAAGTCACCGAGCTGTTGGGCTCTAATCGACAAGCGGAGCAGCAATCAAGGGCGTGAATAGGGCGGGAGGGAGGATGCAAGTACCGTAATGCCAAGCCATGTGCACAAGCAGCATAGCTCGGGCGGATCGGTTAGCGAACATGCGAACTGTGTACGGGTACCGTGCTGTGCTGTACCATGGTGTGGCTCTGTATTACCGTATGGGCGAGTCAGGATGAGTTGCAGTAAGCTTGGCGGAAAAGTGGATCGCCAAGAATCGCTCGAGTCTTGGCGCAGTTGGACGTGACCAAAAGACGCGGCGAAATTCGCTCCCAATCTTCGTGGTGGCTTGGCAACACCAACGTGTGTGAGCTGTGTGCCGCATGATTGAACTAGACTACAGCAGTCTCACTGTACTTTCCTGTACTTACAGAACGTCAGTGGATAGACTCCGTCACCCATCGCAACAATTCGAAGTTTGTTGCATGGATGCTTGGTAGCCACAAACGTGCACTGCTCGAAACTCTTGGCCCATGCTGTAGTTGCAACTGACTTGGTCTTGTGCACATGGCATTTGCGCTTGGGTCCCCGCCACCACGGGCATGCGCGGGTGGGTTCGGCCTTCGGTGCCTGTTTCAACCTGGCTCAGTTGGCCCAAAGCAAACAAGTCGGTGTGTGGATGAATCTGAATCGGTGTTGATGTGAGCCCGATCCGAGTTGCGCGCGTGGTGCTTGGATGTTACTTTGCATAGTCTGACATTGCAATAAAGAGAGCTTGCTGGCTGTCAATTTTCCAGTGATTTAACATGTTTGAAAGAGTGTCACATGTCGTGTGTCTGTTGCCGCGTCGCACGGGCCAGATTCAACTCCACTTTGAATGCGCAGCCAACGCGTCACAAAGCTGATCAGCGTTACTTACACCAACTACTTCGACATGCACACCCACCACTGTCTCCTACCACTCGGCGTCGATCTCAGCAAAATACGGACTGGAATATAGGCTGGCTGCAAACAAAGATTTGGCTTTAGCTTGGTTAACTCGTCACAAACACCATGGCGTCCTCGTGGGCCCACTCGGGCATCGCGCCCCTGTTGGAGCGCATGAAGTCACAGGACTCCGACTTTCGCTTCATGGCCCTCAACGATCTCATCGCAGAGCTTTCAAAGGAAAACTACATCCAGATGGACGACAGCACCGAGAACAACACTCTGCGTCAAGTGCTCGCCCTTATGAAGGACTCCAACACCGAAGTTAAAAACATGGTCGTCCGCTCCCTCGCCATTCTCGTGCCTCGTCTTCGCGAGAAGAATATGCAACATGTCATTGACACCCTCATCGAGTACATTTCCTCCAACAACGACGAGCTCAGGGACATTGCTGCTCTCGCACTCAAAACCGTTACCGCACAGATGCCCACTCGCTCGTCCTACGCCAACACTGCTCTCAACAAGCTCGCGCCGAGGCTGCTCAACCATGTAGCAGACACGGCGGCTTCGCAGGAGCTGCTCATCGACTCGCTCGATATCCTCGCAGAACTCATCAACAAGTTCGCGTCATCTGTCTCTGCGGCTGTACCTCTCCAGAATGCGCTTCTCAGGGCGGTCGTTCCTGCCATGCGTCACACCCGTCCCGCTGTCCGCAAGCGTTCGCTTACGGTCCTCGGTGCTCTTGGCCCGTGTGCCACCTCGGATATTTTCACTCAGCTCTCAGTTCAGCTCAGCTCCGATCTTGCCCCAAAGAGCTCAGTCGACACTCGCAAAACTGCGGTGCAGCTCATCGGTATCTTTGCACGCACCTGCCCGCGCAGACTCGGTCGTCGTCTTCCCGAGTTCATGCCCTCGGTCGTTCAGACCGCCAGATACGATGACGACGAGTTGCGTGAAACATGTCTTCAATCTATCGAGCTCATTCTCCTCCATTGCCCCGCAGAGGTCACGCCCTTCGTCAATGCCTCGATCGATCTCGCCGTCATGCTCATAAAGCACGACCCCAACTATGCTGGTTTCGACGACGACGAAGAGATGCGCGATGCAGACGATGGCTTTGACGACGACGACGACGAAGATAATGATCTGATCGACGATGACTACTCGGACGACGACGACATGTCCTGGAAGGTGCGAAGAGCGTCGGCAAAGGTACTCAATGCAGCGCTCACCAGCCGCCCAGAACTTCTGACGCAGAACATCAGCACGGTAGCACCTGTCCTTGTCAACCGCTTTTCGGAGCGGGAAGAGAGTGTCCGGCTCGAGATTCTCGACACCTTCCTTGCGTTGCTGAAGCAGATGCAGCTCTATGCTGGCGGGCCCCAAGCGACAGAAGTCATGGGCTCCACCTCCACTTCCTCCGCCAGTCAGGCCGCTGCCATCGCCGCTGCAGGCGTGCTTAAACGCAAACGCCATGAAGCCGATGCCGACAATGTGGAAGGCTCACCACGCAGCCAGCTCTCCGCCCTCGTACCCGCGATTGCCAAGGCGCTCAACCGCGAGATCGTATCCAAGTCTATTCCCACGCGTCACAAGAGCTTTGTCGTGCTTCGCGAACTCGTCATCGTCCTGCACGGCGGCTTGGAAGCTCACATCAGCTCCATCCTCTCACACACCGAAAAGACACTGAAGGGCGCCGAGTCGGCTGCGTCCGGTGGATCCAACCTCAAGGTGGATGTTCTGGGCTTCTTCCGCGTCCTTTTCCTCACACATGCGCCCAAGAGCTTTGACGAACAGCTGCCTCAGCTCGTGCCCATCCTCGCTGCGTCCATCGAAGATAAGCTCCATCGCAGCTGCATCGAAGCCTTCCTCACTTGCTCGCAGCTCGTCTCGGTACTTCGACCACTTGGCGCCACTGCTGTCGGTGCTGCTGATTCCCGACCTGGCCCGTACAGGCCGTATTTGCTGCAGATCTACTCCAGCACGGTGGCCAGGCTCAACCGCCTCGACTCGGATCAGGAAATCAAGGAGCGCGGTATCGCCTGTCTCGGCGTTCTCCTCGCATGCGCTGGTGACGATCTCGCCGAGAAGCACAACGAGTGCTTTGATCTGCTCACTTCCCGTCTCACAAACGAGGTCACGCGCTTCATCACGGTGAAAGTGATTGCTCAGATCGCTGCCTCCCCCATCTGTACCGGTGCCACCTTTGATGCTTTCCTCCAGAACTCCATTGCCGAGGTAGCGACCTTGCTTCGCAAGTCCAACCGCCAGTTGCGTCTCGCTGCGTTCGACTGTCTGGCAGCAGCGCTCTCCCGCTCTTCGACAAAGCTGAGTACTGCATCGTCCAACTCGATCTTGGCTGAGATGCAACCCTTGGTGAACAGCGATATGGACATGAACTTGTTGCCACATATCCTGCGCAATGTCAACCTCATCTTGCTCAACGATCCAGCAACGCGCGAGTCGGTGCGGGTTTCGGTGCTTCCACAGATCTACTCGGTGCTCAGGATGCCTATTGCGCAAGGGCCTGCGATGGAGTCGTTGCTCGAGTTCTTCCGGCTCTACATTGGTGCCCAGCCGGGCACTGCGCCTGAGACGGTGGAAGAGTTGCTTGCGGCGCTCGAGGATGCCAAGGGGACAGTCAGCGGCACGCACCTGTACTCGACTGTTTCGCGCTGCACAGGCGCTGTATGCACCGTGTCCGAACAGGCCAGCTCGAATGTCGCTGCTAAGGCGACTGCTACGCTTGAAAACAACGCAGCCAAAGACACGGATGTGTACCTCTCCCTTTTGCTCCTCGGCGAGCTCGGTCGAATCAACGACTTTTCCTCGCGCGCTGCACTTCTCGACCGCGTGCTGTGCTGCTATGCTGCTGACTCGGAGGAAGTCAAGATGGCTGCGGCGTTTGCGGTTGGGAACATGGCTGTTGGCGCCCTCTCCGTATTCTTGCCTATCATCGAACAGCACATTCGCAACCCTTCGGACGAAAAAGCTTCGGGTCAGCGATTCCTATCACTGCACGCGTTGAAGGAGCTCATCACGCACGGATCGCGAGATCAGCTCGAGGTCGTTGCGGAGCAGGTCTGGCCGGTGCTGTTCGAGGCGTGCGAGACTAAGGAAGAGGGCGTGCGTTCGATTGGCGCCGAGTGTCTTGCGCGACTGACGCTCAGCGAACCAACCAAGTTCCTTCCGCTTTTGCAGGAACGACTTCGCTCGCCATCAGTCTCTGTGCGTGCGACAGTGCTAGCAGCCATCCGTTTCACGCTGTCAACCGAATCGTCGGCCGCATACGACGAGCTGTTGGCGCCGATTCTCGTCGACTTCCTCGCCCTTCTCAGCGATACCGAGCTTGAGGTCCGACGCAATGCCACGTTTGCACTCAACTCCGCAGCGCACAATAAACCGTATCTCATCCGAGACCATCTTCCGACGCTTCTGCCGCTGCTCTACTCTGAAACACATATCCGCATCGAGTTGCTGCGAAAGGTCGCCATGGGTCCGTTCCAGATCGTCACCGACGATGGTCTCGACCTTCGAAAGAATGCGTACGAGACCATGTATCAGTTGCTCGACTCTTTGTGGTCGAGGCTGCAGCTGTCGGATTATCTGGATCGGGTGATTGCGGGTCTTTCGGATAGCGATGATGGGATCAAGACGCTTTGCTATCTGATGGTTATCAAGCTGGTCGAGTTGAGGTCGAGCGCGGTGAGGGGGGCTTTGGCTGGAAGGTTGGAGGAGTTGGCGGAGCCGGTGGGGGCAACGTTGCGGAGTAAGTTGAAGGAAACGGCGACTAAGCAGGAGATTGAGAAGCAGGGGGAGTTGCAGAGGTTTATCTATAAAATGTTGGTCGTGGTGGTGAGAGAGTTGGAAGGCGTGGTGAGCGCCGCGGGTACACCCAAGTTTTGGGGCGTCGTTCAGGAGGCAAAGAGTGGCGCGGGTTCGGCTTCAGGTGGTGCAGGTCAACCGGGTGCGCTGTGGAGGGAGATCGAGGCGAGTCTCAACACTTCGACCTGATCCAGATGCACCCATAGGCAGAGGAGGTTAACCAATCACACAACAGTTAAACACGAGCGTGGAGTGTGGTTTCGCAGTTTGATTCGGTGCAAGACAGGGTTAGGAGGTTGTGATGGGTACGCTTCCCAAGGCGGGGAAAGCTTGCTTTGCACTGAGCACCAGGATTCCCCTCTCGTGGGCGATGTAACCCTTGACGTATCCCTTGTAGATGAGGGTTGCCAGCACCCATTCCAGCTCTTTGATGCTGTAACTGAGTCCGACCAACTGGGACGATGTTGCGGTGTGAAGCGTCGAGAGTGCCAATCTTGTTGGACGCGTGTCGGCTTGGAGCGGGAGGGAGAGCCAGATGTGTTTGAGGAGGGTGCGCAGCGTAGCTTCGCGTGCCCTTTCCATGGCGATGAATGTTCCGCGTTTGACGAGCCATCGTTCGATGGCAGGGTCGGTGAGCGCCAGATCGAATGCTTTCACGTCTCCGCTTTGGAGAGCTGTGATGAAGGGTTGGTAGACGCGCAGTTTGCCGCTGATCCAAGAGAGAAGCGTTGGAGCGGGAAGGGAGCCTTTGAGCAGCTTGACTGGGACAAGATAGGTGAGGATGAGCGCTTGGTTTGTCTCGGCGCTTCGATGACACATGAGCAACGCAGAGGACAGTTCGTGTTCGGCCTTGTCGTACTCCTCGTTGAGGAAAGCAAGCACGCCGACGTAGTACCGGAATGTCACTTGTTGACTCTTCGGAAAGCTATCCAGGTCGGGCAGGGCAGCAGCAGATATGGCTCGGAGGATGTTTCGACAGAGAGAGACGGACTTAAGTCGGAAATACGTCTTGAACACCATGCCGACCACTTCGTACGTCCCCCACTTTCTGCTCTCCTCCAAGTTGGGATTACGGTCTGCGATGCATGCCGTGAATGCCTTGTTCAGCTGCCTAGCGCATTCTTCTAGCCGCTTGTTGGCTACACTCGACATGCGTGCTGTGGTTGATCCTGCCTCAGCTGTTGCGACGGTCTGACTCGCATCGCCTCCCCCACGATTCTTGGCGCCGTCGGTCGCCTCGAGTGCCGCTGTATCCGCTTGAACCGCCAACCACCTCAAATTCAGGCACAGTATCCTCAACAATGGTACTGCCCACCTTCCCGGTGTCAACGTCGCAAAATGGCGCAAAAACGCCGTCACTGCCGCATTGTATGCATCAAACGCCTCCCCCAACCTCTCCGCCCTTGTCTTTCCGTCTCCATCCACCGCATCCGTTGAATACCCCACTAGCGAGGAAGCGATAGAAAACGAGTAAAGCGAGGTGAGATGATGCAGACACATGTCCTCCCAGGGGTTTGCTAGGTAGCCGGAGCATTTTCGAAGCGAAGAGACGATGCGGTTCGGACGCGCATCGCCAAGTTCGAGAAGGACGGAGGCGGCGACGGGCCCGCCTATGGCGAAGAGTTGGGCGAGAGAATGACCATCGGAGGCTTTGGACGCTGCGATCACTGCGTCTGCGAATATCGACGGTTTCATGATGCGTCGTGTGTGAGGGCGACGACGACGACGACGACGACGACGAGGGTTAGAAGGGGATGGGGAGGTGGTTTGCTTCGTCCCTCCACCCGATAATCGTGAGTCGGCGATCGGAAATCGGAATTGAGATCGGCGATTGTCTCGCTCGCCGCACCACCTTGCAATCAACCAACTCCTCTCGCACAACATTTCAGCATCACCAAAGAAACGAGCTGCGCCGTCATCATGTCGGCCGCAGACAGGGCAAGTACCACATTATCAAATCATGAGAAGCGTCACTAACTTTAAAAGGAAATCCTAACCCCGCTGTGGGAAAGGGAAACGAAGACGAAAGGAACAAACCTCCAAATCCGTACCGGGAGGGCAAACTGCACGCCTGCTTCGTGCCGGCCCCTCCCCTCTTAGTGGTCATGCACACCAGCGTCAGGGACCAAGAAGATAATAGAACGAAACCCCTGATGACCACCAACAACAATGTGAACAGCGAGAGCAGCACCAGACTAACGTCGAGGCGGCATGCTTCAGCGAAGTAACTCGTTGAACACGAGCGCCGAGATGGGTGTAGCCGAATTGCGGAATCGAGCTAGACGGACCAGAACGATGACACGAAAGATAATGCGGAAGATGGCGCGGAGGAAGACGAGGTGCTGATAGGTCGAGAGCATTGTGGCGCCCTCTTGAGTTGTGGAAGAAGCGTCGGTAGAGAGGGAGTTCGGGGTGAGGAGAGCGGTGAGCAGGCCTCCGAACCCAGAAACGGTGGATGAAGGGGTGCCGGCGAGAGCAGCGACTGCTCCGGAAAGTAGCAGAGAGCTAATCGCCGCGGCTGGCGCCTTGGCAGCACCTTGGGATCCCATATCTGGCGGACCGCTCTTCGCTTTGGTGGCAGAATCGGGAGGCGGTTGGCGGGAAAGCCACCGTACGGCGTCCCACGAAGTTAGACCCCGCTTCGACTCCTTCTCTCTGGAACCAGTCTCATCCCTTTTCACCTGCTTGTGTTCTCGTGGTGTCATCAGATCTGCCGCTGGGCCTGTTTTCTGCTGTTGCTGCTGCCGCTCTTGTTGTTGTTGTTGAATCCGTACGAGCTTTTCGTACCTACCTCTGATCCTACTGTCGAGCGGCTTTCCCTCGCTCGCTCTTGCTTGTGTGCGGAGCCACCCTAGCAGGCGCTTTAAAAATTTGTCACCACTGCATATACCGCCCCTGTGAACCCAGCAAAGACCAGCACCCCCGACAAGATCGCTGCTACCCGGTTGAGCAGCACATACCTCTCCAGATCCCTCCACTGCGTCCTCACTGTGCACCGTGTCGCGACTGCCACCTGATATCCAGCCTGGACCTCAACCTTGGGCTCTGTATCATCCAAGTTAGACGCTGGAGAAGGCAAAAGCAGCTGCTCCTCGGATGAGCAGCCAAAGATGCGGCTTCGACGAGGTTCTTCGACCTCGGGCACGGATTCCATCCCTTTGCTGCGCCATACGCCGCCGAGGTTAGGCTGAGACTCTGGGACAACGCGCACGGGAGATTGATAGAAGCTGATCTGCGGGTAGACGTCGAGAAGCGAGCCCAAGCTCTTGGCCTTGGATTTCTGGACTTTGGAGGGGGGCGGCATGTTGGGATCGGTATTCGTCGTCTTGGCGCTGTTCGCTGTACCGGTCGACGAAGCGGCGTAGGACATGACAGAAGGCATACCGCCCAAACCTAGCCCCGATTCACTTTCTCCCTGCCCACCCCAGCCATGCTCAGAAGTCGGCTCGCTAAACGTAGTCGAGCTCGATCCAGGGTTGGGGCTCGAGTTCGGGGACGGTTGCTGCTGTTGCATGCTGGGTTCGTGCTGCCAGACATCCACCTTGCTCCTCACACGAGGATCGTCCGCTGACGGATGCCTCAGCTGGCCGTCAGGCGTGAGATACCAGCCGCCGATCATCCACAGCCAGGGCATGCCAAGGAAGCCTGCCCAGAACATGTTCTTGCTTGGCATGTTTCCCTCTAACAACGAGGCAGGGGTTGCAAAAAGTCCATTCCCGCCCGCTGCTGCATAGTGACTACCGCCGCGGCGCTTCGACCTGTTTCGGTTCGCCGTAAGCGCCGGTTGGGCGTGGGAATTATACTGGAGAGAGAAGCTGTCCCGGTGCTGGCTGCGAGTAAAGATGGACACGGCCGGCTCGTCGTTGTCTTGCTCTTCCTGGAAATCGTCGACAGCGAAGCGGGCGGTCCGGGTACGACGATGAAGTCGCACGTCCTTCTTCTCGGGGCTGATACCAAAGTCGTCCAAACCAGAGCTTTGAGGATACGTGTGCTCGAGCTCTACTGTGGAAGCGTCAGGGTAGACGCGCTGGTCCTGAGCGTAGGACCAGGTGTCAGGAGCATCAGGCATGGGAGTGCGGAAAGTCTCGGGTGTGTTTTGGGCGAATTCGTCCTCCTTCCAAGACATGCCTTCACCAGCGAGGCGGCGCATCTCGTCGCGAGCGCGGTCGAGTTCAGAGACTGTAAGTCCGTGATCGTTCACCTGGTCTGGGATTGGAGCTTGGCGGTGGGCAGTGGCACTGCCCAACAGCTTCAGTGGAATGTAATTTGCTGCAGAACTAGTCAGCGCGTGGTGATGGCCCTGCATTTGGGGCTGCTGTGAGCGCGTGGAGGCACCCCAGTCTTGAGGCTCGAACATCATGCGAGGCGTGAATCCAGAAGGGCTGTCTGCCAGTCGTGGCGAGCGCATTGCATCCAGCCATGCTCGTTCGGACCCGCTGGCTGTTGCCTCGTTGGGAAGTGTGCTAGCCCGTTCTTTGCCACCAAACGTTGTGGCCGACATCCTCTTGTTGTTGACGCTCGCAGCCCTCGATAGTACACCGTGACGGAGCGAAGTCTCACCGTCTTGGCGTTCAGGGCCATTGTTCGTGTCGTGGACATAGGGTAAACGAGTGGACTCGGTTGCTGCGGATGCGGAAGTGATGTAGCCGATGCCTGAGGTGCGTTTCCTGTGACGCTCGACTGCGCTCATTTGACGGAGCTTCTTGAGGGCTTCGATACGTTCCTTCTTCCTCTCTTCCGCTGAGAGATCCGCTCGGTCCATGTTTGGTTCGGCAGCTACCTCAACGGCCCCCTCTTCGGCAGGTGTTGGAAGGTGAGGCGAGCCCGCGAGCAGTCTCAGTGCCACAGCACGAGCATCCTTTTCCGTAATCTCGTCGTCCTCACCCGGCGTCGGAGAGCGGAACCTCTTTCGCGACATGTCCAGATTGTACCGTCGGCTGTGCCTCTTCTCGACGAGCGAAAGAGGTCGGAACGAGCCCCGCGACGCTGTTCGCTCGCCTTTTGAAATTGGCGCGGGTGGGGCGGGTCCAGCCTTTTCGCCGCTCTGCTCCCCAGCGCTATTGTTGGCAAGCTCAAGATCCACGCTACGATCTCCTGTAGCAGCACCGAGGTTGAACGACGTTCGTGCGGGGGAAGCCATGGCACTCCATAGCTTACTGACCCACTGTCCGGCTTTCACACCGTCGCTACTCTTGTTCGCCTCATCGCGATCGATCGCCACCTCGGTTTGGAGCCCGCCGTCGTCGATGTCGATGTTGACGAACTTGACATCGGCGCTGTCATTGGTGTGGTGCTTATCGGGTCGTTTGCCGAGCCCCAGCGTTTGCGCGTGGTCTCGACTACGGCGAGCGTTGCGACGCCATCCGATGCTTCCTGTCTTCGCCTTTGCTGGCACGTCGAGATGTCGATCAGAATCAGCATCATCGGGTGCGTGGGCAGGAGTGGCATTGTAGACGAAAGCAGAGATGGAAGAAGCGATGCTTTGCGAGTGAACCAATGCGCGGTCGGTCCCCACTTGCGCATGGTGCACAGTTACGTCTGCCCCTACGGTTCCGTCTACAAGAGCACTCAGACCGCCCGTCTTGCTGCTACCGACCTCTTTGCCGCTCACGGTTCGCGGCGAACGGCAAACGTTGGGCAAAAGAGGGCTTGGACCGTCCATCACGTTGAGACCGAGACCAGCATTGAGGTCCTGACGGCTTCCACGTATGAGGAGGGCCTCCTTAGACTTGGACCGGGTACGGTGCAAGGCGTCAGCTTCAGGAGACATCTGGATCGACAAATGGGGCGACATAGTGTGCTCAGGGTAACGGTTTATGCAACGCGAAGCCTGGCGCAGAAGATCGGTGGTGATGGGGGCAAAGCCTTTGCCGTCCCCATGGGTCGAGTAACGCTGGGGGACACTGCTAACGACGTTGGCGGCTGGGTAGTCAAAGTCGAGACCCAGACCTTGCACACCTGATTTGTGTTGAGCATCTTGGGGTCGTATGCTCTCGCGTTGCGTGTGGAGCTGTGCATCCACTTGTGGCGTAGCATAGTTGCTGTGGATGGTGGTAGTTGGAGCCGGAGATGCGACCGAATCTCGTGCCTCTGTCTTTTGCGTGTCGTCGGACCCGCCAAAGTGCAGCAGTAGAGGCGACAGTGGCCAAGGACCAGTAGTTCCGCTTCGAATGCGGGACATTGGTGCTGCAGCTTGATTTGACTGGACTGCATTTTGCGATGCAGCGCGGCCCATCGCCGCTCCAGCACCGGCTTGTGTTGGCATTAGCGACGGCTGCCCCGTCACAAAGCGGAACGGATCAACGCATTCGTCCGGCGTCGACACTGTCGAGATGACCATGGTCTGCCGCCTCCTTGCATACTGATCGTCGTCAGTAGCGTCGGTACTCCTCGAATCCTGCCTCGACCTCGCTTCCATAGCAGCCTCGTCTTCTGAATTTGGCATGCTCGCCAACGGTATGACTTGACTGATACGCTCGTCCGCACGGATGGAAAGCCGCACTGCCTCCTGATCCGCCTCAAGCCGACGCAGATGCAAGGCGAGCTGTTCGTTTTGGAGAAGTGCCTTTCGCTGACGCTGCGTAAGAATCCATTGTTCAGTGTGGCGACTCCCGCGACCTAGTCCCTCTTCATCAGAGGCCGCCTTGAGCGAAGCAGCCGCACCGCCGAGGGAACCCATCTCTGCTCGAGTGACAAACTTTCCTTGCATCTCGCTCGTGTGAGGAAGCTCGCTCGAAATGTACGGCCTTGTGATCGCAGCGAGTTGCGTCTTTGAGGGAGCAGTGTCTGGCATCATGTCCGAAAAGACCGGCGTGAAGGGTGTCAACGGCGAGTAATGTGTGGAAGGCGTGGACCGATCCGACATGGTCCAGGTCATGGTTGTTGCTGACGAGCGTACCGTGCTGCTGAATGCCATCGGTACTGACGCCACCGTCGACGCCGGGTTGACTGAGGTCGTGGCGGTGATCGCAGCAAGACTGCCTGATGCGAGTGCGGAAGGTGGCTCGAGGCCAGCTGTTGGTTGCGGGGCGTCCCAATCGTTCTGATCCGGGAAGAGCGCCTCGTATCGCTGGAGAGGTGGAAGCGGTGGGGGTTGCGACATGTCGTCTCTCATGCCTCGACGTGCGTCGTCAATGCTTGCACTGCTGGCAGCGAGGGTCATGCCGTCTGATATGGCAGTGCGGAAGCTGTCGAGACTGCTGCGATGGGTGTGTGTAGTTCTGGATCTGAGCGACCGTGCCGGCTCGCTAAAGTCGATCGAGGATGCCGAGGGTCTGGTGCGGCGTGCTTTGCTGAGCGTGGAGTTGGCATCGTTTGCGGTGTGGTACGCCGAGGTTGAGCGGATAGAATGATCCTGGGACGAGGGGCTGCGTGCAGGCGATGGTAGCGGCTCATTGGGAGGCGGAAAGGGCGGTGGGCCGAGTGAGGCGAGTGAGGCGAGTGAGGCGAGCGAGGCGAGCGATGCAGACGCTCGAAAGGATCGGTTCGACTGCGAATGCGAGTGCGAATGCGAATGCGAATGCGAATGCGAGTGCACACGCGCACGCCGCGTCTGGACTGGCGTAGCATCCGAAGCGTGAGAGGAATGGCGCGCCGCAGCAGTGGGAGTGCGGCGCAGCGCTTCTGAGCTCTTCTGCGCCGCTGCTCTTCGGACGACTTCCGGATCGGAGGAGCCACCGTGAGAAACAGATGAGCTTGCTTCGGAAGCGTGCCGACGCTCGACTGGAACGCGGTTGACAGCGGCGCCTCTCCTCGTCGCGCTGAGCGGTGTGAGAGGCAGCGGCTCTTCCCGAGCGTGGGAACCGGCGCGCAGCAAAGGCGTCGAGCCAGTTGCCGGTGTGATGGGCGAGAAGATGCTCGTGCCGACAAGCTCTTGGCTTGTGGGTCGAGGCTCGACACTCGCACCTGCACAAGATGAACTCGGCAATGGCAGAGTGAGCATGTCGCCGGTGGGAGCCATCCGATTCGGCTTGGTCAGCTGACGTTGTCGCTTGGCCTCCGAGCCAGGCGTGAGGTCGAGCGGCGCAGGCGGTGCTTTCCTGCGCTTGTCCCAGTCGGCATCTGCACGCATGCTACGCACCGCCTTGCTGTTTGGAGATGGCGATGGGCCCAGTGCTGCTGAGGACGACACTGAATTGGACGAGGTGGACGCAGTACACATGCCACACTCGGCTGGCTTGGGCGGTGTGGCTGGATCTGCCTCGTGTGTCGCGGGCATCTGCATTGACTCTGGCGTGTCATCAGGCGAGAAGTGGCTGTACAGAGCATGCATCTCTCGCTCGCGAGAAGAGTCGAGCGCGCTGGTGCTGGAGTCGTGTGGATCTGAAGACGAACAAGTGTCGAAACGCGAGATGTAGTCGAAAGACAGGTCAAGGTCCACATCGCCGTCATCGGAAGGTGCTGCTCCTCCGTTTGCGTAGATACGATCGTAGTCCATCGCTCCAGCCAGCGTCAGTGGACGCCCGCCGAAGGAAGCACGCGCGAGCTCCGCCGAAAAGTGGTAGACCTTCTTTCCCTGCCCTGACTGACTGCTGCCCTGGTGAGGCGGCGTTCGTCTGTGAATGTCTTTGGTCTGAGCAAGAGACGGAACGGTCGCGGAGACGGTGTTGTCGGTGTATGACGTTTGTGCATCGGGAAAGGTGGTGAGTGTGGGGCTGGGGCTGTTGGCGAGCCAGAGACCAGCACCCGATCCGCTGTGGGCGTGTGGTGAGCGATGAAACGTGTTGGAACGCGCGAGAAGCTTGGACGGCTTGCGAGAGACGCTCTGGCCGTCGATGCCCGCGGTTGATGTCGAGCCACCAGCCATCTTGGAACGAAGTCGTAAAAATAAGCAGCGGTACGGAGATTGCTTTGCTGACTAGACGAGGAGCAGCTGGGAATTGTGGGTAAAAGACAAGCTCCTGGGAGACTGGCTGGCGGGACGAGCTAGCTACGCATATCAGTTCCTGTCATTCAGCATTGTGGTTGCCTGCAAGTCTGCTCTGGGTCGAGGACGGTGAGCCCAAGTATCACAACACGCCTCGGTTCAAGCCACGATCACGTGTTGCTTCTGAGTGTTGTTGCTGTTGTTGTTGTTGTTGTGATGCCCCACGCTTCGCGATAAAATGACGACGAAATGAAGGTGCAAGACGTTGGTGGGGTTTGTGGTGTTTGTCGGTTGGCTGCAGATCCGAGATGAAGGCGGGGTTTGGAACGATCAGAAGCGGTTGCTGCTGTGAAGGAGCGTGATGACGGTGTGGGAAAGGTAAGCGCTGTGAGCGGTTGTTGTGTAGTTTGACAGATTGGGGTGTCGATGAAGCAAGGCCGCATACAATCGTGTTGTGACGATGGTAGAGAAGGCGGATGCAGGTCAGCGACAAACGACGGTGACGGCAACGACAAGGTGGCAAGCGGAAGGCTAGGTCCGGACGGGGCTGAATGATTGAAAGAGTGTGAAGCAGGTGCGAGGCGGTAGCTGTAGCAGAGTGTTGCGTCGTTGTTCAGGGCTGAAACCGGGTCGAGAGAGGGCGGCAGAGTGGGTCTCAGATTTTGACTGGATGTACCGAAGCGGGTGCGAAACCGAGGGATGGATGGATGGATGGATGGATGGATGGATGGTGATTCGAAACGCCAGCAGCTCAGGTGCAGCAAAGAAGCAGGAGAACGATTCGGGGAGCAGCTGACGAGGCTCGGTCAGCTCAGAGGGGCAATGTTTTGGAACGAGGCAGGGTGATTGGAGCGAAGATGGGCAGGCACGAGAACCCTTGGACTTGTGCCGCTTTGGAGGTCAAGGCTCAGATCCACCTCGACTGTACAGTGCTGTACAGCAATGTACAGTCGAAGCAGCAGCGTAATAGCACAGCAGCATGTGCTGGCGTGTCACAACGCACGTTTCGACGGCACGAGGGCAAGAGTAACAGCTTGGCATTGTTCATGCACCAAGTCGATCCATGATGCGACGATGCGCAGTGTCAATCAAAGAAACTTCACACAGAAGAGGGGAGGGCTCGGGGAAGAAGCCCAAGGTGGAAGGCGATCGTCGTTATTGCCCCGAACAGGAGGGGATAGCGAGACGCAGCAAGAGACGAGTGCTGCGCTGCGCTGTGATTTCCAGCTTCAGCGAGACCGAAGTTGAGCAGCATGGGCACAGAGACAGAGAGACAGAGACAGAGAGAGACAGAGAGAGCGAGAGAGAGGGGAAAGGACGGCCGATGTTGGACGGCTGTCAATCAGCGTTGCTGGCAGAGGAATTTGGAATGCATCTGAGCAGCACCGCAGTGTGCTGTGCGAGTGAGACCGACGTGCAGCACCAATTCCAAACACGCTCGTGGTGCAGACGAGACCAACACAACAACGCTCCTCACAGACTGTACTGCCAAAGACAGCTTTCCAAACTCCGACTCGGTGATAGACTCTGCTTGAGCCCCGCCAGCCACCCAGTCGTACGTTTCCTTTTTCCTTCCTTGTTCTTTCGTAGCATCGGGAGCACGATACAATGCTGAGAGCGCGTCAAAAGCATGGTCAGCGCTGTGAAAGGACAAGCCTGACCCATCCAACAGAGCGGGTGGCGCGCACAGTTGGTCGAGTGGTGATATAGCCTATGCTTTGGACACATGCTCAAGGTTGGGAGGCAGCGCAGGAGTGCGCATTGCAGCAGCTCGGCGGGATCGGACGGCACGCGCGTCAGCCACGGCCGAGTGACTGCTTGTTAGACCACCGTCTTTGGTGTCATGATTACCTAAGCTGCTTGCTCGACCCTGTTTCGACGCTTTCACCGTGTACATTCATGATTCCTTCTTCCTCCTCCACAACATTCTCACACTGTACCACTTTCGTTCGCATTGGTGCGAGGCTGCGCAAGATGCCTTCGACGACGCCATCACGATTGCCTGCAAACGCTTCGAGTGCGAGTCCAACTTCTGGTGCGGGCGCTGGAGCTTCCACTTCGTCGGCCTCGGCTTCGACTTCGACCTCGAAACCTGCATCATCGTCGGCGCAGCAACCGCAGGTTTCTCTTCTTGGCACGCTTCCGCTCCCGCTGGTGCCTGCTTTGCTCCGTCGCATCGAATCAGACCTGGTTACACTTCCTCCAACTCTACTATGCGAGAAGGAGACGGTGCTCGCGCGCCACGATGACGAAACCTCCGGTGTGCGCGAGACGGGCGACAATGCATGGGCGAGTGTGGTCAAAGCGAGAAAGGGGGTCAAGTTGAGCGTTCGCGAAACGGTGAAATGTGTCAATGGGGAGGCGGCAGATGACTCGGTGGAGTGTACGCTGTGTCTTGCGCTGCCGAGTCTGCCAGAAAGACAGTATCCGAGAGCGTCAGTTAGGCCGAGTTATAATGTCGAGCTGCTTTCCGACACGCCCATTGCGCCTGGACACAACATGGGGAAGGGAGATCCTTTCGATCAAGGTAGTGGGGATGCGGGGGAGCGTACGGTTTTGGGATTCGATCCGGATTTGTGGCTCGATACGGATTTGGAGAATGGCTGGAAGAGTTTCGTATCGTCCATTGGATGGCGACCGCACTTTACCTTTTTGCGCTACGGTCTCTCGTTTTCTCTCAACCACACCTTCTCTCGCCATTCGTCCACCGCAACGCCAAATCCACTCAATCCATCACAGCGTACAAAACACACTCTGAACGTGTACAGAATCTTCACACCCGATCCAACCGCATACACCGACGACTGGACCCCACTCGATCCCCGCGGTGCTACCATCGTCGTCGAACTCATCGCAACCGTCGGTGGCCAGATCGATCAAAGTCACTTTAACCACTACTGCTCTCCAGCAGAGCCAAACACTGCACACACCAGTGGGGGGCTCGATCCAAATTCCAACATCGAGACCGCCATCGAGTTTGCAGATTCCGTCGCAAAGAGCTTGCGAGGTCTCGTCGATCTTCGTAGGGACGCATATGACTGAGTCTCGTCACGTCTCGACGCTGGTCTAATCATCACATTGTACTTGTACGCGTCAGCAATACCAATCAATCTACCGCAACATCAGAGTGGGAGAACGGCGTGACCATTGCATCATGTACCTGCAGATGATTCCCGCACATGGTTCTGTTGCGAGGTTCTGATCTCGCAAAGCGGCACCAAACTCGGCCGGCCATGCGCGCACTGAAACGGAAACTTGCACTCGCCCAGCCTCCTCACCACCCTTTCGCTTGCCTGTTTACTCAAAGGGTCATTGAACATGATCGCACTGCGGCATGCCGTGTTCTTGACCACTTCCATCAGCGATGTCGGAATTCTGAGCGACATCGCCAGCCAGTCAGCGTCGTCGTCGAAAGCGGTCGAGGGGTGAGCGCAAGGAGCAGCCACTTCCTCGAGACAGTTTGTGAATGCGGATTGCAGCAATTCTTGATCCTTTATCCGGCCTCGATCCGTCAGAACCCTTTCTCTCAAGATGTAGGGGATGCCGCTCAGGTCCACCTGTGCGTGTCCAAGCACTGCGTGGATCAGTACTGCTCGCTGCACTTTCCATCCCAGCTTCTCCATCTTTTGCTTCACAGCTTCAGTTTCGGTGACGAGCTCGAGCTGCTTGATCGACACCCCGAGTGTGAATGGCGACGGCACGACGTGCGCAGCAGTGCCAGTCATACAGCCATCCACGTAGTCTTCAAGCAGGCGTTCGAGGCGGTATCGCTCATCTGCTGCATGTTGGTCGATGCAGAACAGGATTGGATCAGACAAAGGCGTGCGAGAAGCGCAGCAGAGGATAAACTTCCCGTCGACTTGATCAAGAACGGTAGCCTCCCGGAGATCCGACCGTGTGATAGCGCGCTGCAATTCGAATGTCTTTAGGCGTTGAGCGTTCTCTTCCGTATCTCCAAGGCGAGTAGACCGAACAGGGTTTGATGAGGAGCTTGGATAAGCGCGGCGAGAATCAAAGAAGCGACTTTGGCGCAGTTCGTCGATCGAAGCTGCTGGAGAGGGCGATGGGAGGCAAGCAAGCGCGGCGTCCAAGCTCGAATCGTCGAACTCGTCGTCACTGGCGTAGTCGTCGTTTGCCGCTGCTCTCTGCTTGGAGGGCGATGAGGTGAGACCTTTGGTCAAGTTGGAGCGGTTTACAATCTTGCCCCGATGCGTCGAGCTGACCCTGGCACTGGCGGACAATGATCCATCGCCCCACGTCATTGATGTTAGGCCAACAGCTATGCTGTGTCCGGTTCGTCGATCGATGTAAAACGGTTGACCGCTCATAGGATCCCGTAGCTCGATCAAACCCTCAGGAGCAGGGACCCGGTGACCGTACGAGTCTAGCGCTAGAGAAGCCGTTCCGGGGCGGGAGCTGGCTAACGAGATTACATCTGCGTTGGCACCAGACTCAACTGCGAGATTCGATCTGTCCGATCGCTTCCGCTTGCGAGATGCGCTCAGCGCTGCAACAGACTGCTCGCTGCAGATAGCGTCAAGCACTGCTGCTTGGAAGGAGGTGGCGGTCAGAGTTGTCACTCCGTCAAGCAGCGCCTGGGCTTGCTCGTCTTCGGCCATGTACGAAAGAGTGATATTCAGCGCGAATGCGTGTGAGCCTAAAGTGCATTGATCTGGCACTGCAGCACCCAGGACAGCCAGCATCCGCCGGCAGACCTGCTTATAAAAGTCGGGAGATAGCAAACCCAGTCGCTGTTGTCTCTGCACCGGTTCATCCACCCATTCCAGATTGAATGCGGAGAGCAAAGAGGCAAAAACTGCAGAGTCCCGTTCGGACTGGTGCGAGGCACCGCGCATGTCTGCTCCTGGCCAGACTCTGCCTTGCAAGAAGATGATCTGTGGTGCGTCGGCGGTGGCGCTGAGGCAGACGAATCCATCGACGTTCATTTTGACAGAAGTGAACGTGTGCTCCGCTCTGACCCTGCGGACACTTTCGGGCTTGACACTGTCCGCTCCAAAGGCAGCGCCAAAACGATCTACGAGGTCCTTGGCTCGTGGCAGAGTGAGCAGCATTTTGAACGCTTGTGCAGCTCCATCATTTCGAGAAGCGTGACGAATTCTTAGCTCGATGCGAGCATGAGGTACAAGCAACGAGAGCTCGCGAACGCAGCGAACGAGAGAGTCTGTGTGGCTCTTCTTTGGAGACTCTGATGCGATGAACTTGCGCCGGACGGGCATGTCGGAGAAGAAGTTTCGCAGAGATATCGTGACTTGTCGACCTGATGCATTGGGGTTCGAAAGCGGAGGCGTGCGAAGCGATATCGAAGGTGCCTGTGATCGAGTCTTGCGGCCGTCCTGCCACAAGCAGGTTGTCGTCCCAGCCGAAGAAATGCAGTCGATGTGCAGGAGGCCCAGGTGCGAAAGGAGGTCTATCTCGTTTTCGGGCAAAGAGCTAGCTGCAGTCATCTTTTTAGGTGAAAGCAGACTTTTTGGGTCTACACTGAGTGAGACTGCAACGGACCATGTCACACAGTCGATCGAGATGCTGATGCTACCTGACGACGTCCCAAAGGCTTTGTGACATTGCTCGATTGCATGACGGAACAGCGTACGGCAGATGTCCTCGACCGTTACCGCAAGCAAGGAAGCCCGGATGGACGCAGCCGTTGTGTTGGGAAGTCTTTCGATTGCGTTCATTTCCCCAGGTGGAAACAGAAGAGCCTGAACGTCATCCGCAAACCAATGGAGCATGTGATGCAGGGATAACACCTTCACAGTGGAGGGGATGTTGACTGTGGAGATGTGATGATGCGGACTGCATGTGTTATATGGGCGGTCGAGCCTTTCGAACGGTGCTTGCGCCAGCCACGCCTGGGAGATCGAGCCGCATGAGAGGCGAGGAACAAAGTGAGCGATTTGGGAAACAAGCCTCTAGACAGTCAGGCATCCAAGGGCAGCAGAAATCAGCGGACTGGGCTGCTACAGCATTGTGAGGGCGTCGAGGGAAAGAGGTACGCTGGAAACCGAGGGCGAACAAAGCCATCTAAGTCGGTCGAGCGGCATGAAGGGAGGCTGGATGGCCGAGAGCTGCTGGGTTGGACCAATGATTGTGGACAAGTGATTGGGTGATGGAGTGACGCTCTAACACCTTGAAACAGAAGCGTGAGCCACGATCTGTGCGCAGGGTCTTGCTGCAGGGTCACGTGCCGATGCCAGTCAATTAGTGCACGCCTGTTCCACCGGACGTGTCCTCCTGAGCCTCTATGCCCGGCCTACTCGCTCACCACCCATCTGGATGGCTTTCCGGGGGGTGATTAGCGCACTCACAACTGCTTCCCAAAGGCATGCGCGAGCAGCGTGGCGCAAACTAGAGCATGGCTTTGTCGGTGCGATTCCAACTCAGTGCGCCGATTCCAAACGAACAGTGCGATCCGCACGATGAAATTTCACTCGGCACAACACGCGCCGGCCAAGTGCCTCGAACTCCTCGAACTCCTCCTCCTCCTCCTCCTCCTCCTCCTCCTCCTCCTTCTCGTCTGCCTCAGATAGCACGACGCGTCTCAGCTACACTTGCTCCCGTCATTCATAACACAGTGATTGGGGCTTGCGATATCTTGACTGGAGCACAACACACAATGTACAGAGTTGGACCGAGAAACAAAAGAATAACCATTAATACAAGAAACAAAAAGAGGAAGAGAGAAGCCACGCCAGAGCCGAATTGCACGCAGGCGAAGGGAACAAGCCATGATCTTCCTCCCACCAGCATCAAACGTGATGATAGAGAGAGGCAGCTGTGGCTAAACGGATGGACGGTGCAAATAGCAGACACGACAAAAAGAAAAACCCAGAGCCAGTGTTGTACAAAGGAGGGAAGCCGGGGCAACCTAGCGAAGGCATGACGCGACTGCCTCCTCGCCCAAGCCCTCAACGCGAAATGGGGGACAAGATCGACGAGCCAGCGGTCATGATCAGAGTACAGTGCTAGAAACGGAGCCGGCCGCGCAACGAGAAAAAGGTATCGTGAACAAGAACAGCTACGACATTGGAAACATGCCGAGCGCACTTATGCCTTCTTAGCGGGGGCGGCCTTCTTGGCAGCGGGCTTGGCAGCCTTTGGTTGAGTGGGAGCAAGAGGTTTGCGAGTGGGGGCGTCAGCCTATATATTCGTGGGATCGGGGAGACGAGGCGACGGGACGGGACGGATTGCGATCAGCGTTGGAGTGCGGGCTCAGTAAAGCAACGAGCGATGCCGAAAGAAAACTAGCGTCGGTCACGTTTCGAAGAGGCCTTGACATGGAGAAGATGCTGCCAGTTCGTAGAAAGGGGTTGATCGCGTCGACGCGCAATCGAACTTGCCGCTCTCAAACCACGAGCTCATCCTGCACGCGTCTCGTCACGTGCGACGATCCGAGCCAATCGAGGATGATTCTGACAAAAGCTCCAGAATACGATTATCGCGAAGAGCGACGAGCACGAAAGCAAGCACTACTCCAACGCCTAGCAGCGTGCAAAAAGACTTACCTTCTTGGCAGCAGGCTTCTTTGCCTTGGTGGTCGTTGACGAAGCGACCTTCTTGGCAGCGGGCTTCTTGGTAGCAGTCTGGGATGAAAGTTGAATACAGAGCAGGAGGGAAGAGTGGCGGATATCAGTATACAGTCACGGGGTCCAATCTGTGCTCCAACGCTTCGGCATAAAGATGGCGACATCGACAGAATGGAATGTGATGGAATGTGGGCGTGCGCGGCGCCGAGTCGAGGACAAATGCGGCGCAGCACGCGCCGGGGCCAGCGAAAATAAATTTATTTTCGAGGGCTCCATGCATCCATCCATCGTGTGGCGGGAGAGATAATGATGAGACTGATTACATACCTTCTTAACGGGAGCAGGAGCGGAAGCGGCCTTCTTGGCAGCAGGCTTCTTGGCGGCGACCTTCTTGGGAGCAGCAGGCTTCTTGATGGCAGGGGCCTTCTTCTCGACCTTGGCCTTGGGGGCAAGCTTGACCTTGCCCGAAGGGCCTTTGGGGAGAACGAAGGCCTTCTTCTCGGCACCTCGAGTGATGGCCTGGTTGACGCGAGTGTTGAAGCTGGCCTCGGAGCCCTTGGCAGTCTCGGGGTGGTGAGACTGGATGTACTTCTTGATGGTAGCACGGCCAATACCAGCGCGGGCGTCAGCAGGGTGAGCAAGGATGGCCTCCTTGATCATGGCCTATGAACGCGACGCGACGGACAAAAAAATTACACGGCGGAAGGAGCAGGTGTGATAGCGATGAATACATGGGATGATTGTTCAGTTGGCTGGTTTGAGCATGGTTGTGATCGACTGAGCCTCCGAGAGAGGGGGTACGCGCGACGAAAGTATTTTATTTTCGCAGGCGATCTAGACGCGCGCGTATCTGGCGTGCATCCATCCGAAAAGGAGATGGCCGACTGATAGCGACGAATGAGAGGAATCCAACACGAGGAGGCGCATTCACTTGCCCGACATGCAAACAGTGCTGATGAGGCTAGATATGCGTGTGGCTTGGTGGACAAACTTACCTCGTAGGAAAGGCTGGAGCCGGCGGCGGCCTTCTTCGAGGCGGCCTTCTTGGCGACGGGCTTGGCGGCGACGGCAGACATTGTTGATGTTGGTTGGTGAGGACGGTGTGGAAGGGTGGTGTTTGACAGAGTTGGTGGTGGGGAGGTGGTGAAGGCAAAAGAGCTGAAGAAGATGGAGGTTGGATACGATGGTGATGGTAGAGAGGAAAGGGGGGAGAGGACTAAGGAGAGGAGGGATGAGGAGTTTTGGGGCAGAGACGCGTTAAATCGGCAGAGGCAAGACGAGACAGAGAACGGCGGGCTGAAGCGGACAGCCAGCAGTCAGCCAGCAGCCAGCCAGCCAGCCCACTGCCGAGCTAGACTGAGGCGGACCGTAGTTAGAACAGCATGAGCGGGGCAGGGCGGGTACAGCAACAGAGTAACACAACGCCGCACTGCACACAGCACACATCCAGTCGAGTCGAGTGCAGCACAGTGGAGCACAGTGGAGCACAGTAGAGCACAGTAGAGCACAGTCCAAACGCACGCGTCGGCTGGGCTGGCTCATTTTGTGAATTACAAAGAGATATCGCCGTGTGCTGCCTGTTTCATCAAAACCTGGGTCTGGCACGTCCAAACCACTCTGGCGTCTGCTCCCTCTACCCTCCTGAATCTCCGCGCCATCTTGCTCGCCTCGTCTCTCGTCGGTGCTGAGCGTTTCGGGGTGCTACGTCGTCACAGATGCTCTTGCCATGCTACCGGTTCCTGTGGTTCCTCCGTGTTTGGTGATTCAAACCCATCGGCACGGCGCGCTGTCGCGAGCAATGTCAACATACCGCTGTTCACCACCCACCTCGTCACGCTTGCTCATCCGCGTCGTGCCACCTTCGGTTGCAAACTCATATCCGCAACGCCATCGCCTGCTTTTTCAAGTGAGCTACGGTACTGTACATCGACATGAGCGTGCCATGTTGGATCTCGTCGCTCGATACTCTTTGCTCGTACATTCATCTGTCAAGTTGCCGTACACGTATGAGCATTCTCCTACGTGAGCCGAGCGTGCAGATAACTTGCAGTTCAAGGTACCGTGTCTTACAGCAACAGCGAGTTTCTCTCTCCCTCTCTTCTTCGTCATCTTCCTGGCACAATTGCACGCGCTTGAGCTCTTGTCACTAGGCTAGAGCTTGCAGGTGTTCATTTGGCGAGTTGGGCGTGAGGTCAGGCTAGTGCAGAACAACCTCTTTGGCACCCGAATGCGCTGCTTGGGCTGTCACGAGGAAGAAAAGAAAGAAAAAAAAAAAAAAGCAAAAGAACAAGAACAAGAACAAGAAAGGCGCGCGCTTGCTTGACAAGCCAAGACCGCTGCTTGGGATTGCGAGAAACGCAAAGCACTCGGTTGGTGATTGCACATGGCTCGATGCTTTCTCATCGTGGGCGACGTCGTCCTTTTTGCAGCATACAATGCCGCTCCAAGAAGAGATCAAACGGCTGGCGCTCGAAGTTTTTTTTTTTTTTTTTTTTAAGTTTTTTTTTTCTTTCTTTTTCTTTTTCTTGTTCCCCCCATCCTCGTGCCGGCTCACGCTATTACCCGGGAAATTTGTGGCCGAGCCTGGTATTTTGTCACCCATTCATTCGCCTGCTCGAGATCCGTCTTTCCTGGATGTTGGCTCCAACACTGCGGTGCGCCGTGCGCCATGCCCGTGTTGCTTCGTATGCTTTCGTTTCCGCCCCTGTCTGCGAGTGCATTTTTGGTGCGTACAACGAGTTCTTCGAGGTTAAGCTTGTCGTGCATGCGCTGCCACCGCGCCGGTTCAAGGCCTGCCCAAAACCCCGCTGCGAGGGATGAAGCGCGGTGCTGCGTTATCCATACTGACCGTCGCTGTATTGCATCATGGATCGACAGCTCGGTGGTTCATGCGTCAAATCGCGCTGTGGCTTCGGCATGCTTCTTCGCATGTTCTGTTGATTTTACCGGGTTCACTCTCTCGAAAGCAAAAACTAGATTACAGCTTGGGATAGCTATGCTACTTGTGTATCTAGCCATGCTACTCTTGCAGTGCCACGATGCTGTTGAGAGGAGGAAATGGCGGGAGAAAGAGCGACTTCTGGCACGATCCAAGGCGTCCGACTATCTCCACATCCGCGGCCAAAGTTGAAAGGCAGGCTGCTTGCTTTTCTGGGTTTGACGCGAGAAACCAGGGGCGCGTTGATCTCTGCCCAACCGCACGGAATTTATTGATTATTTCGTGCAACCAACGCGCAAGTCACCCAATGTGTGATTCGTGAAGCGTGAAGCGTGAATCGTGAATCGTGAATCGTGAATCGTGAATCGTGAATCGTGAATCGTGATTCGTGATTCGTGATTCGTGATTCGTTGCAACATGGTTTCCGTTTTAAAGCTTTCGGCGTGCAATCGGGATCGGGTGCGCACCAGTTGCTTTGCGCCGTCAGCGATTCGTGATGGTGGCGAACCACGCTACACACTTGGCCACCAGCGTCCATGGCAGCCAATCCCTTGCTGAATGTATGATTTCCTCGCCGCAGAAGCTCAACCGGCCATCGTAACACCTGTCGGCTTCCAAGTGCAACGCGCATCAGACGATGCAGTCGATTGCAAGTCTAGCGCTCACTCCGTCTTGTTTCAAGCCTTGCATTCTTCACCATACACACGCGCATCCTGCAAACGTCGCTCCTAAGCGATCGCAACTAGCCATTCTATCCAGTCATGTCCGTAAACGTGCAGCATATCCGGCGTGGTGTTCCTGTTCGACCGTCTGCCAGAATGGATCCACTCCAGGAGCGCACATGAGTCCAAGCTTCGGCTTCGGTAGGTCGGTCGGTCGGTCGGTCGGTCGGTCGCGGGCGAGACACGCTCTTCCATGTCATACCTAGACAAACATCCGACTTCTTCGGATGTCTGTATGGACGGTGCCTGTCTCACGCGCAAGAGCACCCAGTCACACGCCACGTTCAGAGCTCTTCTCTTCGGATCGAACATCAGTCCTTTGAGGAGGCCTTGTTGACGCTCTTGCGGCCGAAGACGCACCAACAAAACGAGTTGTTGTTCTTGGGCCTTGCCTTTGTTTCCAACTCGGTAGCTTGGGCCTGCTGACTTGCAGTGGAAACGTAGCTGGGCGGATAGGACACCTGCCTGCTCAGAGCCGATTGTGAGACCGCCTGATTGGGGTGCGCCTTATTGTGAGCTGATTGGCGCCCCTGCTGTCGTTGCCATGCTCGGTCTTTGGCCTCCAGCTCTTTAGCGCTCACGCGTTGGCTGGGATGCAGCGTGATCACCCCACCCGCCGGCACCATCAGCGAGCGAGGGGTGCATGCGCACATTCCATAATTTACAGCCCCGAGGTCTGCCATATTGGGGTACTGAGAGAACAGTGATGTTGGATGATGATGATGTACTGTACAGTACACAGCACAGTACTCTGTGCTGTGGCTTTGACGATCGTATCGAACAGTGAGCGTGGAGCGTGGAGCGACTGTTTTGGTGTAAGTTTCTGCGGTCTGACACTCGAGGAAAATGAATTCACACGCACGGCACTCGCCGCTCGCCGCTCGCCGCTCGCCGCTCGCCGCTCGCCGCTGGTGGCGAAACGCAACACAGGCCATCCTTTGGGGCAATCATGAATCGCGCAACACCTTCATATCTCACACTCTATACCACGTGTTCGCCATCGTATAGCTAGCTGCGTCTACCTGTCTCGGTACTCGCTCCTCGCTCCTCGGTGCTGCATCCAAACTGCTTCTGCCATCCAGCACCACCGCTTCGCTTTCACCAAGCATCGCGCTTGCTCCGCCAGCACCACTCTGCATTCGAACCGCAGTAGCGTAGCGCACCGCCACGATGACGTCGCTCATTTCCATTGTCGACCTCAAGGGCAAGTCGCTCATCCAGCGGTCCTACCGAGACGACATACCTCCTACCGCTGTCGAAAAGTTCCTCCCTCTGCTTCTCGATCTCGAGGAAGAAGCCGGTGGCAGCTCCGTCAGCCCTTGCTTCTCGTCCGAGGGCGTCAACTACATGTTTATCCGTTACAACAACCTCTACCTCCTCGCTCTTTCGCGGCGAAACTCGAACGCAGCAGAGGTGCTCATCTTCCTCCACAAGCTCGCGTCGGTGCTCGAAGAGTACTTCAAGGAGCTTGAGGAGGAATCCATCCGCGATAACTTTGTCATCATCTACGAGCTGCTCGACGAGATGATGGATTTCGGCTATCCGCAGACCACCGAGTCCAAGATTCTGCAGGAGTACATCACCCAGGAATCGCACAAGCTCGAGGTGCAGGTGCGACCGCCCATGGCCGTCACCAATGCCGTGTCGTGGCGATCCGAGGGCATCCGCTACCGAAAGAACGAGGTGTTTTTGGATGTGGTCGAGTCGGTCAACTTGCTCGTCAGCGCGAATGGAAACGTGGTCAGGAGCGAGATTCTTGGTGCCATCAAGATGAAGTGCTATCTTTCCGGAATGCCCGAGCTGCGTCTTGGGTTGAACGACAAGGTCATGTTTGAGAACACCGGCAGGGCGGCAAGGGGAAAGGCCATCGAGATGGAGGACGTCAAGTTTCATCAATGCGTACGGCTCTCGCGATTCGAGAACGACAGGACCATCTCTTTCATCCCACCGGACGGAGAGTTCGAACTCATGAGCTATCGGCTTAGCACCCAGGTTAAGCCGCTCATCTGGGCAGAAGCCATCGTCGAGCGCCACGAGGGCAGCAGGATAGAGTTTATGGTCAAGGTCAAAGCTCAGTTCAAGCGTCGCTCCACCGCCAACAATGTCGAGATCCATATCCCTGTGCCAGACGATGCTGACACGCCCAAATTCAGAGTAAGTGCCATCGCTCGTGATGCGCAGCCCGTCTCTGATTCGATATGCTGACGTTTTCCTGCTCCTCTTTGTTTCGCCTTCTTCACGATAGGCTGCCATCGGATCCGTCGTCTATGCGCCCGAAAAGTCGGCAATGGTTTGGAAGATCAAACAGCTCGGTGGTGGCAAGGAGTTCCTCATGCGTGCTCACTTTGGCCTGCCGAGTGTCAAGAGCGAAGACGCCGTCGATCGCCGCACACCCATCAGCATCAAGTTTGAGATCCCCTACTTTACCGTCTCGGGCATTCAGGTGCGATACCTCAAGATTGTGGAAAAGTCCGGCTACCAGGCTCTGCGTAAGTATTTGCCTGCTTCGTGGCGACATGGTTGCAGAGATACTGACCTTGAGACGACGTTGGTGTGGATACGTTTGTACAGCTTGGGTTCGATACATTACGCAGCATGGAGAGTACGACCTTCGTACACAGAGCGAAAAGCCATCCGCAAGGCTCGCGCCGTTTTCAGCTTGAATGCCGTTCTTTCAACACTTTGCCTCTGTCGCGTTGACATGCTTGCGCGCACGGCGTGTGGGAATCACGTTTGAGAATCATACCATTTCTATCGACTTGCTCCATCGCGTGTGCTGGACATGACGCCTTGATGGTTGCTGTCGTACGCTTCGTACACTTGGTATACTTGGTACACTTGGTACACTTGGTACACTTGGTACACTTGGTACACTTGGTACACTTTTGCAGGGGCAAACATGCGCATCGATCGTCGATGCTGACCGAACAGGTGCAGAGCAGAGCAAGGATGCAAGCCACTCATGCACCCCCCCCCGAGTGCGACGAGAGGGCGTTGTTAAAAATGCCACTGGTTCGAGCTGGGAGCCTAATCACGGATCGTTATTCGGCAAGTCGGGAGCCACACGTGATGAGTGTCGCATGCAACCTTTTCGCGATCTTGCTGCGTCCCGCCAGGAACGTTTCATCACGGACCAGTTGCCACACTTTGTGCTGGTGGATTAGCAGTTCTGATTATATGTGTAAGAATACAGGAATTGAGCGTAGCAAGTTTTGAGCGATGGGGGCGGGTTTGTTTGGCAAAGCGAAGCTAAGATTTAGAGGGTGGGCGCATTCAGGTCAATGTCCTTGAGGTCTCCAGCGCCGCGGAAAGTCTCGAGGATGTTGGCCTGGTCGTTGAGGATGTGTCGGTCGGTCTGGATGCCGATTTTGGCGAGATCTCTCCATCGCTGGAAGTCTTCTGGGTTGCGCTTGTCGCCATGAGCCTTTTCTGCGAATTCCCAGTGACCCTTGCTAAAGTTGAGCATGGTGGTGATCTTCTGGTTCGTGATATCGTAGACAAGAGAGACGGTGGTGCCGGTTTCTTCGAGCCAGTTGCACTGCCAAAGCTCGCCGGGGCGGATGCACTGGTAGTCTGCGGTCTGGTAGTTCAAGCGACCAGCCATGGGACCGCCGTGGATCGCGTAGACGATGCGGTTGTCTGAACGGAACCACATCTCGTAGCGCCACTTTTCGGGAGCACCAGTCTCGGGGTTCTCGGCATCGTAGTCGTAGAGCAGGTGGAGGTTGTCAATGTCATTCTTGAAGGCTTCGCGGACCTTTTCGTCGTTTCGTGGCCAGAGCATGGTGGACTTGTGGACTTGTGCTTGTATGATAGATCACGGAGAGATGCAAGAGATGCAAAGATGTCTGGGATGGAAGCGGTATGGCAGACTTGTGGTGAAACAGACAAGAAGGCTGGCCTATATATGTTTTGTCGAACGAGGTGCTTGCACCTGGATCATACTGCGCTCTGGCATGGCAAACACGGAAACAGTGGCATATGAAGAGCACAAATCCCGACGCCTTGCAACCGAGCAAGAAGCTCTGCTAGCACTACATGCTGGGATTGGGATTGGGATTGCTCTAGCAAGCCTGAGCGAACGAACAACACAACAAAGTGGCCTTGCGTGATTCTACAGGGTGCGTTGCCGGTCATGGAAGCAAGAGAATGCTCCGATATGCATTCCAGTTTCGCGACACTGTTACGTCAATGCACATGTCGGTTCAGACGCACGAGTCTAGCTCGAACAGCTCAGCCCGCACCTGCGACGATCCAGCGGCTCTCGCACGGGAGCCTTCTGCCCACTTGACACGTACGAAACCACTCCAGATTCGCCCACGCTGTGGTTCATCCATGTCATGGTTTGCACACTACCTGCCGAATCAAACTGCCCCATGCTCGAGCCCGCATGATATTTCGAACCAGTTAACCACATGTTGTCACGGAGTACTCGTCATCACGATGGCCACGATTGAAGGTGTGGGATAAGTGTGGTTTTCCTCGGTGTTCAACGGTGGTCCCCACCGACGCTGGACACAAGCCGGCATGTTTCGGCGGGTTTCGGCGGGTTTCGGCGGGTTTCGGCCTTGACTTATCGCCGCCCCGATCAGAGTCTCCCGATTAACACCGTTCCTGGGCAAATCGGCTTGGTAACCCACACACGACTCAGCCGTGAACTTGTGTCCATCAAGTGACTCGTATACCATCACGTTGATCGTGATCCCCTCCTTCACAGCCTCATCGATGAGCGCAGCTAGCACTTCCGTCTCGCCATCGGCGTCGCATCTGGGTGCGGACCCCAAGATCGTGCGACGACTCTCGCAGGTGTCCAACATCATCCTGGTTCTCTCTGGCAAAGGCGGTGTGGGAAAGTCGTCGGTCTCTGCACAACTTGCACTTTCGCTCTCGTCGTCCCAGATCCAAGGCGAGGGTAGGCAGGCCAAGGTGGGACTTCTGGATGTGGATCTTACGGGCCCTTCGATCCCTCGAATGCTCGGGCTGGATGGTGCGACGGTGAAGCAGAGCACGGATGGATGGGTTCCGGTATACACAGACGCTTCGCAGCAGTTGGCGGTCATGTCGGTCGGATTCCTGCTCAGATCCAAGAACGATTCGGTGGTGTGGAGGGGTCCCAAGAAGAATGCCATGATCAACCAGTTTCTTGGGGATGTAAGATGGGGACAGCTCGACTACTTGATCATCGATACTCCGCCGGGGACGTCGGATGAGCATATCAGTATCTTGGAGTATTTGCGGACGTTTGATCCGGCAGCGGTGATGGTGACAACACCGCAAGCAGTTAGTTTGGCGGACAACTTGCGAAGCCTTGATTTCTGTCGCAAGACTTCACTACCGGTGCTGGGGTTGATCGAAAACATGTCTGGATACATCTGTCCACACTGCAAGGACTGCACCAACGTATGGGGCAAAGGCGGAGGCGAAGCACTCGCCAAAAGAGAAGCCATCCACTTCCTAGGGCGCATCCCGATCGATGCTGGACTCGTGCGCGTGTTAGACGATGCAAAGGAAGACGCGCAACAGCAGCTCCAGCAGCAGCTCCAGCAGCAGCTCGACTCGACCTCGCTCTTAGACAAGAAGCCAGCTGCCATCGACCAGCCTCTCGAAGCGTCAGCAACACCAGCACCAGCATCCGACACCGCCGACGCAACCCCAGCAGGAACCATTCTCTCGAGAACAACAATACAGCGCTACAAGGACAGTCTCACGTTTGCCATCTTCCAAGACATCACCGACCAGATTCGCCATCTCGCCGCAAAGCACAAGACTGACTCCGCCACCGCATCCACGTCTGCGCCACCCTCATAGTCTCAACCCCAACCCCACACAACCCCCTAGACAATACCAACCCACCCTACGCTTAAGCTCTGCACGGAGACCGTGGTCGATCAAGCTCGCCACTGGAACGGATGTGTGCATGGTGGGTGCGGGCATGCGAGCGACCTTGGGAGCTGCTTGCTCTGCAAACGTGTGGGGCATGAAGGGCATGTGATTGGAAGCATGTGTGCATATGACAAACGATACTGGTACAGTTGTGTGCAAGCGACAGGGATCGGTACGGTGACGGTGTGTGTATGATGGTGAAGCCCATGACCATGCGTGACGCGCGTAATGGTGCGAGATGTGGCTGAAGACGGCTAGCTGGTTGGTTGGTTTTGGGAGTTGCAAGAGTGACTTGGACGCGAAATATGCAAAGAACAGCGGCTGAGGCCTGAGTGAGGGTGAAAGTGAAACAAGCGAAGCAAGTAAAGCAAGTAAAGCAGACGAAACAAAGAAAGTGTCCAGTCAAGGTTCGAGTGATGGTGCAAGAGGCAAGAGGCAAGCGGCTCAGCTTCGGCAGACCCATAGACGAGGGGAGGCGTGACGCTGCATCGTCCACTTGACACGCCTCATCGGCTGATGGACGTGGCGCGAGACGGGACGAGCACAGCGGTGTGAGGTGCGGCGCTGTGATCGCTGCCATCCGAATCGAGCAATCCACTGACCGACGAGTTTCTGCTGGTGCCAACCGCGCTGTGCGCCACTGCGAGACGCGTGGGGTTCGACGTGACCAACTCGGGCGAAGGCGACCGGCTCATCATTCGTGGGCTCGCCCAGGCTGGGTTGGCGTGCGCACCTGCCGCGAAGCTAGGCGTGGTGAGCGGCTGAAGCGGATTGCCTGCCATGTTGCTGAACGAGCCAATGCGGCTGGTGGCGTTGCTCTCCAAGTAGCTGTGCTCGGCGCTGCTGCTGCTCACCTCGTACACCGAAAACGTCGAGTCGCGTCGGCTAGATGCTTGCTGCAACGGGTGGCTATACGACTCTCGTTTGGCGTACCTGTTGGCGTGCGCGCGATCCATCGACTGAGGATGCAGTGCAATCTCTTGGTCTTGTCGGCCGCTGCGCGTGCGCTGCAGATCGGCTCCCTTGCCAATCGAGCTGGTACGTGCGAGGTGGCGCGTGCCAAAGCTGTGTCGTCGCTTTCCTCCGTTGCGCAACCAAGTGGGCTCGTGGGTTGCGGTGATCGGATACCTCGCTCGCTCCGACATGGTCGCGTCTCGTGCGTTGACGTGGAACGACGACGAGCCGCTGCTCGAGTCGTTCGAGTTGAGCAGTGGCACCTGGAAGCCGCTCGAGCTCGATCGATATGACTTGTCCGTATGCTTGCGCGCTTCCGCAAGCGAGAAAGAGGTGCCGCGGTAGCCGTGCGCAGGTCGCTTGCCCGAGAGCGCTGCTGATTCGACAGGTGTCAAGCTACCGCGAGAGTTGCGTCCGACCCGGCGTGGTGGCTTGTTGGGTGGGAAGCGTCGTGCGTGCGCATGTAGCGGTGTTCTGCCTCCCGAAGGGCTTCCGCTTGGGCTTCCTCGAGGGCTGATAGCGCCACGGACGCGCAGATCTTGTCGAGCCCGTTCTCTTTCTTGTAGTACGATGCGGGACGATCTCGACATGCACGACGGCACTAGGATGCGTAGCATGGCGATCACGAGTCCCACCACAGCAGCACCCAGCCCTCCAAAGATGAGCAACAGTGGAGACAGCGGAACCGTAGTGTTGCCAAGCGGAATGTAATTGTCGCCCTTCATGATGGCACGTCTCTGCAACGTTCCCGCAGCGTCCGGTGCGAACACAGAGGCGCCGTCTCGAACTGGGATGGCCGAGGCACACAAGACGCTCGCCAATATTAACAAGCCCGCGTGGGCTGTTTTGGACGACGCCATCATGCCGTGGGAATGCAAACACACACTTGTGAGCAAGCGTTCCACCAGGTTGATGGGGATCACCAGGAGAGAGCTGGTATTGGATCGGCCCGGAATTCGACCGTCAGAGTTTCGTGTAGTCGCAGCCAGCGTGGTTGCGAGGAAGGGGCGTCCGTCTATGGGGATCCGATCATATATCTAATCGTGTGGGTCGCCCGATGGACAGTAGTGGTGCGGTGTTGTTGTGGAAGGGGTTGAGGCTGGCTGCGCTTCGCAAAGAGATGCGGAAGGAGTGGGGGGAGGGGGAGGGGGAGGGGGAGGGGGAGAAGACTAATGAAGTGGAGCTGCGCGTCTGCACAGGTTGTTGCACTGCCCTGTACGTCAGCTTCGGTCCGGACAACCTACCGCCTTGTACTTTGTGAGCGTGTAAGAAAAGCGAAACCTTGAGGGATTCTGCTCAGAGTCAAGGTGAGAGATGTTGTCGAACGAATATGCGTGCCAAGACGGAGATTAGCGTATTGGGCACTGAAGAGAGGTAAAAGTTTGGCGCGAAAGGTGCGGTAGCTTGGAGCGATTGTGTTGAAACGAGCACAAGGGGACACTTGGATGAGCCAAGCAGATGTGGTGATGCCGAGCGATAGATGTGCGCAAGCTGCACGGAGCAGAGTCGGTGGTAGATGCAGAAGGGTGGGCGAGCTCCAACTCAATGTTTGAGGATGCTGCTGCTGGTGCAAAGATAGAGTGTTGCTTCAGGCGGTGCGGTCGAGGTAAGCGTGTCCAAGTGCAGAGCGTCTCTAAAGTGATCGCACGGAGCGGGGCTTGGCGAGATGAAGCCTGAGCGCAGGATAAGGTTGATGAGATGCGGACAGTCGAATCGATGCGCCGAGTACGCGTAGAGCTTATTGGAGAAGCTGTTCAACGAGACGAGTTGGAGACGAGGAAGGGGGATGGGGACGGGGACGGGGATGGGGATGGGGATGGGGATGGGTGAGTGGAAAGAAGATGGGCAAGGTCAAGAAGGTAAGGAAAGGTGTGTAGCCGATGGTGGAGAGGGGAGATGCACCGTACCGTCAAAGTGGATCGAGGGCGGAAGGCAGTGCAGAGGGCATTGGCAGAAGCAGGTTTGGATTTGCAACGCAAAGTGGGGCAGCAGTCGAGCGCAGGCGTTGTTGCGAAGCTTGGTTGAGGAGAGCGAGAAGCCAAATGAACCCATAAGCTAAGTGAGGTCCAACCGTCGCGGAAGGCGGTGCGGTAGGTAGAGTACATACAGTATGGCGAGGCCTGAGCCAAACAAACGCTCTGGAAAAGGTGAATTGGCAACTGCGGCGTCTAAACCCAGAGCCACACTGGGCGCATCACTGGGCGCATCACTGAGAGTAGTGTCAGATGGCACGCCGTCGATGCTTCAGCACTTGGGCATTCGATTCGGAAGTGCACCAGACTGCTTTTGCATCCTTGCGTCAGAGCGACTACCAGCCAGAGTCGAGCCAGGAGTCAGCAGTCGTCCCATTTGAAACAGTTGTGTGCGTGTGTGTTTGCGTGTGTGTGTGCGTGTGTGTGTGCGTGTGTGTGTGTGTGTATGTGTGTTGGATGCGTCGTTGCGCAGCGTCGAGACATCCATGCACTGTGTGGGTGAATCCCACTCACGCATGCATGCATCTAGCAAACCATTCAAAGCGATCCAGCATTCCAAGTCCAGCTCGAGCAAGTCTCGCTCGCCCTTGGTCATTGCGGCCTGTCACCACTAGCTGCGTTCATGCGTTTGGACTCGTGGCTAAACCGCTGCATCCAGCACAATAGCTGTCGCGATGTTTTAATTGTCGCTCCTCAATGAACAGAGATGATGGCACCAAGCTCTTCGTCTGCGGAAAAAAAGGCCACGATACAGAATGGTTCTGGGCACGCAAACAGGTCCAGTCTCGCTGCGTCATGGACAAAGTGAGCCGTAGCAGTGAGAAAAGCACAACAAAATGAACTCCTTTTTTTTTCTTTTTCTTTTTTTCTTCCCATTTGGTTTGTTTTGTTTTTTGTTTTTTGTTTTTGTTTTTTGTTTTTGTTTTTGTTTTGGTCGGCCTCCATGCACTGGAGCGAGGCCGCAAGATGTGACAGTTCCAGATGCAAGAGGCGTGTGGCCGAATGCCAGCGATGCGTGACGCCGTTTTTGGAAGCGGTTTGCATGCGATTAGCAAGTTTAGTTTCAGAAATCATTTGGCAAATTCCGCGGTTTGCTGCTGTGATGCAGAGGGGGGGTGGGGGGGAACACTCGATACCATTGTGTCTTGACAACCTCAACCGACTGCATGAAGGTGTACAACGCCAGGTTCCAAGTCATCCTGCGCATCAACCGCTGCGTGGCGTACCTATGACGACTTGGTGTATCTGGAGAGAGCAATGCAGGAGCGTGGGTATCAAATGGGCAATTTTTGGCGGTTGTATATTTCGTCGAGGTGACCACGATCTGCACAGGCGTCAAATCCCCAGAGCGCGAAGATCGCTGCCAACCACTCCTAATCGAGACGAGCAGGTTCGAGATGAAATGACGCAGACAGCACAGTCCAAAATAGGGGTCTGACGCGCTCGAGTGTCTCGTCCCCCTCGGCAAAACATTAGCGACCCTGGGATGCTGTGGTCCTGGGGTTCTGTGGTCCTGTATCTCGTTCTGCACCGCTCTCCTGACAGGGGACGATGATTTTGGCCAACGCGCTCGCATTCATCGTGCATTCTGTCAGAAGGCGGGAGTCGAAGCAGAAGCAATGTTTTTTTTTTTTTTTTGTTTTTTTTGTTTTTTTTGTTTTTTTTGTTTTTTGTTTTGTTTTTTGTTTTGTTTTTTTTTCTGTGCTGATATCAGGCTCGGAGAAGCGACTGGAAGGCTGGGAGAGAAAGGGCGAACAAAGCAGTGGCGCGCTGGCAGTCGGGCTCAACCTCGGAGGGTTCACGAGCAGGTGTCGGTCAGACATGCGCACGCGAGCCATTGTCGGTTTTCGTGCTTTGCCAAGCGGTTTGAAAATGCTTCTGAAATTCTCGCTTCGTTGCTCCCAAACCCGCCCCCCGTTCTCGAGAAAATCGCGTTTGGCACCATCACCGCATCGTGCGGCTCGTCTTGCACCATCCGTCGCTATCAGCATCCATTCTCCCGTGTCCTGGCGTCAGTCCACGGCTTGCCTCGCCGCTACGGCTCGAGTTCAAAGTCAGACCACCAGCTAGACGTTGAACATCGGTTCTTGAAACTGCGCCAACTGGCATCGCTCGTCAATTCCTCTCGCCTTGGACAAGTCGTTCGGTTTCATCGACTCCCGAGAGACTCCTTTCTTGACTGTACTTTACAGTACTCTACTGTACCGTGCTGCCTTCCAGCCCTCGCGACCGTCAGACTTGGACACCTCTGCAGTTCCCATCTTGGCTCGCGACAAAGTCTTTGTTCGCCATCGGACTTTGAATGCGCTTGGCAATCACGAATTTTCCCTTCCGTTTCGTCCTCGCCTTTCTTTTCCACTCCGCCCCAAGCTACACGCCGTGCACATAGCGTTTTCAGGTACGAGATAATGAGACCTGGGGAGCGGTAGGTAAACGGTGCAGATAACAATGCTGTACGTGAGGCGCTTGTCAGCGCAAGCTCTGCCCTACAGCCCCTCGACCACACCTTTTCGTCTCGTTGTTAATGAACGATTTGCCCGCAGCTTGGCTCTTGCTGCACCTCAGAGTCCAGTCTGTAGGACCAGAGCGGGGTTCTCGTAATGTCGAGCAAGCATCTACTTGCCACGCATTTTGCCTACGACGCACCTCCTTGATAGGTTCCACTTGAGCGTCTCGTGCAGCTGGTCTCGACCCCAAGGCTTCGAACCGGTTAGTGTTCGCTTCCTTTTGCATCTCAGTTCGACGATGCTCTCTCGCATTTGGGGGCCGGCGGCCAAGCTTGCTGGCGGTGCTCGAATCGCGAATTTTCTGCATCGTGTTTGCCCACATTGAGCAAAGTGCCGCCGGTGCGGACGCGCCAGATCGGAATGCAGATTTGGGGTACAGTTGCGTGCAGTATTTTGGATCTTTTGGATCGACTCACTTGGAAATCGAACGCGACTCCACCTTCTCTCGCTCGAGCCTTGTCTATCACCTCGGCTGGTACAATGGTATGATGGACTGAACCACCCCGAACCCAGTTCATCCGAATCGTGTGTCCACCGGCGGGGCAGTGTGCCAGCTGACCTTCCATGCGGCTTACCAAAAAGGGTCCCTTCTTTTCGCTGCGGACGTGACCATCCCGAACGTATCCGACCCATGACAGTGATGCATGAGCACATCCATATGGTACAAGACGATCGAAAGCTGACTGATTGGTCGGATTGGTCGGGAGGCGTGTTCCCCCACCCGACCGCCGTGTAAACGTCTGCTGTTGGCCAAATATGTTCCTCACCGTGATCGCATGCCAAAGAGTGATCCAGGCGAAATGCAGCACGAAGATGTGAGCAACGATCCATCCGGTGATTTCGCCAAACACACCTTTGGATTTGCAGACAATCAACTTGTTTTTGACACAGATCATACCCCAGTGCAGCCCATGCCGCTGCTGTGAAACACAGGCTGCCAATCTGACCGAAAGGCATCCGCCCTCATCTCTACTCACCGGGCTTATGTGAACATTGCGGCTTCGGTCTCAACCAGCCGCGGTTCGTTCTTCGCCACTTGCTGAGATGGCGGAGAAGCTGCTTGCTTTCCAACCTTTCCAATCACCGACCTTGTTATCAGCGGAACAGCCTTCTCCGCCATTGTCTTCGACCAGGAGGGTCGTTCTTTTGAACAGAGTGACACACAGTCCGGCACGGTAATTGCCCTCCTAAACGAAGAGCCCTTCGTTTCGCGACGCTGCTTGTGTGTTTCCCCCTCTTGATTGGAGAATGCCAATATCTATACGCAGCCTAGCCAAGCTCCGCATCGCACAAGAATTGGTCTGGGCTTGAATTCGGGACCTTGCAGGTTGGTTCTGTCGCGTGGTTAGTGATAGCAGCAAAACTCCGCGGCGGAATGCTTGCAACCTGCAACCGCAACGTCCTGACCAGGGCTCAGGGTGAAGGCTGACAATGAGAATTTTAAAAGACCGCAAGGTCGTCGTTTGGATGTCCACATGGCGGACAATTTCCTCGGCGGGTGTAAGATCTACCGAACGAGCTCTTTGTGAGACCGAGGCATGCCTACATTTTGTCCTTGTCGACTTGGATCAACTCTGCTGGTTCGCGCCAAGACTCTTGGCGAGCAACTCCTTCTTCTCTCCAGCCAAAAAGGGCTCCGGGAATGGAGCAGCCGCATTGCCCCTCGGTCATGTCGGCGTCCGAGTCCATGCAAACTACACCTGCACATCCTGTGGTGTGGGCTTTGCAGTCGACTGTCGGAACGGCTGCATGGACTGTACGTAAAAGTCGCCGAACTGTAGCCATGGAATCGCGACGCCGCCACGTTGGTGGGCGGAATTCCGAACTTGTAGACACCTGCCACGCGGTCACATGCATTCGTATGATGACGCTGGCGCTCTTCCCATAGCGCCGTTCGCCATAGCCCGGCCTGGAAAGATGGACTGTACAGTACCAGTGACGAGTTTCTCAGCGCGGGGGAAACGGAACTCGGATGGGGGTTGGTTTCGTATCGTATCCATCGCAATCGCAACTACGCGACCGTGTTCGCTTACATGTTCGTATCAGCAACCGTGTCTTGGCTGCCCTCGCGACCCTTATAGCACATGTCATGCGCAACACTTCCGAACCTCCCCTAGTATCGCCGCCATTGTTCGATGGGGATGTCGCCAAGCCACCACGCCGTTGTGTAGTCATCCTATCATATGCCAGCGTTGTGTGCCCGCTAGGCTGCAGTGCTTCGTCACTAATTGCAAGCTCGGGCATCAGAACTCGGTTTCTTTTGAGTGAAGGTGGTAGGCTTCGTCGACACTACGCAGCCGATACGGTGGGGCCGGTGGGAACAGTGCGATGCTTGGGCATGATGTCATCTTCGGATTCGAGCGTGGCAGGGAGGTTGGTGCAACTGACAATCTCACACACAGTAAACCACTGGTCGAGCATCTCCCGATCGCCACAGTCCCGATTGGGTCTACTTTTCCGAGCCGACATTTATCGATGCTTTATTTATATAATTGCGTAAATCTCAAGTGCAAGTGCAGCCACTGCTGTCTTGTGGTCGGTGACACCACCGGCTCGAACAGGACGAGTGCCGAAAAGCTCGGATTCATGTCGGCACAGAACACCCGGGCTGTGGACTGCACCGGGAATCGGAGTCGGAGTCGTGAGAAGGGGGTGAGCGGTGAACTGGCACGACATATTTGTTAAGCCGAACGAATGTGCAATCTCGCACGAAATGCTAGCTTCACGTGACCTGGTGCGCCCAGTCCAACTGTTCCTCCTGTACGGTTCGGCTCCACGTCGACGCCGAATTCGTGGCCAATGTCGTATTTCACAACCCTCTTCATCATCCAAGCGGCTCGAGCTGGCATCTGAAGCTAACAGTCTCGCGACACAGCAAATCTATACCCACCCCCACGAGCTGTAAGCTGGGAGAATCGCACGTGCATCCGAATCACTGTGCGCCAACGACGCGGACACAAAGCTGCAAGTAAAACTGCAAGTCGTTCCACACTCGTCCTGCATTTCGACTACACAACGTATCGGACTCGCCCAAGCCTCGTCACAACGCCAAGCAGACGCCTTCCCCAAAGCTCGCGCCGTTTACGCAGTACCACTACGGTTCGAAGCCGAGCTCAGGATCCAAACCGACTTCACAGCATAGACAGGATTGGGCGAGGAATACACCATCTTGGAGAGTTGCAGACATGCTCGGCCGTTCGCATCTGCTGCTTCTGGTCATCTCGCTGCTGCTCGCAGTGCGCTCTGCATCCGCGCTCTACTTTTATCTCGAACCGGATACCCCCAAGTGCTTCCTTGAAGAGCTTCCCAATGACACTGTCGTGGTTGGTCACTACATGACCGAGGAATGGGATACCGTGCTCCAGCGGTTTGTCGTCAAGGACGACATGGGTATTCACGTCTCTGTGCGCGAAGTCAAAGATGATCACGTCGTTACCTCCTCCCGTGGTCCACCGGAAGGAAAGTTTGCGTTCACATCGCACGAGGCAGGAGACCATCGCATCTGCATGCTGGCCAAATTCGACGCTCGTACCGCCGTCCAAGTACGCATGCATCTCGACATTGTCATCGGCGACGCCAAACCGGACAACTCGCACAAGGACAAGGCGCACGTCAACGATCTCGCACAGCGCGTACGGGACCTCAACGCAAAGCTCAGAGACATCCGAAAGGAACAGCAGTATCAGAGAGAACGCGAGGCCCAGTTCAGAGATCTCTCCGAACTCACAAACTCCCGCGCCCTGTGGTGGAGCTCCGTGCAACTTGTCACACTCCTCGGCGCATGTGTTTGGCAGCTTCGTCATCTCCGTGTAAGTTTCAACCCATGCCGTAACAAAAGCCAGTTTGGAAGAGCGATCTCTGGTGTAACAACCATTACTGATATTCAGGTTTGCCTCTCGTTCCCCGCGTTGGGAATTGCAGGGTTTCTTCGAGGACAAGAAGCTCCGTTGAACATCTTGCATGTACGGTGGAGGGCCATCAGCTTGCCAGCCATGCCCGCTCATTTGCTTTGCATTCAAAATGTTTATCAATTGCACATCTGCCCACTATGCCACGTTCGACCTGCCCATGGCAACTTGGGATGAAATCTGCTTTCTGAGCCGGAAAAAATACACCTTTTGAGTGGAGAAGCTATTCGTCCTCTTCGCCCAAGACAAACTGTTCCTGATCGGAATCGCGCTTCTTCGGCGCAGCACTGCTGGAGGAGGCGGACATTGGAAGCGACTCGGATTCCGGATCTGGGATGGAGTCTTGGTAGCCGAGGTGCGAGTACGATGCATCTGCCTGCTGTCTTGGCCTTGCACGGCGTCTGGTGTACGAAGCTAGACCAAGTCGGGAGGCGAGAGGATCCGTGTGTGACGAAAGGATGGTCCACTTGTCTTGGAGCCACTCGTATGCTTCTTTGAGCAAGATTTCGAGTTCGCCTCCGCCGAAGCCCGTTTCGACGTGCGGTCCAGCGAGGCTGTTGGATGACGCGGTGGAGGGTAGAGCTGCAGTGCGGGCCGTTGCTTCGGCTTTCTCCTGGAGCGCGATCCGCTTGAGCACGTCTTTGACCGTGACGAGACCCGACAGTTTCCCGTACTCGACGACGAGGATGACTCGCGGGCCGAGGTTCTTGAACATGTCCATGACGGTTTCGAGCGCCATACCCGGCTGAACCAGGAGCGGGGTTGGGTCGATCCAGCCCGCCAGCTCCAGCACATCGGACTCACCTTCGCCGTCTACTCCACCTCCTGCATCGCCGAGGATAGGGTCATCGTCGCCATCGCCTGCATCTGCTGCTGCGCCTCGATACGATGTGTCTGCGTCTTGTCCGTCGTCATCGCCATCTTCATCGCCATCGAGTTTGCCGATCAGCGATTCGGATTCGTGTCGCCGCTGCAAAGCACGGACACTGCCGGTGATACCAGCGTTGCCGCTGCCAGTGCCGAGTCCAAGCGCGGATCCGGCGCCCGTGGCTCCACTCAGCCGACTCAACATGTCTTCGCGGATCGCACGGTCTGCAGCTGCTGTAGTCGGAAGAGACGATACTGTAAGGAGATCCTGTTGCTGCGAACGATGACGCGATCCAGATCCATCAGCTGCTGCCACAACGTTGGGTCCGACGCTGAACAGACACGTGGCATCGGACGCAAGAGCTCTGGCCCTTCGCGCCTTGCCAATCGCATAACGCAGCTCGACTTTCCCAACGTAGCCCAGAAGCGTAGCATCTTCCTTGCTCTGCACGAGCGGGAAACCTTTGTACGTGCCATCGGCCAACTTACTCTCGAGCTCTCCGAGCTTCATACCCGCAGCATACAGCACCTCGGGGTTCACCCGCATCACATCGCTAACGGGGACGCCGAAACTGTGATCCTCCTTGTCGAGGAAGGGGTAGCCCGAGAACTTGATCATCTGCTCTGCAATGCCGCCCCGCGAGAACCAGTCAGCGACACCCTTGGTGATACCGACGACAATCATGGTGGGCAGGATGTAGGTGAGTGCGCCAGTAAGCTCAAACATGATGACGACCACAGCGACGGTGATACGAGTGACACCAGCAAGCGCCGCGGCCGCACCGAGGAAAGCGTAGGTGCCTGGGGTGATGCAAGGCACGTCCGGCTGACAGGCCGAGAAGAGCGACCAGTGCGGGAAGGCGTTGTACAGAGCCTTGACCAGGATGCCCACCATGCGGCCAAAGGTGGCACCGATCGCCATGGAGGGTACAAAGATACCTGCAGGAACCTTGCAGCCGTACGAGATGATGACGAGCGCGGTACGCAGCACAGTGGCAAGAAGAAGCGAGTTGACCATGCGCCACTGTGCCCAGCTCTGGCAGAGATTGTCGTAGTCGCCCCCGCCTTCGCACTCGCGGAAGAGGATTTCGAGCGATTCGGTCATGTCGATGCGCAGGAACTTGTTTGCATAGCCGATAAAGGCGGTTAGCGTAGCAAGAAGGACCACCTCGCTGACACCGTGCTTGGCAAGGTAGTTTCGGCGGAAAGACTGTACCTGCAGGTTGTACTTGATGACAAACGCGCCGTAGAGACCACCAAAGATGCCAATGAGGATGTAAAAGATGATCTCAAAGTAGTGCCAGTCGCGATCGTACGAGACCTGGAAAAGGACGAGCTTGCCGGTGCGGAAGGGATTCATAAAGGAGAGCGTGACGGTGGCGGCGAGTGCGCACAGGAAGGAGCGCCACATGGTGGAGGCAGGGAAGTTGTACGCCATCTCCTCGAGCGAGAAGAGCACACCGCCGATGGGGGAGCCGAAAGCGACCGCTACGCCGGCAGCAGACGACGCGGTGAGCAGCTCGCGCATCTTGGCCTGGCTGCGATTGAAGGATCGGAAGAAGCTTGCCACAACATTGCCGATGCAACATGCCACGTGTACAGCAGGACCTTCCTTTCCGACGCTGAGGCCCGAGGCGATAGCGAGGGGCAACGTTAGACTCTTGATGGCGAGCGTCCAGAAGCCGAGGTAGCCGTTGATGACGAATCCAGCAAGGATGCACTTGATCTCCGAGATACCGCTGCCGGCTGCATAGGGGGCAAAGGACTTGACGAGGTGTGCGCAAACAAAGGAGAGAAGGGCGGCGAAGAGGATGTAAATGATCCAAGCCGGGAAGGTCCAATGTGACCAGGGGACCCAATCGGTGCATGTCTCGCTCAGATCGCCAGCGCCAGAGGCTAGCCGCTCGGCACGGGATATCAGGCGCAGTCCAGTTCCGAATCCGTCGTGGAAGACGTCTTGCGCGGATCTCGACCACAAAGCATGATCCGGGATGGCGCGTATGGTGAGGTTGAAGGCTTCCCGAGCTGCGGCTGTAGCAGTTGCTGCTGCGGCGGCTGCAGAAGACGAGAGTGCAGCTGCGGCATCCGTTGGTGTTGCTGCTCCGGGGGAAGCAGTGACGGTTACGGTTGTAGTGGCGAGTGCCTTTGCTGCAGCGGGGAGAGGAGCACCACCGGGCCCTGCCTGATCCATCATCTCCCAGCAGCAGAACTTCTGGTTGAACCACCAGCCAGACTTGCAGTAGCCTTGCTTGAGGTCCGAAGCCCATTCGGTAGCCAAGCTGATGACACCCATGTTGAGGCCGATGAGGATGCCTACGAGCACGATCAAGCCGCTATCTGTGAATGCGGACAATGCGCTTTTGACGATCCCCCACAGAAGCCACGCTCTCCTGCCCCACGGCCCTCTCGACCACCACCGAGGTGGCACACCACCCCTTCCGAAGCCGAGATGACCCCAAGCAGCATCTGAATTCGCACGGTTGGAGCCATTGGCGAGATGTGAGTTGGAGGAAGAGACAAAGTGGGCAGATGCAGCTTGGCGTTCGCGAGCTAGACGGTTGCGCTCACGCGTGTTGTCGACAACCCAATCTACGGTGGAGAAGGACTCATATCTGCGAATCTCGCCGAGCGCTTCGTCGTCCTCGACGGCTGCTTTGGAAGTGTATCCGCCGCTGCGACGTGATGAACTTGGGAAAAAGGCAGCTGTTGGTGAGGGCGTCAGCGCGGTGGATTTGGTGTGGGGTGAAGCGTTCATGTCGAGGCTGATAGCATTGCGTGCGCGCCACACCCCTGGTCGACTCTAAAGAAGCGTGCGAGATGTAGGTTGTATGTGGCAGGTGGCGTTCAGAGAGAACAGACGGGTGACAGACGTCGAGAGGAAGCAAGTTGGAGGTGGTGGTCACGGTTGGAAGAGGCAGAAGTGGAATTCCGACTTTGGATGGCGATTTGGGCCAAAAGGCCGAGCGTTGTTGCCTGCAGCGAGCGAGCAAACACAGCCAAAGAGATACCGTACAGTGCAGTGCAGTACAATACAGTGCAGTACAGTACAATCGTGAGTACAGTACAGTACAGTACAGTACAGTACAGTGCAGTACACAGCTTACGCTTGAGCATGGGCATGTGCACGCGTCAAAAGCGTCCCGAACTCACCGGCCATGCTTGGTGCGTTTCCTGGCTTTGGACTGCTCATCCCAACACGCTGTCCAGGCTCAGATCTCATCAATGCGACATCGTTGTACAGTATGCTTTAGTTGCACTCTGAATCGCTACTTGCAGCTGCTACCTAGCTCATCGGCGTGGTCCAACGCTGTGCCGTTGTCCATCGTCGTCCCGGCGCCTGTCTCTGTTCTTGCGATCGTCACCATCCGCTCGTTCAGAGCGACCGTGATCATGTCGACCAGATCCAGAGTCTCGGTGGCGTCTACCGTCCTCATCATGCCTTTTGTGACTCTGCCTGTCCTCGTCATGTCTCTTTCTACTACGCTCGTCGTCTGCACGACTGCGTCCACCTGAATATCGGCTGTCTCGCTCCCCTTTTCGCTTCCGCTCATCGCGCCTCGAGCTCGTCTCGCCGTGGCGCGACGAGGGCGCATCTTCTCTTCGCGACCTTGAATCGTCCTCCTCATCTCGTCGTGACCTCTTGTGCTCCCGTTCTCGATCCTCCTCGCCGTGGTGTCGGCCAGCGCGCTCGTCGAATTGACGATCTCGTTCACGGTGGCTACTATGACGTGAAGAGCCTCCACGGTCTCTGCTGTCTCGTCCGTCAGAGCCTGCTTGCCACCTGTCATCTCTCCTGTCATCTCTCCTGTCACGACTGCTCGCACCATTCTGGTACTTGCGCTCTCTTGGATGGTACAAGTCTGTCCGTGCTGGTGCATGCGATTCGCCCGACTGATCATGCCCCTTTGGAGGCTGCCTGCCACCGTTTCTCTTCTTGACCCAATCGCCATGCAAACGACTCACGCTCTGGGAAAAGTCGACCCAAATCCTTCGATCGTCGACGAGGACATTCTGCATTTTGAAATACGCACGCTCGGCATCGTCCTTCTGGTCGAACTCGATAAACGCATACTGCAGCGAATCGCCCGTCTTCTTGTCCTTGATCACCTCACACGACAGAATCTTGCCGAACCGCGAAAAGATGAGCTCGAGGTCATCGCTGCGTGTGACCGGGTTGAGCTTGCATACAAAGAGAATGTTCTCTGGCGGACGGATCTCGGCAAAGGGCAAGTCGCCGACCATTTCCAGTGTGAGCGCCGCCGCGGTGGTGTCGGCGTTGCGCCGGCTTTCTTCCTTTTCCGCTTCATCGCGTTCTTCAGTGACGTCTTCGTCGTCAGCAAGCCGAAGCGCGCGGACTTGGGACGGAGTCGGGGAAGGTGATCGTGACGGCGGCACAAACCCATCCGGATCGGGAAACGGGTCTTCCAGAACGACGACGTGTCGAATACGGATGTCCTTGAGCGGCCTCTTCTGGCCATCCGTAAAGGCCTCGTTGATCATATCCAGCGTTCCGCCGGGCTCGTGACCTTCGACCACGATTCCAAACGGTGCATGCTTGCCATCGAGATATTCGATCTCGTCTTTCAGCGTGATGAAGAACTGCGATCCTGCCACGAGTGCGCCTCGCTCGTCTCCTTCCTCGTCCTCAGAGCCCTTGACATGCTTACGGAAGCAGGCGAATGAGACGGTCCCCTTCTTGGTGTGGGTGAGCTGATCGCCAGGCGTCTCGGGATGGAAGAAGGTGTCGCCGAGCCTGTCTCGAGAAGTGGATGGCAGCTGCGACCAGATGGTTGCACCGCCTTTTCCCGTGTTGGTGGGATCGCCCGTCTGAGCCAAAAAGTCTCTTTCGACGCTGAAGAAAGCATTGAGCTTGTAGTAGTGCTTGGAGCAGAGCTTGAGGAAGTTGGTGCAGGAGCGTGGCGCCAGCTCGGTGTGCAGGTCGATGACAATGTCGCCCAGAGACGTCTCCAGGAGCACACTCATCGCGGGGCTGTACCAGCTGGATTCGAGTGCACACTAGGCGCTGGGAGTGCAGCCGAGCGAGCGGTAACAGTGGTGTGCGGAACGGTGCCAAGGTAGCAGAGCAAGGGTGAATTACGAATCACGAGTGTGTTCGCATTCAATCCAAGTCGTCAAAAATTCGCGGCTCAGCAGTCTCGAGCGCGTTGACGCCACCAACCAAGTCGTGAGTGGAGGAGCAAGCCAAACCTCCAGACCGCCCGCCCGCCACCAACACGTCTCTGCGGATCCGTGTCTATGATGCCACGGCCTCAAGCCCTCATCTCATCGAATGCACGCGTACGAGTCTCTAGTCCAAACGTGTTCGATTGCTATATGGAGTGGAGCATTCGAGTGTGTGAGTGGGTGTGTATCGCACCCCTCAGATTCAGGCCTCACGGTCTACAACTTCAAAGAGAGTCATCGCTATGGAGCACGTGTCCAAGCGCTCTGCGGATCTGCTTCAGTGGACATGGGGCTTCAATCGGTAGGAATCTTCGGTGGCGGGCTGGCCCTTGAACATAGCGGCCAGCTGCGAGTACTCCTGGTCATTGTCGACGTGGACAAAGTATTCGAGCTGGTGTGAGGTTCCAGCCGCTGCCTCGTCCTTTCGCTTCTGTCGCTGCGCATTTTCGATCCTCGCCTTGTCCTTGGATGCGGTCTCGTAGTCGCCGGTGCGGATACCGTTGGCCACTGTCTTCCAGACGTTGCGGCTCTCCATCTCGCCCTGCTTCTCGACCGGCTCTACCCACACCTCCTCGCGCTCCGTAGATGCGTCCCAGAACACGTCGTTGCTGCCACCGGACACCGAGCTGCCCTTGTACTTGCTGACGCCAGTCCACTCTCCCTCGATCGTGTAGAGCGCGTTGCCTCCGGCGCCGATGGTGGCCTTGAACGAGTGTGCCTTGCCGGAGAAGTAGCCCTTACCGGTGTAGGCGAGCGTGGTCAACAGACCAGTTGTGGACTGGATGTAAGAGTTGCCGGTGAGCTCGACGTATGGCGAGCCGTACCAGAGACCCTCGATGAGAAGGTTGGGAAGTGTGATGAGGTAGAGCTCCTCGGTTTCGCTTCCGGGGAGTTTGATGCGCAAAACAGCGTGTCCGACCTGCTTGACCTGAATGGTGCGTCCCGAGAAGGAGGTCTTCTGCGCACAGTGACCCTCGAGCGTTACGCCGGCATTCTTGTTCTCGATGTGGTAGGCGGTGACGGGAGGGTGGTGAGACACCTGCTCTGCAGTGAGCGTGGTCTCGCCGCGGCCGTTCTGATCAGGCCACTTGCCGAGGAAAAGCTCACCGAGGATGGGGTTGAGCGGCTTCTTTTCGGAACCGGACGAAATGTTACGAGCCGTAAACTGACCCTTGAGCGTGCCGACGAACCACTTGAGGACGAGGTTCATGCGCTCGACCTCATCCTTACCCTTGGAGATGTTGGCGAATTCGTCAGGATGCTCTCCCCAGTAAGCCGGGAACTCGACCAGAGACACGGGCGAGAGAATGAACGAGGGCGCAGTGAGCGACGAAAGATCACCAGAGAAGGTGGCGATGGACTTGAGGAACTGGCCCCAACCCTGTCGCTGCTCCTTGGGCACAGCAGATCCGACCTCTTCTTCACCCATGATGAACGATACGTGTGGTGTGTGTTTTGTGTATGTAGGACGTCGAACTCTAGACTTGCGGTGCTGCTCGAGAGGGTTGTTCGGCAGCAGCGATGGTGACGTGTGCGCAAAAAGGTGTTTGGCTCGAGACGCTGATGGTAGCGCGGAAGGGCGATCAATGTGAGAAACGAGATGGGCTGACACCAAATCGGAGACCGAGGTCGAGGAGCGTGTGGAGTATACAACCACGAACAGTACGAGCGATGCAGCCACTCGTGCTCGCACTCGAAAGTCACAGTCACAGTCACAGGCACAGGCACAGGCACAGTCACAGTCACAGTCCACTCACTGTCTCACACTGTGACTGTTACGTTGGGCTGTACCGAGCAATCGCCGTTCAGCATGCAAGCCTGGCTCAGCAAGCCTGGCTCAACAAGCCTGGCTCGTGCTCTCACGCCAGCTTTCCGCCATTTTCGCCAAATTGCATGCGCTGCTCTCCACGTTTGCTCAGCCATTGCAACCACAAACATGAACCAAGCCCGGGCGTGGGGTTTTCGAGCTGCTGGAGCTGCTGGAGCTGCTGAATTTACTGATTGCATGCTCTCCAATTTAATCGACAGGGGCACCCACACCCCTGAACTTCATTTCAGCCCGCCAGAAGCACCACAATTGCAGTGCGCGCTACTCTGCGCGAGAAGTGGGTCCATCAACACCTTGAAAATATCGTTTTAGCCTCCAAAGCGCGGAAACACAGGCACATTCACGATTGCAAATTGCGCGACGAAACAACGCCAAGTGAGTTCCAAAGTATACAGGCGTGTGTGCGACGCCGTGCGACGCCGTGCGACGCCGTACGTGTACTGTACATGATTAGGTAGAGATGATGGTCGCCCGAATCTCGGGCTTGCGACACATCTCCCGGAAAAGTCTTCGCCATTCGAGTGGATCGCCCTTGCCCTTCTGCATCACCACCAGGCACTTGGCGGCGCTGTCAGATGCCGAGCCTGCATCGCTTGCTGCATCTGGCGCGACGAGGTTCTCCACTCGAACGTCTCCGCGCAACGGACACTTGCGCTTGTCCATCGTGGCCAGACGCACACGTGCACCTCTCGATCCGATTGCGACCCTCTTTGCTGAAGTGCGCGATGCATCGTCACTCGCTGCCGATGTTTCCGGCTCGCCGTCCACCATAAACTTGTATGCTTCCTCCAGCTCTTCCTGATCGCCCACCGCGACAACCACATTCTGAATCGCTAAACCATCGAGCACTTCCGTAACCAGGCCCACCATCGCTGCAGCGGTGGCGGATGAAAAGAATCGGGTGAGGTGTGGCGAGAAGCGCAGATGGGAGCTTCCGACTCCAGCCATATGCGTGAGCGCCTCGAACTGCGTAAAGTGGTTGAGCGCTTGCGTAAACTGCGATGCACCAGGCATGGCCGTTTCCGAGCCCATGCCGCTCCCGGACGTGGAGAATTCGATCCGGCGTGTCGAGATTTGTTGGCTCATGGCCAAGCGACGCGACATGTCGTCGCTGCTTGTTGCGATCGCTGCCATCGCTGTCGAAGATGGAAGTGCCAATCCGCCTCCATCGCCCACGTTGTCCTGCCAGCCTCGTGCAGCTGAGCTGCCTGCCGCCAGTCCGAACGAGCTGATCTGGATCGCCTCGGGCTGCGTCAGCGACACGTTTTCTGGAACCTGCGCTCTCTGTCCGTCTGTGTGAAGGTCGAGTCGACGTGCAGCTGCTGCCGCTGCTGCCGCTGCGCCGTTCACCTCCAGGTTGATGTCGCCCGAGACCGCAAGACCCTGCAGCAACTTTTCGGCCAGATTCACCGGATCGTTGCACTTGCCCTTCTGAGTCATCAGCTCGTTGGCACGCTTGAACCAGCGGTGGCGACGGATGCCTTCAAACGTAATCCTCCTCTCCGGGTTGGGATGCATCATTTTCATGAGCAGAGACAGCGCGTCGGCGGGAATCCTTGTCCAGGGATCGTACGAGAAGAGTTCGCCTGAGCGGTAGGCATTGTACTCGGGTGATCGTGACGTCGGTTCATCCCAAGGCGTGCTACCGACCAGCATTGCGAAAAGGACTACGCCCGAGCTCCAAACGTCGACGGGCTCACCCCGGTAGGGCTTTCCATTCATCTCTGGCGCAATGTAAGGAAGCGAGCCGCAGGCGCCGGTCAATTCCCTCTCCTTGCCCTTGTACTTGTAGACGGAACACAGACCAAAGTCGGCGATCTTGAGATTACCCTCTGCATCGAGCAGCATATTCTCCGGCTTGATATCGCGATGGGTGACTCCCTGTGAGTGGATATACTCGAGACCTGCGAGGAGCTGTTGGAAGTAAAAGTGGGCCAGATCCTCCTCAACTCCATAGTCTGGAGCGATCTTGTCGAAAAGATCACCACCAGCTCCGAGCTCGAGCACCATGTAGAGGCCTGGTACATAGTTGTCATCGTGCGATGGCGAGCCGAGCATCTTCTGACGCTCCTTGTCGCGCGCCTTGATCGATTCCTGTGTAGTAGCGATGGCCTCACCCATCAGTATGCCCCTCTCCTTCCCTGCATTTCCATTCTTATCGACACCGCGCTCTACAGCACCGAGGAATTCGAGCACATTCGGATGCTTGAGGATCGAGTGGACCTGCACTTCCTTTTGCAGCGCTCGACGATCGATGGGGTATTTATTGGATCGGTTTGGGGCGTACGAAATGACCTTGATGGCTGCCACCGGATTGGATTTGGAGGAATGGTTGACTGCACGGAATACCTTGCTGAACCCACCTCCACCAACGAGCTGGACGATGCGGTAGTCCAAGACGAGCGGGTAAGACTGACCTGTTGACGATGTGGGGATCGCCATCTTGGTTGTGTGCCAGTCCAAAGATCGAACGCCTAAGCAGAGTGTGAGAAGAGACAATAAACTCGAATTGCTTGCAGTTTTGAGGAAGCGAGAACGAAATCAACGCAAGTAGGATAAGATGGATCGTGGAATCTATGAAAGATGAGAGGCATCGTTCCGAAATTTCACCTTTGTGTACTGTTAATGAGGAGGTGTTGGTCTCGAGTGGCGTTGCGCGATTATGATTCCCAAACGTGCATTGACGCGTCGAGTAGAGTGCAAATCGACTCAGCCCACAATTTTACCATAATTGTTACATCTGATGGCCTCACATTTGGACGAAAAGAAAATTCAATTGAGCGTCTCATACTGTACTGTACTGTACTGTACTGTCCTGTACTGTATTGTACTGTCCTGTACTGTCCTGTACTGTATTGTACTGTCCTGTACTGTATTGTACTGTACTGTATTGTACTGTACTGTATTGTACTGTACTGTACTGTACTGTCCTGTACTGTATTGTACTGTCCTGTACTGTATTGTACTGTACTGTATTGTACTGTACTGTATTGTACTGTACTGTATTGTACTGTACTGTATTGTACTGTACTGTATTGTACTGTACTGTACTGTACTGTCCTGTACTGTATTGTACTGTCCTGTACTGTATTGTACTGTACTGTATTGTACTGTACTGTATTGTACTGTACTGTATTGTACTGTGCATCCTCCACCTGACTCTGCACCTCGCCTATTCGCGATTCACCGTTGCTACAGTCTGGCTACCACTCACTCTCAAACTCCTCAGCGGGCCTTCTGCGCACTCGCAAGGCAAGGTATACGCCTCTCTTTGACTCCAACGCAGATTCGTAAGCCTCGTTTGCGGGGAAGCAAGCTTCTCACAGGTCAAGCACGCGCTGTCGCAAGACACACTGATACCTCGGACGCGAACGCTGTGATAATCATGTCGGCAGTCGCATCCTCATCCTTCGTGGCGCCGTCGGCAGCACCTTCATCCTCAAAATCCAGGCTGGAACCTTTGCTTCTCCTTGCTCGGTCTACAAAGCCGCGCGGTGCTGCAGCAGCCAATCTTGTCCACCAAGCCATCTCTGCTCCGGGCATTTATCACTTTGGCGAACTGTTTGACGTTCCAGGAGTAGCCGAATTGGCCACATCTCCCGACTCGGACTCTTCTTCTGCGACCCACACCGCATATCAACTACTCTCGCTCTTCGCATACGGCACCTACACCGACTATGTGCAGCTTGTACACTCCGGAGCGGTGCCAACGCTGTCGAGTGATCAGCTTCAAAAGTTGAGACAGCTTACCTTGTTGTCTCTGGCATGTCGGAACAAGTCTCTTCCATACACCGTACTCAACGAGTCTCTCGGAATTTGCACAAGCAACACTCGAGAGCTTGAGGACCTCATCATCGAAACCATCTATGCTGGTCTCATCTCGGGAAAGCTCAACGAGCTACAAGCTCGGTTTGAAGTGCATCACGTACAAGGCCGAGACGTACCCCATCCATCGGCTCTTTCCCAACCTGCGCTATCCGCTCTTGTCTCTTTATCATCAAGTACCGGTGTCAACCAGCTCGACCAGATCTTGACGTCACTGCAAAGCTGGCAGTCTACGACGACCTCGGTGCTCGAAAGTCTCGAGACACGAATGGACGGCGTGCGTTCCACCGCTGCCGAGTCCGAAAATCAACGCTCAGAACACCACCAAGCATTGCTGCACAGCCTGATCGAGGCACAGCAGCAGCTGGAAGCACAACAGCAACAACAGCAGCAGAAGAAGGGAAAGGCAACAGCGAATGCTATGGAGATTGACGAGCCAGATCACACGCGCGCAGGCGCGAGGAAGAAGGCATCCGTTTCGGGCGCAAGAGGCAACAAAAGGTCTCGTGCTTAAACGACTACCCCCATCCCTAGCATGTCGAATCGCTCAGATCGCCCGGCAATTATCACTTCTACTCACTCAGCTTACGCAACAAAGTGCCATTTCATCACGAATCACCTTTGGAAATTGCCGAGTATGTGCGTGTATGATGCGGGAATTGAGTTCTGCCAAGGGCGAGGGCATGTACATGTGGTTGCGTCCAAGAATCGACGAATCCAATGCCTAAACAGTGCATTTGGAGTAAAAAAAGTTTCAAGTGGTCACGAGGTTCATCTCGAGCAGATGCAATTAAAACGGAAGGATCGAGTCTGAAGCGTCCGAGGGTTTCGCGGTGAATGCTTCAGCTGCTTTGGGACAGTGTTCGTCACTCGAAGCGTGGTCGATGGCGTAGCAAAGGTAGAGGGTGTCCGAACTGTTGCAAACGCATTAACAGAGAGGGTAGGAGTGCAAGATAGAGTGTCAGTGCTAGTGTCTTGCACTTGGGTCAGCGTTACAGCTGAGAAGGGAAACTTACGCATTACTCAAGACATCCGCACAGAGTCGCAGAGTCCAGTAAGGAAGCAGGCCACACAGCAGGCCCACAAGCGGGGCATCTGCGGGTACGTGCAATTGATGTGCTGAAAAGAGGAAGCCAACCAAGCCCGCGAGGAACGACAGAGCGATGGCGGTCAAGTCCAACACGAGATTGATGACAAGACCTTCCATCACACCCTGCACACCTCGCCTGCCCACCAGCTGTGCGCTCTTCTTGGCGGCAGTCCAGAACCCGTCTCCGGTGACGCCCACATAGATCAGCGCTAGGTCGCTGTAGCTCTGCAGCACAGCTCCGAGGCCTGCGAGCAGCCCGACAACGTGCGTCAAAGGCTGCAGAAGCTTGGGCACCCTGCGCTGCACGGCAGCGTCCGAGATTCGGCGAGCCGTCTCTGCGACCACGGCAAGCGTCTTGACAATCGCTAGAATCAGAGCCGCCATGCAAATCGAGCCAAGTGCGGGTCCTGTCGCTCTGGCGAACGAGACGCGTACCACCTCGGTCGGGTTGGGAACTGCGTGTCGACGTGCTGAGCCGTGAGATCCATGTTGCGGATACGAGCCAGGCGCTCTCGGCGGCTCGTCGTAGATCGAGTCGCCATCAAACACCACATCGTTGGTGCGATCCTCATCTGCACATCGCTTGTCCAAGCATGGCGCTTGCGCATCTCCAGCACCAGAGGGCCCAGCATCAGCGTGAGCTTCGACGCCTGCCGTCTCGCCTTCACCAACGCGGTGAAAGTACCAATCGCTAACCACGCCTGCCACCGTCACACGCTGAACTCCGCGCAAAACGGCCCAGGTCCATAGCCAAGCGCACAGAGTGGCCCACGCAAGCCAAGCTGCCTTGGCATCGGTCTGCCACTCCATGGAGTCGCCCACCTGCCTTCCAAAGTGACCAACGAGGAAAAGTCGTGTGAAGAGAAAGAGGAACGGGATTGTCACGACAGCGAAGGCACCCAGAGAAGCGAGGGCGAGCACTAGCAGCGCAGGATGCTTGAGAACCACACTGCAGGACAGCTCGAGGACCGCAATCGATCGCGACAATGCGTTTCGGCGCTTCCATACCATGCGAGCAAACAGAACAGCCAGAGCCAACGGGACGATGGAGATGATGCGCAATCCGGTAGTGCTCCAGCCACCGCCAGACCAGGCCTCGTCGTCGTAGATGAAGCTTCCGGCAAAGGCCCATGCCCATCCGAGACCTAGCACAATCGGGACGCCCATGAGTCCAGTTCGGAGTACTTTGGCACCCCCATATCGATTGAGGTTGCGCAGCAAAACGAGGTTGCCAACACCAGCTGCGAATGACAAGAGGGTGAGCAGAATCAAAATTGGCAAGGATCGAGTGATGGTATAGTATGACGACGGTCGTGTCTTGGGCGTCTTCGGCCGGGAAGGAGTTCGAACGCCCCAGCTCAGGTATGCACCAATGAGGATGACAGCGCCGATGGCAACGGCGAAGCTGGCGATGGCTGTCTTGTCGCGGTATTTTCCGAACGCGAGACGATTCGCCCAAGGTCCCCAGCCTGCTCGGGCCGGAGGTGAGGGGTATAGGTGAATATCTTGGACCGAGTCTCCATCGCGACTGGTGTAAGAGGGTTGTCCGTCATTGCGACCAGAACGATGCTGCTTGGACGAGCCACGGGGACGACGGGCGTGTCGATCAAGGTCGGAGGCTTCGGAATCCATGTCGGAACTAGGTGTGACTTGCATCCTCAGCGGGCGTGCGCTACCAGAGCCTGATGGAAGCAGAGGCTCGCGCAAGGTGGAAGTCATTTGACGCGCTCGATTGCGTGACACGCGACGGGAGCGCTGTACACGGCTGCTCTCACCCTCGGTGTCGTATTCAGACTCTGTGACCGACGATGCAGAGACAGAGACAGAGCCGGACCTGGTACGAGACATGTCGGAATGGTCGTCGTCATCTTCTTCCCTCTCGTCGTAGATGCTAAAGAGACCCTCGCCACGGCTGCGATCCGAACGTGCCGCCTTGCTACGTGCCTTGTTGGCCCGGGAATGCTGCGCATGGATCGAAGAGTCAGCTAGCTGGTTCCAGGCAGGCCTGCGTCCGGTGTGGGGATAGATGCTGGAGCCAGAAGGGTGTTGGGGTTGACTGCGACGGCCTGCGCGTGCGGTGTTGTGAGCTGATGAAAATTCGACATCAATGGTGGATCCATGTGCCAGCCAGCCGCGTGCCCTCGCGGCCTCAATGCGCTGGCGCTGAGCGGCTGTTTGTGCGTGCGAGGTTTGGGAAGGTGTGTATGATCGCGTGTCTGCAGTTGAGGCGAGGATCTCCTTGTTGCTAGCGAGGCTGTGCTGGCTCGCACCATCGTCGAGATCCCCATCAGCAAGGAAGGGATCCTGCGAGTCATTTGCAAGAGAGAGACGCGGAGCTTGTGCAGAGCCAGATGATGGGGCAGCTGCTGTTGAAGGTCTTGGCTGAGGGACGGCTGCGTTGATTGAGGCGTCGAGGCTGTCGCCGAGGTCTTCGGAGCGCGTGCTCTCTGCGAGACGGGAGGCTAGACCGGGCATTCTGCGATCGTCACGCCAGAGATCGACGTCATCTTCATCGTCAATCTCACGTATGAGAGAGTCGCGGACACCATAGGCCTGGACGCCTGCGGGCCTGCCTCTACCGGATACAAGGAAGGAGGCGGGGCCGAAACGACTTGCGCCTGTGAGGCTGTGGAGGATGCCACTCTGGGTGCCAGGTCTGCCGTGCGCTGGTGGTGTTGGGAGACCATCGGAACTAGACAGGCTGTACTCTGGGGCGTAAGGAATGTGGCGATTGCTCGGATGTGAAAACGGAGCGCCCGAGACGGAGGCGTGACTGTAGAAGAGAGGATCGCTGGGATCACTGGCATCCTGATCGGCATCTACGCCTGGGCGAGCCGAAGAGGCAAGACCTGAGGAGAGAAAGCGTGAAGCGTACTGGGAGAGCGATGTCATGATTGCAGGTGACCCTTGGGCCGCAAAGGCTCGTGTGAAGGGGGGCCAGCCAACAGCAGTGGCGGCGGTGTGCTGCTACACGTAGATCTCAAAGGTAGAACTCGTGAGCAGCCTTTTACGTGTGCGACGGAAGGGGGGGGGGGAGGCGAGTTCGGGGTGCGAGAATGAGGATGTGGCCAAGTTGTGAACGGCAAACAATCCAAGTTGGAGCAGAGAGTTGGAGGGAAGCGCCGGCTGGCTGGTTATCAAGGAAGGTGACAGCGTTGCAGATTGGGATGATGCGAAGTGGGCTGTCAGGTGTATGAGTAGGATGTGATGACGAGGAGGATGGCGGGAAAGCTGAGTTGTGTGCAGAGCAGACGCGAGCGTAGGTTAAGGGGTTGTGGTACGTGGAAGAGATAGAGGCACGATGGCGCAAGTCGAGTTGAGTGCACAGTTAGAGCTTGTGGAGCACAGTCACGCTCACGCTCACGCTCACGCTTTTGGGCGTTGGTCGGTTGGTGTGGAGAGAGGCGCGGCAGTTGGCCAGTGTGGGTGGAGCTAAGAGATAGGCGCGCTAAGCATATGCGCCCAGGGTCCAGCTGAATGCATTTCGAAAAAAAGTGGCAGCACATCGCAGCACATAGCAGCTCTACTCAGCCCAACCCACCAACTTCCAGACACTATGCACAGTTAGCAGTCCTTGAAAGCATCACAGAGAGAGAGAGCGCCAGTGCTGGGTCCCCCATCGGTTGGCTCAAGTGGGGCTCTCAGAAACTCTGGTGCAAACAAGGTATACGCAGGAACGAGAAGGGCATGCCAGCTCAGATCGTGACTGGAATGAGGTTGCTCCTGAGCTACAATCGTGCGTGTCTGCCTTGCTCGATAAGCTGAACCACGAGCGAAGCGCAAGTGCAGTACGGTACGGTACGGTACGGTACGGTGGTGAGAGTGTTTGATTTTCTCATTCGCCAGAGCAATCATGGGACACGGTCTAACATCGTGGCGCAATTAACAATGTAACACTGCAAGATTCATGATCGGGCGATTGGCGCTGCGCGAAAATTCACATGATTGAGCCCAACATCCAGAAGAAGAGTCGTCCGATGTGTGACACACGTCGTCTGCTCGCGCCAAAAGCCGGTCTCTAGTCGTGAGTTGACATTCCCTCAGCCTCCACTCTCGCCTTGCGCCTTGCTCTCGTCTACCGTTTTCCACCACCAGATTCCCTCCTCTGCGACTCATCCCGCGCTTGCTTCTCCCCCTTCCCCTTCCCCCTTCCCCCTTCCCACATCACCATGTCGAGCTCAATGTCCCGCCAGCTCGGCTTTGCCCTGCGATCCGCTTCTCGATCCGCTGTCGCCGGCTCCTCCAAGCACAGCCTCGCTTTGGTCGCACCTCGCGCCTCTGCTTTCGCACCCGCATCTCGGGCGATGAACTTCTCTACAGCACGAACCGTTCTCAACTCTGCCAGCAAGAAGAAGGAAGACGAGACCGACGCGTCGGGCGAGGCCACGCGCGCCACCGACAACCCAGATGGCACCGAAGCGCTGCACGCCCAGATCAAGGAGAAGGACGCCAAGATCAAGGAGTTGCAAGAAGCGATCCTGTACGGCAAGGCTGACTACCAGAACCTCCAGAGACGGTCCAAAGACGAGAAGGCGCAAGCAGGCGACTTTGCCATCACCAAGCTCGCCAAGGACCTCACCAGCTCCATCGACATTCTCGGCTTGGCGCTCAAGTCGGTGCCCGAGGAGCTCCGCACCGCACCCAAGCACCTTGACGTCAAGGACCCTCGTCGCGTGGTTGCTGACCTGTTCTCGGGCGTTGATCTGACTTCCAAGTCGATGCTCGACATGCTGCGCACACACGGCATCGTCCAGTTCGATCCCACCGGCGAGAAGTTCGACCCCAAGGAGCACGAGGCACTCTACCAGGTACCAGTGCCCGGCAAGGAACCCGGCACCGTGCTCGAGTGCAGCAAGGTCGGCTACAAGATCAAGGATCGTCTGCTTCGCGCTGCTGAGGTCGGCGTTGTCCAATCCACCAACTAACTCTCTTTTCTCTCGCATCACACCGGATAGCTCGATTCGGCGCTTCTAGTTGCACCCTTCCCACATGGTAACATGAGCGCAGTTCAAGGCAACCAACACGGTGCACTAGAAATGGCTTGTGCTGCTGCTTCAACACGCTTCGACATTCCTTCATCACACCACTGTGTCGCAATGCACAATCCCACACCCAAAATGTGAGGCTCGTCGCGAATCCTCTTGTCAGAGGCTTCAGAGGCCAATCTCGAGTCACGCTGCGTGCACTCCTGTATATCTGTACTTGTTTTATCTCTCTTCTGTCTGCCTTCAATCTCAACCCCCACCACTTTTGCTCTTGGCCCACCTCTCCACCTCTGCTATGCCTGAAGCGCTGCATGGCTCAAAAGCGGCCACCGCTCCTGACCCCGCTTTCATGTAACTCTTCCAAGCCCTGTGACTTTTATGCTGGTGTGTTTTCATCGCTGGTCTCGCAATCAAGTCGACAGCCTCTCTTGCACAGCATGTCACCGATACGAGGAGGCTCCTCGGTGTTGGGCAGAGTCGAGGGCGTGGATGAGAGCGCCATGCAAGCTTTGAGCAACCGCGTTGAATGAGCGAATACAAATTTGTTCAAGGCGAATTCGACCTCGCCCGTAGTCGCGATACTGAGTGGATATGAGGACTGCAAGCCACTGTTGAAATTGTAAATACAACTTTGGTCACGCGTGGCTGGCTACAAACGTTTTTGTTCTTTCTGTTCTTTCTGTTCTTTCTTCTTGAGAAAAACTTGAAAATTTGCTGCGCTCCAAACTCTTCGCACTCACTCTTTTGTTTTGCACGTCTTCATTCGAGCGTCTCTGAAAGGGAAACCGCATACAGGCGTCACAAGTGCGCACGCAGCGCAGTCAACACACCCAAAAAAAGAAAAAAGAGAAAAAAAGTCTGGAGCGGTGACTGAGCAAGCATGAGAGTGGGAGCAGGAGAGTGGGAGCAGGAGAGCAAGACCAACTAAGTGCAAGCGAGAGCGACGTGGCTGCCTCTTGCAAACTCGGCTTCACCACCTTGCCCTCCTACCTTTTCCTCCAAAAAACTTTTCTTAAAAACCCAAAAACACCATCTCCTCTCCAAAAAAACACCAAGGTTCTATCGACTCTCTGCTCGTTGACGGTCCTTGTACAAAGCCAAAAGAAAACCAAAAAAACCCCATACATATCAAAGGTAAGCATTCGGTCTCAGAGCCCATGTAGTACTCGCACGTCCATGACCAACAGGACACATCGACAGCATCGTCCCTATGTCGACACTGCGACAGCGATTGCGACAACACCAAGCACAAGCCGCCGCGACACCTGCTTTGCAAGCTCGCGCTCTCCAAGCGCAACCGCGATCGAGTCGCGCGATCGACCTTTTCGACGATCCTCGACCGCTTACCGTGGTTGGAGGACTGGCGCACTGCTCTCGTCATCCGCGTTAGCGTTCCTCGCTGTATCTAGGCTCGACAGACGCAAGCCACAACCGCTTGAGTCTGCCCTTGAATGTCTTGGTCAAGCGGTTGAACCAATCGTGAAACGCAAACCCTCGACACACCCTCTTTGCAATCCTGCCCTGCCCTGCCCTGCCCTGCCCTTGCTACCTACCCGTGCACTTCCAACACTTCCCTTTCAGAGCTCCCTATGCTGACATTTCTATCTTTCGCCCTCCTAGAAAGAGTTCCTTTGTACCCTTTCTTTTTTTTCTTCCTCTCATCCTTTCACTTCTTCCATCTTTTTAGGAAAACAAAAAAAACCCATTCGCAACGATGTCGTCCGCCGAGTCCCCCGTCGCTGCCCCTGTCGAGGCCGTCGCTGCCTCTACCCCCGCTCTCGCCGCCGAGCAGCCGGCTGCCGGCAATGGCGAGCAGGCCAACCGCAACGCCGATGCTGCCAACAACACCTCGCTCTACGTTGGTGAGCTCGACCCCTCCGTCACTGAGGCCATGCTCTTCGAGATCTTCAACATGATTGGTCCCGTTGCCAGCATCCGTGTCTGCCGTGACGCCGTCACCCGACGATCCCTCGGCTACGCCTACGTCAACTTCCTCAACGCCGCCGACGGTGAGCGCGCCATGGAGCAGCTCAACTACTCGCTCATCCGCAACCGTCCCTGCCGCATTATGTGGTCCCAGCGTGACCCCGCCCTCCGACGCACCGGTCAGGGCAACATCTTCATCAAGAACCTTGATGGTGGCATTGACAACAAGGCCCTCCACGACACCTTTGCCGCCTTCGGCAACATTCTTTCGTGCAAGGTTGCCACCAACGAGTCTGGCTCGCTCGGCTACGGTTTCGTTCACTACGAGACCGCCGAGGCTGCCGAGGCCGCTATCAAGCACGTCAACGGAATGCTCTTGAACGACAAGAAGGTTTACGTCGGCCACCACATTCCTCGCAAGGAACGACAGGCCAAGATTGAGGAGTCGCGTGCCAAGTTTACCAACGTCTACTGCAAGAACGTTGACCCCGAGGTCTCGGACGACGAGTTCGAGAAGCTCTTCACCAAGTACGGCAAGATCACCTCTTGCGTTCTCCAGCGCGACGACGACGGCAAGTCCAAGGGCTTCGGCTTCGTCAACTTTGAGAACCACGACGAGGCTCAGACCGCCGTCGACGAGCTCCACGACTCTGACTTCAAGGGCCAGAAGCTCTTTGTCGCTCGTGCCCAGAAGAAGAGCGAGCGTGAGGAGGAGCTCCGCCGCTCGTACGAGGCTGCCAAGAACGAGAAGCTCGCCAAGTTCCAGGGTGTCAACCTCTACCTCAAGAACATCCCCGAGTCGTACGACGACGAGCGTCTGCGTGAGGAGTTTGCGCCCTTCGGCACCATCACCTCGTGCAAGATCATGCGCGCTCCCTCTGGTGTTTCTCGTGGCTTCGGTTTCGTCTGCTACTCTGCCCCCGAGGAGGCCAACAAGGCTGTCTCGGAGATGAACGGCAAGATGCTCGACAACCGACCCCTCTACGTTGCCCTCGCCCAGCGCAAGGACGTGCGTCGCCAGCAGCTCGAGGCCCAGATCATGCAGCGCAACCAGCTCCGTCTCCAGCAGCAGGCCGCCGCTCAGGGCATGGGCTACCCCGGCCCTGGCATGTACTACCCGCAGCCTGGTGCCTTCCCTGGCCAGCCCGGTGGCATGGTCCCCCGCCCCCGCTACGCCCCTGCCGGCATGATGCCCCAGGGCATGCCCATGGCCCCCTACGGCCAGCCCGGCCAGTTCCCTGCGGGCATGATGCCCCAGGGTTACCGCCCCGCCCGCCCCCCTCGTGGCGCCCCCAACGCTGCCAGCGGCCCCGCCCCTCCTGCTGGTGCGCGCCCCCCCGCCGGCGTCAACGGTGCTCCCCGCCCCGCTGGTCAGCCCATCCCCGGCCAGCCCATCCCGCGTGCCGCTGGTGCGCGCCCCGCTGGCCGACCTCAGGGTGAGATTGCTGGTCAGCCCGGTACTCTGACCGCCGCTGCGCTTGCCAAGGCGAGCCCCGAGGAGCAGAAGCAGATGCTCGGCGAGGCCATCTACCCCAAGGTTGCCGCCGGCCAGCCCGAGCTTGCCGGTAAGCTCACCGGTATGATCCTCGAGCTTCCCGTCACCGAGCTCCTCCACCTCCTCGAGGAGAGCGAGGCTCTTGACGCCAAGGTCAACGAGGCGCTCGAGGTTCTCAAGGAGTACCAGCAGAACGAGTCCGCTGCTCCCGAGGCCGAGGCCGAGGCTCTCAAGACCGAGGCCTAAGCGTGTGCTTGATACCCTCTCGCCTGAGCATGCACTTTATCTTCACCCACCCAAAAGATCATCCTGCGCGTTTGCGTTTGGGCGGCGCGCTTGGTGAAAGGCCAGGAGGCAAGCGAGGCTCTTTTGACACACACTCGGAAGCGCGTTGGAGGAGCCGTCGAAGCTGGCCTGTGGCCTAGTTTCCTTCGTTGTTCTTTGCTGTTGTTCGTGATGCGTTGTACCATATTCCAATTCGGCCCACTTCTTTTTGTTGATATCTCGTTTCCCTTGTTTCGGGTCCAAGGCGGTCTTTCTCTTCCAGCGCCCACCGGTTCTGTCGCTTCCAACCTCCTTGTCATCACTAAGCAAATCGTTCCGCATTCACGATCTGCCGCCTGTCCGCTGTTTCGCGTAGCGATGATCACCCCTTCACGATCTGCAATGATCACACCACACGACGCTCTGAATCCTATTCCCAGGTTGCACGCAATCCGCTTGCCCCGTTGTTGTGTTCCGAACTGCATCTGAAACCATACAGCCTGGCATGCGCCTGACCGGGTGTTGTGACAAACACTTTGTTCTTTCGACGCTTGGTAAAACGACGACCTAACAAGAAGGCAGAGTCGCCACGCCATGCGCCAGGGTTTGAGGTTGGACTCGAAATTTTCAAAAATTGAGACAGGGTTCAGCCGCCTGCACTTTTTTTTTTTTTTTTTTTTTTTTTTTTTTTTTTTTTTTCCTCCCCTTCTAATCTTTGGTGCATGTGCGTCTACGAAGCCGCGAATTTTTTTCTGAACCGCCTCTTGTCTCCACCATCTTGCCCGCCATCTTCTCTACCCGAACACCTCTATCGCAACCCTCTCAGCCTAGGAACCAGTCGATTCCATATACTCGAGCACACTTGTATCGCCACCGGATTTTCGTCTCTTTCGCTCGCGAGGAAGAGTCCCACTTTGCGGTTTCAATCAAGCAGTTTGTTGCATCACCTCGAATAACGTCAGGATGGTAGCTAACTCTTCGAGCAAGCAGGCGGCTGCGGTTTCGGCTGCTAGCGGTGTGACCAAGCCCAAGAAGGTTTCTGCTAAGGCTGGTCTCGTCGGCACTCCAAAGAAGGGCGCTATCGCAGAGGATGATGATGCGGAAGTGGTTCTCAAGCATAGCAAGCCTTTTGGAATGGAGGGTTCGGACGATGAGGATGTCGATCTCGCAGATGAGACCTTCCAAACGGCCGCTTCTGACACTGCTATGGACGATGACGACGATGACCTTATGATCGGTGCCTCTTCCGCACCTGCAGCTGCAGCTGGCGCTACCGTCGAATCCGCATCCGTCGCCTCGGGATCTTCCAAGCCCAAGTTCAAACCCCTCTCGGAATCGGCTGTTTCTTCACTCACCGCAGTGGCCAAAGGTCAGCTGCGCAAAATCCCCATCCCACCTCATCGAATGACACCACTCAAGAACGACTGGCACAAGATCTACACACCTCTCGTCGAAATGGCTAGTCTCCAGGTTCGAATGAACGTCGCCAAGAAGTGCGTCGAACTCAAATCATCGCGTTACACCTCGGAACAGGGTATGCTCCAAAAGGGCGCCGATTTCGTCAAAGCCTTCGCGCTCGGCTTCGAAGCCGATGACGCCATCGCCCTGCTTCGAATGGACGATCTTTTCATCGATACGTTTGAGATCAAGGATGTCAAGACTCTTCAGGGGGATAACCTTTCGCGTGCGATCGGTCGAATTGCCGGGAAGGACGGTAGGACGAGGTTTGCCATCGAAAATGCAAGTAGGACGAGACTCGTGATTGCGGATACCAAGATTCATATCTTGGGCAATTTTGGAAATATCAAGATCGCTAGAGACGCTGTTGTAGCCCTCATCAGAGGAAGTCCTCCCGGAAAAGTCTATGCTAACCTCAAGACTATTGGTGCTCGTCAACGTCAGCGTGCCTAACTATCCCCCTGGTTTACCGTCTTCACCGCAGCGTCTAGTTCCGTTGTTTTCTTTTTTTTCTTTTTTCCTTTTTTTTTTTTTCTTTTTCTTTTTTTTTGCAAATTCTACACTTTGCAGTCGAATGCGTCTCACAATAGGCTCGTGTTGAAGGTGTATGTTTGAGATTATGTTGAGCAATCGAAACCAAACTATAAGCAAAGATACTGAGATATGATAGGAAAGATGCTTTTACATGTGTATCCGGAACCAGATGCGATAAAACGGAAGCGCAACATATGCCCAAGTCAAAACGGTCAAACCGTCAAAGGGAGGATTCAAAAGCCGCCGACGGGGACGCCCATTCTCCCGCCGCCCAGTTCCTCCTGTCGTATCCTGGCGTTTTCCTGTGCGATGCTGTGGTATGCCTTCGCCTTGACCGCGCGATCCTTTTCGCGCGAATAGATCCTGGCGAGTGTGTCTGCGACTGCAACATTCCCACTCGCGATGGTGGCGGCGGTGGTGCCGGGGGCAGAGGTGCAGATCCCGCGCTGAATGTCGTCGGCGCTCATGGCGAGATAGATTTGTTTGCTAGAAGCGAGCAGTTGCTTCTTGGCTGCGCGTTTGCCGCTTGGACTGACACTGCTGCTCGTGACGCAAACAGCATTGTGGGTGGTGAGCGAGTTGAGAGTTTCCACTTCGCTAGAGATACGGATGACGCCGTTCACTTCGAGCATGTCGAACACGCCAAGCAGCTCAGACGCCTCGAGCGAGGTGAACAGACCGTTCTCCTGCTTCAAGATGGCATGGTAGGTGGACTCGACATCGGCGATCCGCGTCGCGCCGGATGCGCTACTCTTGACCAAGCCACCACCACTGCCACCTTTGCTACTAGCGCTGCCGAGGACGCTCAAGCCCTGTTCAGCTCTGGCCTGAGCAATCAACACGGACAGCAGCACCAGCTTGGGATGCACACCCAGCCCGCGCACCTTGGAAAGGTTCGGAGAGCCGAGTACGGATGTGAGCACCTTCAATATGTGCGCGGGGCCGGCCTTGGGCGCGGTGGCCGGCGTCAAGTGGCGCAGCAGCTTGGTCCGGACTGCAACTGCCTGGATCGACGCATCGGCGTCTACCGACTCGGACGTGGCTGTACGAGCAGCGACGGCGTCCGTGTTTTCGCCTTGCCCGGCAGTGATCGCGGCAGCGCTGAGAGCCTTGAGTCGCTCAGCTTCGGCTTGCGCGAGCGCCTTCTTCCGCTGCTCGCCCTCTACCATCTCCACGGCCAAGCGGGCAGCATCGAGCGCCTTTCGCAAGTCGCCAGTAGCACCGGCGATCTTCTTAGCGAGCAGCTCGACAGCGGTCGGCGTAAAAAGTGCGAGCGAGTCGGGTGACGAAGCTGGAGCGGGAGCGTCCACGTGTTGCTGCGTAGCTTGCTCGTCATCGTATCGATCCTGCAGACCGGAAAGTCTGTCACGGATGACGGATACAATCTCGTGAGCCTCAAAGGGTCGGAAGTGAAGCAGGGCAGGCGAGGCACCTTTGCTGGCGAGCAGCGGCACGAAGCGTTCGGTGAGATCGAGCGAGTTGGCGATGCCAATGAGGCTGCAGGCAGGTGCACCGTCAAGGCGGCTTCCGACGCCGTTACAGTTGGATGCCCAAGAAAAGATCTTGTAGAGAATGTTCTGGTGGGCGCGGCTTTGGAGGAGGTGATCCAATTCATCAAGGACAATGAGGATGCGTTGATTGCCCTCTCGGATGAGCGTGGACAGAGCCTGCTCTGCGACGGCATCCGATTGACCTTCAGCAGCGTTCGAGCCGAGCGCCTGCAAGACTTTGCGAAAGATGAGGCGAGGATGCGAGAGTGTCATGCAGTTGACAAATGCGACACGCGGGATGGAAGGCGAGGACGATGAGCAAGACATCGACTCGGATAGGCTGTCGAGAACCGAACGGACAAGCGCCGTCTTGCCTGTGCCAGGAAGACCACACACATATAGGCACGAAGCTTGGGCGTCGCCATCAAGCTCGACGCCGAGGCTTGTGGCTCGTTGAGGCGCGTCGGCAAAGAGGCCAAACGTTTGCTGCAAGAATAGCTGGATGGCGACGCGCTCCGACTCACGACCGACCACCTTGACGTGGTGCCCGCCAAGCTTGGTGACAGCAGCGTTGGTGATGGTGAGACCCGCCTCGGTCTCTGCCGGGTCCACGCCAGCCGCGTATCGCAGCAGCGCTCGTGCATGGGCATAAACGCTCGAATACATTTCCTTCTCAGTCGAGTTGAGCATAGGAGCGTTGACAAGGGGCGAGACATCGCGCTCGGAAGAGCAAGACGATGTTGGGGCGGAAGAGCTTTCGGCGATGCTATGTGTGTCGAAAAGGGAACTCTGGGCCGACTCCTGGGATGAGGCTGGGAAATAAGATGTGGAGTCTTCATCGGGGACGACAGTGGGGGCGAAGCGTGATGAGCTGGGGCTGACGAGGTGCTGAGGTGTGGTTCGACGAGCTGTAGGAGTGCGAAGGCGGAGGCGAGAGAGAGGGCTAGCTGGCAGAGCGGCGTCGACGGCATCAAAGTCTGCATCATTTCGGGATCGTTTCCTTCCTGATGCAGACAGGGTGGATGATCGACGAGTGGGCGTGGTATCAGATTCACAGTGGGAGCTGGGAGACGAGCTGAAGAGGAGCTGTTCTGAAGAGGTCTGTGTCAATCGTCTCGAAGGTGTTGCGGGCATGTTGAGGGCTGGCATGATGGGGAACACGGGGGGTGGTCAGGGTATCAAAGGGTGTGGTGCGAATCAAGTGAACGAAGGAGCGGCCACGATGCAGGGTATAAGTAATGCAGAGTCGTTGAATGGGTGTTGGAGCAGAAGGAAGAGCAAAGACAAGGAGGACATTAAGATGATCAGCCAACAGTTGCGTCTCTGCTGGGACGCTTGTCTGGAGCCTCTGGCGTGCATGTGTGACTTTTGGCAGTCGAGTTCCAACATTTGGCGTGGTGGGATAAAATGCCACAAGGACGCGTAAATTGGCGCGTCGTGGGTCGGTTGCGGGCCAAGAGATGCACTTTGCAAGCATCACAAATTCAATCGTGACTGTGGAGAGTGGTGTTTCTACTCTGCTTTTTCGAGCGGCTGCACCAAATCATGAATCGATCGAGCCTCGGAGCTGCAGCTGCTGCATTCCAGCCAGCCAAGCCAGCCAAGCCCGCCAAGCCCGCCCAACCAGCGAGCGAGCGTTGCGGTGCACAAAGAATCGAGCCAACCTGACTGGACAGTACGCATAGATATTCGAGCACCTAGCCCGGCTCGGTCGATGCGAGCATGGTCACAGACTCATAACATCGTGCCTCAAACGAATCAATGTGTAAACGGAAAGAGCACTTACCTGAAGCGGCGGAGAGGTCGGACGTGGTCGAGCTTCGGCTCAGGCGGCGAAGCTGGGCCGCGGGTGCTGGGAAAGTCTGTCGCTCCATCAGGCTGCTTCGCCGAGATCTGGTGGTTCGACGGATGGCGTCTTCCTCCTGAGCATCCCGCGCCTCACTGTCAAGCACGTCTTGAGATGCACAGCGGAAGGGCGCCACATTCTCCTTGTTGCTGTCGTCGGGCTGAGCCGCACCGGAAGATCGAGAGGAGCACCCGCCCAGCCTGCGCGAGCTGCGCTGGCCATCGTTCTCGTCGTCAGACGAATCACCAAAGTCAGAGCTGCCGAGGATGGACCGTCGTGAAGAGTTGGACGAGCGAGACGAGAAGCGGCCACTGCCTCGCATGTATCTCGGTCTTGAGGGTGTCGAGGTGCTCGAGACTGAGCTGGTCGGGGACGAAGAACCACCCTTGCTCGAATTCTGAAAGTTGAGCTGAGCCAGGGCACCAGCTACGAGAGTGCGGCACACACCGATATCCGAGTTGGCAGCCGCTTTGGCCTGGCTCTTTAGCGCCATAACATCCTCTCCCGGTTCGTCCAGAGCCGCCGGTGCAAGCTGTCGCTGCGCGCCAGACCGCAAGCGTGCTGAGAGTGCTCTAGTGAGGGGCATGATCGAACTGCTGCGTGCGTCTACTTGGGATGAAGCCTCTCGCTCCGTCGTCCAAGGCAAGAGCAACAAGGTCGAGATGGTCTCCGGAGCTCTGATATGGTCGAAAGTGAGGTGCCCGGTATCGCGAGGAGCAGCTGTTCAGCCAGAGAAAGGTCGCGCGAGCAGAGATGGGGAGTGGCAAGAGGCGGTGTGCGTTGGAGGAAGAGGGTTGGAGAGGCAGCAGCCGATAAAAAGGAGTGCTCTGGGCTGAGCGAGGAAGAGTTGGGTGGACCGTAGCTGAGCGACTCTCTGGCTTGGGTTGGCCGAGCAGAAGAAAAGAGCACTGTTCTTCAGCCACGAGCCAAGGGTGGCGTGCTGTGTGGCGCGCGTGCTCAGGCCGAAATCCTACGCTCTTGCTCGTCTGTGCTGAGCACTCGTGACTGTGTGTGCCCTGAGAACCAGCAGTCACCGTGACGAGGTCGTGGTTGAGATTTTCGCGTAAATTGACAACGCAGCCAGCAGCGTGTCGTCGATTCTGCCACGCGTCAACCGTGCGAAAAGCGTTGTGAGTCCCAAATGCATTCTCACAGTTGGCCGTCGACAGCCGAAAGCTTGAAGCGCACAACGCAGCTAGATGAACACGGCGCAGCTACCCGGAAGCTGAAGCAGGTCGAGCTTCCAAAGCGCCGTTCAATGAAGGTGTTATGGTTTTGATTGGTCAAGGACGTGTGCAGCGCATCCGCCAAGCAAGCCCAATAAACACCTTTTTCTTTGTGCGAGCCAGATGCCAAACCAAGAGGAACCAACCTTGCGAGCTCATGAGTGGCACAGCGGCGCCTCAAGGCGTTGAAAAGCTTCTCTTGACTGTCACACCGACTCACCAAGGCGCTCTCCAATCCTCTGTGAGCGACGAGCGCTCTCGTCCGCGCCTCGCGTGGATGGTGACGTCGTAGGCTGGCTCCCGCTGCGCGTGTGATAGGTTCGAGGGTGCTGCTGAAATTCGAGAATGTGAATGTGAATATTCACGATTGTGATAACAGCGAGTCAACCTCTCACTGTGTCACACATGCCCCGCCCCCACTCTCGCCTTTTTCGGCCGCGCTATTTCTACACGGTGCATACAGAACAAAGCGACTCCTCAGCCACGAGTGGAGAGCTCAGCCGAGATCCTCCAACCATCATCTCGTTTTGGCTCTGCCCTTGCATGACCTCCATGGATTCACCGAGCTCGTCTCATCTCTGAGCGCAGCACAAGGTTCCACAAGCGGCCTCGCTTCCCTTTCTCCCACACCGTACAGCCACGGAGCTGGCGCGCCCCCCTTTGACCATCCCACGCTGCAGCTCTATACGAATGCCTTGACTGTTCGCGCCTCCTCCAAACCCTTTGATCAACCAAGAATCTCTGCTCTGTCTCGGTCTTAAAATTCGCTTCCATCGGAGCACTCAGCCGCAGAAGGGCGACCGACAGCGTGCCGCCCCACCATCTACCCCGAATCTCACCTCGCTATACCTAGTGGTTGATTTGCAGAGCTAGAGGAGCGACGTCTCTCACCGGTGCATTTCAAGCTGCTTTTCGGCCACAATGAGCTACAGCCCCATGCTCGGCTCCGACAGGCGAGCCGGCGAGGCTAGCTCTGGCTTGCCATCCTCGACCTCGATTCGCGACACACTCTCTGGTGCAATCAGCTCGACCAAGGCCTACCTGCAGCCGTTTGCGCCGGGCTCACCCTATCTGGGCACCAACGGAGCCAACGCTCAGAACGAGACTGGGCGTCTCCTCTCAGATGTAGCACCTCAGCTCATGACAACACGCATGATGGCAGCCGTCACCAATTCCAACACTGCCCTCGGACTCACCCCCGATGGCCAGCGTCGTGCACGTCTCCTTTTGACTCCAGGCTTTTCCATCACAAGCCCCGCTCGATCGCTCGTTCGCATTGGCGGTTCCCTCATCCAGTCAGGCATCGGACGTGGGCCCATGAACGGCATCACATCACACGAGCTCTTTGTGTTGGAAGAGAGCGATCGCATCCTCGCTACCGCCGCTCAAGACCTCGATCTCGAGCCAAATCAGTCCGCACCAACGGCTGCTATCGAGGGCGCCAAGTCCAGGTCGGAAGCTTCCGTCTCCCTTCTCCGAGGCTTTCAAGCAACCATACCCAGCTCCACCGAAGGCCGTCAACGGCGCAGGCGAGTACGCGCCATCGCAAGCGGCTTCGAAGATGGTCCGCAAGGCCCAACCAAGCTTGGCCTCAAGGCCATGGGCGACAAGGCGCGCGGCCTCATGGTGGAGGGCGTCAATACCGAGCCCGTCTCTGCTTTCCAGGCACGCGAGCAGCGTCACGCGCGCAGGAATCAGGCCAGCCGCATCCTGTCGAGAGGCAAGGATGGTGCGCGTGCGTCCGTGATCGAGCTCGAAGAGCTTGAGAGGCAACTACGGGAGATCGAGCGCGAGCAGGATGATGTAGGCGTGAGGCGTTCCCTCATCGACTTTGAGGTGGCCGCTGTCGATGCAAAGATCAAGGTGCTGGAAAAGATCAAGGCCGGCCTGAATAAGAAGCTGCTGGGTCTCCGAGAAGAGGAGCTCGAGCTCAATGATGAGCATGAAGGCGTCGGCGAGCTCTTGGCCGTACAGAAACATCTGCGCGCCATGCCCGGCGGTCCTGCAGCTGCAGCCAATGCTGCTGCGTCGGGTGCTACCACGAGCCAGAGCAACAGCCGTCGACGCAAGGGGCCTCTCTTCATGCCTTCGGAACACGATGAGCTGCCATCCGGTGTGGCCTTTATGACGCTTGCAGATCATTCGGCGCCCATCACATCGCTCGACTTCACCGAGCCGTACGGCACTCTAGTGTCGGCATCGCTCGACGAGACGGTGCGAGTGTGGGACTTGGCCTCGGGCGACGAGGTGGGTCGGTTGCGCGGTCATACCGGAACGGTCAAGTGCCTGCAGGTGGAGGATGAGGTGTGCATCACCGGTGGCACAGACAACACGATTCGCATCTGGGATCTCACCAAGGTGGAGAACTTTGAGGCAAGACTCACCATGACAGCCTCCGGAGAGCTTCCAGCAAGAAGGAAGTCGCCCGACCTGAATCGAAACACCAACTTTGCGCGCGACAAAAGTATGCGCAGCACCAAGATTCGCGATGGCAACACAACCACGGGAGATGAGGAGGATGGGGAGGAGGAGGAAGTGCGGGATGAGTTCGACCCATGTGTCAAGAGTCTCGAGGGACACAGCAAGTCGGTGACGGCGCTCTACTTTGACGACAATTGCCTCGTGACTGGTGCGTCGGACAAGACGCTGCGCCAGTGGGATCTCAACACGGGCCAGTGCGTGCTGACCATGGATATCCTGTGGGCCATCTCGAACCCGACATCGTCGCAGGCCATTTCGCAATCCGAGTTTGGCTTCCCCGATTCGCCCTCGCGCAAGGCACCGTCCTCGGCCATCCTGGGACCAACGCGGCCGGATCTCAACACGCGCGACTCGTTCTCGGTGCTCAACAATCTCTCCGGGGCATTCGCATACCCGACTCCACCGTACGCAGATGGCAGCTGGGAGATGTACCAGGACTTTGTTGGTGGCGTGCAGTTCTGGGGGTATGCATTGGCGAGCGGTTCGGGCGACGGCGGTGTGCGCATGTGGGACATGAGAACGGGACAGGCACATCGCACTCTGCTTGGCCACACTGCCCCCGTGACTTGCCTGCAGTTTGACGAGCATCACGTCATCTCGGGCAGCCTGGACAAGTCGATTCGCATCTGGGACCTGCGCATGGGAAGCATTTCGGACACGATTCGATACGACCACCCCGTGACCGCTTTGCAGTTTGACTCGCGCAAGATCCTGGGGGCAACGGGAGAGAACGGTGCGAAGATGTTCAACCGCACAACGCTGCAGCACGGCTCCCTCACTCTCAACGGCCACACTTCACCCGTCGAGAGGCTCCGCTACATGGACCGCTATGCTGTTTCGGGAGGAAAAGACAGCGTGGTCAAGATCTGGGCCTTGTAAAACCTGGTCAGCAGCCGGATTCCAGACTGGCTCACAATGTTGTGAAAAAAGCCATCTTAATCTAAAACGGCTCGTGCCGTGTATCTTGTGTGCGTTCTGCCACCAATGTATTGCTCTCTGTACAAGGAAATACCACCGAGCTTCTGACCGATAGGGACCTGGCCATGTTTGAGCCGTTGCGAGTGAGAGTGTTTGCGGCGCTCGAGGTTGATGTAACACCGTGCTTGGCGGCGTTTCGGCAAAAAAAAAAAAAAAAAAAAAAAAAAAAAAAAGGAGCAAGTTACTACAAACGCAACTTGGAATAGGGGACGAAGGGCCCCTTTCTGGACTGGTTGTCGGCGAAAGGCAAACAGGCACCTGCACTATAGTGGACTGTATTGCTGATCTTGATCGCTGGGTGCACGCGACTTTGGGGATTTGGCAAGATGAATTTCGATTCGAAACAGCAAATTCGAATCGGAACTGCATGTGTTTTGGTGAAACGCGCTGTACGCAAGCAAGCGCTAGGCAGCTAGCTGGGTAGGCCAGCAGCTATTTTTGTAGGCAAGCAAGCCAGCCAGATCAGAGACGCACACTCGGCTTGGCTTGCAACCCACGTCTCGGCGTTGGTGCTTGAAACTCGCCGCACGCGCTCAACTGCATTCCTAGGCGAAGCTGCGCTGCGCTGCTCTGCGCTGCTCTGCGCTGCTCTGTTGTTTCGGTTTGATGTTGGTTAGCTAGCGAAACCGTCAAAGTGTTAGCCGCGATATGGTGGACCAGGTCGTGGATCAGGTTCTCGAATCAGGTTGTGCTTTTGCGACTTGCTTTTGCTTTTTGCGACTTGCTCCTTGGCCTCCTTCTCCTTGTGCTTCACCAACCCTCTCGTCATCCCTCATCCTTGCGTTGCCATCTGTCCCGGCTCGCCTCGCCTCTCCACAGCACAACTCAGCGGTCATCTCTCAGCGGTCATCTCGATTCTGTCTCGCATCACCTTCTGCTCGGCCTGCAGCGACTTTGCGACCGGATCGTGTCGCTTCATCACACTTGTCGCACTTGTTGGGCACCGCACACGCACACCGCTTTCCAGCAGCATCCTCTGCCTCATCTCGGACTGACCCGGATCCCCCGCGGTGATCGTCTGATCGTGTCATCACGCTAGTCTCGGCTCTCCCTCGGCTCTCCCTCGACTCTGCCATCGGCTTGCTTCTGAGCCTCGCATCCAGCATCCTCGAAGCACGTCTGCCACCCTCGCTGGGCACCGCGTGTAGCTCTCAACATGGGATTCGCCTTTGGTTCGTATACCTCCATCTGCGATGAAGTCGCAATGGTGGTCTGCCCATTGCTTGGCAGCTCCGGTCTCGGCCTCGAACCTGTCTGCTACTCGAGGAACGTCGAGATCAACAAGACCATCATCTTCCAGCCCGCAACATGCTTCATCCACATCGCCGCACTCATCATGACCGCCATCATGGTCTACCATATCCGCAGCAAGTACACTGCCGTAGGTCGTAAAGAGATTGTGCTTTTCTTCTACCTTTACGCATTCTCCGAGGTGCTGGTCATCTTCCTCGACTCTGCCATCGTCCCAACCTACTCTGCCGTATATCTCTACCTCACCAGCATCTACGTTGGTCTCAAAACCGCCATCTTCTGGTGTCTACTCATCAATGGCTTCGTCGGCTTCCAGTTCGCTGAAGATGGCACGCCAAAGTCGCTTTGGTTCCTCCGACTCTCTTCGCTTCTCCTCTTTGGCATCGGCGTGTTTGTGTCGCTTGCCACTTTCAAGCGCATCGCTGGCATGTCGCCCACCAAGCAGACCGGTCTCTGGATCGTCGAGCTTGTCTTCCCCCTGGTGTGCGTGCTCATCTACACCGTGTCGCAGATCTTACTCGTTTTGCGAACGCTCGACGACCGATGGCCGTTGGGCGACATCGCCTTTGGCCTGTTCTTCTTCGCCGCTGGTCTCATCCTCATGTACGGATTCGGCGAGGAGGTCTGCCGTGCTGTCAAGCACTACATCGACGGCACATTCTTTGGCACACTATGCATGCTACTTGCCGTCATGATGGTGTACAAGTACTGGGACTCGATCACCAAGGAGGACCTCGAGTTCTCGGTCGGAAGCAAGCAGGCCGTGTGGGAGGTCAAGGATCCGCTCTTTGCCACCTCATCCTCCGAGGGGGATGGCACCATGCTCGGTGCAGGTAGCGCAATGACACACGACTCGTTCCGCGGCACCAGTCCCTCGCGTCTTACACCACAAGGGCCTGGCAAATCGCCCATGGGCTATCCTCCCATGGGCAACTACTCGCACTAAGTCGGCTACCCGACCAACACCAAGCCTGATTTGGCACTCGCGAAGTTCTGCAGCTTCACCAGCCCAACGCATCGATACTCTGATCTTTAGACACAGAACGGCACCTACACACGCTCACTTTCTCCGCCCCGCTTTTTACGGCCATCGCACCCCTTGCGCCCGCGCCGGAAGTGCTCTGATGGACCACACCCACCCACCCGTTCAACGTGGCCGCTTCAGTGCCTCGTCTTTTCCTTCGCCTGTATTCTTGACCAACGAGTCTTTGGGTTTTTGCAAATTTGGACACTCTCTTATTCAGTCTCTCTCTCCCACACACACAGAGTGTCTAGCGTAGACGTTGATGTTGGTGGAATGGATCCATGTTGTAGGATGCAACTAGTGAAGAGTCTAGTTCAACTTGTGGTGGCCCTTGACGTTTCGACTTTCGTTGTCGATCTTGGCAGAACGCGTTCCGAATTGCATTGCTCTCTTCTTGAGCTCACTCGCGCCATGTAAGCCCAGCTGTTTCGCGATGTCTCTGAGCAGTCTTTTATCTCCACCTGCACCTTCGGTTGCTATCCTTCCGAGGTCTACTTTCGAACTAACTGGGATGCAGGTTAGATAGTCTAGGACGGAACGATCGAGGTAAGGGTAGCGCGATTCTTTCCCATGACACGAGAGGATTCGATCATCACGACCCAGATTTCGCTCCGGAAGACGCGTGAGGTCGAGTTGAAGTTCGGCGATCAAACCAGCGACGGAGGAGTGCAAGTAGGATTGACGATGGCGTGAATAGCCACCCAAGAGTTCGTCCGCTCCAAGTCCTGAGATGAGCACACGTGCTGGTGAGGTGTACGATTTCACACCCGATTCGGGAGTGGGGTGGCGGATTTGGCCTTGAGCTCGGGAGGCGAAATAGAGCGCAGAACCAATGCTGAGATCCATTACGCTGGCTGTGGGTGACATGAGCGTTTCCACCTCACCCCGATGCGATGTATACTCGGTGTATGGTACGTTGATCTCGACAAAGTTCCACCGTCGCTTGGGCGCTATCCGACACAGCTCGTTCAATGATGCAAGTCCGGTAATCCGATCAGGTACCGCATAAATGTCGTCCAGAATCCCACCCTGCTCCTCATCCGCGTCCGACTTCGGCGACTCGACCGGCGCCACCGCAGGCTGTGCTTCGCTGACCATCGTCTCAACATCGCTTCTAGGCAAATCCTTCCGTCGCTTGAGCTTACCATGCTTCTTGTTCGCCGTTTTAAGCTTTGCACGTAGCCTGGTCTGCCTCTGGTTCTTGGCCGCCTCGATCGCACGGATGTTTTCGAATCCGACATTGAGCAGATCGATCGGTTGCTCTGCCGGCACGTATCTGTCCGCCAACAACGCGAGGGTGGTACAGTCGAGTCCACCAGAGAACAGAACCGCCACGTGCGCCTCGTCGGCTGGCTGGTCCGTGGCGATGTTGGTAACGCGCCTCCGCACGCTTTCGGAGAGTACATCGAGGAACCCAGCTCGAACCTCGGCAGGAGACACATCGCTTGTGGCATCGTGGGTTCGTTCGGGTTGACAAAGCTCGAGAAGAAGGAGCGGAGAATTAAGGCGGGAAGGGTGACGTGGGGTGGGTTGGATCGAGGTGGGGTTGTCGAGAAGGTTGATGGTCCAAATGGAAGAGCAGCCGAGTTCCGTGAGGCTTGCGTTCTGTGCACAGCCAAGAAGACCCTCACTGGCAACAGAAGTGATAGCGACAGATGAAGATTGTGGCGAACGATGCAAGAGGAGCGACCTGCGTCCGAGCGGATCACGTCCAAAGTAAAGCCTCGACTCGACACGATCGAACAATACAAAAGCGTACGGTCCCTCGATCTCCGCCAGAGCAGCACTGAGAGCCTCCGCACACGATGTGTCACCGCCCTCTTCCGCCTGCTCATCGAGCAAGCTTTGAACCCGATCCAGCAAGATCAAGCCGTCATTCTCTCCCGAGTCGAGACGAACGCGCGAGGAGGTGGCGTGCGCCGAGGTTGCACTTGCATCGTGCGAGTCGAAGATCTGACCGTTCCAAGCCAAGAGCAGACGTCCATCTGGGGTTGACAAGGGCTGAGTGGTGATGCCTGCGCCTCGTAGGCTGAGGACGCTTGAAGTGAGCGACAGCATCCATGGTCGTGGGGTGGTGTGGTGGGTTGTGCGAGTGCAAAAGTGGTGACGTATGGTGGTCAAGCAGTCTGGACCTCGTCGTTTGAGGTTTTCGAGCACGGATGGCCACGAATCGAGCGCGTGGGAGGGAGCGTCTTGTGCATCTGCGTTCGTATGCTCGAGCCCGGACGTGGGCGCTAGCAAGACGCCGATGCCGCACATCGGTGGTCAACGACGGCAAAGGCTATAGCTGGAGGAATCTTGAATATGTGCGGCTGCTCTTCTACAACCATTTCATATTTCCCCCCCTCCGTGTTGGTCGTGCAAGTTCGGCGGTAGAGCGGAGAAATGACCGGCACGCCTGAGGCATGGGTGAGAGAGCTGGCGGCCGATTTGCGACGTGGCGCTGCAACAGAGATGCAAGATGAGCATGTGGTTTGAAAGGGTGTTTGTTCTTGAGCAGCATGCATTTGTGGACGCTGAGTGTGCATTCTGTGATTTCTATTCATGATTTCACACATTTTTCCGTGTTGGGCTGTGCCGCGAGCCTCACTCTCTGCTCGAGCGCCGCCGCTTGCCTCGACCTAGAAATCTCTCCTATGCATCGAGACTCTTACTCCGCTCTCACTTTCAACCGCACTTCTTCGCAACTGCATCCCTGACCGCTTTCACCATCTCGCGTTTCGAGCACATTGCATTCCCAAGCGCCACCCGGAATCTTTCCCCATCATCACTCGAACGTCCGCATACTTTTCACTCCAGTTCCGTGCGCCGCTGGTCGGTTCGCACCCGCGCTGTCGCACCTCTTCGCTCCCTTCCCACCTCGACGTCCTTCGTCGTCATCATCCCGATTCAAGCAAGCTCTATTTTCCTTCCCAACGCCAGCCGAGGCGTCCTAGTCTTTCCTGGACCATCAAGCACGCCCACTTATCTGGCTTTTCAACCGCTCTGCATCACAATCCATTATGGCCAAAAAGGGCACCAAGAAAGGAGCAGCGGCAGCTGCCAACACGCCATCCATTTCCAAGAGCACCCACGCAGAAGCTCACTCAGAGTCGGTTGCGACGCAGCCATCGCTAGCGAGCGAGCTTTTGTCTGCGCAGCACGATGCTGCTCACGATGGTTACGAGTCGAGCACCCATACGGACAACGATGACTTTGAAGATGCTGCTGATGCGCCTAACGCGGATGTGGTAACGCCATCTTCAAGCACCGTAGCTACGGACGATGCATCTCTTCCGCACATGCCCATGGCGCATCCCAAAGATGCCGAGCATCTGTCTCGAGAGAACAGCGCAGACCAGCCTTTCGGGAGTCAGTCTTCGTTAGCCGCTGACGCGTCCCGTGCGCAAGTGCGTACACCCAAGGCAGCCGAAGCATCTTTATCCGGTCTCGACCAGACACCGTCAGCAATAGCCGGTACGGACGCAGATGAAACCGACACCGCGCACGCAATCGTCCCCAGCTCGTCCACTGCAACCTTTACCACGCCTGCCAGCACCGATGCTGCCCAGCTGGCGGAAGACATGCCCCTCAGCTCGGCCGAAATCAGGGACAGTCAATTAGCTTCAGACTCGCTCATTCTTGACGAGGAGAGCGCCAAAGCGACAGTACCTGACCGTGTCGAAAAGGTACCGCCTTCGGTCGGCGCCACTTCCATGCTTGAACCGGATGAGACCATTACCAACCCGTTTGCATCGGGCGACGATACGGCTTCTGAACTCATCCGGTACTCACAAACCGAAGGCGACTCAGCTCCAGCTTCGGCCACCAATACTCCCGATACGCCAGGCATCAATTCGAACCACTTTTCGATCGTCAGCCTGAGCAGCACCTCTGCCTCGGGCGCTGGTGCACACGACACAACAGGCTGGTCGGCGCCGAATCGACGCGACTCGCGAAGGGATACTATCACTACCAATGGTGCACGCAATAGCCTCGTCGAGGCGCGTTCCAACGATTCCGACCTTGCACGCAACGGCGAACCTTCGTCCAAGTATGACTTCCTCCTAGCCAGACTCGACACCCAGAACAAGAGGCTCAGCGGCGACCCCAAGAAGATGCGTGCTAGCATCGATGGTGCCGTCAAATTGCGCGAGCATTTCGAAAAGCTGCGTGGTCAAGGTCAACGCCATTCCCGCTCTGATTCGCAGAATCGCGGGCTCGAAGAAGCCTCGTATAGCCACGATTCGAATGTGACCAAAGCGTCGACTTCCGCGGGATCGCAATCCCAGCCTGCCGTGAATGGTACATCGGCTGCGGGGCAGCGTGAATCTGTCACCTCGTCGGTGGATACAGCGTGGGAAGGTCCTCCCGCGGAAGACGTTGGCGACGAAGATATCGACTGGGAGTTCTGGGGCGATGTCATGTCCAACTACCAACAAGTTGCGCGCAATCAGCCTCGTCAGCTCAGCCGTGCCATTCAAGCGGGGATTCCTCCAGCCCTCCGCGGGATGATGTGGCAACTTATGAGCAGCAGCAAGAACGAGGAGATGGAGATCATCTACGCGTACTATCTCAAGCAGACCAGTACACACGAGAAGGCGATCAAGCGCGATTTGAATAGGACGTTCCCCGAGCAGGATTACTTCCAAGATGGCAAGGGGATCGGACAGGAGAACCTGTTCAACGTCATCAAGGCGTATTCGCTCTACGATCCCGAGGTCGGATACTGTCAGGGGATGCAATTCGTCGTCGGTCCACTGCTTCTCAATATGCCGGATGAAGAAGCGTTTAGTACGTTTGTTCGGTTGATGAAGAGTTACGATCTTCGCGGGCATTTCACGCCGAATATGCCGGCGTTGCAGTTGAGGCTGTTTCAGTTTGATCGTTTGCTCGAGGACTTGCTTCCGCTGCTGTATAGGCATTTGGTGAGGCAAGGGGTTAAGTCGAGTATGTATGCGAGTCAGTGGTTTATGACGCTTTTCTCGTATCGGTTTCCGTTGGACTTTGTGTATAGGATTTTGGATTCGGTGTTTGCGGAGGGGGTAGAGGCGTTGTTTAGGTTTGCCATCGCCTTGATGAAGAAGAATGAGGAGAGGTTGCTGGAGTTGAACTTTGATCAGGCGGTCAACTTTCTCAAAATGGAACTGTTCGAGTGTTATCGTCGAACAGACGTTGTCACTGTCGAGGGTGGTGGTGTAGCAGAGGGGGATGGGCATAGCGGAGAGAGTCGACCTGGTGGGGAAGTTCGTTCTTCGGTACACTCATCCCATTCAACCTCATCAGCTGTCGGTTCCAAAAAAAGTTACAGAACGAACGAGTTCGTACGAAATGCCTTCGAGGTCAAAATCACCCCATTCATCCTCGACACCTACGCTGCTGAATTCGACGTCCAAGTGCGCGCTGCAAACGCACACAGAAGAGAGGTCGAAGCATTGCGTCTGGTCAACCGCAACCTAGCTTCGCGTGTCAAAGCGCTCGAAAACCAGCTCAACTCGCTCAACGCTGAACACGTCGAAATGGTCAAAGACGTCGTCATGGCCAAGATTGCAAAGGAGGAAATGGCCGAAGAATTGGTCAGGTACAAGATGATGTATGCAGAAGCCGTGTTAGCTGCCGACCAGGAAAGTGGCAATAATAGAAGCAGTGCGGCGGGTATGGCTGCGGCAAGAAGGGCCGCCGAGAGGGACAGTGGTGGAAGCGCAAGCGCGACCTACTCGACTTGATTTTTGTTACTGTTGATGCTCGCAATCAAAAAGATAACAATGATACTTTTCAAACACAAGACACAAGGCGGTCGTCATCGGACTGTGCGAATGAACACACGACCTGAAGTGGAATGAAACGGAATGTCACGATTGCCCAAACGAAACGATACGAAACGGAAAAGAAACACGCGCAACCCGAGCTAGTGTGAGGGAGGATCAAAAGTCGTCATCCTCGGAATCGTCGACCTTGTAATTCCTCTTGCCAGACGCAGTGCGTGTGGAGCGAGCCGACTTGCGCGCAGGGCCCGAGGGGCCAGGGCTGTCAATGGCAAACGAGTCTTCAGTATCCGAGGCAATCGCTGCCACCTTCTTGCGTCCCAAACCCGTAGCAGCCTTCTTGCCCGCGGCGGGTTTGGCAGCCGGCGCCTTCCTCGTCTTGGCTGCTGGGATCGTATCATCTTCAGAGTCCGAGAGGGAGAACGACTTAGGCGTCGCCTCGCTCTTGGTGGTTGTTGTCTTCTTCGGAGCGGCAGTCTTTTTCGCAGTAGCGGGTTTGCTGCTGCCAGCTCCAGCGCTGGTCTTTCGGAACAGCGGCGCGAGCTTCTCCTCGTCGACATCGTCATCCAGCTCGATAATCTGCGGAGTGGCAGCGTGAGAGGCGGTCGCGGACCTCGAAGCAGCTGCGTTGGAGCGCGACTTTTTCGCAGCGCCGTTGGTAGTAGTGCCAAGCAGCCGCGCCATGTCGTCATCGTCCAAGGTGTCAGCAGCTACACGCTTTCGAGCGGGGCTGGCACGAGCAGGCGCCACCTTCTTTTTGGCCGCTGGTTTAAAGTCATCTTCCGAATCGTCGTCGTCCAGACCGTCCATGGCATCGTCCTCTTCTTCGCCATCTGAGTTGAGCGGCTTCTTGAGTACGCGGCGCGCTGCCGCGCCACTCTTGGCAGACGTCTTTTTCACCTGCTTGCCCTTCTTTACCTTGGTGACAACGTCCTTCAAACGGCGATCGTCTTCTTCTAGCACCTCCTCCCAAAGGTCGAGGAACTTGGTGAGGTCCTCGTCCCACAGGTTCTGGGGCGTTCGGGCAATGAGGATCTTGAGCTCTTCCTCTTTGACGTCACGCTCCCTGAGCAGCTTGTCTACCTTCTCCTTGGTCAGGTTGTAGATGGCCATGTTGAGCAAGTAGTCGAAGTCCGAGTCAGCAGAGATGTCGTCCTCATCGATGGGCTCGTCGTCCTGAGGCTCGGCGGCGATGGCTGCCTTGCCCTGCTTAGGGAAAGCACGGAAATCCTTCTTGCGCAACTCAGCCACAATGTCGGCGCGTTTTCGGTTAGATACGACCAGCTCGCGGGTGATGATCATTTGCACGAAGCGCGCCTGGTTAGAGAGACGATCGTAGGCCAGCTTCAGCTGGTCCACCAGATACTCTTTTCGCTTCTGGTAGTACGACAGACGCAAGAGGTAGAATTCTTCGAGGATCTCCTCCGGCGAAGAGTACTTTTTGATCTTTCCATCCTGGTCGAACAGCACCATGTTGGTGGTGGAAATCTGGCACGACAGCTTGAAGAAGGCCTCGACACCCTTCTCAGCAATCTCAGCTTGACCCTTGGCAGTGACCTCGACAACGAAGTTGACCGTGGATTCGGTATGATACTCTTTGTAGTCCTTGATGGTGGCCGGTACCTTTTCGGTGGACTGGATGCGCTCCTCAAGAGTTTCCTTGTAGTTGGTGGTCCAAGTGCGGATAGGCAACTCGGTGATCTCGTAGGTTTTCTCGTCAACCTGGTTGACACGGCCAGTGATCTTGAAGCGTCCGGGTGCAAATTCGTCCACGTCGCCGGTGAAGCCACGGAACCATGGCTTCATTGGGATGATTCGCTCGCCGGCCATCAAACGTCGCAGGTTAGCAACAATGTCGTGGGGGTTATAGTTGGGCACCGAGGTGGACCATCCCGTGCCGATACCTTCAGCACCATTCATGAGCACCTGGGGTGCCACGGGAATATACCAGTGTGGCTCTACCTTTTGACCATCGTCATCCAGGTAGTCGAGTAGCGCGTCGTCGGCCTGCGGGAACAAGGCACGGGCAATCTTGGGCAGAGCGGTAAAGATGTATCGTCCCGAAGCGGCATCCTTTCCACCCAACAAACGTGTACCGAACTGACCCCTGGGCTCGAGCAAATTTACGTTGTTGCTTCCCACAAAGTTCTGGGCGAGACCGACAATGGTCTGCACAAGCGCAGCATCTCCGTGATGGTAGGCAGCCTGGCCCAAAACATTACCCACGAGCATGTTGACTTTCAATTCAGCGTTGCTCTTGCGCTCAAACATGACGTACATGATCTTTCGCTGACCTGGCTTGAGGCCATCGATGGCCGAAGGGATGGAACGGAGATTGTCAGCCATGGAGAAGAGGATGAGCTCCTTGTTGATAAAGTCGGCATACGGGATGCGATCAATGTTGTGGTCCAGATAAGTGCCCGGACGGAACTGTCGGAGCCACTCCTTTCGATCGTCTGCCTTCTTTTTGTTGAAGGCCAGGTCAATCAGCTCGCGATCGCCTTCTCGGGTTACATCGAAGTCCAACTTGTGCTTGTCCAGAGCACGGAAGTACTTCTTGGCGTCCTGCGGGTCGGAAGTACCCAGACCCTTGTAGTACTTGATGTGCCAACCTTTGCCGCCGTTGTGGGAGTTCCTCCAGGTCTCGTACTCGGGGATGGTAAAGAACGAGAGCTCCTGCTTTCCCTTCTTGCACTTGACGATTGGGGTGATGAACTCGACAAGGAAGCCGGGAATCTTGAGCAGCGACGGATAGAAGTGGTCGAGGAAATTGATGATGAGACCCTTGATATGAGAACCATCGTGATCCTGATCGGTCATGATCATGATACTTCCGTAACGCAAGCTGTTGACGTCAAGATATTGCTTGCCGTGTTGCAGACCAAGAATCTCCTTGATGGCCTTGATTTCGGCATTCTTCATGATTTGGTCGTGAGAGGCCTCGCGGACGTTGAGAAGCTTACCTCGAAGCGGGAAAACACCGTAGTTGTCTCTTCCTACTTCGACAATACCGGACACGGCGAGAGACTTGGCTGAGTCACCTTCGGTGAGGATGAGGGTACAGTCCTTTGCTTTCCTGCCACCAGCATTGTTGGCGTCCTCCAGCTTGGGAATGTTGGTGATCCTGGTACGCTTGTGTCCGTCGGTCTTCTTGAGAGCCTGGTCCTGCTTGAAGCGGGCAAAGCTGACGATGTTGTCGACGACGCCCGACTTGATGACCTTTTTGGCAAACTCGTCGGTGAGTGTCCATTTGCTACCGAAGGCACTCTGCTTGAGAGTGAGCGTCTCCTTGGTCTGGCCATCGAAGGTGGGATTGACAATCTGACAGTTGACAAAGACCCATAGCTGCTGACGGACCTGGTTGGGCATGACTTTACCGGTCTTCTTGTCCTTCTTGACGTGCTCGATGAGGCGCGAGATAACCTGGTCGGCTACGTGGTCGACGTGCTTACCACCCTTGATGGTGGCGATGTTGTTGACGAAGGAGACCTGCCGGAACTCGCCGTCCGAGACTGCAAAGGCAACTTCCCAGTTGCGTCCCTTGTCGACCGCAGACTCGTAGATGATGGCTGGCTTCGGAGAAGCGCCCGTCGGCATGTCACCGGCACCGTCTCCGCCGTCATCAGCCTTTCCTCCCAGCTCGTTGATGGCGGACACGTACATTTCGACGTACTGTTTGAAATTCTTGATCTTGAGGAGTTCACCATTGAGGGTGACCTTGATGCCTTTGACGGTTCCTGCCATATCGTAGACACGCTTCAACATGAGCGCCTCCATGTGGTCATCTATGGCGTCCATGCCGAAGAGTGCAAGATCAGGTTTAAAAGTGATGCAGGTGTACTCCTCTGCCTTGGAGTGCTTTGTGATTTTGGGCTTGCCCTTTTCGTGCATGTTCTTGGTGAAGGTCTGCTTGTACTTGCACTGGTTCTTGGAGTCAGCGGTCTCTACGGTGAATTCGGTGGAGTAGATATTGGCAAGCTTTGCACCGTAACCGTTCCTACCACCGGTGACCTTGGCCTCGTTGTCGTCGTAGTTGGAGGAGGTGAGAAGGTGACCAAAGATGAGTTCGGGAATATAGACCTTTTCCTTGTCGTGCATCTCGACGGGAATACCGTGACCATTGTTCCAAACCATGATGGAACCCTCGTCACGATTGATATCAACCTTGAGATGGGTCATGTTGGGGTCACGCGCCTTGTTATCGGCAGCATTGACGAGGATCTCGTCGAAGATCTTGTAGAAACCAGGCACAAAGGTGGTCTCACGGTAGGCCATCTGCTGTCTGGTCTTGTCATAGACCCAGAGCTTCTCTGTGTGCTTCTCGACACTACCAATGTAGGTGTCGGGACGCTTGAGAATGTGCTCGAGCTGAGAGAGCTTCTGGTAGGTTTCGGAGGCGCTCTTGCTTGTTGCCGATTTAGCGGGGACCGGAGGTTGGAAAGAGACATCGGCCTCGCTGTCCATCATGCTAACGTCGGGGTCGCTATCAGCGCCGTTGCTGTTGCGCTTGGAGAGAGGCTGCTTCTTTGGTTTGACAGCTCCATTTGTCTTGGATGCACCTGCCTTTGTGGCGGCGGCCTTGGGCTTGGCAGCGGCTTTGGATTTGGCAGGCGCCTTCTTCGTGGAAATCACGAAGCTCTCGGAAGCATCTGACATGTAGTCGGATTCAACCATGTTGCCGGCAGTTGCTGTGAAAAGGCGATGCGATCGAGCAATTGAAGCGTTTAAGGACGAAGGTGGGTGTAGACAAGAGAATCGAGATGGAGCGCGCTGTTGCGACAATCGCTCGATCAAGCCGGATGCAGCAAGGGGGCTTCGAGAGCAGGACGTAGCCTGTCGGAGAAGCGCGGCAGCACCAGGCAGCCAGATGTTTGGAGGAATTGTGGAACACCTCCACCGATCGAGGCGGATGCAAAGCTCTGCGCAGGCACGACGGGCGGGTTGCGGAGCGTAATGGAGAAGAGGGAGGGAGGCGGGCGGGCGGGGAAGGAATCGTGAGGCGTTGATGATGGTGGAAGGCAGGATGAAAGGAAGACGACGACTGGGCGCCAGAGTGGTTGTGTGCAAGTGTTGGGTTGAGTTTGGCGACTGGATTCGCAAAACAACGGGGCGAGCAGAGAGAGCAACACTTTTTTCTCTCTCTTTGGTTCGCGTTGAGAGAGCTCAGTTGGTACCACATGCAGGCGGATGCAGCAGAAGCTCACTTGCCTCGACTGAAAAACTACGACGCGCGCGTGTTGGTCTTGGGGCGTAGTGATTGAATGCGCGGCGATTCATGATTGTGACTGCTTGAGTTAGCGCGAGAGCGCCAACGCATACAACACTCTGAAAGAGATTGACAGCTCTGGTGCCCTTTTGCTCACCACTCACACTGTGGCCAGCGTCTCACCTTGATCCACAGTGGGAGTTCAATTCCCTGATCACGGCTCAGCGTCGTAGCGGCTTCAGCCGTCTCGGCGCGGCCGAAGGTGGCGGGCGGTGAGCAGTGACCACGGCTTTGTGCACAACTCGATTTGAATCACATCTCAGGCGCATGTTCGGGCTGGGTTGGCATCAGATTCGGGCACGCGTGTTCACGTGATTTATGTGGTGCCTGTTAAATCGAACCAATGGCGAGAGAGCTTTGCTCACGAGGAAGAGAGAGGCGCTTTACGCGGAGAGCGACGCTGGAATGAGGTGGCACGTCGCAGCGCGTTTTTGAGTGGTTCCAACACTGTGCGTGAGAAAGGGCCTGCGAGAGCAACCGAAGCACCGAGACGCACTGGGATGAGGGCCTTGACAAGGATGTAAGCCGCCACCATGTTGGCAAACGAGCCCGCGAGGTGGCTCGCATTGCCCAAGTCATTGGCGGCATCGATGGCCTCGGCATCCTGCTTTTCGAATCCAAGGTAGCCCTTCTTCCGGCAGTACCGCTCGAAACGCTCCTCCTTTGCACGTGCCCATGCGTGGAACCGAGCGCCAATCGAGTTGGGATCTTGGTCGCTCTGCTGCGCATCGTGTTGGGCATCGCCGAGCAGCCATTGAAGCACGGCGGTTCCGACTCCAAGCGCCCCAAACACATAGAACATCAACACGAGCGGCACGATGGCAGTGAGCTCGTGCAGGATCACGAACGAAGCCACCATCGTCGGAGCATCCGTGCCGTTCCTTAGTGCGATCGAGCGCACTTGCATCATCGCCCGCTGCAGGCGCGACTGCGAGCCGGCGCCGAGCTTGCCAGTGTACAGCCACGTCACGTTGGGGTCCTTTTCGCCGGCCAGCCAGAACGGCTTGAGCGTGTCTGGAAGCACCAGCTTGCCCGCCTCCACTCCGTGGTTCTCGAGGATAGCAACGATCAGCCTCGGGATGGCCGCTGCTGTTGCATTGAGCGTGTGGACAACTGAATTGGGCAGTTCACCACCTTCGGAAGAGGAAGCCGCACGCTTGTGTTTGATGCCCAGCCGCAGCGCCTGGTAATCGATGCAGTTGGAGGCCGACGACACCTCGCCCCACGACCCGCGGCCTGGCATCCACACTTCGATGTCGTACTTTCGGAACGCACTAGCTCCCAGCTCTTCGATCGGCATGTCGAGCACTCGGTATGGCAGACCAAGCCCTGCGATCACTTGCTCCTGGATGGTGCGTAGCTCCTCGAGCATCGCGTTGCTCTTTTCAACCTTGCCCTCCGTCACCACAAACATCTCGATCTTGCTAAACTGATGCACGCGGTACAGTCCGCGTGTGTCGGCACCACGAGCACCCGCCTCTGCTCGGAATGCGTGTCCAAGCGCTGCGAGCTTGATTGGAACTTCCGACGCTTGAATCAGCGACATGTCGTCGCTCGAGGATGTGGCGCCCTTTCCTTCCAGTATGCGCGAGGCCACCAAGCCGGCTAGCGGAATCTCTGCCGTAGCTGCCAAGCAAAGCTCCGCGGCACTCTGTTGTTGCTCCGCCTCCGCTTCCGCGCCCGCTTCCGCGCCCGCTTCCGCGCCCGCTTCCGCTCCCGCACCCTTGGTCTTGGTCGCTTCGAGAAAGTAGGTCTGCTTCGCCTTTTCGTCTCTCGGGCGGAAGCCGCACCGATCGGCCAGATCGGCGCGCACCACGTCCGGCGGCGAGACGGGCATGAATCCTTCGCGCACAACTATCGACATTGCGTACTGCGACAGCGCATGCTCCAGCATGCTCATGCTTCCGAGCAGGTAAGGCCACGAGCTTCCAGTAGCCAGACCTCCCGAGGCCATGTCCACCTCTGCGTTTGCGGCAGACGCTGCTAGCCAAAGATGGTCTCGCTTGGGGTCTGCCTTTGGTCCCTCGGGAAAGTGCTTCGTCTGGATCACCGACCTGTTCCAAGGTTCCTTCATCACATCAAACTCGCTTGGCAGGATGTTGAGAGGGTCCTTGACAGAAACGAGCACAGCATTCTCCTCAGGCCCCATGGGCACATCCTTGTGACAATGGTTTGGCCAAGATAGACGAATTTTGAGGCTTCGAACACGAATCTGTTCCAGCTGCTTCTGCACCGAGTCTAGCTCCTCTTTGACTTTCCTTGCATTTTCTCGTAACTCGTTGATGCGCTTCTTATGCACGTCACTTGCTCCATTCTGTATCCCATCTTCCTTCGATTTAGCTGCGGAGCCTTGCGACTCTGCTTCCGCTGCGTCCGCTGCGTCCGCTGCGTTGGCCTTGTGCTTCCCTTTCTTGGCAGCCTTTGAGATGGCCTGGAAATGCTGATGGAGCTCCGTCTGACATTGCTTCTGCTTTTTCTGTAGTTGCGTCTTTTTTGAGTTGAGCACAACCAAACGGTATCGCGCTTCGCGTAGCCAACTGAAGTCGGCATCATCGTAAAACATCCTCCGCAACTGCATCTCCCGCTTGGCTTCGTCGATATAGTCATTGCCAACGCCTCTCCCTGAATTTGGGGCTATCAGCCTCCTCTGCTTCGGTGCATAAGAAGTGTTGGGTGCATCACTACTGTTCTTCTGCGCGTTTGAGCGCGCAGAAGAAGCCTGAGCGGCTCGGACCGTGCTCTTGCTTATGCCTAGCGCGACTCTCGACGTGGAGACGTATCGAGAGCTCCGCATGGGTGCTTCCTGGATTCGCTTCGGCAGGGTCGATGACCGCGCCAATGTGCGCCATATCGAGCCTCTATAGCCATACATCAACATTGTGTGCACAGCGGTATGGCGTGTGGGTGCGCCCCAAGAGTGGTGTATATGGGTGGCACAATTCAGGGTTCGGGTGGTGGGAGCAGCACGCGAGGAGGCGGCGCGGAACAGAGTTTCTTCGCGTGCAGCAAAGCTGCAATCGTAAATCACAAATGTGAAATTTTTGTCGGCTCGATCTCGGAAACTTGGTTCCCGTGCGAAAAAGCACCACCGCCAGGCTTACGTTGTTCGCACGCCGCGACACAAGTGTGAGTTGAGCTCAGCACAAGCCAAGATCTTCGAGTCGCTGCCCAACCTCGTCGCTATCCTTGACGATCCTGCCATCCCATCTCTTGCTTCCGGCATCGTATTCCTCTTCTCCCGTCTTTTACCCTACACAGCCTTACTTTGCAGAATGTCCAACTTGGCGGCTCGTTTTGCCGTCCCATTGGGACTCGGAGTGATGGCACTTCAGGCTTCGCTCTACGACGTTCCGGGAGGATACCGCGCAGTCATGTTTGATCGATTCCAGGGTGTCAAGGACATTGCCACTGGCGAGGGAACCCACGTCTTGGTTCCTTGGCTTCAGAAGGCTATCCTGTACGATGTTCGAATCAAGCCGCGCAACATTTCCACCACCACCGGGTCCAAGGATCTTCAGATGGTTTCGTTGACACTCCGAGTACTCAGCCGACCCGACATTCAGCACCTCCCCAAGATTTACCAGTCCCTCGGCATCGACTACGACGAGCGAGTTCTCCCCTCCATCGGTAACGAGGTGCTCAAGGCCACTGTTGCTCAGTTCGATGCAGCTGAGCTCATCACGCAGCGAGAGCTCGTTTCGGCCCGCATTCGTGAGGATCTGCTCAAGCGTGCCAAGGAGTTCAACATTGTGCTCGAGGACGTTTCCATCACCCACATGACTTTCGGTCAGGACTTTACCAAGGCGGTAGAGCAGAAGCAGATCGCACAGCAGGACGCCGAGCGCGCCAAGTTTATCGTCGAAAAGGCCGAGCAGGAGCGACAGGCTTCCGTCATCCGCGCAGAGGGCGAGGCCGAGGCGGCGCAGACCATCTCCAAGGCTTTGGAGAAGGCCGGCGACGGTCTCCTCACCATCCGAAGAATCGAAGCTTCCAAGGACATCGCTGCGACGCTCAGCGGCGCTAAGAACGTCACCTACCTCCCACACGGCCAGGGCATGCTGTAAGTTTTCTTCTTGATTATCCCTTTGCAACCCCGTCTCTGATGTTGCCACATCCGTTGCTCACCTTTTTCCTACTCTCTGTATGTCTGTGTTGCGGTATGGTACCAGTCTTAACATGCAGACCTAAGCTGGAGCAAAATAGCGTGCTTTTGTTCCGTTTCACCACCCCTTCCCGTCTCTCAATCTGTAGTTCTATTTTCGAAGCTTACACGCTTTCCATGCCGGCACAATCAACACCACATCTCAACGTCCATCATCTCTGTCAGTTTTGCATGTGAACAAGCGGAAAATGAGGGTTTGGGTCTACTATTAAAAGCAGAAACTTAGGGCTCATGGATCAAGAAGGATGTAGTTATGCTAGCGTTTAGGACGAAGCGGACGCGTTCCAGACGCCTTCAGGGTGAAGTCTCTGTGATCGTGTGCGGACAAGATATTCAAAGTTAGTGCTTTGAGGGGTTTTATGGATGTTTGATTGGGAGAGGAGCTTACCTCGGTAGGGATGTTGATGTTTGCAAGTGCGGTGAGGACCGACTTGCCAGCCCAGTGTTCGAGCGTCTCGCATTCGTCGGGCGAGATGAATGCGGAAGTGTTTCGGTTAGCGAAGCTGCATAGAAAGCAATCCAACAGGAATCATTCCAAAAAAAGACATCTTGTTAGTGTCCAACCGAAGTGTGGAGACGATTGTTCGGAAGGCAGGGTTGGTACTCACATCATTTGAACAGCGCCTGTACGGATCTTGCCTTTGTGCACGGGCCCCTGACCGCTCTGCTTGGCGAGGTCAATTGCATCGTTAGCAGCAGCAGCGAGATGGTTGAGCACGAATGTTTCCATCTCGAGCGTTGCCACGCCTGGCCTCCTCTCCTTGATCACGTCCATCAAGTTGGCATTTGCATCAACAAACGCGGGATCAATCCTTCCCTGACTTCCGTAAAAGCTATCCGCCGAAGCATTGATAGTATTTCCCACCGCTTTGGCTTCTTCTCCCCCGAACAAGTCTGCGTTCTTTTCCGGCTTGTCCGCCTCGAGAGCTGCCAGAAGTGCATCGTGGACCTCGTGATCAGCATCGAGAGGCTTTGTGATGAGATACGGCTCGAGGGCTCCCGACCTTCGCTCGTCCGACGTTGTGTCGTGGTGGAAGTAGTCGTAGTTACGCGAGATTCCGAACGAGGCTTTGGGAACAACGACGGTTCCAATGCCGTATTCTGGCTGCATGGAACCGCAGGAACCGAGGCGAACGATGATCATATCGCCCTCGACGACGGCCCGACATTCACGGACGAAAAAGTCAACCACTGAAAAGCCCATGCCGATGGCGACGATCGAGATGGGAACACCTTTGAAAGTGCCGGTGAGCGTGAGGAAGTTGCGCTGCGAGTTGAATTCGAACAGAGGCTTTCCGCCGTCAAAGGCCTTGGCGATTCGGTGTGCTCTGACTTGGTCGCCGACAGTGATCTGTGGAATTCAAGCAACGATGGTGCAACAATGTCCAAGTCGGCATCAGCCGTCACCCAAGGGAGAGTAGATGAGAGTGAGACTATAGACTTACGATACGGTTGGCGACCCTGACATGGCAAAGGCAGGATTGGCAGGGTACAAGGCGAAATCCGGCACGAGACATCACGGTGAGTACAATGCTTCGCCAAGACACTAGCGGTGCAGACATTACTTCACTTACTGTCCAGCCTTGGTGGCCACATGGTAGGTGCGGCCTTGGGCATCTTGCTATTCTCCATTCAACAGGGTAGCACGCAAGGACGCACGTCAGCTTCCGATACGCATACCGGTTCACGATGAGGCTGGCCACTTACGGGAAAGTTGGCGTTGCTGAGAACGTCCTTCATGTTGAGCAGACGAGCAAGGGATAGTGAACTACGATGGTTGTGTGCAAAGAACGTCTATCGAGCTGCTTCCTTGTATTTATGAAAGTGAGAGTCGGGGAAGAATGTCCGGGGATGACGGACAGCCGAGTCCGGGGAAGGATGAGGACAGGTGTGACTGTTGGCCAAAGCATATCCACTTCCGAGGATCCGAAGATGCGGAGATGGCCGACGTGACACCCATCGGGTGGGGTTCAAATCGGCACCCGATGGGTCAGATCGGGAGAGGAGCCTCCACACCAAGAATTCGCGTGGCCAAAGGCTGCAGGCTGATGCAGAATGCGCACACCTTCCGCATCGGAGCCTGTCTGTCCCAAATTTAGACTTCGAGCGCTCTTCCTGGCTCTTGCGGACGCTGCTGGCTGTAGCTCGCTTGTATCAGCACCTCGCATTCCAGCACATTCTCATCCCCAAAATGTACACCTCGGCCTTATCTACCCGACAACCACCATCTCTAGGCCAGGAAACACCCAGGCGAAGCCATCTCTTTTCGAAGATTGCACTTGAGCTTCAAGATGGTCGACCCTATCTCGTACCTGAAGATGTTCTTCCGGTCCGTCTTCTCGGTGTTCAGCCCTTCGACAACGACCGTGTGGCAGAACAACATTGCCTACTCCATCACGCTGCACAACCCTCGAGTCCTGCTCTACCGCGGCCCTGAAACCTACGTTACCTTTTCCATCTACGCACAGGCTTACTCGGCTGAGGCGCGCAAGCAGCTCGAGGCACTTTCCTCCAGCCAAGTCACTGACGTCGTCAAGGGAACCAATGTTCAGCTCGTGCAGAAGGGCTGGATCGCAGGTGCTGTCGGTTGGAACGCAGCTGGGTATCTTGGTGTTCCCACCAAGAAGGGTTGGGATGTGACTCCTGTGGGCAGTGCTGCGTGGAAGGACACGCAGGCTGAGTCTTCCTCTCTCTCAGCCAAGCAGGAGGAAGATGAGGACTACGGAGAAAAGCCGCAGCGAAGTTCGTTTGCAAGCGGATCTTCTGAAGAACACGAAATGCACACCCTCGGCAAATCGTCTTCCACGTCCACCGCCTTGTCGGAAGTGCTCAAGGAAACTCGACACATCGCCCTCAAGCGCAAGGAAAACATCGACAAGCAGATCCGCGCACAGTCGTCCAGCATTGACACTGTCGACACCTCTTCCTCGTCCACCCGCGTTTTGGGCACGTACAAATGCCGTATCCCCGTCGAAACGGGTGACGGTTATTTCCGTCTGTGGGTAACCCTGCCCTCCCCTGTGGCTCGCGGTCAAGTCGGTATCGGAAGCCCAACCTTCCGTCTCTTCTCCTTCTCCCTCACCTCCGCCTCGCCCCGTGGTGCCGCTCTCCTCCCCATCCCCGTCATTGTCCCCGAAATTGCTCTCCGCTCCGTCTCGATCGCACTCACCACCCTCGTCTACGGCCTTTTCCCTGTCGCTACCATCATCGACAAACTCCTCCCGAGGTGGATGTCGCGTCGCTTTGTCAACTGGATCTACACCCGTGTCGGCGCCAAAAACAAGACCGAACAGCTCAAAGAAAAGTACCAGGTCGATAAAAAGGTCGAACAGGCACGCGAACAGGTGAAAAAGGTGCCGTTTGCAAGTGCCGGTATCCGCACCGATTGGGATCTTGACCGGGATGCACAGCGTGGACGCGGTGGTTGGGCTTACCATTGGTGAAGCCTCTCGGCCGAGGTTTGGGTTTGTATCTTTGTAGCTCATAACAGTCAATGTTTGCTTTATTGCATTGTCACTCGAAACGCAAACGATTCCAATGTGGGATTTGTATTGTCTGCAAACGGTTGCGATCATGTACTGAACGGTTAGTGTGGGTTTCAGATGCGAGGAGAGCTGTCGAGGAATTGTTTGGTCCGAGCGATGAGGTCTCTTAACTCGTTGACTTTGCCAACCTTTACCGGTTCCTGTTGCGACTCGACACCTGCAGTGTGTGGTGATTCAGATCCGACGCGAATGCGAACACGCTTACTCGGCGAATCTCCTTGCCCACGCTCCTCGTCCTTTCTAATCGTACTTGCTCTGTACTCGGCCCAGATTGCCCTCGTCTCTGCTGCTACTTCCTCCTCCGCAGTACCACACAATATTCCGAATACTTCGCTCGCCTCCCTCCATTCTACCTCGGTGTCAGGCTTGACACCTATCCAGACTTGACTGAGCTTTTCAAGCGACAGCCTGAACAGCTCATCGATGTGCGACCGGTTAATGACGGCAACCACGTCTTTCAGTGTAGATGTGTGGGATCCTGCGGATTGAAGCGACGAGTAGAGTCGCGAACGGAGGTGAAGTTTTTGCTCCTCTTCATCTTGTGTAAGTTGATCCAACTGCGATAGAGCCATTCCGACCAATCTCGATCCAGAACCACCGTCTGATACAGTACCAGGCGTGGGAAGTTCGATTCTCCCTTCTTCGAGCGGGTTCTCGTCCTCGAAGATGGTTTCGGATATGCTGAGCACCGTTCGAACAATGTGGTTCGCAAGCGCTGTGAGGATCTGCAGCATTTTACACGCCAGCCCTTCCACCTCTCGCATGCTACTATCCGTAGCTCTTGTAGAGAGAAGCGTGGATGGTAGTCCAGAAAGGAGCTCGTAGAACAGCGCAGACGTGCGCGTCCATTGGTCGTAATAACCCCGCACGACATCTTCCAACGCGGGTCGACGACGTCCATTTAGGTACAGACTTGGGTTCGGTGTCAGATCCGGCATCGCTTGTGAGAGTAGCGCGGTCAGAGTGTTCTCGATCGACAGAGAGGCATCATCGAGCTCGAGGATACCAACCCTCTCGAAAGCGCGCGAGAGCGTTGGCGAGGGCTTTATTGGCACTGTTGATACGGTGCGTGCCACACCTCTTCCACTGCTGATCGTCTTTGACGGATTCAACCCGAGGGACGCGACCAAAGAAGGCTGTCGAAATCCCGCAGTGTCTTGAGAGCGGTTGTTGGCGGAATCGACATCAGTCATCTCCACATCGTCTTCATCGACTGAAGATGCCACATCATCATCCGATTCAACCGCCGATCCGCCCCATGCGACCACCAGAAGTCGACAAGCAAGGTGACTACTCTTAACAAGCTTAGAGTCGGCGATCTCCTCCAGCCTTTTACCATCGCCAGCGAGTAACTTGCGTCGTTCAGCAGCTGACTTTGCTTGAGCGGCGGCAGGGCTGGTCTCGAAGATGACAAGACCCGTCTGAGTGCGTGCTTCGTTGGAAGGTAGAATTGACTCAAGCTCAACTTCACCCCCACCTGAGCTTGAGGTGATGTCAACAAGCTGGAGCTGGGACCCGTCGGCTAGATCGACTTCGAGCACATCACGGCCGCTCTCGTTGCTTTTGCTTCCGGAAGGAGGGGAAGGCGAGAAGCCAAACTTGACCCGAAGCCAACTCGAGGCAACATGCTGGCGTGGTGCTCCGCAATACAGCACGACAAGATGATCCAGGTCGGACGGTCGGAAGTGCAAGAGCAGCTCCTCGATGTGGTCTGCCAGCCGTTCGAGCAACGACCCCTCCGCCCAGAGCTGGTTGCGTTGGCGTCGCACGCGCGTCCACCTGTCCGACAGTGCAGCATCGCCACTTTGCGCTGCTGCTCGTTCTGGGCTCGTGACAGCATCGTTGCCCAGCTTTCGCTTCAGTCGTAAAGCGGACTTCGCCTTCTCGCTCGACACGGGTGTTCGCTCACCGGTCAGAAGGGATTGACGAATCGAGAATGCGTGGTTGATAGGACTGGTCTGATCAAGGTCATTCTTCTGCTTGGATGCGTTCCCGTTGGGCGTGGACACGATCGTGTCCGCTTGAACCCGACCGAGAATGTTCCTCCTTCGGATCTCGCTACGGATGTTCTCCAGCCTCTGTTTCTGCTGCTCACGATCACGTCGATCTTCTAGGGCCTTAGTCCAACGTGACCAGGCATGCATAGCGCAGCTCCGCGATCGGAAGACGTCTGCAGCTGCGATCCGACTCATCTTTTCTACTGCCTCGGTCACGTGCTCGTTTGCCAATCGCTGCCAAAGTTTGTCTGTGATACGGGACAAGAGCTCGTTCCTAGATGCAGCCCTGCGCCGAGCGTCTTCTTCTTCTACCGCGCGTGGCGCCTCTTTAGCGACGACAGAACGAATGACCTCGTCGGACAAGGTTTTGAACGCGCGATTGAGAGCATGCGTCCGAGCCGCTTCTTTGCGTTTCCGCTGGGCTTTCTCCTCGGCGTCAGCTTTGGCTGCTGCAGTCGCTTGTGCCGTTGTGGTTTCCTTTGGGTCAGAGGCTCGGCGCTTCTGGCTACTTGCTGTTGGTACTGCAGCGTCCGGCTTGTTTCCAGCCGGCTTAGAAGGTTCGAAAGTAGTCGATGTAGATTCTGCCTTCTTGGACTCGGGCTCCTTTGGGCCGAGCGATGAAGCTAAGAAAGAGGGCATGGAAGGTTTGCTTGACCCAGCGTCCGTTTTTGGAATCGCCCCGAAGGAAAAGGAGGGTGCAGTGGAACTCGCAGGCTTCTTTTCCTCACTAGTGTCGGCGACAGGAACTGCTGTTTTACCGAACGAGAAGCTCGGCTGCGTAGAAGGTTTGGATTGCGTATCCGACGGTTGAGGGATCGATGCTGCAGGTTTGCTGCCGAACAGCGGGGATGCACCGGTAGGTTCTTGCTTCGATTGCATCGCTGACTTTCCGAATGCTCCGAAGCTCGGAACGCCAGCTTCTGTTGTCTCGTCTCCTTTCTTCGACCCACTAGATCCAAGGCCAGAGAAGCCCCCAAAGGTGCTGGGTGAAGTGGAAGGGTTTGGGGTACGAGATCCAGAGGCGCCAAAAGACGGTGCAAAAGAGGTCGCCGTTGCAGAGAGCTTTGGGTTTGAGGACGATCCAAAGGTGGAAGATCTGCTCGTGTCTTGCTGCGGTGGGAGCTGTCCGAATGCAGAAGTAGCAGATGCGCCGAATGCAGGCGCGGGTGGTTGTGTCTTGAGACCGAATGATGACAGACCACTTGGCTGCGCAGGTTTCACGAAAGGCTGCGAGATCGTTGCTACTGTCGGTCTTTGCGGTTGCGTGTGCGTGCTTGGAAGCATGGTGCTGACACCCGAAGCGCGGCCATCGACAACATCGGCGCTGCTGTACGAACCACGCTTGGCCTCGACGATGCTGTGACTGAAGGGAGCCACAAGCGGCTTGTCCTCATTGATGGCCGCACTACGATGGATCTTGACGCCCACAGGCGCATCCGATTCGTACTCGAGCTCCAGACCTAGATGCGTTGCCATAGCGACGACTTGTTCGGATGAGTCCATTCCGAGCACATGTTCGACCCTTTCGATGGGAAGAGCTCTGTGCTGCGTCATGTACGCTTTGGCCATTGCTTTGACGGCACCAATCCGCACTGAACTAAACGAGTTCTCCGCAAGACATGCCATGAGGTAGTTGACACTTGGCTTGCGCAGCTCGGTAAAGAACTTGGAGAAGAAGTTGAGCGTACCCTCTGTATTTCTAGGTTGACCACGCTTTTCGAGGTTGTTGGAGCGCTGTGCTAGTTGACGCAAGTTGAGCGCAGTCTGCACCAGAGGCGAGCGGAAGATGTCGCCTGGAAGCAGCTCAGCCTCTCGTAACGTTTCAGGGTCTCGGAGATGAAGCAGTAAGTTGTAAGCGCGAAACTCTGCCTCGTTGGGAGAAGGCTGATCACCGCGGCCCGCTCCGCCAGTGGACGATTTCCTGCGATTATCGTCATAGAACTCAATGAGACTACGCATAGTCTTACGTAGCTGCTCGAGCTCCTGCTGTTCACTCCATCCTTCTGCACCTGGTCCTCCCCGCCAGTGGAGACAGAGGATATGGTATCTTGCAATGCGTTCGTGGCACTCAATTGCAATCGACCCCCCTTCGCTTTGAACGATGAAATCCTGGCGAACTGCCCTCGTACGATTCCAGAGAAAGCCTTGAACGGCTGTGAATCTGGGGTCGTTCGGATCGGCGGGTAAGAGGTCGTGGAAGAGATAGTCAAGCGTGCGTTTAAGCACGGGAGGTGGACGGACATCTTCTGGCAGTGGCAGTTCGCGCCCAGCTGCGGGACGGCGGTAGATCTTGACAGCAATGCGTGGATCGACTCGGTCAGTGCCGGGATACAATTCGAGGGGATCGAGCTCCTTCTGGAACTCACGCTCCTCGCGTTCAAATTCAGGGCACATGTCCTGACAGGTTCCTACGAGCTTGACCGCCAAAGCGAGGTCGGTGGGCTTGTCAGGGTCGGGAAGTACGCCCGATTTGATATAGGCATTTCGAAGTGCTTCCCTTCCGCCCTTCATCTCGAGGAAGCGGTTGCCGACCTTGTGAGCATCCTCGAAGCGCTTCTTGCGCAGCTCATCCTCGTCTTCTGTGCCCTTGGAGGCATCGCTACCAGGAGCAAATGACCCTCCGGAGCCGTCGCCTGGTATTGATGCTGCATTGCGATCTTTTCTGAGGAAATTGGAAAAGGAGCTTGTAGGAGCAGAGGAGACAGCAGCGGAGACAGCAGCGGAGACAGCAGCGGAGACAGCAGCAGACGGTTGGTTGGTTGGCTGCGCATCTGACGCCGAGGTTTCGGTAGGAGCGGCGTTCGTCTGAGTCTGAGCGGCTGAGAATGCAGAGCCAAATGTCAAGCCACCGGCACTGCTACCAAAGGCAGAAGTAGTAGGGCCCGGAGAGCTTCCAAAAACTGATGACGTCGATGTCGATCCGAATGTAGGAGCAGACCCTGATGCCGAAGCGGTTCCAAAAGCTGTAGTGGGAGCAGGTCGGTCTTGACTAGCGGCAAACCCAAAAGCGGATGCATTTTGTCGCAAGCTGCTCGTGGTCTGCGAAGAGGAGAAAGAAGTACTTGGCTGGTTGGATGGAGAGGAAGATGGCGCAGCAGCAGGCCTGATCTGAGAAGGAGCTGAGGCACCGAAAGCCGAGGATGGAGCCGAAACCTGACTTCTGGACGAGTTGAACGACGAAGATGGAGCCAATTGCTGCGTGTTGAATGTGGTCGACTTGTTAGCAAAAGGTCGTGGTCGAGGTCGAGGTGCATGTGAGTTGCTCGGACCCGCATCCATACCAGTTGAGCCTGCCTCGTCCATCTTTGATTGTTGATTCATATTTCCATGTGGCGCAGAAGGTCTGATTGGACGGATCGTGCCTCCGCCTCTGCCCCGAAACGAGCCGTTGGAATTTGGAGGTCTGCCCTCTTGCCCGATGCCTGGGCCACTTGACCGAGACGTAAATGGTCTTGGCCTGTTGCCAAATGTAGACGGCTTCTGTTGTGATTGAGACTGCTGGCCAATGAAAGGGCGAGGTGCATTGAAGTTTGATTGCTGCGGTCGAGGCTGCTGTACGCCGTTGAAAGGGCGCGGACCTCTTAAGCCAGACTGTTGGGACTGAGGTCGTGGTCCGCCACTTAAAGGACGCGGGTTTCCGAAGCTAGCTTGCTGCTGCCCATTATTGGAGTTCGAAGAGAAGGCTGAAGACGAAGCATTCTGAGGCTGCGGTCGAAAGAATGTGTTTGGTGGGGCACTGCGCGTCGTTGCGGATGGAGTCTGTGGTGGTGCAAACGAGCCAAAGCCAGACGGACCTGTCGGTGCGCCTGAGCCAAAGCCAGGGCCTTGCTGCATGACGAGCTTCGCGAGGGCCTCGGCGGTGGTAGAGTGCTAAGAACAGCAGTTTTGTGCTTCTTATTGTCGCTTCATGTCCTCCCGGTGATTCCGCTCTCCTGGATCCGTGTCGAGTGAAATCGCAGTACTATTGTGAAGCGTGGATCTGTTGTAGCGAAAGCTGATATGTCTGGTAGCAACGGTATGTAGAGAGCGACCAAAGGAGTGCGTATGTTGAAGGCGAGACCGATGTAGAGTAAAAGGAAGCTAAGGAGGTCCCAAGCCGCTGGTCAAGGCGTTCTGTGATGATTTCACCGCGATGCCTGAACTGCATCGCCGATTTCCGAAATTCCGCAGCTGTCAAACTTCGAATGCTCAAGACACCGCTGACCTGGGACGGCTTCTCTCAGTTGTCGGTTGGAGCCCCCCATGTTCCAGATATCCAGCGCATGATTTGTCGCCAATCCACCATTTGAATGCAGCGAGACAATCGTTGGGTCTGTTCTCGCTGTTGCGGTCAACGTGGGACACTTGCGGCATGCAAATCTACCTCCTCCGTCGAGACCTCACTTAGCACTGGTGTGCAGGGGTGATGACGAGCGAACAAGGGTGATTATTCTGAATTTGCGGGCAGAGCGGCAGAGCGGCAGAGGCTCTGGGCTCTTGGGCACCCGGCGCGGCCGGCCAGCCAAAACGGTTGTGCAGCAAGTTCCGGTTTTGGCACCAGCTCCTGGCCAGGAGCTGCCCGCAAGTTGGGTCTGGTTGAGTGGTGGCACTGCAGTAGGTGGGGCCAAAGAGGCACGCCGCCACCAGATTGCCACACTCGTCAGTGGACTTGTCAATGTATTGCTTGTAACAGTCGGAGGACCACCGGCCCAATGTCTGGATGGACTCGGCCGGGGTGCCAAGGTGCACAGCCCAGCAGGTGTTATGGGCAGCACACAGGCCAAGTGCCCGAATCACCAAGTCAAGCATAAAGGTAGGTGTGTTAAACTCAATTTCAGTCGATATTTCGACTGAGATTGAGTTTAACACAACTTTATCCTCGATTTCACAATTTGGGCACTTGGCCTGTGTACGGCCCATAACAACCGGCTGGACAAGTTCCACTATACTCGATATCTGGCACACAGCCCTGACACCTGTATTGCGACTGACACAAATACAATGATACTAAGGTAAAGTGTGATAGAGTGGATGAGGATCCACTCATCCAGTGAAGAGAACCACAACCTACATAGGCATTGCCGCCTGGGCAAGCCTTGTGACCTGTGTGCAACCCGTAAAAGAGCAAAAGACGTATCCTCTGCCAAACATAATTCTGGCCGTAATCTTTCAAAGTTTGGTGTGAATCGTCCGACAGTCGAGGTATAACAAGGGACATTAACTCTGATTCATACTTGCGATTCATAGGTTCAGACCTCCGAAGCTGAACCGTGGTCAGGGCCAAATCAGAGCCCGCTCAATAAGCCTTCCACAAGCTACATTCAGACCATGCAACTTGTTGTGATAGGACCGTAAAGAACTGATGTGACCATTCGTTACCCTCTCTCCCTTCGTGACAAGCATGCGAGTGGCAAGCTTTCGGGAGAGCAATCTATTCATACATGAGAGCGAAAAAAATATCGTAATGTGACAACACGTAGCGAGAAGAGCAGCAGGTGCACGCTTGACCTCATGACAAGCATCCAAGTCTTGTCAGAAGAGTCGCGCGGCAAGATGTATGGGGGGGCACCAAACCAGTGTATCGACCTCTGACTTGTGGTATGAACGACTCGTCTAGTATCGGTACTTGAAGTAAGGCGACTCGTCACCCATATCAGCGATCTGCTCCTTGGTGAGACGGGCAGCCTCACCAGAGTCGATCTTGGCCTGCTTGCGCTTGTTTGCGAGGTAAAGAAGACCGGCGAACGAGATAGCCGAAAGGAAGGCGACGACGTTCATTCCAATGTTGATGTAGTGGGCACGGTGGTAGTAAGGAGCCTGCTTCTTGGGGAAGATGTTGCTCGAGATGGTACCAGCCAGACCACCGAAACCGACAATGATGGCGATGCAGACCGATCGCTTGGTCTTACCACCGATGGTCTGAGTGAGCGAAGCAACCACGCCGGGGAAAGCAGCGTACGAGCCTGCAGCAGAGATGAACTGAGCACCGTAGGCAACCTTGGGGTGACTCTTCGCAAAGTTGAGCGAGAGACCCCAGCCGATACCAGAGATGAGGGTACCAAGGCAGATGAAGGGGAATCGGATACCGAGACGGTCCGAGAAGTAGGCAAAGATGACTACGGTGACCGCAGCAACGGTGTACACAGGGACGGTGTAAAGGTTAGCGTCGATCGAGTTGTACTTGAGCGAGTTCTTCAGGATCGAGGGCAGGGTGAGGGCGATACTGTAGAGGGGAGTGATGGTGGTGACGTAGCAGACCAGCGTGAAGAGCGTTTTCCAGTCCTTGAGGCCTGCCCAGACAAACTTCCAGGCGAAGTCGTCGTTCATGGGGATGTCGTTGCCGTCAAACTGAACTCGGTCGCTCATGTAGACCTTCTCGCTTTCGGTAAGGAACGGTGCCTTCTCGAGACCGTCGAAAAGCAAGAAATAGGCGAGGATACCGACGAGAATGGTCAAAGCACCCTCGACAAAGAAGATGAACGACCATCCTTCGTACTTTCCAGCGTTAGCCTTAGCGAGACCGAAAGCGAGCAGACCACCGAAAGCACCGGCAATCGTGGCGGCACTGAAGAATAGACCAACACGCAGCTGGATCGACCTGCGTGGGTAGAGAACAGTGAGGTAGTAGGTGATACCGGGGAAGAGTCCAGCTTCAGCAGCACCGAGGAGCAAACGCCAAGACAGCAGGGCAGCAAAGTTGTTGGAGAAACCGGTCAAAAGCATGACCAAGCCCCAGGTAATAACAATGATTGGAATCCACTTCTTGGCTCCGATTTTCTTCAAGATGAGGTTCGAAGGCACCTCGAGCAAACAGTAGAGACCAAAAAAGATGGACAAAGCGGCCGCGTATTGCTGGTCGGTCAGATGCAGGGCTTTCTCCATTCCAAGTACCCTCGCGTTGCCGATGGCGGTCCTGTCGAGGAATGAGAAAAGGTATAAAACGGAACAGATAGGGAGAACGTGCCAGTCAAGCTTGCGGATGAGTCGAGCGGTCTCTTTAGGATCCTCGATTGTAGATGCGACTGCTTCGGCGTTGGTGGTACCGGCAGTGAGGATAGGAGCAATGACGACACCGTCCTCGAGCTGAGCGTCATCCTTCTTCTCGAACGAGGCCGAATCAGGGGTGTCTCTTCGGTCGTTGTAGTGAGGGGACGACATGACTATATAAATCTTTGCTCGTGTGGATGTTCTGGAAAGGTAGTATTTGAGTGAGGGTATTGAATCCAAAGCAGCACGGGCTGAGTACGGTGGTTGCCTCAGGTAGGTGGTGGAGGGAGAGGTGAAGAGAAGGCAAGAGACGGAGGGAGGATAGGCGATGGGAGAGGGACGAGGATATGTATGATGAATTGAGAATGAAACGCAGCACTTTATACCTTCCTAGAAGTGAGGCGAATGCTGAGGCAATGCGGGGGTATCACGAGGAGGGGCGAATGGTGCGGAAGAAGATGGGGGATCAAAGACGAATCTGGGGTGCAGCGCGTGAGCAAAGTGCCTGGCGAACGAGCCAGGGTCGAAGATTCGCACGTTCATGCACTGGACGCAAGCCTGAGGGCTTCTCCATACAGCGTGCATTCATGTCAGGGCAGGAGGAGAGAGTCTCATTACAGGTTGAAGACGAAGATGCAGGGCTGCAGGAGGTGATACGCGAAACGAGCACACTCGGGAGATGGCCATTCTATTGCAGAGGTGCGCGACGTGAGACAGAAAAGCTCTTGGTGGGTCCGGGGTCGTCGAATGAGATGGAGGCTATCATGATGCAGCGCTTGGGCTGACAAGGAACTATGCCACGATAGCCTCAAGCTTCTGGCACAAGCTAAGGACAAAGGAGCAAGGGCAACCTCGAGCGCCGAGTGTTGGACAATCCCAGTCTCGAATCCATGTCCGTGAAGAAAATTGTTCGGCGACGCACCAGAGACCGACGCGGACGGAACGGCTCTTAGGGCTGCTTCCAGAGTGCGACAACAGCACTGGAGGAGGGAAGAGGGGTAATAGCCTGACACGAGCTGTTGGGGAAACCTGGGACGGCGATCCAGAAACGCTCGAGATTGGCGCACTCGCCGGTGCCTCACTGACACACGAAAGGTAAGACGGGGAAGCAAGCAGAACCACGCGACGAATTTGTTGAGAAGGCGTGAGTGATGCTTGTGTGCTGTGCAGAGCATAAGACGACGCTTTGTTCAGGGTGGACGAGGGCAGTCGAGAGTGAGTGCATAAGGAAAGACACAGCCCTAATGCGCTCGGCAAAAGCAAAAGGCGAGATGCGTTCAACGCGAGTGATGAGCATCAAGGAACCCCGCATGTAGGTATTTTTCGGAGAGGGTTGCGGTCCAGTGCCAAGCTTACGACAGCTTGCGGTGGAAGAGGACGCCAATTGGAGGGTGAGCGAAAATACTTTCGGGGTTGGGCGCAGTGGTCCTTGAATCGGTAGCGAGAAACAAGCAGATCCTCAACGGAGCTTGAACTGCTTAGAGAAGCAAGGTCAAGCACATGGCCAAGACTGGACAGCTGCAGAGTGGCTTGCTTGGGCGACTAGCTAAGGGCTGAAGAGCAAAGCGCGTCAACTCTGTTCCGATGTAGTGCATCTCGGTACTCTGCCTCACCAACTGAAGCAGCAGAACTCAAAACAACGTGGAAAATGGCAGAGAGTGAACCTGGCAGAGTCAGACTTGGGCACAGGAGCAGCCTTATGATTCGGGAAGGAGGCGTGAAGAGGGTTTTTGACGAGATGAGGACGCTTCCCCGTTAGAGTAAGGTGGCCTGTTGTAATACATTGTATGGAAAGCGTACGGCGTTGAACCACGACAGCGGGCATTGGAAAATCTACACTGAATTCTAAACCCAGCTGCTCCGAGTACGTATTGCCGCATCACTTCCCGCCCTGCCGCCCGCCGCACCCCAACATGGTGCACACTGACTGGCCCAGTGCTTCTCTCGCAGCTTGACCAAGGCCGTCAATTTGAAGATAAGGGGAAATATGAATCGCCGAATCAACGTTCCATCGGAAGAATTCACAGAATGATCTAGGCCCTTCCGCCTTGGTGAATGAATTAGCTTCATTCGTTCTTGGGGCTCAATTCTTCAGCGCTACTGTCTTTGACAGCAGTGGTCAGGCGTTTGGCAAAAATGCGGCTTTGTAAGCGACACTGGCAGTGACCTGCAACCACGAGTCGTTAGTGTAGACAGCCACCAGCGACAAGGTAAGTGACAAGGAAGGCGACGGTGGAATGGTTTTGCCGGCCAACCCAAGAGTACTTTTGTGGCGGTGGGATCGAGTGCCTCAGAGCATAGCTGCAGAGCTCCGTCTGGTCAATCTGCAAAGTAGTGCACGGGATTCACTGTCAGAGCACTACGCTGCAGATTGTATCAGTGAAGCGGGACGCGCACAGCGTCTCTGTTTCGTCGGGCGAGGAAGAAGGCTTTGGAAAAGGCAAAGGCAGATAAGGGAATTGTACTGCGCCAAAGTCTGAATGCATAGCGTGTTGCCAAGAAAAAGCTACGTTTCTCTGCTCTTGCTCGATGGTGCTCGTGTACACGTCTCCAGGACAGAATCTGGCGGGATGAATTGGAGGACGGAGTTATCCGAGCGGCCCAGGTGGTCGGATTTGGGTGTTCCGAGGCAAAGGGGCTAGAATGGCATCTGCGGCATAGATTTGATAACAACACCACACAGAACACGCGATGACCTTGCGATGAGGCCAGCATCGAGGTGGAGAGCTGCAGACGCCTATGCAAGCAGTGGGATTGTTTGCGAGTTCTGGGCAGCGGTGACGTGCTTGTCAATACCATTAGCCGAATCAGGCCACGGTTTTCTAGCTGTGGGGAAACGTGCCTAGTTTGGATTGAGACGAGCAAGACAGAGCGACTCTAGTCGCAAGTGCTTGCCGATGCCCGCTCTAAAATTGTGCCTTTGGGCAAGCTGAGCTCTAGGCGTGGGTGTGATACGCAATCGCTGTTGGGGTGGGGGGGTGGGGGGCGCAGAACACTGTAACGAACAGAAAGCCAAGAGGGGCCTTGGTGCGGGGAATGAGGCGGTCCAGGTCGAGACCCCAGTTGAGCCAATGGGTTTGCAGGCGGGCAAACCATCTGTGTAACAGAACACGGGCGCGAACGCCGTAAATCGCTGGTGCTGTCGAAAAGTGCCTGTCACAAGCGAGACAGTTGCGCTGACACAGTGGAGGAAGTGCGTCGGCGCTGTTTGAAACGATGCACATCGGAGTTCTTGGCATTTCCGACAACGTGGCTAGCGCAAGACGCGCGCCTTTGCACCACGCCTCGTACTCCCGCCCCAACTTTTCAGATTGGAGAAACACGGATCGATGAAGGTATTGTTCAGCACTCGTTGCTGGAGATGAGCTCCTCGTGGGCAATTGCCAGGAGGCGAGCCCTTGGCACCGTGACATCGTAAGCCAAAGTCTTCGGCAAAACCATTGTCAGACTTCCCCAGATGGTACTGGACGACTGAGAAGCCCACCGTACGAGCAAGTGTGAGCATAGCGACGCATTTCTAGCCAATGCTTACGCCAGTAGGTGATGTCCGCAGTCCGGCTTTCCACTTGGACCTTTTCGGGTGAAGCAGGCAACCTTTCCCACCAGGTCGTCAAGTCTGTAAGCCGAGTCTGCGGAAAAATCAATCGTTAGTGTAGAGAATTTTTCGATTCAGCACCCTTCGACCCTTGGAACGCTGCGCCGTAATCTGCTGAGGCCGCCACGTCTCAAGCCCTCACATCGTTTCTCATCGTGCCTCATCGTGCATTCTTGGCACAAAATACATTTGCGGCCTAACGACGACGCTTCAACTGATGCTCAGTGCCTAACGATTCTTAGAAACATCTGCGCAACGATCAAGGCAGAGTAAACCAGCGTCCTACTTTGGTTTTGCCGGAGCATGCTGTTGCCTTCTCTTACCCTGCACTCTCATCAGTGGTCTCAAAGTCAAGCATGAACCTGCATGCTCAATTGCGGGGCCCCGTCTCGCTCCCATAGCCAAGAACCTTTACACCAAGGACTCTGCTGAAGACCGGATCAAACAGGGTTTCTTACCCTGCAATCTCTCTATGCCACTGAACTATGCGTGTTGGGGATACAACATTGCCAAAACTCATGCAGTACTGCCGGATCTGTGGGGCCGAGCAAAGCACTATCAAGCTTCAGAACGGGCATCAGTGGACGATGCAGACAAACACCATTCCGTGTTACCCGCATTTCAGACCCCGCATCTCTTGCTAGGAACCAAGCACGCAAAGAATAGCTAGTGGTGTCTATGCAGCCCTGCTTTATCGGATCGGTGCTTACCTGAGGTGTCTTATTCTTTTACACACTTTGAGATCTATTAGATCAGCGCCGTCGTCAGAGCCAGGTCTACGTCCTCACACAAATCATTGTAGCATCCAACTCGATCTTCCCCTTTGTCAAACTGAACTTTGGGTGGTCAGGATTCGGAGCAGAAAGCCTCTTCTGGACAACATCAGACTAAGATGGATGGTGCGAACAAGAACCTTTTGCATGCGAACAAGTACTAAACCGAAAACAAGCTAATGTACAGTACAGAGAACGAGAGAACCTAAATTCAGCTGGAGCGAGAGGCCGACTTCCAGGCGATTCCAAGAGCGAAGAGATAGGGACCATTCAAGCAATGACTGGGTAGAGATTATCGTCGTCGGATTCGGGTTCCGGTAATGCTAGCAGCTTACGCAAGCGGGAGAGAGCCTCCTTCCGCAGGTTTTCTTGGAAATGCGTTGAGATCATTGGATTCGGGGCATCCTGTAGTGGGAGCGCAAAGTTGGAGTTGTGCAACGTGTTGGCTTGTGCATTTCCTTCCGAATCGGGCCCGGCATTGACATGATCCGAAGTTGCTGTCGTCGTTTGTCGCGTGCCCTTCTCCTCTCCTCTATCCTCATCAATGACAGAAAGGATGATGTGTCGACGAATCTCGCGAAGATGGCGGCGTGCACGCTTGATGGTATCCTGCAACTTTTCCGATTCAGCCGTCATCTTCTTTTGGCGTTCTAGACTGGCTGCGATCTCGCGCTTGAGGTAGGAATCAAGCGCTTTCACATGCGCATACGACGTCTCGAGCGACTTATGGAGTCCTTTTTCATTCACGGCCTTCGGATTTTTGCTGCCCGGCATAAGATGTAGCTCAATCAGTCGGAAGTCGGGCGGACGGTTGACCAGCATCTGGCTGCCTCGTGCTTTGGCAATCGTGGTGAAGAACTTGCCCGAGCTCGTCTTGGCTCGAAGCACCAATGGTTGTGTACCTCTCACGGTGGAAGAGACGGTGGTATTCGCGATGAGATTTTTGGTATACTTCTTGTTGGTAGCGACGCCAGAGTCTATGCAGAACTGAAGAGCAGTCTGGACATCCTTGATGATGGAAGCGAGAACGGGCGTTGCTTCCTTGAGCATCTGGCGTGCGCGTTTCTCGCGGCTCGTCTCCGCGCCCATAAAGACCTGCACCTGTAACCACGTTTTGACCTCCCATTCCGCAAAGTCGTCTTGTACAAATTCGGGAGTGGCACCACCAAACAGGGTGTCGTCGATCCTGTCCAGCTCGTTGGACAGTGCAGCAAAATCGACCAGATCCCTTTCCAGCTCAACTTTGCGTTCTTGTTTCGACGTCAGTATTGAGCGGCTGCGATCGAGCTCAGTCTCATGTGCAGCTTGTTGGACTTTGGCTTTCTCGGCGTCGTCGTGAGCTTGGACAACTTGGCGAGCCCGTCTTCCTCGCTTGTTGATGAGGCGTCTGGTCAGCGAGCTGCCCATCTTGGCGTGAGCGTCCCGCGTCTCTTGAGAGATGGTTTGCAGAGTCTTGAGCCGAGCCTCCTGGCTCTTGACCTTTCCAGTGATAGCGAAGATATCGTGTTGAGTCGCTTGAATCTTTGCGGGGACGTCTCCAAGATCTTCCAGTTGCTTTATAAGCTTTGTGTGGCGCTCGTAAAAGCCAGCGATACTCTGGCGCAGAGGCGGCTGATATGCTGGAACTGAACGCTCGGAAGCTGCGACGGTAGGAGTATTTGCAGTAGCCAAAGCAAGCGCCGCAGCGGTAGTAGTGGCCGGTTCTGCCACTGCAAAGGGTGGTGGTGGCTGATTGCTCTCTGTCGTAGCGTTACCACGTAGGAGCTCGTCCACATCGTCGAACATGGCATTGGCAGGGCCACTGTGAACTCTCAGCCTCGTGGGCCTTTGCACCTTCATCATTTTGTTTCACAGCGATTAGGATTCCACCAAAACAGGGGTTCGATATTAAAGACGGCAGTTCTTTACTTGCCTCCAAGAGGTGTAGACCTTATTCCAGAATCGAGAGCACGGTCTTGAGCAGCCCTCAGCCGCGAGAAGGGAAAGCAGATGGTTGAATATCGACTGTTGGCAGAACAGCGCTGCGCTCAGCATGCCGACAGGTATGGAACAACATCGACAAGTAAGTAAGCAAGATGGCGTGCGGTGGACCCTCGAACAGCGTCGGGTGTAGCATGTGATTGCTGATGCTCTCTCCAATCATGAATGCGGAACAGCATCATCTTACAGCGCGCGTCAGAGACACTTAGGGTCCAATCCAAGATCGGCGATGAGTCTCGCTTTTCGCACGAAATAATCGACTCTGGCTTTTCGCGCGAGTCGAGCTTGAAATTGGAATCGAGCTTGTCAGGGTTCCACGTCGATCCATGGAAAGCGCAGCAAGCAAGCACAGCAAACAAGCACAGCCAGCACAGCCAGCACAGCCAGCACAGCCCTAGCAAGCGCATGCACCGCAGCGGTGTGTGTGAATGCCACGTCGACACCTGCAGAATTTGTGTCTCCGCACTACGCCCTAACCACCCTTACCCCTAACCACCACCTGCCTCTCCTCTATCCTCCTCGCCTGCCGCCCCTCGACCCTCACCTCACCCTCTGCCTTCCACGTACACATTATTCCTTCAAACACAGTCATTCTCCCGTTTCCCCTGCTCGCCCCTGCCTTTTGCTTCAACGCATACGGCTCACAACCTGCACGTCCTAGCACACCCACACAGCCCATCACCTACTCTGTATTCTCAGTATCTCCGTGCTGCCTCCTCCTCTTCGCTGAGTGTTGGAGAGTATCCTGCCTTGCTTCCCGTCCCCGAGGTTCCCACTCACTAAGATTTCGTTCGTATCTGGTCTCTTGACACCACTACATACATCGCCCATCATGTCCAGCGCCATCACAGCATCCTCCGCCCCCTCCCTTCCTCTCCCATCCACAACATTGCCTTCGGCGATCGCATCTTCTTCCCGTCTTCCTGAAACTCCGACCAAGACGGAGACTTCTGATGAAGCTCTCAACTCGAGCTCAAGCAGCAAGAAGCGAAAGATTGCCGACAACCAGAACGAGGAAGGAGACGACGACGAGGAGCTCGATGACTCGTCGTCTTCAGCGGCCTCGCCTTCCAAGTCTGCCAACACTGGCGGACGCAGAAAAGCGAGCGACGAAGAACGCAAGGCTCGTCTCGAAGCTCGTCAAGCCCGAAACCGTCTCTCAGCTCAGTACTCGCGAGAGCGCAAGAAGGCATACGTCGAACAGCTCGAGGGGTCCGTCAACACACTCAAGGCAGAGAACACGCTGCTTCGCCAGAGGCGTGATCAGGATCAGCTCGTTCACCAGGCCTTGGAGGCCAAGCTGAAGGACTCCCAGATCCGTATCAACACCCTTGAAACAGTACTTCGCACTGTTGCACCATCGCTTGTCCCGTTGCTTGTGTCGTCGTCGTCGTCACAGTCCCCTTCTCTCCCTTCTGACTCATCGGCTTTCGCCACCTCCTCCACCTCGTCGATTGCTCCGCAGCCTGATGCGGGGCTGTCCGCCGATCTCACTTCTGCACTCTTGCAGAACAACGGTCTGGCTAGCAAAGAGGTCTCCTTGCCCCTGACAATTGCAGCGCCGGCATCGACCGCTTCCTCCTCCCTTTCCCTTGGCTCTTCGAGCCAGCAAACCTCGAATGAAGGCGTTCGCCTCCCTGCAGCGGAGGCGACCTGCTCTGATGCACCATCTCTTTGCCGAGATGCCGAGCTCGAGCAGTCCCAGCAGCGGATGTCTTCACACAGTTCGATGGTGTCGCTGGTCCCGAAGCCTCTGCCACGGCAAAGGTTGGAAGCAATGTCGAGGTCAATGGCAGCAGCATTGTCAACCAAGGATACCCCCTCGCGAGCCAGGTCAGCGTTCTCGCAGCAGAGCAGTCGTCGACGATCGCGGCCGGCTCCCGTGTCACTCTGTCTCAGCATTCCGTCGAAGCGAAGGCAGCCGGCGTTGCCCGTGAAACTGAAGCTCTCCTCTCCAACTTTATCGACCTCGACGCCAAGTTCGCCAACGGTGACGCGGCGACTGCGGCTCAAGATCAAGGTGCCTCGACGCCTGCCGCCTCGTCTCAGCCTGTATCTGTGGGCGAGGAGCGTGCAGCAGCAGCAGCAGGCGCTTCGCGATCAGCAAGCACCTCTGCAGGTGACCTCTCAAGCCTGAGCGCCGCCTCTGCGGGCTCGGGTGAGGGTGAGAGTGGCGGCAGCAACAGCAACAGCCACGACGACGAGATGAGCAAGTTCAACACGATCAGTCTGCCTCGCGCCGACGGCAAGGACGAAGACATCGCACAGAAATTTCAATACCTCAACTCTCCTCTGCTCCCTAGCGAGAGGAACGTGTGGGAGCTTGCGACCGATGCAATGCTTCAGGACATCTACGGTAACACTGACGACGCCGACAACACGGTCGCGACCACCGAATCGTCGCACAGCGATACGAGCGCCGGCTCTTCGCCCTTTGACCTCGTCGACCTCGACATTGAGATCGAAGAGCCGTCGCAGCTCAACATTGGCCTCGACGAGAGCGACGCGGCTGGGTTCCACCACGCGGGCTACAAGGCCGACGCGGCCATGGACTGGCCCGGTCTGCTCGCTTCGCTCGTCGCTTAGGTCCATGTCGTTGAAGGTTTCCGTTTTAGCCCGATCTGGTATCTGGTTTCGCGTACAGCTGTATCATCTAGCTTGCGTCGTTTGTACATTTAGTCGTCCAGTTTCACCCAACAGTGAGCTGGACTAGTGTCTGGTTGCGTCGTCGAATTGCTACTGCTCGCTACTCTTCGATTTTGGTCGATATTGGTATTCGTCCGTGCGTGTTCTGGATTTGTAGTGCTGAACTCGTATGGTGGGGCTGTGTGAGTGTGACGAGTTGGGATTCAGGGGGTGCGATTGCGACTCTGCAGAAGGGTTGACTGGTAGTAGACTGTGGGAACAAGCGGTGTGCGGTAGATGATGCGGGGGTGCAGTTCAAACTAGGGGTGCAAGTTTAGCGCCACTTTTAGTGGATTTCAGGCCGATGCCACGTTCACAACGCACCACTGCTAGCCGTAGACACAGCTCATCCCAGCATCTCGTTCCGACATCTTGTTGAGCGATTCGATCAAGCTGCTGAATGCAAGGAATGTAATCTAGAAATACAGTTATAGGTTGTTGATAGAACGGATGGAAAACGAGTGTCTGTATGGATCGGGGTATGTGCCGCTATTATAGCTGTATCACGGTCAAGTGCGGATCAGGAGCTTGGGGTTGCGGTTGTTGGGGCGACATGGAAGCTGGACCAATACCAAGAATCCATGAGTCTCCATACGTCCGAGTAGCTGGCGTCGACGGCCACGAACGACGCCGTTGTGGCTCCTTCTGCACTGCCACCATTCGAACTAGCTGGAGAGGATGAATTCGTAGCCGTTGCCCGACACGCGCTGCCTGTTAGCCGGTGCGTTGGGGGAATGGAGTTGTCGATATCATCACCCAGGTTCCGGATCGAATCGAGCAGAGCTCGTGCTTCGCGTTTGAGCTCGGCAATGGCGAGAGATCGGTCCGCCCCCGAGCCGCTGCCTAGGGCGAGGGTTCGTAATGGCCCAGCCTCGCGAGTTGGCTGTGCTGCAGACTTGGTCGTTTCGATACCGTCTTTCTTGGCAAAGTTTTGGCTTCCAGAGAGCATGGCGCGCGAGAACGACGCAGTCGTAGTCGGACCAGCTCTCGTCGGCGCTGTCCACGGAGGTAGCGGGAAAGCAGTCTCGCCGTTGACCCTCATCAAGGTGGGTGTAGATGCCGTTGCCGACGGCGTCAGGGTCGACGCCGAAGACGACGAAGCCGATGAAGGAAGAGAGACAGAAGAACGAGAGACGGAAAGGGTTAGAGGCTGCAGGATAGATTTAGAAGCACGCGCCAATGGTACGATCTGCTCAACCGACGCCGAAGGGGTAGGAGGAGAAATTTTCATCTGCTGAGGTGAAACTTCATCTGCACCAACCGGTGGATTGATGAAGCGCGTGCTGCTGTTACCGATGAAAGGGCTTGTGAAAGCATCCATCTCATCGAGGTCGAGCGTGGACGCACTAGAATTGGTGCGATTATCATGGTCAGGCAGTTGAAGCGAAAAGGGATGACCACTGTGCGAGTCGTGAGAGTAGGTCGAGTCCATCGAGTTGCGCGACGCAGCTGAGATCGAAGAGCGCAGATGAGGCGAGTTAACCATGCTTGCGCTCTCCCGTGGCGTGAGCTCTGGAAGTTGCACGAGTGCCGTCGAAGCCTCGGCGGCGAATGAAAGCTCGAAGTTTCGCCTTTGGGACGGCGAAAGGACGATGTCAAAAGCAGGCTCCTCGTCGTCATATTGGCCGTTGAGACTGATAAAGCTTCGGACTCGCGGATTTGATTCGTCGTACGGCCATCGCCTTTGTACTGATGCGCGAGCAGGGAAAACAAACTGCACGTCGTCGAGTGAAGACTCGCGTGCATCGGACTGCCATGCAGAGGGTTGTGAGGTTTCCGGTGCAAAGGTGGAAGGGGCTGACAAGGGAACCTGAACGGACTGCTTCGTGATCTTGAGCCTTTCAGGGGCCAGAGCGTCAGCATCTGCAAAACCCCCGTTGGACGAGCTGTCGGACTGAGACGGGAGCCAGCCGGCGGGACGGACGGCAGCGTCGACGGCAGCGTCGGCGGCAGACTGGTTGAGAGTCTGATCCAACGTCTGCTGCCTAGCGGCTCCAGCCCCTTGAACTTGCTGTACTGGCGCGCTCACTTGGTCGACGCGGCCGAGCTGACTACCGATCTGCTTAGGGGCACTAGTGTTCCTACCTACCTCCTCGAACGCGCTAGCAATAGCACGAACAGATTGACGGTGCGAGTTTCTCAAGGAGCTCGATGGCGGGTTGGTGCCCATGAGAAGCCTCTGGATGGCAATGGAAGAGCCTAGCACCGAGGAAATCGACTCGGAGCGAGATTCAGGACCAAGACTACCCATTCGCCGGGAGAGACCATGACTGGAAGTGCGTGATCTCGATGAGGAGTGGTAGCCGACATCGCTGTATTCGGAGTTGGACCCAATGCTGGAAGGAGAGGAGAAAGCGAGATCAAAGGATGAGTCGGAATCCGTTTCATAGAGACGATGCTGAAGCTTGCTGAAACTTTGCGGATGCTGCAGTGCAGCTTGCTTGATCATGTTGGGATCTCCAATAGACAGCGTGTAAGAGAAAGGTGAAATGAGGGATGACTCCAATTGTGCAGAGCCGATGGGTGTGTGGGTGGCAAGTGTGCTGGCAAAGCTACGATGCATCATGCTCTCTGTAGCGATGGTGGAATCGTGGAGGAGAGCTACCAATAGAGACGAAAAGAGAGACGGGCAAGCGTGGTGTTGCTGGCGGTCAGGGTTGCAAGGGCGGTCCTATCTCCTCCAGTGAGATGGACCAGCAGGCCTCTGCAGGTTGGGCAGAGAAGGCGCTTGAGGTAGTAAAGCCAAAGAAAGATCAGACCTGGAGCAAGACCAAGTTCTGACTCTGCTTGAGAGCAAAAGTGTGGTGTCGTCTGGCGGTAAGTACGAATGATTTGCGAGACGAAGGATCTAATTGTTTTGGGTTGAAGGCTCCAGCCAGCTGAAGTTGAAATTGGGTTGTGCTCGGCAAGATCAACGTGTTCCTGTCTACCTGAGAAGGAACCAGATTGCGGGTCGAGTGGTGACAGGCTGTAATTGCTGAATGCCAAAGAAAGGTGAAGAAGAGGTGAGTCCAGGCTGGTCGACGGGAAGAAGGTAGGGGATGCAGCGCTGAGACTGGCTCACGAACACCGCGGTCGAGGGAACTTGAATGGTAGGAAGCAGGGAGGGATGGCAAGAGAAACAAAGGTGTGAAGAGAGGCTATCAAGGGATCAATTGACAAAGAATGCAACAACTCCGTCTGAGACGGGGGGGGGGGGGGGGGGTTAAGAAATGCGGAATGCAACTAAGAATGCTGGGTTGTAGTGCTTTGGGGGCGCTATGCGAGAGTGATTGGCGGAATGGCTAGAGCACTTTATGATAACCGTCTAGCGTCTCGACCGTGGCTGTCGGTAGGCGCAGATTAGTTCGACTAGCGAGCTTGACACGAATGCGGAGCCTATTTATGCACGATCCAGCTGTGGTTCTGCCTTGGATTTGATGTGTGTGTGACTGGCTTGGATACGTGTCTCAGATGGCACCAACGCTGCTAGGCGCATGCGGTGTGCTTGATTGAGTCGTGCACACGTTTCTGGTGCGCTCAGAGCTGGAAGGTATGGCACAGATCTTTCCCGTTGGAGAGTAGCACAGACTTGGAGAGCTGCACAGACGAGCGGTATTGGAACAGCGCAATACGGTCAAGAACAAGGTCGATGATGCGAAGCCATGCGACGCCATGCGACGCCATGCGATGCACTGCGCCAGCGCTGTGGCCCGGCGTACGGATGCAATCACAATGGTCACCACGGTCAGGGGGGCAGGGACAACCCAGACACTACGGCTAAACAAGCAAGGCAGATCCACCCTCACAGCCAGCAACCGAAAGCATGACAGCCGAGCGAATTTCCAACGCACAGTACAGTACAGTACAGTACAGTACAGTATAGTACAGTACAGTATAGTACAGTACAGTACAGTACAGTATAGTACAGTACAGTACAGTACAGTATAGTACAGTACAGTACAGTACAGTATAGTACACTAGCCGTGGTGCTGCATTGCACTGCACTGTCCTGTCCATCGCACAACCAGCGTTCTTGTCGATTGGCAGAGACTAGGAACAGTGAGAATACTGCGCAGCCGCATTTCAGATTGCATCCACAGTGCTCTACTGTATCACGCACCATTCCACATTCAAATTCTAAAGCTCGACAACGAGCTCTGAGGTTGATGGCTGAACCTGCGCACTGGACGGTGACCGCATTGCGGATGTTGAAGCGATCGACGTTCGGGTTGCCTTGGACTCATACTTGCATCTGCGCTCGCTCCAGGTCAAGCCGCCTACGCCTTGGCGACCCGAGCCTCGCTTCGGCGTTGAATCCAATGGGGGTCCGATCGTCTGCACGCAATTTCACACTTGCCACTGGCGTAGAATACAAAGCTGAGATGGCTCGCAGCAAAACATGTGACCGCTCTGTCTGCGAGACGCCAACGACGGTGGCACCCGTGTTCGGAAGCAGGGCTGAGCAAAGTTCAGCTGTGCAGGCCAAGACTGTAGATGCTATCTGGACAGAACTTCGAGAGGTCTCACACGTGCAGCACACACTTGGAGGGGCGTGCACGATGGTCCCAAATGAATCTCTTCACAGCCACGCTTCCCGGCCACCGCTCTGCCTGTGCATGCACCCACACCGGCGGCGGTCACACTCAAACGACGGGGTCCAACACGGCTGCCGAGTCTAACACTTCCTGGCTAAAACCGTGATTTTGGTGTTAGACCGACTGGAGAGTTTGAAGTTCGGCCGAACTTTGATCAGCTCACGTGCAAACACCTACGCCGCAGTGCAGAACTCTGAATTCATTTGAAATCACGCAATTCCGAATTTCGTGAACAGAATTCAAAATCGTTCAACAGTTTGGTTGTGAGGCGGCAGCGCACTCGAGCCACTCGAGCCACTCGAGCCACTCGAGCCACTCAAGCCCAGCACAGACACCAAGCCCGCTCAGCGAGACCAGAGAGAGAAGCTTGCGTGCAAGCCCAGCGAGTTGCGAATTTGTGCGTGGCCAGCACTCGCGCTCTCGCCGTCGACACCGCCGAGTTGAGTCGAGTTCGACATCTACTCCTCCTCCTTTCCCTTTCCCTAGGTCACTTCTCATCCCCTCAAGACACATAATCAAGGTAAGATCTACCAAAACAGCTCGCACATCGTCACCAACCACGCCCAACCATGACAGTAGAGACATCCAATACCACATGCACCAGAGAAAGCAGCACACGCAGAAACCGCAGAAACCGCAGAAACAGCAGAAACAGCAGAAACGTCACAAACAGCAACTTTGATCGCGCATGCAAACCATCCAAACAATGTATCCCATATCTTCATACGATGCCTTGCACCGCAATGCACACATCCTCCTGCACCACACTTCGTGTTCTTCCCACGTCACGACGCCGACTCCAAAGCATGGCCAACGCACAGAGCCAAGCTTGTCGAAGCATCTGCCCGCCGCACCCAACCGTACACCACACAGCATATTCACACCAGCAATGGATGCACCATATATGCATGCGGACTGGACAGCGCAGCGTTTGCGTATCCCGCTGACAGAGAAGACTGCACAAGAGAAGCACGTAGGAGCATGCTGCATTACATTTGCTCCCACCTACGCGTCTTGCAGCTGGTGGACCTTTGGCAGAAGCCGATACGGGCTGGCTCCATGTCTTGCGCTTGCGATTGCCATCCACAGCAAGTCGAACACGATTGCAGGACTTGGCAAAGGCACTTCGAGACAAGAACGAGTGTCCTACAGAAGTCGGACAAGCTTGTGTCCACACGCTTCTGTGCAGAACTCGACAGTCTACGCATTCCGGCATCACAGTTTGTCAAACATAACCTCGAGTCTGCCTGCGCAGCACCACCCCCACCAACGTTATCTTCCAACAGGGCGACGTGGCACGCGCATCGCATTCTCTCTGTCAAACCCTTGGTTGTCTCTTGTTGTCTGGTTGTCGCAGTCAAAAATGGTGCTCGGCGCTTTGCGAATCGTGGGCTCTCAGAGAACTGACTGAAATTTTCCTTTCGCTTCGCTTGTTCCTTTCCGCCCTCAACTCCCCCATCGACTGCTTTACGTCCAACGCTTCTTGTCGCATTCTCAACATCCGTCTTTCGTTGTCTTGACTGTTTAGATTCAACATGGGTATCACTCGTGACTCGCGACACAAGCGATCGGCTACCGGTGCTCGCCGCGCCTACTACCGCAAGAAGCGTGCTTTCGAGCTCGGTCGTCAGGCTGCCAACACCCGTATCGGCGCCAAGCGAATCCACACTGTCCGTGTTCGCGGCGGTAACCTCAAGTACCGTGCTCTCCGTCTCGAATCGGGCAACTTCGCCTGGGGTTCCGAGCACATCACTGCCAAGACCCGTGTTCTTGGTGTAGTCTACAACGCCTCGAACAACGAGCTTGTCCGAACCAACACCCTTGTCAAGGGATGCATCGTCCAGGTTGACGCCACCCCCTTCCGTCAGGCTTACGAGAAGCACTACGGCCAGCCCGTCACCACCAAGCGTCGTGCTGCTGGTCAGGGTGCCGCCGAGGCCAACGCTGACGAGGCCAAGCTTAGCAACAACGTTACCCGCAAGTTCGAGAACCGTCGCAGGGACGGCAAGCTCGACTCGCTTGTTGAGCAGCAGTTCGGTGCCGGTCGTCTTTACGCCGCCGTCTCGTCGCGTCCCGGCCAGTCCGGTCGTTGCGATGGTTACATCCTTGAGGGCAAGGAGCTTGAGTTCTACGTTCGTCGTCTCAAGGCTTCCAAGGGCAAGCAGTAAATGCTGGGCTCTTGACCCCCTCACTTTCGATATAACCTTTTTTCACGATCCTCTCCTTGTATACTGATTCTCCTTCATTTGGCATGTTCGGGGTGATATGCATCGACCCTGTTGTGTCCACACCAAACTTCCCCCCCCAAAAGACATGGCATGCGTGTCTGAGGAACCCCACAACGGCAATCCCACCATCTTTCTCCGCTTGCATATAAACTTCGGGAAGCAAATCCTCTTGTTGCTTCGTGAATCCTCTTCACACACACACCCAAAAATAGGCTAATGCAATGCACATGCAATCCTTCGGTAAATCTGGATGTTTTTGTGAATGCTTTGTGCAATCGTTCCTGAAGAGAGTCGACAAAGTGATAGTTAGTCATTAAGACACGGCAACGTAGGGGTTGGACGAGGTTGTCTTCGTCTCGAGTTCGGTCACGCACTTTGACGATTCCGAACATCCTTGCTCAGTTTCCACAACACCACCATCTATCCACGCTTGTTCTCAACCAACCAGTCATATCCTCGCCATACTCACAAGAAATCGGCCCAGGGAGAACAAGATCAACATGCATAAAAAAATTACCATCTGTTCAGTCTACAAACACATCTTAGTTGGAACTTGGTTAATCATCCCGAATGCTCTCGAACTGAGCCTTTGCAGCGAGCATGGCGTGTTTCTCCGCCTCAAGATTCTTCAACTTCTCGGCGGTGGTATCCTTCACCTCTTGGGGCATCCTCGACCATTCCTGAGGCTTGTTCATAGGAGCCTTGATCTTCTCGATTCCAACCGCATTGAGCTGCAGCTTCTTTTCCAACTTGGCAAGTTCCTGGTCGATGTTGACCAAACCTCGGATGAGGAGGTGCGCATTCAGCTGGGAAGAGATGGAAGAAACGGCGCAGCCCTTGGGCACGTCAGCTGCAGCAGCAACGACGTTGACCGAAGAGCAGCCCTTGACGAGCGTGCCCACGACGGCAGAAGAGTCGGTGAGGGTCTTGTGGAACGATACGTCAGAGGTTTCGAGGAAGACCTGCACATCCTTGAGCAGGTTGTAGTCTGTGCACATTCCACGGATTGCGCGAACGGCGGCAAACACCTCCTCAAACGCGGCTTCGGCAGCAGAATCGTCGCGACTGGCCATGTAGACGGGGTAGCTTGCCAGAGCGATGCTGTCCGCCTTCTCGCCTGCTCGGCGCGGCAATCGCTGCCACAGCTCCTCGGTCACGAAAGGCATGAAGGGGTGCAGCAGCTTGAGACCCGAGTCAAGACACGTGTAGAGCGTCTGCTGAGCGCTGGCACGTGCCTTGGCGTCAGCAGCCGAGGCGTCAGTGATGGGCTTGATAGCCTCAATGTACACGTCACACAGCTCGTACAGCCAAAAGTTGTACACCGCCGAGGTAGCAGCCATAAAGTTGCGCTCCTGGAGGCAATCGTTGACCGTCTTGCTGGCGGTGTTGAGCTTGTGTAAGATCCACTTTTCGACAAGCGACTCGTCTCCGCAGGGCTCCTCGCTCGATGCGGGCTGGAACGAGGCGATGGGCTCGAGTTTGAGCAAAGCAAACTTGGTGGCATTCCAGAGCTTGTTGCAGAACTTTCGGTAGCCCTCCACTCGGAGAATGTCGAGGTTGATGTCACGCCCGGCGCTGGTGTAGGCACAGAGGGCGAAGCGGAGCGCATCGGTACCACACTGCGGGATACCCTTGGGGAAGTCCTTCTTCTGACCCTGCGCCGCCTTGGTGATCTCCTTGTCGTCCAGGTTGCCCTCCTTGAGCTTGGTGTGAAGGCCGTCGAGAGTGATACCCTCGATGACATCCAGAGGGTCGATGACGTTGCCGAGCGACTTGGACATCTTTCGTCCGTGAGCGTCACGCACCATGGCGTGGCAGAAGACCTCCTTGAAGGGCAGAGAGCCGGTGAGGTAAACACCGAGCATGCACATCCTAGCGACCCAGAAGAAGAGAATATCCCAACCGGTCTCGAGGAGCGACGACGGGTAGAAGTGCTTGATGTCGTCGGTCTTGTCGGGCCAGCCCATGATTGAGAAGGGCCAGAGACCGGAGCTGAACCAGGTGTCGAGGACGTCCTCATCCTGCTCAAGCGTGAAGCTCTTGCCGTCGGCGAGCTTGGTAGCACGCTCCTGAGCCTCTTCGAGTGACCTGCCAACAACCCAGAACTTATCATCGTTACGGTCTTGCGACTCGCCCTCGATTTTGACAAAGTAGACAGGGCATCTGTGACCCCACCAGAGCTGACGCGAAATGCACCAGTCCTGGATGTTCTCCAACCAGCGGAAGAATTCCTTCTCAGACACGTTGGGAGTGATGGACATCTCACCAGCGCGAACCTTCTCGATTACCTTGGCGGCGAGAGGCTTGCAGTTGACCCACCACTGGGGCTTCATAATAGGCTCAATGACGTCACCGGATCGCGAGCAGATGGGGACAGTCATGGGGTTATCCTTGGTCTCGACGTAACTGCCGATCTCCTTGAGCTTGTCGATGACAGCACGTCGGGCGGAGAAGCGTTTCATGCCGGCAAATTCGCCGCAGTTCTCGTTGAGAGTGCCATCGTCGTTGAGAATGTTGATAAACTCAAGGTCGTGGCGCTTGCCGACCTCGTAATCGTTGGGGTCGTGAGCCGGGGTGATCTTGACAGCACCGGTTCCGAACTCCATGTCGACAATGATCGAGTCGGGGATGATGGGAATCTTGCGGCCGGAGACGAAAGGGTGGACGACGTACTTGCCGTGGAGATGCTTGTATCTCGGGTCGTCCGGGTGGACGGCAACAGCGGTATCACCGAGCATGGTCTCGGGACGAGTGGTGGCGACGACGATCTTTTCGTCAGTGCCCTCGATCTGGTAGGAGAAGCTGACGATGACACCGAACTCGATGCGTTCGTTGGCAGGATAGCCGGGGACGTTCATGAGAGTGCGGCCGTTGAGCTGCTTCTGGTCAACCTCGAGGTTGGAGAGCGTGGTATGGAGCTTGCAGCACCAGTTGACGAGACGGTTGGCACGGTAGATGATACCGTCCTCGCGGAGCTTGCAGAAAGCCTCGGTGACGGCCTTGGATCGAGGAGCATCCATGGTGAATGCCTCTCGGGAAAAGTCGTACGAAGCACCGAGACGACGCATCTGGTTCGAGATTCGCGACTGGTAGTCGTCCTTCCACTCAAAGACCTTGTCCAGGAACTTCTCACGTCCGTAGTCGTAACGCGACTTGCCCTCGGTCTTTGCCAGACGCTTCTCGACGATGCTCTGAGTGGCAATACCGGCATGGTCGTAGCCGGGGTTGAAGAGCGTCCTGTAACCGTTCATGCGGTACCATCGAATCAAGGTGTCTTGGATGGAGATGGTGAGAGCGTGTCCGATGTGAAGCGAGCCAGTGACGTTGGGAGGCGGTGCGGGGACGATGAAGGTCTTTTCGGGGTCGTAAGGGTCAGACTCGGTGGGCTCTGCGGGCTTGAAGTGGTTGCTCTTCTCCCACCATTGGTACCAGCTCTGTTCGACGTGGAGCGGGTTGTAGCCGCTCTCCATGGGCTGGGAGAGATCCTTCTTCTCGCCGGGGACGGTGTTGTTGACCCATTCGGGCTCCTCCTTGACCTCCTTTTTGGGCTTCTCCTTCTTTGGTGCGCCGGAACCAGCGGCGTTCTGTGCGGGCTTGTCGGACTTGAGAGCATCCTTGGCAGCCTGCTTGGCCTGTTTTTCTGCGAGCTTGGCTGCCTTCTTCATGGCGCTTTTGGTCATGGGCTGACCGTCGGGGCCGAGAGGAGCATCGGCGCTGGCAGCAGTAGCGGCAGCAGTAGCGGCAGCAGCATCGTTGTTCTGTGTCGAGCCAGATGGCTGCTGCTCGGGCGCGGCTGGTGCTGTGGAGGAGGACATGGTGCGAATGCGGAGGATAGAGTGCCGTGCGAGGGGCTGCTGCGACGATGCGATACGAGGCTGGTGCAAAGGAGCCAAGCTCGAAACGTTGCTGCGAAAGGTACTGAAGCGTGCTGCGAGCGCAGAGGCTGGACGGGTGGTAAGAACGAAGGAGGTGAGGAACTTTGGCCGAGACGGCATGCAACCTAGACTGTGGACGAGTCTTTTTAGCGAATCGCGAGGCGGAAAGAATGGGGCAGAGACGTTGCAGTGATTGCAGTGATTGCAGTGATTGCAGTGCGTGCGATGAATGATCCTAGTGTCCGAGCCAATGGTGATGGGCAAGTGACTCGAAGCGGGGGAATGATGTAGCCACACGAAGGCAGCGCAGCAGCCAAAGATTTCCAGAATGCACGCACCGGCGTCGCTCAAGCTTGTTCCTTCTGACTCGGTGTGCTGAGCCGCCAAAGCTTTGATCTGGCGAGTCACGTGTGTGCACCCGATCCAGCTTCGATTTTCGCACCTTTTTGTGCACCCCTTTTCGCTTCGTTTTTCTTTTATGCTTTTCTTTTTCTCGCTCAAATCGCGACGCACGTCCAAGAGACCGCAGGCCAGGCCCACAGCACCCGGGAGGCAATTTGCGGTGCTGCACCACTGGCTTACCAGCCCTGATCGAAAGAGCGGAACCACTCGTAGAGCACCAGGAGAGAGAACAACCGCATCCGTGCTGCCGAGATGCGAGCGATGCGGGAACAGGGCAGGGTGACACCAACGAGGGCCAGCAACAAAGGAGGTCGCGGGGCGTGTCGGCGTGCAAAGCGTAAAGTGCTACACACTGCATCGCACGCCCAGGCTGCCGCCGCACATTATATTTAATCGGGATGTAATGTCGCCCGCGCTGTCAATCTGTGAATGCCTCTACCTTGTGCCACCTCGATAAGGTACACGCTCGAGAGTCGGGTGTACAGTACACCCTCTTGTCAGTCCTTCAGCATTCGAGCACCGGAGTGTATACACCTGCCTTGCCTTACGACGACATCTTCTCTGTACCCCGCATCGTTCATACGCCCCACTGTCGACAATCATGGTGAATCCCTACCCGGGCGACTTGCATGCCAACCCGGCCCGTTCGGCCACCCTGCTTGAATTCATCATGCAGAACATGGTGCCCTTCCTCATCACCATCAGACTCGTCCTCGCCGGCTTTCCCGGTGCACTCCTCGAGCAGATTTCTCACCCGCATCCTCTCAACCTGATCAACCCATTCCACTGGAAAAAGCTCATCTTTGCAAACGGTTTCGGCAGCGTCCTCAAGACCTCGGACGAGATGTACAAGAACATCAAACAGCCTCTGCTCCATTCTGCATACGGCCGCATTCTCGAGATCGGGGCTGGTGCTGGCGATTCCGTCGGACACTATGACGCAAGCAAGATCCAGAGGCTGTTCTGTCTCGAGCCATATGAACCGCTTCGAAAGCAGCTCATCGCTAAACTCGACCGACTGGATATGTCCAAGAAGAGCACTGTGATTCCCGTAGGATTGGACAAAACCGATCGGCATGCGCTGCTCCGATCTGGAATTGAGCCAGAATCTCTCGACACCATCGTACTCTTCCAGGTGCTCTGCTCCATCTCGGAACCAAAAGCACATCTTGATTTCCTTCAGAGCCTCCTCAAACCAGGTGGTCAGATTATCCTGTTTGAACACGTTGGTAGCAAGCACACCCTTGCGCGTCTCATCCAGAACATCTGGACCCCTTTCTGGAGTTTCGGTTTTGGTGGCTGCGAACTCAACAGGGATAGTTCCGACTGGTTGAGAGACATTGGTGGCTGGAAGACGGTCGATATCAAAAGGCCTGTTCACGAGGTATGTACACCTCTCCCTAAGCAATCTTTCGTAGACACTGAGTGACTGACCAGAGAATGTATTTTGGTTTGCGTTCGTAGACTTCGGCTGATCTCATTCCGCACGCAGTCGGACGCCTCGTCAAGGCTTGACAGCTTGCACATCTTCTCAACACGATCCCGACCGCTCACAGCTGCGTCGACGTAACCCCTTCCAGTACCCCTACCACCCCAACCAAGAGAAGGGGCAACCGACAAACACATATTTGTTCAAACAGATTCTTGTTCAAACAAGCTGGATATCAAAGCAACAAATCGGATGCACGTGAGAAGCATAATGATACATCTTCAGAAATCAGTGGGAACCATACTTAACCGAAGTGAAATACAGACCTGGTCCCGAGCGTGGCTGGCAAACTTGGACGACCGCGTCTATTGACGGTTGTTGAGCATTTGGGAAAAGTTTTCCCAAGCGTACCACATTCCAGCCAGGTTGTTTCCCTGCGCGTTAGCATCCAGCCCTTCCTTTCCTTCAGCCTCAGCCGCCGCCGCCGCCGCCGCCGCTACAGCGTTCAACGCACTTTCGCTAGCCATCTGATCCGCACCCAGGCCGTTGTCGGTTGCGTTCTTGTCTGCTGCCTCGCTGACTTTGCCCTGCGCATTCTGCTGCTGCTGGTCGTACGTGCGCGCGAGCGAATTCTGAACGTAGCTTCGGTACGACGCCGTAGACACCTGGTCGCCTTTGGTCGGATTTTGGTGGTTGTAGTGCTGCGAGAACGACATGGGACGGTCCGGCATCTCTGTTCCAAGTGCGCGGCCCCCCAAAAGCTCATACAGGTTGTACGCATCCGCCGAAGCTTCTTCAGAACCGTTGTCGCCGCCATCAGCAGCAGGACCCGCGCCGCCCGCTTCGGTCGCAAGCCCACCATCTTGTGCGTGCGCTTGCGCTTCGACGCCGGCTGCGCCTGCATCAACACTGCCACCAGCACCCACTTCGGCTTCAGCTTCGGGCTGTGCTGCAGGCCAGCTGCTGCCGTTCTGCTGTTCAGCGTGGGCCAATATGCTTTGGCCAAAGCCAACCGGATAAGCCACAGGAACACCCACTAGAGGCCGGTCGAGCAGCGACTCGCTCCAAAACGAGTTACCCGTCTGCGGTCCAAGATGGTGGGGGTCCGTTGGCAGACCGACAAACGGCAGCAGGAAGGCAGGGATGCGGTCGGGTCCTCCGTCCACGTCGGTGCGAGCGTTGGAATCATTGCCGGCCTTGGCCTCATCTCCACCCAGAGACGGGTCCAAAGCTCCCAAGATACCACCTTCGCGCGACTCGGATGCGTCACCCTTGCCCTCGGTAGCACCGGGCGCATTGCCACTGGCATCGCCATTCTGTCGCTCCGTCGCCGGGCCCGCCGGGCCCGGCTTGGCCGCCGCCAGATTGGCGAGATCCCCACCAATGCCGTGCAGCATCTGCTTGAGAGTCGAGCGGTATCGCCCCGCCTGCTCGGCAACGTTGGTGAGCCGCGACATGCCCGAGATGGTGTCGAGCAAATCGAGCGCCTTCTGAATGTGCGGACGGTGCACTTGCGAACCTGGGTCGAGCTTGCAGTGAATCGCCAAGATGAGGCCGGCGTTGAAGGCAAAGTAGGCACACTGGTTGTACATGCTGTTGGCGGGCCTCACCGCAAGCACGTCCTCGACTGTGTTGATGAGCGCCTCTGCCGACTGCAGACACACCTCGAGCGACTTTTGCACCGACTCGGGCGGCTTCCAAGCACCTTGCTCGTCGATGTACGGCCTGTGCAGCGTGATCATGCACTGGTGGTACATGAACTCCAGGCTGTAGCCCTGCTGGAAGTCCTGCAGCTCCTCGGTGATCTTGGGGTCGTACACTCGATTATCGAACGACTGTGCTGCTACCTGCGTGAGCAGCTCCTCGCTCGGCCGAACTGAGCCCTTGGCACGTCGTTCAAAGTGAAGCTTGAGCTTGTCGGGCAAGTTCTCGCGCCACTTTGCGTACTCGTCGTTGAGGTTTGGGTCGGGCGGTGACGAGATGCCAAAGCGGAAGAGCTGCTGACTCTGGCGCAAGAAGATGTGGTAGATTCGGAAGCGCGCCCAGTGGTAGTCAAAGTTGGTCTGGCTCGGCGTACGGGGCACCAACGCAGTAGCGCCGGGCGGAAGGATGATGCGGCTAGGATCCGGGTCAGCGAGGCCGGCACGTTCGTACATTGCATACAGGGCGTCATAGTCGTCGGGGTATTGGGTATCGAAGCCCTCATGCGTGAGGCATGGAGGTTGACCGATGCGGTGGGCATGCGCCACCTCGTAGAAGACAATGTTCCACCACAGGTTCCTGCGCGCTTGCGCTTCCTCGATGCGCATACCAGACCAGTGCTCAGGATCTCGGTGCAGGCCGGCGGCATGGGCGAGACGGGTGGTGAGCGCAAAACAGGTGCCGGCAAACTGAAGGTTGAGCTCGTTGAGATGCCAAATGCCGCGTAGCAACGATGCTTTGGTGAGGTCGATGGGTGCCTGGAATGCGCTTGACCAAGCAGAGGGACAAGCGATCTGAAGTGCATCGATGCAGTGGCCTGCTACGCTGAGCAAGGTGCGTTCGTCCGAGCACTCGATGCCAGGGATGGGTGCAAAATTCCTCAAATTGTGGCCTTCGAATTCGGGCGAGTTCCTCTTGACCTGGAGCGTGAGCGCCAAGACAACGAGCAGCAGCGGAACGAGGGGAGGGTCAGCAGGCATCGTAGTAGGCTTGGAGTGCCACCATCGCAGGAAGCTCTGGATGCGGGCAATGTTGATATCAATGACCACGACATTCACAAACGGCTCGACCTGGGTCTTATACGTGTAGAGGATTGCCGAGATCTCGTCTGCTGTGGGCAGCGTGATGGCGCTCTCGAAGAGCACGTCGGCGATGGCAGCAGCACGAGCTGCATTGACACGAGTGTTGAAATCGCGGGAACGATCCCTGCCGAGCTCTTCGAGCTTTTCGACCATTTCGCGGCGCGTCTGCACCATGAGCGCTTGGCGGCGGTCATTAACGCGCGGAAAGTCGGCACGCTTAAACACGCGACCGTTGCCAATGCTCGATAAGGCATCTTCGGGCTCCTTTCGCTTGCGCACCATGGGAGAGCCTACTGAAGAATCACCAGCAAAGTATTCATCGTCGGAGCCGGGACGTTTGCGGTCGTCGACGTAGTGACAAGGGTCGTCGGCGGGGTTCTCGCGGCAGTTGCCACAGACCGGCTTGACACGGTCACATTTTTGCTTCTTCTCTCGACATTGCAGACAGCTGGTGATCTTTCGGAAACGCGTGATTTTGGTGGCAGACTTGGAACGGGGCTTGGGTTTGGCACGTTCCTTCTTGGGCTTGGGTGTGCTGGTGAAGTTCATGGAAGTGTCGCTCTGTCGCTTGACGGGCGAGGCAGCCTCGGTCATCATAGACGCGTCCGGATCGTCTGCCTGTGGCATCGATTCGTCGGCTGCGGAGCTGTCGGCTTTGACGCCCGCTTTGGTTTGGTCAGCCACAGCGGCGGAAGGGTCGATGTCGGATTTCGATTGAGGCTCGATGGATGTGCTCGCTTGGGCGGTCGCGGCGGTCGCGGCGGGGTCGGCGGGGTCGGCGGGGTCGGCGTGGTGCGGTTGTGGCCGCGAAGCTGGGTCAACATCCATTGCGGTGGTGGCAGCGCTTGCGTCGTCGTTGTGAGCTGCCTGTTGCTGGGCGTGAGCGGCGCGCTGCTCCTCTTGCAGACGCTCCTGTTCGGCGTGCTGCTTGGAAGCGTTGACAGCGGCGGCAATCACAGCGTCCACATCGCCGAGAGAGCTCGCCGAGAGCGGATCGGAAGACGATGCAGCTGAGGCGAGCGGGAGGCTCGGCTCGGAAGGTGGAGTGATTCCGGATGCAGATGGGGCGGAGGTGAAAGCATGCTGGTCAGCGTCTGCCACGAGCGCCTCAGCTTGGCGCCGCGCTTCGAGTTCTGTCTGCTGCTGTTGGAGAAGGTGTTGACGCTGTTCGAGCTCCTTTTGCTGCTGTTGCTCAAGCTCTTCGTCGAGCTGAGCAGCGGTGGCCAGCTCCTGAAGAGGTTGATCCGGGTTCTGGTGGTCGGACATTGTGGCGAAAATTGTCGTGGAAGAGCGACAGGAGAGCCAGCGGACGCAACGAGGCAGGTCAGAGACGCGGCTGGATGAGGAGCAGCGAGTGTAGCCGGAGGACGGATGATATCGTTGAGACCTGGAGGAAAAGCGACTGGCTAGCCACGACGACGCCTGGTGGAAGGCGCTAGTGGATGTGCACCTGGTGGCGCCGTAAAGGAGCAGAGAAAATGACGATTCGGCAAGCTGCACGGCCAGAGTGATGCTGCAGCAAAGAGGCCGAGGAATATGAAGAATGCAGGCGAGTGGAGTAAAGGAAACGAGTCCGGGGTTACCGTCCGATAGAAACGGTGTTGTTCAGCTAGAGACGACGAAGGCGGATGGATTCAAGTGGTGCTTGCTTCCAACGCGTATCGTGTGCCTGAATTTACGCAGCTTGCAGAGCGCGACCAAAAACGCGCCCGTTTCTCGCTGTGCCGCTCTTGGAGAAGAGACCGCTGCTGGATGGGTGGTGACAACGCGACGGCAAGCAGCTCGTCGCAAGGCTGTCGAAGCGGACTTGGTGGTGGCAGCAACAACAGTAGCTGGCAGCAAATGAGTTGCCGTACTGCGTTGGAACGAGTGGCTTGCAGCAGTCGAGGCTGGAAGAGTTGGTGCAGGGTGCAATTCGTAGTGGACAAGATGCAAGTGTGGGATGAGTCGCGCGAAAGAAAAGGCAAATCCAATCCATCCAGCTTGTTTCGCTCGACCCTCGATCACCGGCCGAATGAGATGAAAACGCTAATCGTGATTCACGATTCGATTCTGTGCCACGTCGTGTCCTGCTGCATTTTGGGCACAGCAAAGATGTGAGACCTCGGTTTTGACACATTCCAACATTTTTGACAGTGTGACCACGGACGATTCGGGGACAGAGGGCCGACTGCCGGTGCCCAGCTCGATTTGTGAACAGCTGACATCCCATGTGCAACCGTAGTAAGCAGAACCGAACCAACGAAACACGCGTCGAATTCAGGCTCCGTGCAACGAGTGACCGAATTTATTTTGTGTGTATGTGTGTTGCACTTTGAAGCCACAACCTGCGTCGGTTTAACGGATAGTTGTGCGTTGTGCGTTGTGCGTTGTGCGTGCGTGCATGTGTATGCTTTTGGCAAGCCAAGCGTCAAGCTTCATGCTTTCGAGGCTCGTGGATCGCTTCAACACAAGCTTGCTGTCTCGACTTCGCATTTTAGCTTGCCTCTGGTCCCCATCACTCGTTCGCCACCACATCGGCCCACACATCTCCCCTGACGCCAGCTTATATAGCTAGCGACTGCGATCGTCTCGTAGTTGGTCCACCAGTCTCGACCTCCATCTTCATCATGGGTGTAGACGCGATACCGACGCAGCACGCATCCGCGCTCACGGAATACTTGCAAGCTGTGACAACACTGGCCGCCCAAAACTTCAAAAAGATCCCAGGAAGCGCCATCATCGCGCGATACGTGGCTAGCAGCTACCAGAATGATCCAATTCGTTCCCTTCTCGAGCTCTTCCTCGTCCTCTTCGCCTTGAGGACGGTGCTGCAAAGCAGAACGCGCGGTGGTGCCAGCGGCAAGAATTTCGTCAACCTCTCGGGCAAGGAAATCGATGATCTCGTCGCAGAATTCAAGCCCGAGCCTCTCTGCGCCCCTCTTACTCCCGCAGAGTCTCGGGAGCTTGCATCTATCCCTACCATCGTTGGAGGCGCCAGCAGCCGCCCCAAGATCAGTCTCGCTTCGCATAATGGTGGCAAGCCCACGCAGGTCATGAACCTCGCCAGTTACAACTTTACCAACCTTGCAGCCCACGAGGCTGTCAAGGAAAAAGCCATCGAAACGCTTCGTAACTACGGTGTCGGCAGTTGCTCGCCTCCAGGCTTCTACGGTACCATCGATGTCCACATGCAGCTCGAGGCCGACATTGCTCGCTTCCTCGGTACACAGAACTGCATCATCTACAGTCAGGGCTTCAGTACGATCTCGTCTGTTATCCCTGCTTTCTCCAAGCGCGGTGACATTATCGTTGCCGACCGTGGTGTCAACTACGCCATTCAAAAAGGTATTCAGATCTCGCGCTCCACTGTCTATTGGTACGACCACAACGACATGGACTCGCTTCAGGCCGTGCTCGAGCAGGTTAAGCGTGACACCAAGCGTAGGAATGGGCCCCTCACCCGCCGCTTCATTGTCACCGAGGGTGTCTTTGAAGCCGACGGTGCTCTCAGCGACCTGCCCAGGATCCAGGAGCTCAAGAAACGCTACAAGTTCCGCCTGATCCTCGACGAGAGCATCAGCTTCGGCACAGTCGGTGCTACCGGTCGCGGTCTCACCGAGCTCTACAACGTCCCTGCCTCTGAAATCGAGATCCTTGTAGGTTCCATGGCCAACACGCTGGGTGCCGCAGGTGGCTTCTGCGCTGGCTCCGACGAGGTTGTCTTCCACCAACGCATCAACGGTACTTCGTTTGTCTTTTCCGCCGCGTTACCTGCCTTGTTGGCTGTTGCAGCAAGTACCGCTATCTCGTACATGGTCTCGCAACCGTCCATCCTCAACACCCTCCACGATAACGTCAAGGCACTTCGTTCGATCCTCGACCACGTCGAGTCGCTCCGCATCTCGAGCGACCCACGCAGCCCGCTAGTTCACATTCAGATCCGCAGCAAGACCGATCGTCACCCGGACACACCCGCCGATAAGTTTGGCAAGGGCAAAAACAGCCTCGCGGTTGGCGATGTCAGTCTCACGCTCGACCACAGCAACGACGAAAAGCGCATCGCTGCCGCTGGCCCGCTTGAGCACGATCTCTCGGTGGATGAGCAGATGCGTCTGCTCCAAGCCATTGTTGATGATGCGATCGAGCACGGCATCTTTGTGTCGCGCATGAAGCGTCTTCCAAGCATCAACCCTGCAGTGCTCGAAGTTGCTCCCGAGTCGCGGCCTAACATCCGTGTTGCTGTTAGTGCCGCTTTCACCAGAAAGGAGATCGAGAAGGCCGCCAATGTTATCAAGGCCAGCGCGATCAAGGTTCTCGGCAAGAGACGTTAGAAGAAAGTGGCTCCCCACTTGGCAATGTAACAAAGATTCCATGACAGCATCATGCTGCAGTACACTCCCACTGTGCACACAATTCAAGCACATGACAGGATTTGGCAATGCATACTGAAGTAAGGGACATTGTGAGATATGTTTAGGAATCGAGTTCGGAAACACAGGAATCGTCCAGACTGAACAAGCGTGAGTTTACCATACAGACAGCCAAGTGCGGCGATGCTGGGCTGCTACTCGAGGAATGCAGTCATGCAGAAGTGGTCAGCGACCGAATTTCAGAGTCCCACAGGAGCGGAACCTCTTGTACGTGAGAGCCTCTACCAACTCAGTATTGGGTTCGAGTCGATCCAGTGAGTTTGACCTCCAAAGATGTGGCGATAGGTGATCTGTTCCGCCTCGTGATCGCTCAAGCTCTTCTCCAGTTGATAGTCCCTCAAGGCCATATTCCCACCATCACCCGATGACTTGTACTCTGCAAACCTGGTAAACGCTGGGTCGAAATTCGCTTGCTTCTTGGACCAGATCTTGAAGCCAGCATTGGAAATTATGCTAGACATGCGCGTGTTGAGGTACACTGCATGACTGTATACGTTCCACGGTCGTCCCAAGTGACATCTCCCCTCCATGTCCCTGAGAGTAGACGCATCGGGAGAACGTTCGATGTTCGAATTGCTAATGTAGACTCCAACGGATGGGTCTTCGGGATCGCCTTGCCAAGCAGCGATTCCTCCTCCGCAGGCACGGGAGAGCAGCTGCACGCGCTCGAACCATGCTTTCCCCATCCCGTACAATTGATCTGTCATACCTTTGACGATAGATTTGAAGAAAAACGCTTGCGAGTTCGGTCCAACGAAAATCGTGTCTTGGTAGCTTGCGAATCCACAACCGTAGAACGAAGCGTTGGATCTCTCCACGCAGAGCGCCGCCGAGGGTCCAAGTTGGTACTGCGTCACTTCTTGACCTTCGAAGAATTGTCGCTGGTTAAAGTTGATATTGTAAGCCTTGAAGTCAGAGGAGCCGACCTGTGTGCCCGTGCCAACGCCGAGAACTACGGCATCGCAATTTCGCTTAGTGCTTAAAATGTCACTCTGGTTTACGTAGGACGACTGCCATACTTGAACACGATTAGACTCGGGATCTCGCACGTTCGGCGTCACTCCCTACACGCCGAGAAATGTTTGTAGACGGAGCAAAATCAGCGGTTGGCCTGGACTGCGTAGCAAGACACGAGTAGAAACTCACGGCAAAGATGGTGGGGCTGCTTCGACCAACGACAACCTTTTCGTAATAAATACCTTCGTCAATCAGAACCGTCCTCGAGCTACCATCGTCAATGCTGCGATTGCGCCATCAGGATAAACACAGGTGGGGAAAAAAATCTCGATATCAGCTTTCAGCTCGGCGAGAAACGGCTGTCACCACGCGTCTTTAGTTGCAAGACTTAACCAAAACTCTAGGTGGAAACAGCAGCAGTAGCTTAGAAGTCACAGTCTGAGACTGAGCTTGCTTCTGCGACTTTCGAGATTCTGGTGGGACAGAGCTTACTCACAGATCTTTGAGAGCCGAGTTGATGGTTCTGAAACGGGCAGCTGGATGGTTCTTGCTGACAAACACAGTTCCTTTAGGACAACCTTCGAGAGGATTTCCCCATGCAGTCTTTGGAGACTGACATCGCTCGTCGAGTGAGTTCGAGTGCGATAAGCGGAAACTTTCGTCGAGGATTGGGATTGCTCGATTCAGAGGCGAGAGGAAACCAAGGATAATGAAGCACACCAAGAAGAACGAGCACGACGGCATGATTTCCACCTCGCAGGAGCGTCAGTTATAGGGACTGCTTAGCAAGCTTAGCTTCGGCGACGTAGATCAAGGATGATAAGGGGCGAGGAAGATGTGGATGAGGATGAGGATGAGGGTGAAGACGAAGATGGGGTTGAAGACGAAGATGAGGATGAAGATGAGGATGAAGATGAGGATGAAGTTGAGGATAAGGATAATGATGGGTATGGAGATGGGTATGGAGATGGGTATGGAGATGGGTATGGAGATGGGTATGGAGATGGGGATGGGGATGGGGATGGGGATGGGGATGGGGATGGGGATGGAGATGGAGTTGGGGTTTGGGCGTTTGCTTTTTGATGCAAAGAGCTGAGTGTTATGCTTTTATACATCTGCATCACATAACCGCGATTTGGGACATGGCACCTGGTGGGAATGTTTCCACAGTGGGGAAAGGGGCGGGAAGAAGTGCGTCCCACCGTTGCAAGTGGTGCGTGGTGCGCTTATGCTGTGGCTTCGGGTGAAACTCAGGAACCGAAATGAGAAAGCGCGAACAATGCATACAAATCTGCAACCAGATGGCGTATGGTGGGCGCATAGTGGTATAACGGGAGGGTGGGTATGCAAGTTCTCTGCATCCGCTTCCTTGCTAAGAGCAATCAAAGCAAATTCACCTTCCTTTTCATCTTCATAAGATGCGTGTACAGTACAAACGTGGAGATTGGTCCTGTGCGCGGTTCGCGTGCGGGCTACTGCTAGTTGCAAGATCTCGTGCATGCTAAGTCAAATCGGGCGCGATAGCACGGTCGGGGACACATTTGGTCGAAGTGGGGCACATGGATATGAACGGCACTGCATCGGAAAACACCAAACCCTCAAAGAAGGGTCAAGGATGGGTTCTTTGAGACAATGCAAGTACTCGGATTTCTTCGAACTTAGCCGTCGAAGTCGGTGCGACCTCGTTCGACAGCTTCCTCAACAGATGTGGGGATGTCGTTGTCTCCCGCGAGCAAGTCGAGCATTAGGCCGTCTGCTTGCCCCTTTGGAAGTTGCGCAACTTCGAGAAGCGTAGCAGCTACGTCTTCGCGGGGGATCTGCTCCGATTAGCATGACCAATTGCGTGAAAAGGCACCACGCAGATGAAGTCAGTACACAGAGGGAACGACAACTCCAGATTCGAATAGAGAGGTTCTGAGTGGGCACTTACGGAATGGACGAGACTTTGGTGAATTCCGAGCGCAATCTTTCCTGTTCCAGCTTCATCAAGAAGGCCACCAGGGCGAAGCACGAACCAAGGGAAAGAAGACCTTCCGGAGAGGTTCTTGTCAGCAGCATCTGTCATGTGCAAACATGTGCAAGCGAGACGGAAATGTGTCAGAAAACAAGTGCAGCGACTGAAGTTGACGGCAAGTTCGTGGAAGACTTACACTTTGCCTGGCAGGTTCAAGCAACAGAGTCAGGGGAGGAGTGGAGAGAGGTCAAGGGTGAAAAAAGAAATGCCGTTAGCAAATACAGCTAAGAAGGACCTCGCTTGTAGGCTGTGACACCCACATCCATGTAAGCTCCGATAGCACCTCGAGTTTTTTCCGAACGTTCGAGGCTGCAAAAGGAAATACGGGATAGACCAAATTGAAGAGACGAGCGTCAGTAAAGCAGGCTCACAGACACAGTCATACTATGCAGATTGTAAGATGGGACATTGCGATACCTGCTCTGGCTTCTGATACCACGAGGGCGGCGGCTTTGACTTGTCGCGGACGTCGACAGCGGAAACGAGGAGAAAGCGTCGAAAGTCATTCGACTTGGCGATGCCACTTTCTTCAATCGCATCAAATACTTTGATAGCACCATGCTCGTCCACCGCCTTGGTGCGCTCGATACCCCCCTTTCCTCCAGCACCCGCACTGAACAGGATGACATTGGGCGAGTATCTGGTGAAAAGAGCGGCGATGTCCGAGACCGAAGCCTGCTCGAGCGAGGCAAGAATCTGATGAACCGACTCAGTGGATGGCCCTGAGGGCAAATCTGATGCATGTTCTGGCTGGCGTATCATGCTAAACACCTTGTGGCCTCGTGCGGCGGCAAGACGGGTGAAGTGGAGTGCCACTTTGCCATGGCCGCCGATGATGAAGATGGACAGAGGAGTGTTTGCCATAATTGCCGATGAGAGTCTTGTGCGGTATTTTCGAGTTGCTTAACGTTCCGCAAAGAATGAGTGATGATGGTAAGGTCAAAAGTAGCATTTCACATCAAACACAGCCCCGTCATCCGTCAGTCAGGTCATGCTATCGGGGCACAAGAGCCACAGAACGTGTAAATACGCAAGGTGGACACAGACCTCCACATGCCCGGTACCCGAAGAGTCGCCGTGATTTGGCTGGCTGTCACGATGATCCTCTGCCCGATTGGAGTTTCTCCGATTCGTGACGGCGGTGCACAGGCCTGCTTGGAGAAATCTGGTGCCCACTCCTGAAGCTGTACTGTACATGGTGCATGTCTTCCGCGGCTCAACCACCCAGTTCCCACTGCATGCTGTACGTGTTGTTGCACCATTTGTGGGTTGGGACCTGCTCAGCCATCTAGACCCACGCGATCAAGAGAATTGCTTTTGAACACCACACGCCCAAGCTCGATTGGCGTAGCAGCGTGGACGAACCATGGCTCCTGATACCAGAGCAGATAAGCCCAGCTCATCTTCTGGATCAGCCAGTGCTGCGACATCAAAGCTGGCGGCTGTTCAACTTTCCGGATCGGCACCCACTCGGAAGGTGTCATCATCTGCTTTGAAGGATGTTGGGCTATCGTTGAAAGCAAGTTCGAATGATTCACCTCTTCGCAAAAGACCGTCGATTGGCCCATCTTCCTCCAACACGCCAGCACGAAAGGCTTCCGCGGTTGGCTCTGTATCAAGCACGACGGTCACCCCTTACAGAGCTGTATCATCGGCATCAAGAACAGCTGGCGGGAAGGATGCCAGACGCACTCTCCATGATACTGCTGCCAATGGCGATGCGCTTACAAAGAGTGCAAACACCAACGGCTCCAGCGATCCATCTACTCCACAACCGGCAGGATCGACCCACCAACATGCGGACGAAAGTACCAGCACTGACGATCTAGTAGTCCTCACCTCCCGTATCGGCTTCGAGCCGCGTTCCATCTCTGACTTACCTGATCCCGCCCTCCGAACTAACGAGGCGATCGTCTGGCTTGACATCGACAACACCCTGTACAAGAGAAGCACAAGGATCGCCGAACTCATGGCCGAACGGATTCGAGCCTACTTCCACGGTATGGGGCTCAGTGAAGAGGAAGCAAAGGCACTCCACACCACCTACTACAAGACATACGGCCTTGCGATCCGTGGTCTTGTCAAACATCACCAAATCGATCCACTTGACTACGACCGCAAATGCGATGCCAGCCTTCCGCTCGAAACCATCTTGCGGCCCGATCATCAAGTCAAGCGACTGCTCACCGACATTGATCGCACTCGTGTCCGCGTGTTTGCGCTCACAAATGCGTATAAACACCACGCGGACAGAGTGCTGCGCCTTTTGGAACTCGAGGACCAGGTGGAAGGCATCGTATACTGTGACTATGCCGTGCCGGACTTTGCGTGTAAGCCGGAGCTGGACTACTATCGTGCAGCCCTCGCCATCGTTGGAGCTACACCGGAAATGCGCAACTACTTTGTCGACGACAGCTCGCTCAACGTCGTGGCCGCCAAGGAGCTTGGCTGGCATTCGTGCATCTACTTTCGTGAGCACGATGATCCTCTGCCGCCTCCGCCTACGTCAAGCGAAAGTGACAAGAAGACCGCAGCTTCTTTTGATGTCGCTGCTCTGAAACCTAGAGACAGAGCTCAGGAAACTGGCCTGATAGGCGGCGGTGGTTTCGATGAAGAAGCCATTCGTCGCGAGTTCCAGAAATTGCCGTCGCACTTGCGAATCCAGCTGCTGAGCATCATTCTGGACGCATGCCTTCCTGGAGATATTGTCTCCATGTCAAAGACGCTAGAGAAGCACATGCGATTGACTCGCGATGTTATCAGCGGTCTACCTGATGCAGTAGCACTCAAGATCTTTGAGAAGCTTCCGATCCAGGACCTGCTTCGTTGCCGTCATGTCTCCAAAAAGTGGCATTCGCTTGCCGCCACGCCAGATCTGTGGCGATCCCACGCATTGGCGCTCACCGCGGCAGACCCTGTCAAGCTGGCGCCACCTTCCGATGCACAAGGCTGGGAAGCGTTGGTCAAGGGGCTTTTCTTCCGTGAACGCAATTGGGCCAAAGGTCTCGCACAAAGCATTCAGAAGCTCGAAGGACACTCTGGATTTGTTACCGCGATGAAGCTAAAAGGACGCAAGACGCTCGTCTCGGGAAGCTATGATGAGACCATTCGAGTCTGGGACATCTCCACTGGTCTTTGTCGTAAGGTGCTGCGCGCCAAGGCGATCGCTTGCCTCGATTTTTTGCTGGATGAGGGCGTTCTGTGTGCCGGCCTGTACGACACTGGCCGCGTCCTGGTGTGGGACATGAAGAGCTGGGAGCTCATCCAGACGCTCTCCGGCCATAACCGTGGAATCCGCAACGTAGCCATCAACCAGCACTACTTGGTCAGCGTCGGTCAAGACAAGGCCATCGTGGTCTGGGACTGGAGGACGGGTGTCAAGGTTGTCCGTTTCGGACAACAGAGCAACGTATCGCTTGGCGTCTCACTGGTTGACAAGGACAAGCTGGTTGCGGTTACCGTTGACGGTATGATTCGATGCTTTAGCATACCACGCCGCGAAATGATCGGCCAATTCCAGCTGACGAAGCTCGGAGGCCCGGACCTCGGGCTAGGTGCGCGTCTCGGCGATCTTGCGAGCGGATCGTCGATGCTCGAGTGGTTTGCAGCTCACGGCAACACGATGACGGTAGCGTCCAAGAACGTTGTGGTGCACCTGGAATGGCGGGAGCATGTGGTACCCGCCAGAGAAGCACAGACACTGTTGACGGCTGAGGGGCTTCGCCGAAGCGCGTCATCAAGACTCAGTAACATGGGCGGTATTGCAGGAACGCCCCTCAGCCCGCTTCGCGCCCGTCGCGACTCGACCATGAGCAATGGCAGCACCACGAGTGCCTTCCTGGCTAGCGGCACACCTGTGAGATCTCGAAAAGACTCAAACACGAGTACCACTTCGTCTACGAGCGGCATTGGACAGTCAAGGTCTCCTCGCCGCTCGATCGTTGGTGCCTCGTCTGGATCAAACATAGCTTCTGCGCGCACGGGTCGAACATCGCTGGGTGCCGCGTCGAACTTTGACTCTCCTACCACCGCATCTCTTTCCACGCCGTCGCGACCAAGACCAAGCACGACTACGCGGCGAGTTGCAGGTCCTGCACCGTGGCCGCTAGCGACTGCTGAGCTTGAGCCGGGAAGAGCCTCCGGGACTTCGACGCCAAGACGGATTAGCGCTTCCACATCAGCTGCATCTGTGTCGTTCCCCTCCGCACCTCTCACTGATTCTGATGATGCGAATCCAGATGCATCTGTGAGTGACATCAACGTCAAGCCCGACTGCGCACGTGCTTCGACTGCCAATGCTACCCGCTTCGCTCCGGACCTGTCCACTGCGCCACTAGTAGTATGTATCCTCGACACGCCCGATCTTGCTGTGGGTTGCGTCGACCCGACCAAGCGGCGCATTGTAGCATCGACGCGATTCAGCAGTCGTGCTGGGGCCGAACGAAAATTGTACGCCAGCAGCCTGCCTTTTGATCATGGTAGGACCTCGACTCAGCTCGGCGATGCCACGGCGATGCCCGGTGATGGTTTGTCTTCAGGCGACAACGAGAATGCTGCCGTGGCCAAGGAGATGACGTCCTCGGCATCATCTTCTGCCACGAATGATGTGTCACGGGATGTGTCGACCGACATTACTGTGCCGATCCGAGGTGCTTGGGAAGCGCAGTCGCCAGACCTAGCCACCCCGGCACGCAATCCCATGGCGATGGAATTGGACCACGAAAGTGTGGTGGTGGGCTGCGCCGATGGACTCATCTACCGCATCCATTTTGTCGGCTCCGAGTACGGCCCGGAAACGTTGATCGATGGCACGGTCTCGACGAGTGACAAAGGCGCCAATGGTGCGGACGGTGCACCTGATGTAGGTGACGCGACCATCACGGATCTGCTCCAATTGCGCGACGTCTGGAAGGAGATCATGGTACCCGAAAATGAGCCAGACCACCCAGGCCGGCTGCGGAGGGACCATCTAAAAGACATGGGCCTCAAGTGACAGTGTTTGTTTCGCATGTGCATGTTCATCTCTATTATCCAACGCCTTTCTACACGACGCAGGAGTGTGATCAATCTCAGCCGTGTGTACCAATTCTGAGCGGTGATGACTTGTCGACCAGGACATCAATCAGCCTGTCATTCCCACTTTCAACTCGAAGCATGAGGCGTCGTTGAATTGCGAAAATAGAGCGGCACAACGCGCGCCAACAGAGGAGGGCATTCCCCATCAACCGAGGCCGCGACGCAAATGCCTGGCAGATGTGTGTGCAATCTCTGAGCGGGGCTTAAGCATTGAGAGGAAGCGAGCGGGCGTGAGGCTGTGACAAGAATTCCACGCCTTCTCATTGACAGGGAATGACCCGTCCGCTCCAAGCGAGCAGACTTTTTTTTTTTTTTTTTTTTTTTCTCTCTTTTCTTTTCTTTTTATATTCTGACCTTCGTCGTGTGGCAGTGGCGGTTGTGGACGTTGAAGTGCGATTGAGCTCATCGATCGAATGTTGAATACAAATTCGAAAAGGGACAACAGCAGGCGAAAATTTCGCGGTGACGGCAAGCAGCAGGAAGAAGAGAAACACCACGGCAACGCACAGAGCAGGAAGAAGCGCAAGCGCAGCAGCTCAGCCTGTGAGCGCGGACCAAGCTCAAGCAAACGGTGTTGAAAGCCGACCGATCGTCATCCAAGCACCAATTGGCTGTCCTCTGACGCCTTTCTTGCCAGTTGCATCGTCATGCCTTTGAATTTCTACTTGAACCTGCCGCTCCGGCTGATAACACCCAAAGCCTACTGACTGAATGGCGGCGCTCCACTTTCAACTTGATGCTCACGACGGGAGACGGGCGTGCTTTGAATTGGGTTCAAACTGTGTGTGCACAGTCTATCTTGGAGCGGATCTAGTCGAGAATCTGCAGCCAAGTCAAGCAGAGTGTTTGTATCAGCGACCAGCGTGTGTGTGTGTGTGTGTGTGTGTGTGCGTGCATCAGAGCCAATTCAGGTTCATCCTCCGATTTCTGCGTGCGACAGGCTATGCGCCTCTTTGGAAATCACACTCGACGTTCGGTGCGTCAGTCTGGCAATCGCGAATCTTCTCTCGTCCTGCGCGCCGCGCACTGGTCACAGAGTTGTGAGTGTCTCTGAAACCACAAAATTCGCTAGCCGCTCCGCACGCCGCCTGACACGCTCTCGTCTCGTATCTCCACTTCCAACTACATCTTTCCCTCATCTCTATCAACCCCACTTTGCGACACCATCGTCGTTGCACTTTCTATCTTCCGGTTACAGCGCCCGATTTCACCGTCAATCCGTACTCATTTTCTTCGAGTCTACCACTCTGCACGTTATATAATTCAAAATGGCCGCTCAAGCTCAGCAGATCCAGCAGAAGGTGGAATACTTTGTCTCTCAGGTTCGTTTCCACCGCATCCCCTCTTCAATATCTTTCCACGCTGCACTCATGCAAGGATTAGATAGTCAATACAGATCCTTCAGTGGCGGAGCTCGCCGTGGATATCCATCGAGAGTGCTGACCATCATTTGTCCATTTTCATATCTGTTCTACTCGTGGTGATTTCGCTGATTCGCTACGATTGCTTATCGGCAAACCTCATCGCCCCAATGCACCGTCATCTAAACGTCTTACCTGATCTTAACGTGAAATTTGGGTTACACACTCATTTCGGCCTTTCCACCTGGTTTCGTTCCATGATATTTTGCCGATGAAAGATCGACAAGGAGGTAGGTTTCTCGTTCCACATTCCTTCTTGCTGGCAAAGCCAGGCCGATGAGTTATGCAGCATTCTGACGATATCTCCTAATCTTTTTTTTTTTCCACAACTCGCAGCTCTCTAGGTACCCCGCTCTCAAGAAGTTTGAGCAGACCGTCCCCATCCCCAAGGCCTACGCCGCTCTTGGTGCTTTCGGTATCTTCACTCTCGTAAGTATGACGACATACATGTGCATGCACAGCTCAGAGCGAGGCTCTCTTTACGCGCATAGCTACAGCTGCCTGGGTCACACGTCGCCTTGTCGTGCATCGCTGTGCACATAGCAGCGGGGAAGGCAGTTTCTCCTGTTCCGCTTCCGGAGCAGAGAGGACGGCCATTTCGGAAATTGCTTGTCTCGCAGCTACACGAGGTGCGAATCAATGGACCAAGCTGTTGCAGTTGCATTTTGCTGACACCAATCTTCCTTGTTTCGGCCTCCTTTCGCCGACGGTTATCTTTTATAGTTTGTCTTCTTCAACATGTAAGTGACACCAATTCTCGATATCCTGAGGCTAGCTCTTGCACCTCGAGATGGCAATCTTTGGCCTCCGCAAATGTGTGCTGACTTCTTCCCATTGCGACCTTTCGCGCTCCTCTTTCTTGACCAAAACAGTGCCGCCGGTTTCCTCACCAACCTGCTCGGCTTCTTCATCCCCGCCTACTTCTCGCTCAAGGCTCTTGAGAGCCCTCAGCCCCAGGATGACATCCAGTGGCTCACCTACTGGGTCGTGTTCGGCATGTTCACCTTCCTCGAGACCTTCTCCAGCATCGTCCTTTACTACGTCCCCTGGTACTACACCATCAAGACCCTCGCCATCGTCTGGCTTATGCTCCCTCAGACCCAGGGTGCCAAGCTGGTCTACAGCAAGGTCATCCGACCCGCTTTCCTCACCACCCAGAAGACCGTCCACCAGGCCAACGCCAGCACCCCTGCCGCTCCCGCCGAGACCCATTAAATTATGGCTCTGCCTGCTCAACTTGCTCAATGCACATGCAAACTTCCATTGGACTTCTTGCCAGAGCATCAGGAACGAGATGCTGTGCTGATAGCGCCGATTGCGGAGGGTCGACCTTGCTGTGGAACTGTGTTCATAGCAAAGGATTCGGCTCCCTGCTGGATTGCTCGTGCATCGGATCACTGTCTGATCTGCTCGCCTTCAAAACCTCCTTTCCTCGTCTTATGATCCGGTCATGCTTGTCCATACTACTTTCGACGTCCGTTTGGTCCCTTTCAATTCCCTTTGTGCACGCTCACACGCCCTAACGCCATCTGGCTCCTCAGCTGGGTCTAACGCCAATACCGATCCTCCTTTCCTTCCCGTTTCGTTGCCCGACCGTGATACGCCAGGGTTTGGATTCAAACCTACAGGCTTCCATGTGTGGCCTTTCGTACATCTACATGTGGATGAAGAAGAATATCAGGCGGAGCATTCTGTGGATTGAACCGACTCCACGTCATGTGATGTGAGAGGAAAACGTAGGATCCTTGATCTTCATACTATCGTTCCAACCCTTTCGGTCGTCGGTTACGACACCAAGCTCGAGTCGTTCGTGCCTCTAGACCCGCAATTCATGCGGGCACGACACATCCACGCGCAGAAACGACCGATGTTAGAGCGGAGTAATGCACATTTATTGATATTTTCATGATCGCGTCACAGCGTCACGTCGCGCGGCGGAACAAAGCTGCAGTGTGGAGTGTTGGTTTTGGGTTTGGGTTTGGTTCTGGCCACGCTCTCCTGTTGCCATGCTCACTACACTGATCACCATCAGAGGTGGTCTGCTGACCTGCACCATATACCGGCGTAGCCACATTCATGACGGCATCACTATATGTAGACCGCTGCATATCTATCCCAACTATACCTCACCTACGTCCGACACGACATTCGACCTGACGCGGCAGCAGTCCAGCACTGAACCCTCAGACCCTCGACGGTAGCTGACGCGACTCCTTCGTCTGATAGTGCTCCTCCAATCGCATCCAAAAATCTCGCCCGTCTTGGTTTCCCTGAAAGCAGGGATAAAGTAGGGCCTCAGTCTCCTGTTGACGACTGTATCCGATCTCTCTTCTCGACTTTACAACGATGCCTGCCCTCGTGACGAGTGTGGGTAGCGCCGCGACTGCGGCTGATCGCCTCATCCTGGAGCTATCAAGGGCACTCTCTGCACCTCCATCAGAGAATGCAGCTGCCGACAACGTTCCTGGTGCTCTGCAAAGTGTACAGAGGCATGCGAGATCGTTCGGCTTCTCTTCGAAACAATGCGAGCAGCTCGTTAGACTCGCACTCCTCGGCCGACTTCATCCTCTGTCTGCCAGCAGCGCGAGCAGTTCTGCCAAGGCCAAAGCGCCCAAATCATCTGTATCTCTAGCCATCCTTCGCTCGGTCATTCCGAGGCCTCGTAGCAAGCTCGGTAGACAGGCTGTTCTCGACATCATCGCCTCCCTCGGTCCGTCTCCGGGCACGGACACAATCAAACTAGCTGGCCTTCAACGAGACAGCAGCGAGAATGCAGATTCAAGTCTCGGGCCGGAGCGACTCAAGGTCGACAGCAAAGTACAAGTGGCAGCATTGAAGCTCCTTTCTGTCCTTCTCGAATCGCCTTCGGTTCCTTTGTCTGTGGCTGCAAACTTCTACAGTGAAGCAGCGGACAACCAGCGGTCGTCATCACGTCGAGAGGGGCAGCGCGACGAACGAGAGCAGGATCGACTGCAACGCCATGCTTCCCAATATGCTGGGCTGTCAGGAAACTTGCCCGCTACCTACTTCACCGCAGCTGCCAAGAGCACGCTCGAGATGTGTTACTCGACCTTGTTCCACTTCCTCGACTACCAGGCTCTGCGTCCTCATCTTTGCTACTTACTCTGCCGCCTCACAAAACGACGACATGTGCGACATTACAGGATCACCAAGCTGATGGCTCTCAGGGTCAACTCGGCCCCCGAGGCTGGTCTTTCGGCTTTGCTATCCACCTATGCCAACTTTTACCCAGATTTGCTGTTTCCAGAGCTGCTTAGAGGCGGCGGTGGAGGAAATACGGCCGTTGGTGTAGGCCCAGCAGCTGGTCTCAAGTATCCTAATGCTGACTGGATTGCCGCTGTCTTGCTTACATATGCACGTTGCACTCGCCGCAGTCTTGGCCAAGCGGTGGAGTCGGACGTCGAAACCGAGAACGAGACCGAATCAGACAGGCGCGTGGCCAAAAAGCAACGTCTCTCGTCGAAGGCCGTCAAAGAGGACTCAGTAGGAGAAGCTGCTGTTGCCATCGGTGCAGCTGCCTCCACGCTGATCTCTATTCCAAATCTGGTCACGATCCAACCAATCAACTCGGCCCAGAAAGCCTTTGGCACACATCCTTCGCTCGTTACCGAGCTATCGTCTCTGCGTCACCTTGCTCATAGCTTGGACAGACTGGTGCTACCCTCACAAGCAGCTGCAATGCTTGGAAGCGGCTTTGGTGCCCGTCTAATGCGTGTTGCCGTGCTGTCGGGAGCGACCATCACGAACGAAGACTCTCTCAGCCAGACGATACCCGCAGGTCGCAGGAACAGGCAAACCGAGCAGGATCTCTGCTGGGCGCGCTTGTCTGACTGGCTCGAAAGCGTGCTGGGCGACGAGCTTGGTGTGCAAAGCCGCACAGGATCATCCTCGCAGCATCAACGGCTGAAGCTGCCGTCGAACGAGGCAGAATTCACGCGCCTTGCAACGCTTCTGCGACGGGCGAGAGGAATGTTCGAGCTTGCCGAGCAGATGCCAGCTAAGCTCGAGAAGCTTGTGTCTAGCGTTCTTCTGTCAATCGCTGCAGTGGCTAATGCGGAGCCTTCTCAGACAGTAGACGTCTCGGTTGACGATACGGATGGATGGAGTGAGCGTTGGGATGAGCTGGCTCGGGAGGTGCTCACATTCGTGCCACTCGTTACGCCTTCCGATTTGGCCTCGTTTGAAGAGCGATTCATGGCGCCACTTGCGGTGCTCGCTACATCGAGTAAAGTCTCGCTGGATACGTCTGCAGCGGTGCTGCTGTCTCTCTCAAGTTTGCTCACTAATTGGGGTGTGCGCGATTGGTCAAATATTGCAAGGCTACTCGACTCGCGCAATTCATAGTAAGTGACGATCCTCGGCTATCCACTAGATCAAATATCATGATGCTGACCTTCCCGATCTTCATGCTTCTGACCTCGATCTGTTACGTTATTCCATGCTGCAGCCGATGGGGAATCACGAATCTTGATGCTGCGGTGGACTATGCCGAGCTGATCGCGAGTATCTCTTCACGGACAGATTCGTTGGCGGCTTCCTTAGTAGGGCTGTATCCTCGCCATGTATTCATCGAACATGCCGTGTTGTCGGTGTACGAGACGCTTTCTGGCGTTCTCGCAGGCATGCGCACGACCTCTAGAGTATCAGCGTTAGCGTTCTACGCCTTCACGATGCACGCTACCACCATCGTTCCTGTCTCGCGCCTCTGCGGTCTGGTGCAGGATCTACGTGTAGTATTCGAACAGCACAACACACAATCCCACGGTAAAGCCAAGGTAGACGGTGGACTGGAAAGCAAAGTCTACGATCTCCGCTCAACCTTTTTCGAAGAAGAAAGCCTCGGCATTCTGAACAGCACCGTCACACTGGTGGCCAATCTCGTCTGGCTTGGCAAAATCACAGCAGACACCGAAACTGTGGGAAGTCTCCCACCGGGATACAGCAGCGCGGTCCTCAGCGCCCTTGCACAAAGAGGCGAAGATCTGAACCTCAAGCTGTCGAGCTTGGCCAACACGCCCTTCTCCCGCGCGATGAGCCATCTTTCGGAAAGATTTGCAAATGTGTACCGCTCGCAGCAAGACAGCAAGTCGGCAGAGAAGAAAGGATGGCTTCGCGGCCCGATTACGCCAAAGACGCTCAAGGCCGCGAAGAAGAACGGCATCCCGACCGATTGGACGCACACGGACTTCCGTGCCTATATGCTCGACTGGCTCGATAGGGAGGGTGCGCACGGGATGTACGAGCTTCTGAAGAATATTTTGGTGACCTTTGGCAGTCAGCTAAGGTCCATCCGTGGCGAGTCTCAGGGCCAAGCTTGAGGTGCGTCTGTTTTGTTGGTCTGGAAAGAGGCGATTTCTGTGTTTGTACCTTATGAAGCGCAGAGAAGAGATATCACATTGCACACATAAGACTGATTGGAAGAGATCTGCATCAATTGCGATGACAGCTGTGAAGGAGTGTCCTGTGCTGACGGTGCACATGATGAGTGTGCGTTTGGTGGAAGGTATGGTTTTAAAGAGGATGGCTACTGCGATTTTTTACTCCACATCCACAGTCGCACGATGCACGCTTGCATTTCCAGAACTCGCGCCAAGCCAACTCGGACCCTGGGCTCCGCGTTTGACATCTCACTTCTCCCGTCTCTTCTCTACAACCACTGCCCCTCTGTATCTTTTCACGCTACTACGGAGCCAAAGATCTTACGAGAGGCGCACTCGGATAGTGGACCAAACGACCCTTGTGTAGACTGGTTGGAGATCCGACTAAACGGATTCAGAGGTTGTCGACGATGGATGCATTCGATGGAGATTCAGATCTCTCAGACATATCTGCTCCTCCGACTCCGGGCCCGGCTGCTACACCTCGTGCTGCCTCGCCTGAAACCTCTTCAGCAGTGGAATCCGTCAACTCGGAGGCTCCTACACCTACCACCACGGACTCTCCGCGTTCGTCTATCGGCAGACGCACGTCCAGAAGAGTTGCAGAAGCAGTCGCAGAAGCATCATCACCGATCCAACTTGAACCAACATCCAGAAGAAGAGCGTCGAACAGCTCAAACCCGAAATCGCTCGCCACTTCACAGACGGCCGAAACGCCAGCTTTGACACGCAGAGCAACGACCAGGGACCGCAAAGTGCTAGCCAAGTTGAGATCGCCTTCTCCGTCCGTAGAAAGATTCTCACCCATCACGAAGAGTATTAATGTAGCATCGACGTCTTCGAGCGCTGCTAATACGCCAAAGGGAGCGCGACTGAAGGTCAAGCTGAACGTGAAGGCAAGATCGAGTGCAGATGGCGATAGCGAGTCTTCGAGAGGGGTTACCCCACAGCCAGGCACTGCTTCGACATTGGGAACAAAGGTCACAGTCAAGGCAGGTAGTTTAAAGAGGCTCGCAGATGATCTGCGCGATCTCGCTGACGATGATTCCGTCGTTGAGGAAGAGGCTCGTTCTGAAGACGAATTCGTGCCCGACGAAGGCGCTGCTGAGAAGCCGTCACATGGCAAAAGGGGCAGAAACGAGCGCAACAAGACAGTAGGACGGAGGAGAGCGGTTGTAGCAGATGACGAAGATGACGAAGCAGAAGAACAGGCACCGAAAGCGCCACAGAGAAAACGTGCGAGGCTGTCAGACAGACCAGCCAGCGGTGCAAAGGCTAAAGCTCGAAGCGCACGCCGGGGGAAGAAAGCATTCAATTTCAGTGATGATGACGACGAGGACGAGAAGATGATCGATGCTGCCACGGACGAGGGCGATCTTGTAGATGATGCTGCTGCTGTTATGGATGACGAGTTCGATGAGGACGACGGGCCATCACGAGGCAGCAAAGCTCGCAAAGGCAGATCAGCTCCGGAGACTACCAAGAAGGCTGGTGGTCGCCCCTCCGCCACAGCGACCAAATCCTCAGTAAGCTCAGGGGCCAAGAAGACTGCTGGTACGGCTTCGACCTCAGGTATACCGTCTAATGCAAGTAGCAAGGTCATGTCGGCCGAAGCGCGGATGCGCGCATCGATCGATGCTGCTAAGGACAAGTCGCTCAAACCTCCCGGCGTCTCTGCAACCGCCGCTTCGAAGCTCAACCCACAGGCGTCGGCCTTTCGCCCGAGCAGCACCATCAAAAGCGGACCGGGAGGAGCATCCACGCCTACCGGAGCTGGTAGACCCGGCACCGCTGGTACCAACCCTACCAGTGCATCTGGAACAGGCGTCAAGCGCGGTCCGTCGACCGGTGCCAAACCAGCATTCGGCAAAAGCATGTCTGGCTGGGACCAGCTCTTTGGCGGCATCTCTGGCCTATCTACCTCTTCTACGCCAAACAAGGCTACTCAAACAAAGGCTGTGGGCGCCAACAAACCATCTACACCGGCAACACCAGTAGCTGGCGCGTCAGGAACAGGAATTCGGCCGGATCCAGTGCTCGAGTCTGCTTCGCTCGACGATGTACAGAGGTTGAGGGAGCAAGCGACCCAGGAACATCTCAACACAGACGAGTGCTTTGATTTGCTTGCCCACGCCGATATCATGCTGGCGTTTGAGCGTAGCGTCTACTTAGAAGATCGGAAGTTGGCAGCGAAGTTAAGGCCCGCATTTTGGAAGGCAGGCCAGGCATTGCAGCCCAAAACGCAGGGCCAGGCGGGTACGCAAACGCAGAAAGCTTCACCAACGACATAGCAGCCTCAATAAGCTTAGATCCGGAGAATGCAAGTATTTGCAAGCCTTGTTCGGCAGACATCGATCGGTGCTGCTGCTTCTGTGAACACATCTCAATGGCATCGAATTATAGAACATGTTTCATTGACCTATCATGGAGATATACATTGATTCGCACTTAGAACGACAAAAGCAGACTGGTGTCGATCCTCGGTAGGAGGACTGGGGAGAAAATAACCTCGGTGAAGGCGTGGTTTACTCCTTGAAGTCTTCCACCTCGACCGTCTGGTTGAGCAGCTCCTGTTGAGTTTTTGCTTTTTTGGCATCTTCCTCGTTCTGGAGCTGATGGGCCACATCATGAGCGGCGACTTCCTCGTCATCGATGTTGCTCTTGGGACCGGTGAACCAGTGTACACCGCCGTATTTGGGGAAGTAGTACCAGGAGGAGCTGAAGATGAAAGTGGCGCCGGTGACGACACATGCATAGTTCATATCGCCGGCAGCGGATACGGGTATAGCGCTGGGGAGACAGACAATGATGCTGATAAAGATAAGCCAAATGACGCTAATCCAAGCGACGGTCTTGCTCCAAAAGTTGCCGAGATACCACACGCCCGGTTTGAACTTGTCATCCGGTGCGAGGAGTCTTGCAAGGATGGGAATAGTATAGGCGATACTAGCACCGATAACCGAGAGGGCAAACACAGCTCCAACGGCAACAGAGTTGACCAATCCCAACAGACAGAACACGGCCGAACAGGCAGACGACCACCAAGCACTGTTGACGGGCGTAAGCGTGTAACTGTTGATCCTGTACACCCAGTTGCTAAACGGAAGTGCACCATCACGACTGAACGCAAAAATCTGTCTCGAACTCGCCAGATTCATACTTGCGCCCATCATAAAGTTGACAATGATCATAAACACCCAGATAATCATGAATCCGGTCTTGCCGCACGAGTTGAGGATGATGGTTGCCATGGGTTGGCCGTATTCCGAGTTGATGATCGGTCCGAGATCCGTGCCCATGTTGAAGGTGAGAGCGACCATGATGCCGAATCCGAGCAGGCCGCTCGAGACGATGCTGAGGAAGATACCCATCGGCACGGCTTTGGCGGCATTGGAGGCTTCTTCCGAGATGTGAACGCACGAGTCGTAGCTGGCTACCGTCCAAGCGGGCGTCATAAAGGCAAGTAAGAATGCACCGACGGACGACCAGCCGGTTTGATTGTACCAGCCTCCGAACGCGTACGAGGCGGTGTTGCGGTATTCGGAAGGAGTGGTGGTGCCAAGCACGATGCAGATCGCAACGGCCAGACCACCACACAGGACGGTTGCGACGGTTTGGAGACGAGCGAGCGCACGCGTACCGATGGAAGTGAGGATGGCATGAAGCAGCAACACACCGAGGTAGACACCGTAAGTTTGACCATCGGTAGGTGTATACCGCCCGTCAGTTCCCACAGATACAGCAGCGAGGATCATGATCGCCACACTCCAGTCGATACTTGCCACTGCTGACGTGGTACTAAGCGTGTTGGCATAACCCACTGTCCAGCACAGAAACTTGCGATACTTTTCGCTCGACAGCACATACGTCCAATAATACAGACCACCACTGGTAGGCATCGAACTCGCCAAATCACCCAGAGCCAAACCCGTAAAAGCAATAAAGAAACAACCGAGCGCCCAGCCCCAGACCATACTAATCGGTCCGCCACTCGGAAGCGAGTAGGTGAGCGTCGACGCGATCGACGGCGCAACACCCATGATCGAAAACGCAATACCAAACACTTCGAGGGAAGAAAACTCTCGCTTGAACTCCTGCTTGTATCCCAGAGCTGCGAGCAGTTCGGCATCGGCCTGTTCGATAAAGTCTTTGCTAAGATGGATCTTGCCTGCGCCTCGGCCAGGCCCAGCATTGCCATCGACGGCGCTGGGGACGACGGCGTTCAGCGGGGCAACATGAGGCGTGGGTTCGATGATATCAGAGGCCGAAGAGCCTTTGACATCGTTCGAGAAGGAAGAGCTGTTGTTGGCCATAAGGGCAACGTTGACGATGAGTTTGATTCAAGAAAGAAAAGTGGTGGGCGAGGATTCTAGGAGCCTTTGAACGGCAGACACCGAAGAGAGGGATGGTCTGCAAACAAGAACCAAGCAAACGTCGACGTTTGCGGAGCTGCGATCATTCACTAAACGGAAATAAGCCTTGAGATGTCCACGTCGAGAGGAGACGCACGGAGAGCAGGTGGTTAAGGCGGGCGATTTGAGGGGGAGGTCTTTGAGCGGGACCCAAGTCCTAGGAATTCGATGAGAGCAAATTGGTTCCGAAAAAAGTGGTTGGGGAATACGGTTGGATGTCTATGGGTGGACCAAGGAGGGGATGCGCGGCAGAAGCGTGGTATAAGAGGATTCTCGGATGATCTTCAGAAACTTGTAGGAGTTCGGCTTGAAATGCAGCTTGACAGCACAATGTGTTCACGTTGTGGCCGAGAGAGAGGAGGTGTGCGGTTGTCAAAGACGGAAGGCAAAACTTGACGAGGGAGGAGTGGAAGCGATAAGGAGCGAGCAAGCTCAACAAGATAGAGAGGGCTGGTTCCGGGGGTGTAAAGGCAGGTACCGGAAAAGAAACAAACTCGTGATCCGTGTGATACGGCAAGGGCGGAGAATGAATCCACGAGGATGACTGGCAGCTTTCAGATGCGGTGTCTGGACAAGAGGAGGTGGAAGAGCCTTGTCTGCTGGAGGTTGAAGAAGAGGAAAGCGCTTAACGAGGTCAAGTGAGCATTGCACACACTCCATGTGCCCGAGGGAAGGGAGCAATAAAGTAGATAGCCAGATACAGTGAGCCTCGGGGAGTAGAACGGCGGTGTGCGAGCCAAGGACAAGGGGCGCCTGCAAAGAAACAGGGTCACGTCCTGTTTTGCAGGAAAGAGGGACATGCGAGGACGGCATGAAGCGGCGGCGCCGTGCGACAAATTTAGTGATTCGGAGTCTCAACAGAAGCCCCACACAGATAACGTCCCAACTCTACGCTGTGTGAAGATACGGTCACATTGGGCGAGCTGAACCGCGAAGTACTGCGAGGTAAGTGGAAAGCAGAGTGAAATCATACAATGGGGAGGCGTCAAGGAGGATCATGTGTGATGCACGGAACGGTTGAACCGAAGATGCTGCGAACAGCAAGGTCAGGTGGTGGCATGGCACCTTGGTCAAGGAAGGTGCAGGAGTTGTGTTACAGTCCTGTGAGTGTCAATCACGGCGTGGGGGACGGGGACGGGGACGGGGACGGGGACGGTCGGTCTTATCGCTCGATATGTATGGACAAAGGCAGGCCACGGGGCATTGTTGTACCGGCACCACGACGGGCCCAGGCACCTGAGCCTGCCAACCAATAAAGACGTGGCTATCTATCTGCGCGTTGTGGCGACCTCTCAAGACGAAACTTTGGTTCGCCAAAATGTATCGAACAAGTGGGATTGTGCTCTACTCAGGATCGTTGCGAGCTGCGGTGCGGGGTAAAGTGATTCGCCCGCGGCAGACTCACACTGCAGAGATAAGAGGTTGCAAGTGATTGGTGCTCGTACAGTGGCTAAAACAGGGCGAAATTGACTCACATGCACTCAAAACGACAACAATAAGAATTAAATATTTGGCCAACGGCGTGCTGCAGTGACCATCGCAGCAGTGACCATCGCAGCAGTGACCATCGCAGCAGTGACCGTCGCATGGCTTTACTAGGTCGGAATGCGCCCAATTGAGCAAATACTGTACTTGGCCCTCTTCGTGCTTGCCTCAACACCCACAGACTCGATTGGACTCATTTCGGCACTCGTCCACGTATGAGCTTGCTGTGCATCATATTGCACACGTATTTCATAGGCTTATCATGGTTTGTTTGAAGAGGCCATGGCCGCGATCTAGCTATGCAGAATGTACACTGCCTTATCGGGTCGATTTCGAAATGCACGCAACAACAGCCCGCAAGGGGCGATTCGGAATTCGATGTAGCAGTTGTCAGGAGCGTGGTCTGCTCTCGTTGGTGACTTCTCCCCAGACTCGCGCATTACAAAACTTGTGTGACCAAGGCGAGCAACGTGAGCGGGCAACACATGGTCCTCTTGCCAAGCAGCGTTAAAGTGCTCGCGAAATTGGCTCTGAACTGGGCGGTGGTGGACACGAGCCCTAAAAAAAGCCCTCGCCAAGGCTTTCAATTAGTTGGCATGTGGTCGAAATCAATTTCAATCGCTTAACGAGACTACAGAAATTGCAAGTAGCTGAATTAACTCGGAAATGTCACAAGCCCTGGACTGCTCCGATGCCCGGGATGCGAGAGGGTTTCTGCAATGCCATACCTTGCTCCGCGCTAGGCGCTGTCGAGCGCTCCAAGCGCTCTAGCCACGCAAACCCAGCTCGAGTTTTACGTTGCCGACGTCGTTGAGCCGGAGCTCGAGGAAATCTGACCATCGTTCGCTCTTGTTCACGGGCGTGCCTTCTACGTCGACACCATTCGTGATTATTCCGGCTGCACGCCAAGGAAAGCGTGTCCAGGTCCAGGTGGAGGGTGTCCCACTTCATCTCTGCGTCTTCTTCGCTGTGCCACATGTGATTGCTTGCGGCGGGTAGCGTCTAGAGCGTCACGCTTACCAGGCGGTGCTATTGCGACGCTCACCTTCAAGTCATCACTGCGTCTCGCGGATTCGAGTGGTGGTCAGGTGCGACAGATGAAAGTCTTGCCGCCAGGGTCCGGAATTCGCCTCCACAGAGACCCGGTCGTCAAGTGTCTGTGCGTGAATTTTCCATAGAGAAGTGTGTCATCTCGCCTTTCGACAGCTCAAGTTTTGTCCGGATCCTTCGTTCTGAACACCACCACGCCATCTTACAAAAGAACAAGACGTCAACCAAGCCGTCTTCCCCGCTTCTCTTCGTAACCCCCACGTTTCGTTCTTTGCTGCAAATCGCAAGAATTACGCTGCCAACATGAGCACTTCTCAAGCAGCCTCTAGCGCGCCCGTGCCAGTGACCATCTCCACACCCACCGGCAATCAATGGCAAGTTCCTTCGGGAATCTTCATTAACAATGCTTTCCACGCCTCGGCCTCTGGAAAAACCTTTGATTCGGTCAACCCGGCTACGGGGGAGAAGCTCTGCACGCTCGCGCTGGGCGGAGCTGCTGACATTGATTCGGCTGTGAAAGCAGCTCGAACCGCATTCAACACAGTCTGGGGTAAAAAGTCCACACCGACGCAACGCTCTCAATTGCTGCTCAAGTTTGCCGATCTCGTGGACAAGCACCTCGACGAGTTGGCAGAGCTAGAGAGCATGGACAACGGAAAGCCCGTGTGGATGGCGAGCAGCTTCGACATCCCGGATTCGGCAGGATGTCTTCGCTACTACGGTGGCTTGGCGGACAAAATCGAGGGCAAGACGATCGAGCAGACCGAAGGCGAAAAGATCGCTTACACGCGCATCGAGCCGCTGGGTATCTGTGGACAGATTATCCCTTGGAACTATCCGATCCAGATGGCAGCCTGGAAGCTTGGACCTGCACTCGCGGCCGGAAATTGTGTCATCCTGAAGCCAGCCGAGCAGACGCCACTCACTGCGCTCAAGCTCGCCCAGCTCTCGGTGGAGGCTGGCTTCCCTCCCGGCGTGATCTCGGTGGTGAATGGCTTCGGTGCGGAAGTAGGCGAGGCTATCTCAAGGCACATGGACATCCAGAAGGTGGCTTTCACCGGCTCTACAGCAACCGGAAAGCGCATCATGAAGGCGGCAGCCGAGAGCAACATGAAGAAGGTGACGCTCGAGCTTGGTGGCAAGTCGCCTGTGGTGGTGTTCGAGAGCGCCGACATCGAACAAGCGGTTCGCTGGGTCTGCTTGGGTATCCTTTTCAACCAGGGACAAGATTGCACTGCTGGCTCGCGTCTGTTTGTTCAAGACACGATCTACGACGACTTTATGCGACAGCTTGTCGCGGCATTCAAGGCACACAAAGTGGGCGACCCTTTCCACGAGCTCACCTTCCAAGGCCCGCAAGTGAGCAAAGTGCAGCAGGAAAAGATCCTCGACATGATCGAGTCTGGCAAGCGTCAAGGTGCCAAGGTCGAAGTGGGCGGTAAAGCGTGGAGCAGCGCGGACGCCAAGTTCAAGAAGGGCTTCTTTGTCGAGCCGACCATCTTCTCTGGCTGCCGCAAAGGTATGCGCATCGTTGACGAGGAGATCTTTGGCCCCGTCCTGGCGGTGGCAAAGTTCAGCAGCGAGCAAGAGGCGATCAAATTGGCCAACGAGACTGAATACGGACTCGGAGCAGGAGTGTTTTCGGAAAACGCCAGTCAGATCCAGCGAATGGTGTCTGCCATCGACGCGGGTACCGTGTGGGTTAACAACTATGTGGCGCTCAGCAACTCTGTTCCGTTCGGCGGTATGAAGGCGAGTGGGTTCGGAAGGGAGTTGGGCGTGGATGCCATCAAGGCTTATTGCGATGTCAAGGCGATCCACTGGAACTACGGCGAGAAGCTTGATTGGCCGCTTCCCAAGCTCTGAATGTATGCTTTGATTTGTCCATGTTTTCGAATCTCGCTCAATCAAGAAAGAGAGTTTCACTGTCAGACCCCCATGTCTTGCTGAGATGCGCCGAGCCAGCTTGCCACCGCAATCAAACCTCCACGCTGAGCAATGCAAGTTGTGTGCTTCTGAGTCGTGTGCTTCTGAGTCGTGTGAGTGAGTTAGGAGCGGGCGTTATGAAAGTTGGACTGTGCGCTACACAGAAATTCATGATTTCAAGTTTTTTGGTTTTTGTTTTGTTGATAAATCGCGCTTATCTCTACGGGCTGGTCGACTGCTGCGGTGCCTGGCCCAGCTTTCTCACATGACCAGACTGATAAGACAACCCAGCCAGCACCTCGTTAAGCACCACTGGGCGTGGGTTGTCTCTTGGCGCTGTGTCCCCTGGGCAGTCCGTCTGCTTTCTGGTCGTGAAGCGACATTTCTGCCGCGCTTTTCGCTGCCAAGCTACGTCGTGCCGGTATGGCCTCGACCTTTGAGACGCAATAGTCTTAAAGCCTCAGCCCATCCCCGTGATACTCGTCCGCGTCTCGCTCGGATAGCTAGCTCCAGACGGAATGGTCATGCGTTTTTGCATCTCCTCCATACCAGACTGCTGGCTGTCTAATTCGCTGCCTCAGAAAGTGCTCCGTTCAGTGCTTTGTCTCTCCACAGTCTCTGCTCCGTGGAACTCGCTCGCTGCCTTATCCAATCAACTCAACCCAAAGTGTACTGGCTGTGCATCACGTCCCCGCAACCACACGCACCCGGCTCGTTAAGCTCTTCTCCACCCCCCGGCTTAACCGCCGCGCTTTCCCACAGCGCTAGTTCGCCTCGTCTAGCTCTGTTCTGCCGGGTGCAACGTGTTGGCCTGCTCCCTTAATTTCCGCACCACTTTTGCGGGCGTGAGATACCCACGCTTCATCTGAGCCAAATTCGCTCCAGCGAGCCCGTAGATGAGAGCCGTACATTCCATTGGCTGCCAAGCGCGACATCGTTGTGCTGCATCTTTCCATAGCCTAATCGCAACGCGGATCCAGTGAAGGTGGTGCTTTTTTGCGCCCAAGATATAACCCCTCACTCGAACCCTTGCCCCTCTTGTTTCCTTCCTCTCTAACCTCAACCCTCAGTGCTCTATCTCCATAGCATACTGTCCTCAAGCCCCGCACAGAGCATCAGCAAACGCCAAATCAGCTCGAGCTTTGCACGCTGCACACTAGCTCCCTTTCTCTCGCACGCGTATTTCCCGCATCACATCTTTGACTCTGTACGACATTGTTGCTGCTTAGATCGTAATGATGTCTTCCACACAGTCTCATTCCTTTAACCCCTCGGGAGCTGTTCGTCAGACTTCCTTGCAGCTCGACCACCACCCGCTCGATCCCCTCTCTGCCGCCGAGATCGCTGCCGTGTCTCTCGTCGTACGAAGTCACTTTGCTGCCCGCACTTCGGTCAAGGCCATCAAGTTCTGCAGTTCGCTCCTCATTCCTCCCCCCAAGGCCGCTGTTCTCTATGCGCTCGGCCTTCCTCTTCCCCGTGGAACCCAGCTGGATGACCGAAGCGCTCTCCAGCTCCTCAACCGACGAGCCGAGGTGCAGCTGATCGATGTCATCACTGGCGACACCTACGAAGTCAATGTTGCTATTGCCAGCGATCTTCCTCTTCCCGGTCGCGATGGCAAGTATGCTCCCTCCACGGCCGACACTCTCGGAAAGGTCGAGAGCATCAAGAAGCTTGATGTGGGTGTTCAGCCCGGTCTCACTCCTGAAGAGGTCAACGAGGCCGAGGAGATTCTCCGCTCTGATCCCCGCATCGTCGCCATCGCCCGAGAGGTCGGTATCGAGCCTGAGAACCTCTGGGCCGATGGCTGGTCCCTCGGATACGACGACCGATTCGACAAGAGCCTTCGTGTTCAGCAGTGCCTCGTCTACGCCCGAAAGAGCGAGCACGAGAACCTCTACGCTCACCCTATGGACTTTTACCCCGTCATCGACTGCAACGCTGGCAAGGTCATCGCTATTGACTTCCCTGGTCACCGAGACCCCGTCACCGGCAAGCTCTCGACTCCTCAGGGCACAACCAAGCCCGGCCCCCTCACCATGGACAGGGATGAGGCGCTCGCATATGCTGGTCGCAAACGTATCCCTCCCCCCATGGAGTCCTTTGACTACCTCCCCGAGCTCATGGCTCTGGACCCCAAGATGCCTCCACTCCGAACCGACCTCAAGCCCCTCCACGTTGTGCAGCCTGAAGGTGTGAGCTTCAAGCTCAATGGTAACGAGCTCGAGTGGCAAAAGTGGAAGATGCACATCGGCTTCCACCCCCGAGACGGTCTGGTCCTTTCGACGATCAGCTACAACGACAAAGGCAATGTCCGTCCTATCGTCTACCGCATGTCGGTTGCCGAGATGGTGGTGCCTTACGCTTCGACCGAGCACCCCCATCCACGCAAGTTTGCCTTCGACGTCGGAGAGTACGGCATGGGCACCCTCTCCAACAGTCTCAAGCTCGGATGTGACTGCCTCGGCACCATCCACTACCTCGATGGTCACTACGTCGCGCTTGATGGTAGCGTCACTGCGGTAGAGAATGCCATCTGCATTCACGAGGAGGATGCCGGCATTGCTTGGAAGCACACCGACTACCGACCGGGTGGAAGGGTTCGCTCTGCGCGTGGCCGCAAGCTGGTGATTCAGATGATCTGCACCATCGCCAACTACGAGTACATTTTTGCCTACATGTTCCACACCGATGGCAGCATTCAGCTCGAGACCAAGCTCTCGGGTATCCTCAACCTCTACCTTAAGGACAAGGACGAGCCCAACCCATACGGTATTGAGGTCGCTCCTCAGGTCAATGCCCACTACCACCAGCATCTGTTTGCGCTCAAGATTGACCCGATGGTCGACGGTTGCGAGAACACGGTGATCCAGACCGACTGCGAGTCAACACCAGCGCCAACGGGATCGGACCGCAACTATCTCGGCAATGGATTTGTCACGGTTAAGACGCCGATCAACGTGTCGGGTGGCTACGACTGGGACTGGTCGCGACACCGCACTTGGGCGATCTACAACACCAGCAAGCAGCACTACTCTGCCGGCTTGCCTGTTGGCTACCAGATCCACACACGCGATTGGGAGCCACTGGCGCTGCAGAAGGACTCGATGGTAGCACAGCGTGCCGAGTTCACCAAGCATGCGCTGTGGGTGACCAAGTTCAACGAGCAGCAGCTGTGGCCTGCGGGCAAGTACGTACCCCAGCAGCGTGGCACTGCACCCGACTCGTTGGGTCACTGGGCCAATGAGAAGAACAAGGTTGACGACGAGGAGATCACGGTGCATGCCATCTACGGCATCACGCATATCCCCCATGCAGAGCAGTTCCCTGTGATGCCCGTCGAGCACCTCAACGTCTGGTTGAAGCCCGCCAACTTCTTCGACTTTAACCCTGCACAGGATCTGCCCGCGCTGAACGACCCATTCTCGAGGAGTGCCTTTGGCAGCAACGCTGGTAAGCCACAGCTTGAGGTCAAGCCCAGCGCTGCAGCTCCTGCCTCGTCGACTCCATCAGGTGGATGCTGCTCGAGCCAGCCCAAGAAGCCTGCGAAGGTCTCGGTGCCTCAGCCCAGGCATGGCATTAGCCTCTCGGCTCCATCAAAGTCGTCCGGCTCCGCTTCGGCAAAAAGCTGTGCGTGCTGCGCAAGCGACAGCTCGAGCCGTCTCTAAGTCTCTATGATAGTCTCCATTATTGCATCCGCTGAACACCGATACCACATCCAAGATGCCACTGCATTATAGTCTCCATCCTCACTCATCATACTTTTCTGCATTCCGTTCTTGATAGGTCCCGTTTTGTTGCTCTTGTACTCGTAAAGCAGTTATTGAAAACGATTGCGATGCTTCCGTCCATCTTGCGCGATTCTGGTTGGGAGAGATGGTTGGGAGAGATGGTTGAGCAAGGATGACAGGCGTGCGAACGAGCTACTGTACGAGGAGACACACGCACTCTGTCTGAAGTTGTGTCATCGCTACTTCTAACAGACAAGATATGAAAAATTACGGCAACCAGCTCGGAAGCGAATTTGGCATAAAAATTCTACTCAGCCCCGTTTGTGCGTGGAAGAAAGCTGATTCGGATTCAATCCCTCCGTGCACAATCGAAAAAAAAAACCCCAAAAAAAGAAAAGAAAAAAAAAAAAAAAAAAAAAAAAAAAAAAAAAGGTCCAAAAAATTGCGAGAGCAAAAAGGGTGGAAAGTTTGTCGTGAGACTTGAGTTCCGGTCTTGTTCCCGTACCAGCAAGTCCATCGTCGCATAGCATATACGTGTCGGTGGATGGATCCCATCATCCTCTTCAACAACTTGATCGGAACAGCTCTCACTTTGGGCCCAGTAATAACGTCGACAGGACCGCCTCTGCAGTCTGCCACCTCGTATGCAAGCCATACAGAAGCTTGGCGCGGGATGCAGCGGTCGGTGCAGCCAAAGTAGAATCACTCAGCTCCTTCCCGGTCTAGTCGCCAGCCTGCAAGTATTCGCAGCGCTTTCCTCAACAAGTTGCTTGCTTTGACCGTTGCCGTCTTTCGAGTGCTGTCCAGAAGAAAAAGTAGCTGTGGCAATGACTGCTGCTCCTACCTCAGCTGCCTCGACACCATCAAGGCGTGGTCCGCCATCTGCAGCTGCCGCCACTTCCGCCAGCCCCGCATCCCTGTCGTCTTCACGAAGCAACGCAGCTTCGCCTTCCCGAGCTTCCAGAGAACACAACACGCAGCTGTATGACCAGAATCCACGTCGAGATCAATACCCGCCTCGCCATTACCACGCCTCCACCTCGAGATCGACCACTAAAGCGAATGTCAAGTCTGCTTTCTCATCTCCGGCATCCACTTCCACGCCATCGCGGCGAAAGGCCAACATGAACAACGACAAGGCGGAGAAGCGCCGAAGCAGTCGTGCTTGCCTCGAATGCCGACTCGCCAAGACGAAATGTCATGTGACGGACAATCACGATGTCTGCGATCGCTGCGCCAAGTTTTCGTTCGAATGCAGGTTCGTACGGCATCACAGAGGTCGCAAGCCAGTGTCCAAGCTAGCGTCCATCGATGCAGACGATCTCGATTCAGCAGCAGGGCCATCGCGTCTTGTAGGCTCCGATGACGAGATGGCCACAGACCACGACAGCGACTCGGCGAACGAGGATGCCGTGGTCAAACTCGATTCTGCAGCAGCAAACGAAGACGGTGTCCACGCTGCAGATGGCCCGGAACCCAACCGCGCATCAACACGGGATCAAGATACGACTGCTACGTCTGCTTCAGAGGGCGCCCAGCGGAGAAGCAGGGAGATCGTATCGGCCAGGGCAGCAGGAAGTCGTTCGCACAGCAAAGCGAGATTGCACAGGAATGCAAATAGTCTGCATGAACTCGATACGAGTGCTAGGCGCAGGATTTGGGAGATGCTCGCGCAAAAGATCCCGCAGCGAGGATCAACCTACACGTTTGTCAGCAAAGGTGAGGTCGCCCACGACAACCTTCAAGCCTCGGCTTCCAAAGGTAGCACAGGCGGCAGCAAGAGATCGTCATCGCCCTCGAGAGCATCTGCCCCGGACGGAAAGGATGAACAAGTTGAGAAGGATAACACAATGAAAGCGGACAAGTCTACGCCGGCTCAGGCAGCGGACCCTTCATCGGGCTCGTCACAAGCAGTTCAGACTTCCGCACCATCTCAACATTTTGCATCGACGTTCCGCAACCTGCTTCGCCCCGTCGACAAGCGGGCAGGTGCTACGACCGCCCAAGAAGAAGCAGCATCCGCTGTCACGGCGCGGTATCCCAGACTGCCCGAGACGCTCAATCTATTCGGTTCTAAGGATCCTGTTGACCTCGGCATCTTGTCCATGGCCGCAGCTCGTCGGCTCTACGCGTACTACTTTAAGCATCTCAATCCGTGGGGAATGAACTTTGATCCGTACTTTGTCTCGCACGATGCAGTGCGTGCATCTTCCTCCTTCCTCTACTCGACGATCCTCTATCTTGCATCTAGATATATCGAGCTCGCCGATGATGAATTGCACAGCGAAGCACAGGCGTTCTATGGTGCACCGTTTGCCAGACCACGGCCAGATGACGATCGCGTGACGGCAGCAATATCAGCACAGCTGGGCAGCCATGTGCGCAGTATGGCAATCACTGCATTCGCGTTGGGCGACAGGAGGATGGAGACCGGCGTGGCCATGTATCTGTCGTCCGTGTGGAAGGAGGCAGACGATCATTTCACGATTCTTTACTGCAGTTATGCTGCCAAGATCATGAGTGATATCCCCACCGAACTTCTCTCCCTGCTGCCCTCGTCTACCGCTCCGCCTTCCGGGCCATCTTCTGCTCGTCCCAAAAACGGCACCAAACCCGTGGACAGCGCAAGTTCCGCCGCCACCCTTCACCAGCAAAGACTACGCCGCAATCAACAGCGCCAGTTCCTGTTTCACTTTATTCAAGAACATACCCACCTCCTCCATTTCGCGCCCCGTCCCAACTTTGATCGGGGACCAAGCCTGTTGCGCAACCTTTTGGCGTGGGCGGACGACGCACTGGCCACAGAGGACGATGTTCTGCTTTGCGCAGATATCGATTCTGTGCTGCTACAAACCAAGTACAAGTCGATCATGGAGCGTGCACAGGCTCAAGAGAAGGACACGCTGTACGGCGGAAGCGAATGTTTCCTGCTGCTGCAGAGCTTTATGGACGAGCTGGAAAGTTGGAGGAGCAGATGGGAGTTGCAGGCGAGAAAGATTGACCAGCGCTTCGGACGCGATTCGAAACCGCCCACGGAAGAGCAAGAGCCAGGTAGAGAGGAGGATGGAAAAGCCGTAGGTGGTGAGGACGACGATGGAGCGGAAGAGGGGAAGGAGGATTTCGCGGGGCATTTACCGCTGGATGCACGAATGCATTTGATGAGCGTGATGCGAAGTAGTTTGGTGATGCAGATCTCGAGCATTGCTTTCCGTGCATCGTTGAGGGATATCAACAAGGCCAAGCCTACCGCTGCCTCAGGAAAGTCAAACAGCGGCGGTGGTGCTTCGTCTGCATTCTCGCCCTCGGCATTGTCTGCGATGGACGACCGCGCAGAGCAAATCTACTACACCTGTCTGGACTCGGCGCTCAACCTACTGGTGCATACGATGCAGATGCCACCATCTGTCCTTCGGCACGCACAGGATATGATCATGGTTCTCGCTCCGCACGCTGCGCTGCTTGCCACCTATCTCATCTCGTTACCCCTGCCATCGGTGCCCCCCAACTTTGTGTCAACCGCTGCTGCATCCGAGCGGCTGAGCTACGAATACGCCAAAGTCAAGACGAGAATAAGGAGGCGGAAGGAATACGAGCGAAAGTGTCTGGAGCTTATGCGCGATACGAGGGAGAGCTTCCGGTTGGCGCAGGTGCGTGCGGATGACCACGTAGGGTTGTGCGCACAGTACTTTGATTCTTTGCTCAACGTGATCGAAGGCGATACGGGCGAGAGTAACGGGCATACAGGAACGACGTCGATGGCGACGGTTGGGGTTGGCGCGAGGCCGGGTAGATCGTTGTTGAGCAACACGAGCGTGCTCGCGGGCACAAAGCGGTCGAGGAGCACGCTAGATGCGCATCGAGCGGGACAAGCTGAAGAGGAGACGGTAGCGCGAGTTGTGGTGGCTCAGACGGCTTCGTCAGACCATGCTCTGGCACGCGCGAGCTCTGCAGGTCCAACAACGACGCATGACGCTCACCATCAAGCAAATGCATCGCACGCTCAAGGCCAAGCTCTACGCCACCATACTTCCGGACATCGTCATCATCCGAGCACATCCAACATGGATGCTTCGGCCGCCGAGACTCTGCTCAACTTGCATTCGGAGAGCCAACCTTTTGGTGCGACTGCGGACGGAGACGAAGACTCGGGCACAGCGGGTGGCGACAGCTCATCGTCGCTCGCAGGAGCAAGACTATTCAATAGTGGATCGGGGTATTATGGTTCTTCTTCGAGCTCTCACCATCTCTCGCATCCGCGCGTGGGGGGCACGCACAGCGCGTCAACGCCGCCTTCATCTAGCTCGGTCTCGGCATCTGCAACAGGAGGGCCGTTCTCCCCGGGGAGCTTCATCAGCACTGGCATGTTTGGACACTTTGCTCCGTCTTCCTCGTCGATTCCCAACTCGCCTCAACATCCAGGGTTTCATGCTGGTCATGGGGCGGCGCATCATCATCATCATCACTCGAATCCACACCATGGTGCCAGTGCGCAAGCGAGTGGCGGGTATGTGCCGCATCCCGCAGCGGGTGAGTTTGGTTTTGCTCCAACCGGCGTACTCGCCCCACCTGGTACAGTCACACCAACAGGAGCAAATGGTACGGGTACTTCAACACCAGTCGATTGGACGTGGTTGCAGAGTTTTTTGGAAGTCCCCGAGTTTTCCTGGATGTAAACCGCTCTCCGCGGCTAAATGTGCAACTGATGCATTGATGATCAGTCATGCTTTTACCTCGTCTGTGTGTCTTTGCTCATCTTGCCGGTTTCACGAGAGCAAGCGCATGGGCTGTAACGCATCGTAATGTAAGTTATGTATTGCGAACGGAAACCGAAGATGAACAAGCGTCTGTAGGGTTGCATTTAGAAAGCTTTGTCTGCAGGGTGGGTCTTGTCCTCAAAGTAAGGAGCGATCTGTTGGCCATATTGAATTTCAAAGTGTCAATCGGCTGGTTAGCAAAGAAACGATTTAATCGAATCGAGGGCGGAGGTGAAGGGTACTCACGACTGGGAGCTTGAGCAGGACGTCCTTCTTGAAGAGGGGGACGCTCGACATGAAGAGCATGACGGCTCCGGCGCCGGCACCGCCCCACAGGGCGAGGGATGGTACCCACTTGAAGACGGCACCAGTGGTGCTGTTGTCATGAACGGGGTAGACACGTCAAAGGTTGGGGGTGGGGATGGTGCAGGTTGGTTTTGGTCCAATTGAATAGAATGTTGGAAACGGTTGGAGTGGAGGTGTTTGGGTCAGTTTCACATCGCAAAGTTCGGGTCGGGATGCATGACGGTTGAGAGAATGGCATGAACGTGTAGCTGTCACATTGCTAAAGTCTTGTACATCCTTCTGGATAGCCATGCACAAGGCATGCTATTAGCAAAAGCGTCGCTGCACTGTCCAAGCTGTTTGTAGCAACACTTGTTGCTCCGCAACGAGTTTTCCACGAACCTCGTCCAACTTTGCTTCATTCCTGTTGTCATGGCTGCATGCTTGCGCTTGGCCTCCAGAAGAATGATATCCTCCAAGCCGTCGTATAGTCCATCATACCATTGGGAACATCCTTCGATCGATGCTGCTGAGTGGTGGTTGGAGTCGTGAGCTGGAGGGTATACTTACAATCGGCCGACATGAGGCTGGAAAGCGGGCTTGGCGCGGTACGAGATTGGAGTCGGGCGCATGATGGGCTATGTATCTGATGGATTGAGGTGACGGGCAGGTGGAGGAAATAAAGATCAACGGTGGAGTTGGAGCCAGAGACGATCAATGACAACGACGACGGGGGGGCGGTTCAGAAGACTGGGAACATGTTCCGACCTGGCCAGTTGGATGCGCCAAATTTCCAAACCGTCCGGTTCCGAGTCGCACGTTCGCACACCCGGCCGACAACCGATTTGGACCTTTTGCGCCAATTTGGGTTTGTTCAGTTGAAGAGAATTTCACACCTCAGAGAAAGAGAGATTATGCGTCCAAGATGTAAGACTGTGGGATCCTACATTTTGACGCGCATCAAGGTGGGCGAGAGACATGCTCGGAGCGGATAGGAAACTCGACCGAACCAACTCACAAGATCTAATCAGAACGTCGCGCTTTTGCAAGGCTTTGGCTCTGTGTGATCAGCCCTGGCCTCCTTTGCGTCAGATTAACGCAACAGCGGGACCGGGAAGAGGCGAGTGCGGAAGCCACGGACGTAGTGACTCGAAAGCGGTCAAAGGCTGGATGCAACATGAGCTGCAGAAGATAAGATGCTAAATTTGACCAATCGGATGGCGCGCTTTTGTCCAAGCTTGATGCGGCCTCCTCCTGCAACCCCCTCATGCATCCCGACGAATTCGTCTTCCGCTCCAGCACCGCTCCAGGGTCAAGTTTTGCGATAGCGTATGCCTATCAAAGGTGCCGAGCAACGGCCGGAGTGAAGCGCTCTATCGAAAGTGAATGAGGTAGTAGTAGAAGAGGGGTGTTGTAGATTCAGGCTGGTAGAAAGAACTGCAGATGAACAAGTGGGGACGAGAAGCGGAAACAGGGCTGAAATAAAGCACGGCTCAGCACTTTTCATACGCAAAGGTTTGGGTGTGAGGTTGGCAGCTTAATTCCAGGCGAGACAGGAAGAAATGAGGGTCTTTGCGAAGAAATAAGGGTTGGGATACTGTAGCGGGAGGGCAAGATCACATCTAATCTATTTATTGTGGCCTCAGCCGGGTCTGGGCTGCCCCGTCCAAAGCAGCGGCTCTGTTGCGCCTCACATCCCAGGTCTGGCCTGTGCGCTTGGCGCTAGAAGAAAGCGTTGTTGGCTACAAACAAGCGGGCAATCGTCAGGCATCTCTCGCTAATCTAGCTGAGGCCCGTCAGAAGCTGGTTTGAGCAAACTTTTTGCTGCTGAGTAGTGCTGAGAACAACAGTGTCCACACAAGCCTGTTGGCAACCGTGTGAAGCCGAAACAAGAACCATTTGCTTCCACGCGCAAATCAGTGGGATTCGAACAAGTGGTGGCAGCTTCCAGATGCGCGAGGCTTCGCTGAAAAGAGCGGCAATCCAACAAGCCGGAAGCAAGAAAGCTGCACGTTTCTGATTGGCAAGACTCGCAACCTTTATCTTTTCCATCGCATGCACAAGCCTTGATTTCAACGCCCACTCCGTTGTCGGCGCGGGAAAAAGAGACGACGATCCAGCCCTCTCCACGGGGTCGATGTTGTATCCTCTGGGGTGCAAGTATAGTATTGCTGGTTGACATGCTCGAATCAGATGAATCGGATTGAACAGGGTTTGGGTTAGCACGTAGCAACGCTGCAATGGATGGCTCCTGATTCGTGCGCTAGTCGTTGCTGACCTGGCAGCGACCCGCACACTGTACTCAATTCCGACTGAACAGCAGCGGATAAGACTATGTGCCGCCAATCCTACCCTCCATGGCGTAGCGTGACGCTCACCACACGATCGGATGAGCGCCAAAACACGCGGATGAATAGAAAGGGTTGTTCAGAACAGCACACTACAGCACAGTGGCTCGTGAGGTATCATAGCTCGTGTGACCGTTTCTCACCGTCGAATCAACCCAACAATACGGTGGTTCGATTGGTGCGCATCCCACCTTGGCGTCGCCGCGTGCAAGCCGAGGGTTGTGAGAGCTCGAGGCTCGGTTGGCATGTTTGCGGCGGAGCGCGAGGGAAAGCTCTGATTTGCGTCACTTGAGGCTTGAAAGCGAGCTGCGCAAGCAACACACTCACTCGCACGCATTCGATTAGATGCGAGTGCGTCACGTTTGGCGGGCTTGAACAGCGTCACCGATGGCTCGATATACAGTTTACAGTTTCAAAGTGTGATGTGGGACGAGGGAGCGGGGAGCGAGGGTGGATGTGAATCGGCAGTCCGCCGAACTTCCCCGCCCAGCCAAGCTCAGGTGTGACATGGACGTCGGGCTAAGCACCCTAGGGCAACGGGGGCATAGCCATCACACACAGCCCCAACGGCCAGGGTTCGGCCCAGAGCTTGCAGACGTGGACTAGGGTGGGCCCAAGACCTAATTTGGCGACCCCCCCCCCCCCATTCGAAGCTGGCTTTGCCCGACTCACGCGAGTGCGGGACCAGAGCGAGGCAAACAAAACCAAAGCTGTGTGGGAAGAGGGTTTGAGACGAATTTCTACATTTCTACATTTCTTTTATTTTCTTTGGTTTGTATTTTTGAACTCTGGCCGTACGTTAGGCTGACGACAGACGCAGTGAGGGATTCGCTACAGGCGGGATGCACGTCGAGATGGCCCAAGACTCATAACTGTTGGTCTGAGCCAGCTAGCCATCCATTGGGGCACGGGCGGTTAAACAATGAATTTGGGCAGATTCACAGACGATGTCGAATGAATCCAGACGGCCCCGCTCACCGCTCCACCGCCTCACCGCCTCGCCGCCTCGCCGCCTCGCCGCCTCGCCCACTTTCTGTTCAGCGGTCCGGCCTTCGCTGAATCGCCCCATTCGGTGCAGACGTGCGTTATCAGTAACGCGAATCGACACCTCGCTCGACCAACTTCTCCATTCATCTACTCCTTCGCAAAGCATCATCCCTCTTCTCTCCCTTCATCTTCATCATCCCTTCTTCTTTCTAGTTCACCTTCCGGTAGACTTTGTTGCACATACATCATTCACAATGGCTGTTCCCTACACCAAGAACCCTGGTAAGTCATCTTCTCACCCTTGTCGACACTGCTAGATTCCGGGCGTCTTTCAGCCAGAATGCGCGATCGCCTTGCCGGCGATGCTCTGAGAATGCACGCAGTCACTAGCTTGATTTCCTGCACTTCTCCAAGCACAGTCGGTTCGTAGACACAGCAGCTTGATCGCATTATCGCTCGTCATCGCCGTGCGAGGTACTGCCTCCAGCATCCACGACGAGCACAGCCCTAGGCGGACGGCCGCTGCGACAAGCACCCTCCCCGCTCTCAGTCAGCGACAACAGGCTGCTGTGGGCTAATCTCTAGCGGCTTTGCTTCAATTCCTGTGTATGGCTCTAGAGCCGCAGGTTGGCGTCCAAATCGTTACGAACTCCTCGCGGCGGAACCCTTTTTGACCTTTATTGCATTTGCTTCCCTTGTTTCAACCATTCGTGGCATCTCCAGGTCTCGTCAACCCCTACTTCGAGCTCGACCAGCGAGGAAAGGTCCAGGCCGAGTACATCTGGATCGACGGCGATGGTAAGTACCTTTCAATCAAATTCCCCAATTTCTGCTTTGTCTGGCCGTGCGAGGATGGGCTCGTGCGCCAGCCATTACATGTTCGGAACGATAAGGCTGACATTCTCCCTGCTATTTATCTTTTCGCTCCTCCTCCTTCTGCAATGCGTTCTGTATCTTCCCATCAACAGGTGAAATCCGAGGCAAGACCACCACCCTCGACGGCCCCGTCAAGTCGCTCAAGGACCTGAAGGAGTGGAACTTTGACGGTTCCTCCACCAACCAGGCCCCCGGCGGCAACTCGGATGTCTACCTCCGACCTGCCGCTTACTACCCCGACCCCTTCCGTCGTGGCGACAACGTCATCGTTCTTGCCGAGTGCTACAACAACGATGGCACCCCCAACAAGTCCAACTACCGATACCAGTGCAACAAGATCATGACCCAGGTCGCCGCCGAGAAGCCCTGGTTCGGTCTTGAGCAGGAGTACTCGCTCTTTGACATGGACGACCACCCTTACGGCTGGCCCAAGGGTGGTTTCCCCGGCCCCCAGGGTCCCTACTACTGCGGTGCCGGTGCCGGCAAGGTGTTTGCCCGTGATCTCGTCGAGGCCCACTACCGCGCCTGTCTCTACGCCGGTGTCAACATCTCGGGTATCAACGCCGAGGTCATGCCTTCCCAATGGGAGTTCCAGGTTGGCCCCTGCGAGGGTATCGAGATGGGTGACCACCTCACCCTTGCCCGATACCTCCTCATCCGAGTGGCTGAGGAGTGGGGCGTCAAGGTCTCGTTCCACCCCAAGGCTGTTCCCGGTGACTGGAACGGTGCTGGTTGCCACACCAACTACTCGACCGAGTCGATGCGAAAGGAGGGCGGCATGAAGGCCATCGAGGCTGCCATTGAGAAGCTTGCCAAGCGTCACAACGAGCACATTGCCGTCTACGGTGCCGACAACGACAAGCGTCTCACTGGTAAGCACGAGACTGGTCACATTGGCGACTTCTCGTCCGGTGTTGCCAACCGTGGTGCTTCGATCCGAATTCCCCGTCACGTTGCGGCGCAAGGCTACGGTTACCTCGAGGACCGACGTCCCGCTTCCAACTGCGACCCTTACCTTGTCACCGGTATCGTCGCCGAGACCACCCTTCTCCTCTGATTTGCCGAGGAGATTCAGATCAGCGAGCGTCTCTTGGGCGGGCTTGGGTCGAGTGCAGTTTAGTCTAGAACACTTGCTTGAGCTAGCTCGAGGGATGTACGCTGTGAGAAAGTTTCATGTAGTTATTCCGTTTTTGTTATGTTCGTATCGTATGCTTTTCTTTCCTGTCCACTATGATGCTTGGGCCGTGAAGCTTAAAACATCTTCGAGTGATGCTTTCATAGAGGCTGGCGAACATACTCATTTTGAGGTGTCATGAACCGCGCTGGAAACGAGCCTAGCCCGAAGGGACCAACCATGTCGATGGGGTCAGTAATGGAGATACGAGCACAATTGTCAGGATGATGCTTTTGTTTCACAACTATCTCATCCTTGTCATACCTAAATATTGTTTCACTATACGACTCCTCAAACGCTTGCTATTTGCACACAAACCCGCTCTTCCACTCTATCAACCCTTTCACGGAATTGATCTAATTAAATACAGCAAATACATTAAAGAGAAAGTGAAACGGTGCAGCAAGCTAAGCTGTGCAAAAGATTGATAGATATGCTGAGAAAGAGCTTTAGTGGCCTTCGTTGTGCAAATGTCGGCACAGCGCAATCCAGAACTTTTCGAGGTCGCTCCTCTCGTTCTGTTTCGGTTTGGTTTCCTTCGACTTGGGCTGCGACTGCGATGCTTCTGCCTTGGTTTGCGCAAGATCTGCTGCACGAGATGCTACCTGTTGTGTCGAGAAAGGTGCCGCGTGGGGGGCTAGTGAAGACGTGCGTGGAGTCTCAACTTGGAGTGGTCTGTTGTTGGACGCGTTAAATCCAGGCAGAGCAGATGTCGCAGAGTCGAACTCACGCTGAACTCTGCCAGTGTCTACGTGCTCGCTCTTGGTGGTACTGACGTCCAAAATCTGCGGAGCGTACAGCGTTAGTCCAGTCTCTTCGATCAGCTTGTCTCTCCTCTGCGCGATGGCTCGTCGCTCGGCATTGCCGGAGGGCAGACGGTCAGAAATCCAGCTTGCAATCTCCTGCACCAGCGTATCGTCCTGGCGCTGAGGGTGGAAGGAAGACAGTGCGGGATGCTCCGTGTCGTGGACTCTGTCTTCGAGCTGTCGAGCCTCGCTAGCATCTCCAGCCTCGTCTGCAGCTTCGGGATCACGAAGTGACATGCCGTTCCAGCCTTCGGACTCGGCGAGCTCCTTGAACGAGCTAAACGTAGTGAGCGGCTGCCCGGTTGATGATGCGTTGGAAGCAGTCACCGTTCCGTCCTTGCTCTCCTCGCTAGATTGGCTCTTTGACTTGGAGAAAAGCAGTCGATTGATGTCGATCCAGCTCGAAGAGGCGGTATCGCTTTCTGCGGCCCGCTTCTCCGACTCTTGTGCTGCTTTGCTGGGATAGGGCCTGCCAGTGGACGGATTGATGTTCTGTTTCCACCGGGGAGCTCCTCCTCCTCTCAAATCCCAGTGATCGCATCCCTCCATTACGCCAAGAAACTCGCCCCACTTGGCGCTCTCGACACTGACAAGGCCGTCATTGCCCTGGTCCGCACCGCCAAGTGCGTCAGCACTACCGTCGCTTTCACCTCCTGCCGTCCTGGATTCAGCGGCGGCATCAAGGATGAGCTTCGGGAGCCAGAGCGGGTGCCAAATGGCCAGGTTGGGCGTGCGAGAAGCGACGCTGTAGTACTTTACACCTTCAACGTTGGGAGTTCTGGGGTTAAAAACCTCGTTCATATATTTGGTTGAAAGCATGGCGTATGCGGGAGTGTCGAGCAACGACAGCATGTACGAACTGAAGGATCCGGTGAGCGTCGAAAGCGACCCAAGAAAGGATGAGAGGCCGAAAGGAAGCGAGCCATCAAGCTTCTTCCCTTGCTTAAGTGCCTGCTTGACCTGGTCGGAAATGTCTCCGGCGGAGCCAGAGCCAGTTTGAGAAGTAAGCGAGCTCACGGCGCTGGAAGCGGCTGCAAACAAGGCTTCGACCGTTGATTCTTCGTTCTCGGATGCCTGCTTTGGATCGTCTGCATTGCTAATTCTGACGGCATTCTTGGGCAGGCTGTTTGAGCCTTCCAGAAGCTTGGGCCGGGTGAAGAGCGGCGATTTGAGTGTATAAGGGACCTTTGTTGTGCGAGTGGGTCTATGCTCGCGATCGGCGAGGTGGGCACGCTCGGCTCGGGCCTCTTCGATCGCCCTTTCAATGTAATCGTTGCCGATACCGATGTTGGCATTGCACCAGTCCATGAAGGGACTACCTCTGTGCGGTGTACTGATGGTGGTCAAGCTGATTGGCGTATACTCTTCTGTAGTAGGACGGATGTGAGTCAAAAGGTGACGTACATCAAGCCCACCCATGGAGTGAGCGACAAAATTGAGCTTCTTGCCGCGCACACCGGCTTCGTCGCTGGTCAAGAACTTGTGGAGAGACTCGGCGCGCTCCTGGATGGAGCCGGTGGGAGGAACGCCGTGCACAAGCACTTCGATACCCATCTTTTTGCGGAGAATGTCGAGCGTCTTGGCCCAGTAGTGGATCTCCAAGCCGAGGAAAGGACCGCGAACGTCAAAGCCGTAAAGGCCATGGCAGAGGACGATTGGATGGCGTGGCAGAACGATGGGATCATAGATATGTGGGTCCTGCATCACACTGTGGATGCGTCCCGCGCCACGAGCACGATGTCGGCCGTGTGGTGGTGCGTCTTTGCGAGCTGAATTGCGCTGAGACTGCTGTTCCGAGGCTCGCAGCAAGGATGCTAGTGTGCTCGACAGACGGTCGAGCCAGTTGTTGGATCTAGATTCAGGATGGGCCAAAGAGCTGAGCGAAGCTCGTGCAGCCGTGCTTTGAAGCTCATTGTGATGTAGGCTTTTCATTGCCGTCTGCTTGAATGAGGCATTGGGCAAACAATGGCCTGTCCTTGGGCGAGCCGAAGTGTGGACACTTCTGAGCACCGCTGCTTTTCGAGGCAAGCCCGAGATGCTAAGCGTCGGAGCGCTCGACCGTGCTTGAATAGGGGCTCGAACGAGGAGAGATCGGACTGGGTCAGACGAGCTTGTCAAGGACGAACTTGGCTGGGTTCTCGACGTTGTAGGCCGATTTGGCGTTGCGTGGGAGGAACAAGAATACGCTGCAAGCCAGCAGATGAGGGCCAGCACGCCTGCTCTGGAGCGCAAGAGCGAGCTGGTGTTGGCGACGCTGCGGGAACATTCGACGCCGCGGCTCACGCCATCGATGGACGTCTGGAATCGCTCTTTCAGCAGTAAGCGCATGGTTGCGTCCATGGCTGCGCTATTGCGTTGCAACATGGTGCTGTGTCTGCACTTGTTCTCGGAGGTGGGTAGGAAGATGCACGCTTTCGCCAGAGTGATGTGGTGCTCCTCCGATGAGCTGGAGCACTTGGACTTTACAACATCGACTTGTTGCGACCTGCCAGAGGAGCTATCGGTGGTTATACGAGGCGACCGTCGTTGCGGTTGGCAGGAATGCTATGGTTGCTGTTGTTGTCTCGGCCGCCGTCGTGTTTTGCTGGGTTGATTCGGCAGTCGAGTTTGGAACAAGAGATGGCACGTAGGTGTGTGCGGGTGCTTGAAGAGGAGCAAGAGGTGGTGGCAGATGGAAAGAGAGGGGATGTGTATTGGCACAAAGCCATGTAGCTGGGAGGGGAGGGGAGGGGGGCAAAGTGGAAGCAGGTTGGCACGTTCAAGTGGAGCAGCGTGAGCGGGTGACTGAGCGTGTGAGTGGGTGGGTGGGTGGTGTGTGTGTGCGTGCGGACATAAATTTGGACGGAATTCATTTGGCTTGTGATTTAGAGCTGCAACTTGCGTGGTGGTTTGTGTGTGAAATGAGTACTTTTGGGGGCGTCACCGCACGCTCACGGCACAAACAGACCAACAACACGCACAACGGCCAATTCACCTTTGGATTACTGCGCCGACTGCGCCGCCACTCCTCTGCAATGTGCCTGCCTGCCCCCGATGTTGTAGTCGAAACAAGGAAATCATAACAAAAGGATCGACACCAAACACGTTGCCGCTAAAATTCACAGTCGGGTCCTCTAAACGTATGTCTGCCTCTCAGCTCCATGTCCCATCCGCCTCGTCCTCGAACTACGTCTAAAACACACAAGCGGTCTGAAAGAGCGACATCCGTCACTCTACCTCCCTGGGAAAGAAAGACACATCCAGAGTCGGGTGTTTGTGGCGTGTAAGCAGCCAGCGACACTGGCGGTGCTTGACCAGGTGCTCACCGTTCCACGCGCCTTTGTTGGGGAGCGACTAAAAGGGGCCACGTAGTGAGTCAAAATAAACGTGTCGTCACTTGGCCGCACCAACGTCACTGCCATATTGCCGAACTCAGCGTCAGCTGTGCATGACCTGTTCTGCAATTAGCACTCTTTTCAACCCCCCACTCTCGTCCCTCTTTCTGTGTGTCTGTCTTGCGTTCCTCGCGAGCCACAACAAAGCGTCGACCCTGCTTCGTCATGTCTCGCTCGGCATTTCTTTGTCCGCTTTCTTTGTTTTGCGGATGTTGGGCCAAGAGCATGCATGGTCACGAGGTACAAGGCAGTGAAGGGATGCCTTGAGACGAACTTTCAGCCTGGTGATAGGGGCTGCATCACTTGCCTTACCCATGTGGTGCGGGGATCGTCCAGCAACCATCTTGGACGCATCACAGAGCCACCGGGACAGTAGTTCGACGCAGCGGCTGTCGCCATCAGTATATTGAGTCCAAAGCTTGGCTTGAGGGGTTAATAATGACGTCTGCCGTAGAGCACAGTATTTTGTTTTTGATGTGTTAGAGCGAGTCTTTATTTCCTGTTCAATTTTCTCTGATGACAAAGGCTCATGTCACTCAAGAAGGTCTGGCTTGCAAGATTGTGAAGAAAAGCGACAGAGGTGGTAGGTTGCAAAAGAGAACCACGCCTTCATAGCCATCCCAACACCTGTCTGTACCCGCTACCATATCACCATCGGCTAAGCCTGCAACAGCGCTTGGACGCTACTTTCCTGCAACTACTATGCGCGCTTGCGTCTCCACTTCCAGGGCGGCCAGCCGTCTCTTGCAGCAGCGACTCGCTGCCTTGACTTTGCAAGCTCCCAGGTTGGCTGCTGCCATCGCCGTTCGCCCTACTGCGCTCACCAACTCTCAGGCGTCAATCGCTCGTCTCTCGCTTCATACTTCGGCCCGTGTCTCTCAAGCAGCCCCTGCTGAATCGCCTGCAGATGCTGCACCAGTAACAGAGTCCGAGGAAGTTGGAAAGTGGAAGCCAACCTCGCAGCGCGTTGGCCTGATTGCCGTCAAGCGCGGTATGACCTCCTTCTTCCTTCCCAACGGCGAGAGAATCCCAGCTACTGTTCTTCAAGTTCACTCCAACCAGATCTCGGCTCACATTGGCTTCGATGCCGACGCCAACGACTCCACCTACACAGCACTCCAGGTCGCCGCCGTCGACACCAAGTCTAAAGACCACGTCACAAAGCAGATCCAGGGTCATCTCCAAAAGGCTGGCATCACAAAAGGAAAGAAGATCATTCGCGAGTTCCCCGTCAGCTCGGATGCACTCGTCCCACTCGGCACTCAGCTCTCAGCGGTGCACTTTGTCCCCGGCCAGTCGGTCGATGTTCGCGCAATCACCCGAGGTCACGGTTTCCAGGGTGTAATGAAGCGACACGGCTTCCACGGCCTACGAGCATCGCACGGTGTCTCCATCTCTCACCGAAGCCATGGTTCCACCGGTGCCAACCAGGACCCAGGCCGTGTCTGGCCAGGCACAAAGATGGCTGGTCGTATGGGAGGAAACAAGCACGGAACCATCCACAACTTGCTTGTCGTCCGCGTTGATGCTGAAAAGGATCTGATTTATGTCAAGGGCAACGTGCCAGGGCCCAAGGGCGGCAACGTGACATTGCAGGATGCCCGAAGACCCAGCTGGAAGGGGCAGAAGATGTTCAGGAGAGGACGATTGCCCACTGGTGAGGCCCTATCTGGAAAGGAGCCCGACTCGATTTACCTGGCGCCTGGCGTGGACAAACTGCCTTTCCCGGCTGGAACCAAGGCCATCGCAGACAAGCTCCCTGCCGTGGTTGAGATTGGTCTGACGCAGCTCGACTCTGCGAACAAGGCATGAGGCTCGACACATCCCTGATGCGGTTGATCCGTGCAGCTCAGCCCCAGCTGAGGCATTGACTCTGACCATCCTCGCCGTTTGTTCTTTCGCTTTCTCTCTCTCTCTCTCTCCCCTTGTATTTTAGCATTACCATACGTATCACCACGTCTTCCCCGATCGCCCGAACACGCCATGTGTGTTGCCATCTTGTCTTGTGAGCCGCAGAGGCGAAGCCAATCGGGAATGCCCGATGAATTTCGGATTGAATCTCAAGGTGGAATCTTTTTTTGGCCATTTCCGAGAATTTCCACAACCGACTCAGAGGCACGAGTGAGACCCTTTCAACTCGGTTGCTGACACCATCTTTTCCCGCGCTTCATTCCACCATTCCGGACGCACCATCCTTCTGCCCCTAACAGCACGCTTCAATACAACGGTCGCTCGTATCACGCACCTGGAGCGTCTCTTGCAGCATCGTCAACCCCGTTGATCTACCGTCGGCCTTTGCACAATACTTGGTTCGACCTCCACCTTGATTCCCATCTAGTCGAAGCCTTCCCTCACAATACGATAGGCTTGTCGTACGCTCAGCAGCGCCTCTCTAGCTCAAAATGGTGAGTTGGATATCACTTCCTTGTATCTATGGCGCACCAGGGCTTCTGCTTACCTTTCTTATTGCTATTCTTTGCTTCGCAATCCGTTACAGTCTCTTCCCAAGACGCTGGCGCAAATCCTCTTTGTAGGAACTCAGATCGTCGGCAAGGCGCTACTAGAAGCTGGACGACAGGCAGGAAGGAATGCTCGCGCAGGCCGAGTAGAGGCATCCGCAGCGGGTGCCGCAGGTGTAGGCTCCAGCTCGGCTGCTTCACCATCCGATCAGCTTACAAGGACGCATCGAATGACGCTCGACGAGGCTAAGCTCATCCTCAACCTGAAACAGGATGTCTCCGCAGCTGGGCTTGCAGCCTCCGCATCCGCAGCAAGCGAGGGCAAGTCAATTGTCGACCAGGTTCGTGAAGCCATGGTCAAGAACTACGACCACCTCTTTGCCACCAACGCGCCTCCAGCACCCAAAGGTCAGAAAGGTGGCGGAGCCGGCTCCTTCTACATTCAGAGCAAGGTCGTACGCGCCCGTGAGAGGATCGAGGCCGAGTGGGGTCTTTTGGATGCAGGAAAGAAGACTGAGGCTGAAGCTACCGAAGCGCCCTCGACTGGAGCCAAGGCGGACCAGGCCAACAAGGCACCATGAGCACCAGCACGAGACAACCGCATCAATCATAGAAGAAGCAGCGGTCTCTCGCGCAGCGGACTGGCTGACTCGAAGCTTCCCAAAGCTTGCCTGCTGTCTGTAAATATTGTATAATCACCAACTTCAAGCAAGAAAAGGTCTCGTGCTCGACCATCTACATCAGCTTCTGCGCAACCACCATTCACTAGCACTATGTTCGCACGCTTGCAGACATCTGGAAGCTCACCGAGATCCCCTGGAGAAAAGAATGTCGGATTGATCCCCTGCTTTTCGGTCCGACCGCTCACACACTGAGTTTGTATGAAGCAGCCCTGGCCCGTCTCCTTGGATGGGCTTGAAGTCATTCAATTCAAGGTCGCGATTGCAACAATAAATTGGCGTGGCAAAGAGCGGTCCTTGACGCCACTTTCACCTGTGGCTCGTCTGTGAGACCTCAAGACAGCACACTGAGTAATGATACCCAATTGTGTTTGTTTCAGAGCATTGCAGGAGGCTTCAAGCACTCGTACACGAGGTACGGGCGCATGGGAAGCCCAACTCGCCCAACACGCCGAGTGGAGCATCGGTGTTGCTTGTGCAGCCGGCAGCTGCCTTGAGAATCCGAGAGGTGAGGTGACTCGTGACAAGTCGACTCGGTCGTCAAAGCCGAGAAATTAAAGTGCTGCGCCTTTTGCCTTTTTCTTATTTTTGAAGCGGTCTTCCAAACTCGAGGCCCAGAGCTCCAATCAGGGACTGCAGTCTCCAATTTACTTTTTGGGAACAGCCCACAGCTGCACCACATAGTCAAGCACAAGTCGTTCAGACTCAAGCGACATCCTTTCTCTCCACGCACCACATTGTACCCTCATCAACCTCATCCACTGCGGCATCAAAGCACGCTCCTTGACCACACTCGCGGCTCCTGTCCTCGCACAAATCTTTAAATCCCTGCTTCTGACGCTGGGGCGGCCTGCGCACGACATCATGGCGTCCCCTTTCCCAGTGGCATTGCCCGTGTCCGACACACGGGCTCACAATGACTCGACCTCGGTCCTTATGAAGGTCACCACAGAGACCTCACGCAAAAACGAAAAGATCTTGCCAAAAGATGGCGAGCCCAACATCCTTGTCACCTCTGCACTCCCATACGTCAACAACGTACCCCATCTCGGCAACATCATCGGCTCCACATTGAGCGCCGACGTCTACGCAAGATACTCGCGAACAAGAAATCGCAACACCCTCTACATCTGCGGAACTGACGAGTACGGTACCGCCACCGAGACCAAGGCGTTGGAGGATGGCGTGACACCCCAGCAGCTCTGCGACAAGTACCACGCCCTCCATGCGCAGGTCTACGAATGGTTCCAGATCGGCTTTGACCACTTTGGCCGCACCACCACACCCAAGCAGACAGAGATCGCTCAGGACATCTTTTTGAAGCTCTACGAGAACGGTTACTTGGAGGAACGCACCATGACTCAGCTCTTCTGTGAAAAGTGCGTCCGCTTCCTCGCTGATCGATATGTCGAGGGAGAGTGCCCTCGTTGTGGATACGACGACGCTCGAGGAGACCAGTGTGACAAGTGCGGTCAGCTCTACGATGCTGTTGAGCTGGTCAAGCCACGATGCAAGCTCTGCTCGTCACCTCCTATCCAGAAGGATTCTACGCACATGTTCATTCGCATCGACGAGCTGCAGCCACTGACCGAAAAGTGGGCCAGGGAACAGGCACAGAAGGGTGGTTGGAGCTCCAACGGCAAACTCATCACTGAAAGTTGGTTTAAGGAAGGCCTCAAGCCCTTCAGTTTGACGCGCGACCTCAAGTGGGGTGTGCCCGTCCCCATAAAGGGCATGGAGGACAAAGTGCTTTATGTTTGGTTCGATGCTCCCATTGGATACCCAAGCATCACCGCCAACTACACCGACGAATGGGAGAAGTGGTGGAAGAACCCGGACAATGTCAAGCTCTACCAGTTCATGGGCAAGGACAACGTTCGCTTCCACACCGTCATCTTCCCCTCGTGCTTGATCGGCAGCAAGGACCCTTTTACGCTGCTGCACCACATCAATACCACCGAGTACCTCCAGTACGAGGGTGGCAAGTTTTCCAAGTCGAGGAACATCGGTGTCTTTGGAGACAAGGCACGCGACCTCGGCCTCTCGGCCTCAGTGTGGCGATACTACCTGCTGGCGAATCGACCCGAGACGGCCGACAGCCAGTTTGCATGGCGCGATTTCATCGCGCGAAACAACTCGGAGCTGCTCGCAAACCTCGGCAACTTTTGCAACCGTGTTCTCACCTTCATGAAGAAGTACAACTACGTCATTCCTGCGATTCCTGCCGACTCGGAGCTGCGAAGCTTCAAGGAGGGTGCGCTCAACGCTGCCGCCGAAGGCGCAGACGATTTGTCGTCGACCGTAATCTCGCGCTTCACTCGTGACGTTAACGCCATCCTTTCGCAGTACATCTCCTCGATGGAAGCCGTCAAGATTCGATCAGGTCTGCAGCACATGATGGCGCTCTCCGCGCGCGGAAACGTGTTTTTGGTCGAGTCGCACTTTGACAACACCCTTTTCACCGAATCTCGCGCCCGGTGCGACGAGGTCATGATTGTCGCGCTCAATCTCATCTGGCTTCTTTCGTCGCTCATCCATCCGTTCATGCCCGAGACTTCGGATGCGATCCTCAAACAGCTTGATGCGCCTCCGCGTGCGATCCCTGAAGATGGCAAGTTTTATATCGACCTTTTGCCCGGTCACAAGATCGGTAAGGCTGCCCATCTGTTCAAGCAGATTGATCCTAAGCAGGAGGAGGTGTGGCGTGTTCAGTTCGGTGGTAGTTCTGATGCGAAGAAGGAGGAGGAGAAACCGCAGATGAGCAAGAAGCAAGCCATGAAGGCGGCAAAAGCGGCCAAAAAGCAGGCAGAAGCTGCAAAGCCTCAGGTGAAGAACAAAACCCCCGAACTGATCGAGTTGGAAGCCAAGGTAGCGCAGGAGGGCGAACAGCTCAAACATCTCAAGGAAGATGTCAAGAAAGCCAGCAAGGCCGAGGACAAGGCGAAGCTCGAGAAGGAGATCGAGGCCCAGCTTTCGAGCTTTCTCGTGTTGAAGAAGCAGATGGAAGAGCTTACTGCTCAGCTTGCCAAGCTCGAAGTTGAGGCGGGTGCTTCTCAGTGATTCGTCGTAGAACTGGAGGGATTTGTTAAGCATAGAGCATTCTTAGCATATGAGAATTCAAGCATCTTGTTTACACCGTTCCTGCGGTCAGTGGGGTTTACGAGGCAGCTGAGCGAGGATGACTGATTATGAAGAAGCCCACATTAGCGTTGCCAGTAGCAGAAACGCTCAAGGGGATGATACCATGTGTAGAAGAGACGTTCTCGACAATCTTTGGCAGCCTCGAAAGGGCGAGTCTCGATCTGGCCTGACTGGCCAATACATCATGTTCGAGACGTTCTAGGGTAGCGAGCAAGCGTGCGGCGTTGATGGTTACGTGTTGACAGTGGAAAGTAAGTTCGACACGCTCGTTTAAATCGAGGCGTGCATAGTGTGCTGAGAGTGGAGGTTGTGAAAGATAGTTGTGCGATTGGCTGGAGGAAAGTGCAGGGTGGGCGAGGTGGGCGCAGTGGGAGGCGTGGGGTTGCACGGCGAGTGTGCAAGAGGAGTTGTCGAATTCGAGAATCCGACTCTCGGGATCTTCCAGTTCTGACTGCATGGTGGAGCGAGACAATGAAGACGAAGCGGTGGTTGGGGTGGTGGATGGTTGTTTGGGTTTGAACCAGTAACGGAATACGCGGTCTAGGCCTTCGGCGAGGGTTTTGGAGTATCGCAGACGATGGCCTGTTGCATCCTCGCCTCGGAGGATCGCAGCGATGGTGGCGTTTGCATCGGGAACACTTCTCCTAGCTGTGAGTGTGAGGATAAGACTTTCAAACGAGTCGAGCGCGTCGAGTTGGAAAGCATAACATGCCGGCTTGTCTACAGCTCGACGAGGGAGGCGCGATGCGCTCAGTCCCGTAGCTGCCGCACGTGTACCTGGCGGCCCAGCCCAGTCGTACGCGTCCAGAGGCTCCTCCAAGCTCTGAACGTGTGTCGTCATGTTCACTGAAGGAACCGCGTTCTCCTGCGTTCCCGACCTCGAGCTGGTGCGATGCATTGCATGGCGATTAGCAGCTTCTAGGCTTTGTCTGAGGAAAGGGAAGGGTGCATTGGCGATTTCCTGCGCGATTGCTCTCGCCCTCGAGGTGCTAGCCGTCGAACTGGATCGACTGCGCGACCGGTGCGAAGAAGCCGATGACGGATTGCGGGAAAGTCCAGGTCTACGAGGCACGCGTTCCTCTAGATCGAGCGAGCTAGACACATAGGCTTGAGTGGCTCTGTGCTGATCATTTTGATGCAGACGGGGAAGGTACGGCTGGAACGGGGTAGTGACATGCGGACCTGCGCCGGTACGAGTACGCTCGGGACCAACAGAGACCGAGCTGTCCCTTGCCCTACCTGAGCATCTACTTGCCCGTAGACGCTCAAAATCAGTAGCCACTCGACTGCATGATCCCTGAGCGAATTCGAACACAGCAGCCGAGGAGAGCGATGGAAGTTTAGCATTGAATGAAGGAGTGACTGGGGCAAAGTGCGAAAAGTGCAACGTATGCTTGGCGGTGACGGTGTCGATGGGACGCTGAGCCTCGAATTCAAGCACAGCAGCCTCATCTGGGTCGGTAGAGTGACATCCAAGACCAAGATAGCGTAGACAATAGCGCTGGACGTGGGCTTCGACGAGATCGTGGAAATGGTGGTTGGTCAACGAGAGCGTACGCGCGAGCGTCTTGGCGGGCAAAAAGACCAATACGTAGGCCTGAAGTTCGAGCGGGAGATTCTCCAGCATGTTGCATGCTGTATTCTTAGGTATGTAGGTGGTCGGTTGGGAAGCTCGAGTCGAAATGCATGCGCTGGAGGATGAAGAAAGGCCAAGTTGTCGAGGATCAGGTGAGAGGTCTTGACAGTTCCGAGAGTTGCCGGCCCTCATGCAGGGACCACTGCAGGCGCGCAGTCAGTTTGCGTGAAACTAACTTTTTTGGGGCTTGTGATATGCACGTCCAGAGCGCACGACACCGCGGACAAGGAGAGGCAGGGTAGTGGAGCAGTGTTGGTTTCCATTATTCTCCACTTTTTGGCGTCCACAAAACTCGCACAGCCCATCGCGCAACGCCTTGTTTGAGTGGGCCAAACCACTGTCCTTGAAGCAAAAGAGTTCAGTGACGTGAGCGCAGAGCTTGACCCGTGAAACAACAGCGTTTCAGTGTATCGCTATGCCTATCATCTTTGGTGACTTGGTACCACGAAGACCAGAGACAGGCTTGCTGATGCAGTTGCGATTGATGACGCGGTTCTCCTGGAAGACAGAGGGGCCATCCTCCTGGTTGATTGATCTCAGCAAAGCCGTGAACCGCCCCTCGCGATGATCTCCCGATTTGGATTTTTTACACGTCAGTAATTTGTTTGATCGCTCAAAAGGTGACACCGCTATGGGTAAAAATTGAAGAACACAAAATCCATTTATATCACGTGATGAGAGAGCTCGGCCGAGGTCGAATTCACACTGTTGAAGAACTGAAAGAGACGCGGTCAGTACGCTCAGGTTGACGGCACCTGCCTCGAGTGTCAAGCGCGCACAGAGTTCAACATTGGGCGCAGCCACAAAGTGCGTATGCCATCAAAAGTCCAAAAAGTGTGGATTCGGGGCCGTTTGGAGCCACAAGCTCGGTCAGTAGAAGCCAAAGTGCAAGCTGCTCAGTTGCGACTTGCAATTTCGACCAGCAAGCCAGAACAGACCGCCGAAGATCCGCTCGCCGTGGTTTGCTGGTTGCGATTCGAGATTCCGCCCAAGCCTGTTCCTCACCATCACCATCAACCACCCCATCAAGGTAAGTCTTCTCGACATATACGGCAGGGTCATGCTGCCAGATCTGAGCATACAACAACAAACATCTACGTGCGCCATACAGCAGTTCTGCACAACTGGCGCCATGCGACATTCCTGCTCTTAAATCATATCATCAGTCAACAGCCAGCAGCAATCCGAGTTCAGCGTACCATCGCTGATCGAGCGTCGACAGGGCAAACATCGCATCCACAGCCACCACGTATCTTTCGTCTTTACAATACTCTGCACTACTCGGCCCAAGAAGGCCTATCGAAAACGTTCAGTTGCAGACACACTCGGCCTGATCTTCCTCATTTGGTCGGTAGAGTTGCTCTCTTGCACTACTCGCATGATCAATTCGATCTTGTTCCTATTCCACAGCATCGCGTTCGACTTCCAGGCCACCGTCCACAATTTGCAGATCGACACTTCCGTCATCCACTACACCGGCATTCAACTGTATACTCAGATACGCAGCTGTATCCTGCCGTCTCGCTTTTGATTCACACAACCACGCACAACTCGCTAAACGCTTCAATCCGACTCTGTGCTATTTGCTTTCATCAACTCGTTTGCAGTGATTCAAGATGTCCAAGGCCGCCGTTGGTACCAAGTTCCGAATGACCCTGGCTCTGCCAGTCGGTGCCGTCATGAACTGCGCCGACAACTCCGGTGCCAAGAACCTGTTCGTCATTGCCGTCCACGGCATTGGTGCTCGTCTTAACCGTCTCCCTGCCGCCGCTGCCGGTGACATGGTTGTCGCTTCCGTCAAGAAGGGTAAGCCCGAGCTCCGAAAGAAGGGTAAGTTTCATCTCTACAATTACTCCAAATAGCTCCTGCTATCATCAGTATCCGCACGTCGAAAGGAAGCAGTCGTCAGTTTGGATAGGCACTGGGAACTACGTGATCAGACGCAGTAGAATGCCTGAAGGAACAAACAAGGGTAGTGTGGGAGAGGGAACGCGGGGGACAGTGACGAAAAAGTTCCACGGGGTCTCGCAGGAGACAGAGGAACATACAAAGCTTTGATGAATTGGTACTGTGAACATGGTATGGAGTAGCGCCTAGGTGTAGAAGAGCTTGGTTGGACATATACGCACGCAAAGCAGGTCACACATGGAGCTGGCTTTGGCGTTTGCTTCTGATGCAGACCATGTTGATGGCACAAGAGCTTGCGGCAAGAGCCATGTTTCAGGCTCAAGACACTCATATTGCGGCAGAACCCTGACTTACCTACCGCATCTATCGGCAATCTTTTTTTTGTATCACAGTCATGCCCGCTGTCGTTGTCCGCCAGCGCAAGCCCTGGAGGCGTCGTGACGGTGTTTTCCTCTACTTCGAGGACAACGCCGGTGTCATTGTCAACCCCAAGGGTGAGATGAAGGGTTCCGCCATCACTGGTCCCGTTGCCAAGGAGTGCGCCGACATCTGGCCACGAATTGCCTCCAACGCCGGTACCGTCGTCTAAGCGTGCAAAAGTCTTGCACTGCTCCCCCTTCCCCCGCATCTTGTATTTCATACCGTTCTTAGGGACACATATTCGCATCTGTTTGCGACGGGCGAGCGCGGTTTCTACTCATCGCCACGTCGAACGTGCCTTGTCGTCACGTTTCCATCGCCTTCTACGACATACTCTCACTTTCCCCACACACACCCAAAAATGACAGCATGCTCCTGACATGACCAACCATATTGCCCGCACAATCTTGCGTATTGGATACGGCGGTGAGATTCACTAAGGTGAAACCAAGCAAGGGGATGGCGCTCTACGCAGCACTGCTCTTGTTGCACCAGAGAGGGATCTGCGTAAAAGTCAGTTCTCTGTACAGTACGAATGGTTCAGAGTCGGTCGAGACCTTCAGGAGTTGATGTCGAATGCCCAGGCTCAGAGGATTGCGTTGACTAATGAAGAAAAGGTCGCACAAAGGTGACCTACGGTGGATGGAGAAGAGACCCAAAAAAGTGGAGGCGTTGCGTGCTGTTTTTCTGAACTTTGAATGACGGGCAGACTGTGAGTACCAACTAGTCCTGCAACCACCATTCAGCCAATCCTCAAGCGGTGCCAGCCGGTCAACTCGATACGATGGACGCTGCTTTGCCATGACTTGATGGTCAAGATCGGGTCCTGAACTCGGGAGCGTTCTGCGAGCAGACGAGTTGTGGGCTCAGGATTCAAAAGATGTCGCCAAGCGCGGTCGAAAGCCAAGCAGCCAGTCAGGTCAGAGACAGCACGTTGGAAGCACAACTGTCTAGCTTGTCCATCCACGAACCTGCCGGACAACTGTTGGCTCAGCTGGGAGATGCCGGCTATTCAGAGCTGCTACCACAGCCTGCTCTACCACCAGAAGTGCTTGAAAGGGTGGTCTTCCATCTCCAGCCGGGCGCTCTGATCGGAGACCCAGTCGCACATGTGACGCTGGTTCGACTCAGCTGCGTCAGTCGACTTCTGCGACATTGGGCGCTGGAAGCACTTTATTCGATCGTCGTCCTCCCTCGCCACGTCCGCGATTTCCGCAAGTGGTATTCGAGGTCGGTCAAGGCACAGCCAGCGTATCAGTTTGCGGGGTACACGAGAGCGCTGTTTTGCTCCCTGGACGACGTTTCAGCGCTGACTTCATTTTCAGCAGGGTGGGACCATGAGCTTCTACGATTGCTGCATTATTGCGGACCGACGCTCACGCATTTGTCGCTTTGGCGAGCAGAGTCGATGGCACTGCTTCGCGATCCGGGTCAAGTGAGGGAAGGGTACCGGTTCGGAACTTCGCAGCCCGTTCAAGTGTGGGGAGAGCTCGATGATGCGAGCGCCCAAGCGGAGGCAGAGCGACTGAACGCTCAAGAAGAAGACAGCGAGGATGTTCGAGCGCCACCCGAAGCGGCACATGCAGACGATCTGTTCAGCAAAGAGGAGCTCGACGACATGCCCGGCTGGCTCAAGGCCGAGATTAGGCTGCAAGGTACTCGTGCTGTCACGATCCGGCACAAAGCTCACCTGACGCCAACCAGACGGATCGCAAGACGTCAGCAAGGCTGTCAGCCAACGCACTTGAGCATTATGATGAGCTTGCCCTTGCTCGAGCACGAAGATCCAAAGGTGTTTTCGAGAATGCTCATCTGGAATCGTGTGCAGGAGCTGGATGTGCACATTTCCACCCCGGGTCACACTCCCAAGATCTTGCGACTTCTGTCCAGTTTGCGCGACTCGCCGATACGTCGGCTGAGGATCTCTACCACGTTTGCATCGCTCTGCATGATGACGCCTCCCTTCCCTCGCTCCCAACGGCAATGCGAGGCAAACGGCAATGGAGGATTCGACGAGTCCATCCGTCCTGCTGCATCAGCGTTGTTCTACCCAGCTACACATGATGGGTACATACCGATTCTCAACCTATGCGATGCGCTGACAAGTATTCTGCAAGACGAATTGTTGCGCAAGATCCTGGTTGACGAGTTGCAGGGCAAGCCGTACGGTGCCGCCGTGAATGTGGAGCAGGCACTTTTGCGCCGGTGTCTCGAAAGCGCGATGCGCAAGGTGAGCAACAGTGCAATTTATGCCGACAACGTCACGTCTAGTAGCTCTACACCACTGGCAGACTCGAAGGTGGAGTCGGCTGCAGATGCACCACGCCAAGCTGGCTTGGACCGTAATTTTCGTCTTACTGTCACTCGTGGCAATCAGGCCATGTGGGCCAAGCTCAAGAATCGACTTTGGGACTTTCGCCAGCGTGCTGAAGGGCTTAGTGAGGGGTCTTGGGAGGTGTTGTCGTAGCCAAAATTGGGCAGATTCTTGCCCGGGCCACAACCGCCTTCGTGGCATGTGGAACAGGCTCTCCGTAGCTCATAAGAATTAATAACAATCTCACCATGAACAGTTGCCGCACTCTACATGAAGCATGTTGGAAGTGGTGCGGAGCCAACGGCGGCGCATGTGAACACCAAGTTGAGCTCACAATCCGTTGCACTGAACCGTGTTGCGTGTGAGGTGGCATTCGGCTGTTGCTGCCAGCTGCCAATACGAGGGTCCCGTTTCAGCGTTTCGGTGCGGCGGCATTTGAATGCGCTGCTCACGCTTAATTTGAGTATTCACATTTGATTTGGTGGTCGCGTGTGGGTCTGTGGGTCTCCTCAAGCCGAGGTGCTCTAAGGTCCACGCCAGATCCCAACCAGTCCGTGTCTCGCTCTCATTAGGATGGCCAGGTCGGCCTAGCATTGATGAATTCACAGGGAGTCCGCCTTCTTCCCATCTCTGTGTTGCGGTTGTCCGAGTGCAAGCTTCGTTCCAATCGCATTCATTTCGTCGGCGAGAAAGAAAAATAATGTGAATGACTCGCAGGGTCTTAATCGCGTACGGCTTAGGCTGTGGCGTGGCAGAATGCGGTGTTTGGCGAGATTCAAGAGTGCACACGCACCGCAATGCGGCGTCACATTGGGCGTGTGTCGTTTGGGCCCGTCTCCGCAACCCGAAAAAAAGCTTGTTGGCAGCAGCACCAAGCAGCAGCAACTCGCCAGCCACACTGGGACCGATACGAGTCAAGCGTCCAGAATCGATCGCTCCAACGCTCCTACTTTCCACCACCTAATGCTCGACTCTGCAGGCTGCGGCTCTCCAACCAGCTAGCAACCGTGCGTCAGCGGGAGTTGCGACGCTCGTCGGTAGCAGCAACTCGCTCCTTCATCCACCTTATCGCAAATCGCAGCCGCCATACTGCGTTCCCTGCTCATACACCAAACTCGACCTCTCAGCTTTATCTTCAAGCACTCGCTTCTCAGCCGGTTTACAAATCGCACTGGCAATCGTCCTCAGGCACAGCATCGGCGCGCTGCAGCTGCCCTGCTGATCCACCATGCAGCAGCCAACGCAGCACATCCCCATGAATTTGGGCCAAGCATCCGCTGGTCTGGACTTGTCGGCGCATCAAGGAGGCCACTCGAACAATACGCTCTTTCCAAATGGTCTGTCCCACCCTTCAATAGCAAACGACCCTCTAACATCGGCGCTCAGTCTGCTGCCACCCGAACTGTTGCAGTCGCATCAGCATCAGCACATGCATCAACCTTTTGGCCAGCTCGCTTCATCTCAGGCAGGTGCCTCTGCTTCATTGCTCTCACATGTACACAACCAGCTGCAGCCTGGAAATCAATCCCTACTAGCACATCAGTCTCGTGGTCCACAGGGCCTTCCACAGCCACAACAGCAACAGCGTCAGCGTCCTCAGCAGCAACGTCAGCCGTCTCAACAAGGGCAGCAAAAGCATCAGCAGCAGCAACAACAACAGCAGTCACAACAACAACAACAACAACAGCAGCAGCAGCAGCAGCAGCAGCAGCAGCAGCAACAACAACAACAGCAACAACAACAACAACAACAGCATCAGCCTCACACCCACCCTGGTCAGCAAGCTCAACAGGCGCAACCATTGCATCCGCAGGGCAACATTCACCTAAACCGTCGGCCACATCCGTCCGCTTCGCAGCCGCAGCAGCCGCCAAATCTCACACAATTACTTGCTTCCAACCCCTCCGCTCTTGGTTCTCAACCTTCGCTCCTTCAGCAACATGCCTCTATCTTATCTGATGCCCGTTCCTCCGTGTCCAGCTTCTCGCAATCATTGCAGGAGGCCAAGCAGGCTACCCCGGCCGATCGTGGAGATATCCGCAACGTTGTGTCACTCCTCGAGCACGCGTCCAAAGCTCTCGCCGTGGAGCTCGAACAAGGAGCTTCCAAGCTTCGATCTCTTTCGAGTTCGCCTGCGTACAACAACGTCGCAGGTCTGCTCAACGGTACAGGTATAGGCCTTCTTGGGCAAGGCTCTACGGCAGGGAATGATCTGTTTGGAGCGCTCAGCAACTTTGGTATGCCCGGGTCGGGCTTGCAACAGCAACAGCATAATGCGAGCGGCATGCCTTTCGATCTCGGGCTTGCGTTCCCGCAGCCCTCTCACTCGAACAGCGTCTTCAACTTGAACGGTGCGGGCAATACAAATGGACCTGGTGGGCCCGGCGGTTTCAGTGCAGCCTTCCCCAACGACGTCGGGACACAGGCCAATGGGCAGCAAGGTGCCGCTACGCAAAACTCGCCGTTCTTGTCTGCATTGCTTGCGCAATACTTGTCCCAAGCATCGGACCCGTCCAGCCGCACGGGCGCGCTCTCGCTGTTCCAGTCGCTTGCAAATGGTGGCGGCAACGGTTCAACCCCCAACTCCACACAGAGCCTAGAAGCTCTCTTGAACCAGGGGCATCAACAGCAATCACGTGTAGGGATGCCCGGCATGGATGGCGGCAGAATCAACAATCCGGTTGCTCCCGTGCAGCTTGCCAACGGCACACCACTCACCAATGCCGCCGCTCTTGCTGCTTTGACCTCGCTCGGCATTACGCCGACGATGCTCGAGGCGCTCGGGCTTGGCTCAGTGGCACAGCAAATGCTGGAGGCACCCACGGACCGTGGCAACAAGCAGGAAGCGTTAACCAAGCCAGCCGGCCAGGTGCCCGCTTCTCCTGGCATTCGGGATGAGAGTCCGGAGGCGGACCAGAACGAAGCGTCCTCGGAGCCGGCGCGCAAGAAGAGGAAGCAGGGACGCAGCAAGGCCGTCGGCTCTTCGCCCCACGTCAACACGGACGCAAGCGCCTCTAAGCTGCCCCCTCAGGCTGCCGACGTAAAGAACCTCTCGGCTGTTCGCCCGGGTCATCCTGTCCCGATTCACAGTGCACCGCCGAAGCCTTCGACTTCGAGTCATCTCGACCGCAGCTTGGTCTCCAACCCGAATCTTCCTGGCTCCGCGGGGCCATCTGATGCATCGAAACGCATCCCCACCCTCGGAGTTGGTCTGCGACAGGAAGGTGACAAGCGTTATCGAAACCGCAAGCTGCTCCGTGACCTGCGAGAACATCTTTACCGCTGGCTCGGAACAGACGAATTCAGAAAGCTCCGCAATACGTACAAGGTGGCCGAATGGGTGCCGAATCCGCACCTCACTGAAGAGGAAAAGCAGATCCTTGCGTCGCTGCCTCCAGGCACAGTGGCACAACCTCCGATCACAACGCACATTTTCCACGTCGACTTTACCAGCCGAGACTTTTACCGCACCAACCAGTCGCTCATCGATGCGATCGTGGCCGAGGGATCCAAGAAGGTCGAGGCCAAGCCGGAAGCGTATGCGATTGTGCCGGGCACCATCGATCGGGATCACCTCGAGGATGTGGCCAAGGATCTGATGGATTCGGCGCGCTCGGGCTTCCGCATGTCGCTGCGCACCGGTCTTCAGGCGGAGAAAGAGGACAAGGAGAAGCACGAGAAATATCGCGGCGTCGAACGTGCCAAGACCAAGTGCAGGAATCGCGAGATCGGTGCGGGCCGTCTGCGCCACGCCATCCCCAAGCAGCTGCTCATCCCAGGTGCGTACTCGGACGATGCGGCGAGTGACGAGGACCTGCATGGCTTGACAAAGTCGGAGTGGAAACGACAGAGGTTGCGCAAACTTCGCATTGCCAAAGGGTGGGAAGCGGTCACGCCGAAATGGCGGAACAAGCATCTCACGCGTGCGTATCACAAGGCGGATATTGTTAGCAAGAGCAAACAGATGGCGCGTTGGCGGCGGGATGATCCGGTGGATCTTCCTATACCGATCAAGCTGTACGGAAAATTGCTGCCCAAGCAGCTGTTCGATCCGGACTGGCTAGCTGAGCATAGGAAGGAACTCGAGGACGAGCCGTACTGCATACGGATAAACGACAACGAGATCGACGGGTGGGATGAAGGGCATCATCCGCTGGGCGAAGATACCAGCGATGAGATGGAGTGGAGCGATGCCAAGGAGAGCTCGATGCGCGGGAGACAGCTCGTGAGCGCAGCATCGAGCAGTCGCGATCGCGGTTCCACGACTCAATCGCCCGTTCCTGGTGCCTATTGCGCAAGTCTGAAAGCGGTAGACTTGGAAAGCAAGCCAGGTTCCGCTACCCCCGCCCCCCAATCCGCGATTATTATGGGCGTGGCAGTGGCGAAAGAGTCTCCCGATCCAACAGGCGTCCTCCCTATACCACCTCCAGAAGAGGCGGCGACGAAGAAGCAACTTGTAAGCGGCAACACGTTGTCGGAGGGGTCGGGAACAAGCAGCATATCGGGAAGCTCGCGATCGGGACACCCAGACGCAGGTGACACCGGTGGAAGCGACTCGGACTCGGACACTTCCATCGCCGACAAGGTCACCACAGACGCAAACAAGTCTACCCAGCCCGGGTTCAGCGTCTCCGCTGCTCAGGAGGCTCCTCCGGCCACGTAAGACACATGTTGGACCTCGTCGGCATCATCATCGAAACCTTTGTTCAGTCTTGTCTCGCAGCTATTCTCACACATTATACGAATCCATTTTTAGAAATCCAGTGCCAGGTTTCGTACGTCACCCTTCACCTTGGTATCAGTCGAAAGCAGCCGAAAGCAGGATCGTGTACGAGTGAAGTGCAACCACAAAGGTTGAGGGACGGGATAAAAAAGCACATGGTGGGAAACGGTTATGCTCAAAAAACGAGGCTTTGAAAAACAAAACGAAAAAAACGAAAGAAGAATCCTCCGAATCCGGGAATTGAACCCGGGTCTGCGCCGTATTATCTGCGCGGAGAACGTATTGAACATCCTGAAGATGACAAGGCGCCGTCATAGCCACTAAACTAATTCGGATCCGATTGATGTATTGCTGCGATCACAGTTGCATTATATAGCAGTAAGAAAGAGACTCTTTCAGGATTAGATCGTTCACTGCCGTGAATCCTCACGGTTAAGACAGAACCAATATACACACCTCGGCTGACAACAAATGGTCGCACGAGCCCGGCACAGAGTGGTACCGAACTGAGGCTCGGTTGTGGCTATCCGAAGACACCATGTGTTGTTTCGGGTAGGGGATTGAAAACAAAGCCGGACAGTAGAGTCGTTGGTCGTAGGTTTGGTTGAGATTGATTTTCTCCCTTGGGGTGGAAACTGAAGTGCGGGCGGAGGGATGTGCGTTTCGGCAAGAGAGCGGTTGTGTTGTTAGGCAGAATCTGGATGGGAGAGTTTCTGAGTAGACTTTCGTGCGGCTATTGTGTTTAGAGTGTTCAGTGTGAACTGGGTACCTCACACAGGTGGAAGCATTTGGAGCGCCGTGCATGCGAAACTGTTCGCAGTTGCAGCCATAATACCGAACCGTGCGGTACTTCGGCCAACACCACAGGGTTGAATGGACAAGGAGTGATGAAAGGGTTGAGCTCGGCAAACCAGCGCAATGGGTGCGTCGCGTGGCAGCGAAATGTAAACTTTCCAAGACATTTTTTCCAGCCATCTGATTGGCAGCTGCACCCAACCCTACACCTCCGCCCAATTTGCATCCACGCCACCTCTCGCGCTCTCTTTCTCTCGCGGGTTTCCACCGGAGCGTGTAATGCCCGCGTCAGTTTTCAAAGCTTCGGCTACTCGGTCCAGATGGTATTATATCGTCATTTAACGAAAGCGAAGGTACATACAAGAGAGTGCAAGGAGCAATGGTTCGCTTGCCGAGGCAGTCCCAACACGGATGGTCTGTTTGTGGCGTTTTGAGATGACGTGGCAAACCGCACACACTGGCTGGGTTCTGTTCGGGTTCTGTTCGGGTTCTGTACATCACACGACATGGTACAACTATGCGGACGTTGCTCGAGCGGAATCGTCTCACACAGACTCAGGAACACAACCCCCCCCCCCCTCACAGACACTCTAACGGTTCATTCTAGCCCTTTGAATGGGTTTTGGAGAGGGTCGCCGTGTTTCCCGGGGAGCGGAGCGTCGGAAGTACAATGGTAGCAACGGCTCAACCAGCTTCCGATCCTACGAACCACCGGAGGTTCCATTTGTGGGACGGGTGCTTGCGGTCCGCGGCCAACCTTCCACGCGGGAAGCTCAATCTACCCGCTGCTGTGCTCGTACAGTACGATGTGGTGCAGACCCACAACCAGATGCAAAAGGCAGTGATTGGGCCAAAACAAAAAAAACCAGGCCGGGGCTCAGGGGGCAAAATCGCTGAGACAACCCAACCCCCTCTGAGCGACTTGCTAGAGCGAGTTCCACATTCGCAGTGTCGTAGAACACCCACCAACCGCATGGATGCGTGCTGAGCAAGATCTACGGTAAAGCAAGGCGCATGGCTCACTAGCCGAGGTCCTATCTGCACCACGCATGCGACCAATCTCGAGCTCAATGATGCCAACAGGGAGAGGTTAGTTCTCAGTTTGGTGTGCGGCATGAACGAGCGGCCTGCAAGATGGCGGCTTGGCTCCCGGTCAAAATGTCAAGTCATAAGAGGAGGTCAGCACGTCCCGGAAGGAGATTTGTTTTGGTCGCATGGATCTGCGAACCAGGAGAAATTCCAACTGAAACTCGCCGCGGAGCACTGCCATGCATCAAGCTTCCAGCAAATCAAATGTTGAACATTGGCAAAGACGTGCAACGTCGAAGAGCTTCGCTCCCATGCCAAGGTATGAGACTCTTGGCGAAGAACTCCAAGTCTCTCAGCATTGCGGTAGACTCGGCGCGGTCGAACTGTCAGCTCGTACTTGGCATGTGAAGGGTTGGGAACGAGGAGAGATGCCATGCGCAGCTCACGCCGAGTCGACTCTGCGAGCTGGTCTGAACGTGTCGACTTGTCGGAGACGGCAAACAGGCCGGAAGGAGCAATGCGAGACCACAGCAGACTCAATCTGGACCGTTTCCGATGTTCGGTTTGCTGTACAGGTACGCTCTCGAATGTGTTTGGTGTAGTTGAGACCCTGAACGATGTGCGGGCGAAATTCGAGTCGCTTTCCTAAACTGGCTCAGCAACCAAAACCAAAAAGTCCGAAATTCGTCGAAACAACAAACGCTCTGGCTGGCGGACTGCTCCAACCGGGCTGAAAAGCTCCGTGTTTCCTGAGTTCGAGATGGGCTTTCCTCCGCCGGCTGAACATCCATACTCCTCCCAAGTCCGACCAAGGTTGAGCGAGCGTGTTTGGTTCGAGTCGCATGGCGTTGCTCCGAAGTGGCATTAGGGTATTCGCTCTCGTTCGGCATCCAGTGCACGGGCTTCCGTGGTGGCCCACACATGGAACGAACGCCTCTCTCTTGGGCACAAGCTGGCACTGTGTTGGAAAAGTCATGGGATGAACAAGCAAGAGAGAGCGCGAGGCTAGGTTCGCCCAGAGTTGCGCTAGATCGTCATCCACAAGTGCTCGCCTGTGGTGGGAAGAAGTGGCACTGTCTCATGGACGTCGGCATGAATCGGGTCGCTTGCTCGCTCGCTCATGCGTGTGCTTTCAAACTCTACGGTCTGCCTCTCTCTCTGCGCTGGTCGCCAGAGCTTCCCAGGCCAAGAGCATGCTGTTCAAGAGCATGCTGTTCAAGATGAAAAGCTTGGCGTGAAGTTAATACCGCTTGGCAGTGGGAGCAGCGTTTTTGGACGGGTGGGCCTGGCACACAGCTTGGTTCTTCTGCAGTCAGCAGCGTGATTTGCGAGCCAAGCCTATGCTGGCCGGCGTCGAACAGCCATCCCATAATCGACACTACCACGCTACATAACCCCCGTAGCTAGCTTGACTTCGTCTGCATGCGTTCCCAAGCATGACGACACGACCGTTTGATAAGAATGCCATAACACGATTTCCGAAATTCAGACGATGGAGCCAGTTTGGGCCGCGCACTAAAGGCAAGTTTGCCTAGCGTCGGGGAAACGTCGCGGTGTCGAATGCTGGCTTTGGCAAAGTCTCTGACGTGCAACTTCGACAGTGGCGCGGCGGAAACCGGAGTTGGTTAGGCCCGACGTACGTCCGATGGCGCACCGTTTCGCTCATCCCCATCACCCTGTCTGCCTCTAGACTCGGCCCGCACAATCACGCTTGAGTGCCGCATGAACGACACCTCAGCTTGCCCTCGTGTCTCAGAGGTGACAGCGCAATTTTGGCCGTGCTGTATTTGTTTGACAGAGTGCGAGACATCTTTGCTGGCACGCTGGTGTATGCACAAAGCTCGTACTTGAGCTCGATACGCTGCATCGGAGCCAGGTGTTCCCCTTGACCGCTACTACAGCTCAACTGCAAAGAAGACTGTGCCGTTGCGGCAGAGCTGCCTTAAATTGGCTCAAACATGCATCACGGTTGCTAAATTCAAGCCCATCCATGTATGCACTGTGCCACACTCTGTAACTCAAGCCTGCCTGCCCGCTGCCGCGGAGCCTGATTCAACTCTGGGTGGCAAGTGTTCTCCTCCGGGTTTGACCGGCGAGGGTTGCTGTGCAGGGTCTTGGCCAAACTCAACTTGCTGTACCTAAACAATAGCTCTTGCTCGCCTTGTCTCACTGCACCATCTCTTATTTTGGTCGATCGTCCCAATTGAGTTGTGTACTCTAAACGTCAGATGTCAAATTAAGAGTGGCTCGACAAAGCGACTCTCGGCCCACTCTAGGCTGCAAATTTTCGCTTACAATGAGCCGGCCAACTAACACGCATGGAGAGCGCGGGCATGTGCGGTGAACGCTGCTCAAAGGCACACCGTCCGAGCCTAAGCGAGACTTGGAGATTGAGGACCCTCGGGTGCTTTATGGGAAGCGATGCGCAAGTCTGCCGAGCCCAGCCAAGCGACTTTCCCATCTTCTCCTTGGCCTGCATCTTGGCCTGTCGTCCTGCGAGTCAATTCATGCCGACAGTTGTGTTGGTCTTGCGCACCAGCGTCGACTCTTGGTTGCGTTCCTTGCGATACGCTTTGACGTACAACTGCATCCAACTTTTGGCTTGGTGTTGACCGGCCTCCGGCTTGGTCTTGGGCTTCCCCGTCCGAATGCCGCATCCGTGCGCACGCGTTCCTTTTTTTTGGCCACGCTACGCTAGTCTAGCCGTGTGGGAAAAGCACATCCCGTCTCAAACGGGCCCTTGCAGAATCCCCACGGCAAATATCCATCCCGTCGGTGTACCACCACTCGCACCCTAACGTTGGTCGCAACGGCACACGTCGATGCCTACGTTCTTCCAATCGCCGCTATATCCTGCAGCCTGTCTCATGAAATCCAATCTAGACATGCATCACTCAAGTTAGCTAACTGATACACGCCTAGCTACTGTAGATCGCTTCAGCCGCGACACAGCATGGGTGCTTTCAAGTTGCGGAGTAGTGTGCCATCAGCATCCTTAGACTGCAGGTTCTTCCAAGCGAGGACCCGCATGAAAAGCTTGTACCGTGGAACCTTTGCGAACCTAAGTTCTCCAGCCGGGTCATCAGGTGGGAGCACGAGTTAGAAAGGTGGTAGCGCGTGACGCAGCAGCAGGACCCATGCAGTGCCCGACGGATGTATGGCAGTCAACATTGGAGGCGAGGCGTTTGAAAGCTGGTTCGGATGTGTAAATACGGAATTCAGTGCGCCACTAATCGCGACCGCATCGCCTGTTGATCGCCACCAAACACCATGGTCAGTGCGGGGGAGAGGTTAGGTGAACAGACGGCAGCGAACAGAAAAGGTTGTGGCGAGAGGCCGTGCGTGCATGTTTTCCCTTTTCCAGATCCACATCCACTTGCCCGAGTGACAGCCATCCAACCATAGTTGCTCTCAGCTTGAACAACGAGCCACATTGGCACCGACCGTGCGTCAACCAGCTGAAAGCGAAACCGAGCTAGTGGCGCTCGGCGAGAGTGGCATGCCCGTTTGGCTGATGCTGTGTCAGACCTCGGCTAGACTGAGAGCGCATCATTTGAAGAATTCACCGCTTCGCCTAATCTGGCCTCTGTTTTGTGAGCACTTGGATATCGCCGCGAGAGCGCGCAAACGAGTGGATGCTCTGTCTTGTGTCAAGATGGTCTGTGCTTTGCACCAATGTTGGGCTCCAAGCTGGTTATGATAGAACTGGCACCGTCAGGAAATGTTCATGCGATAGTGACATGCCACTTTGGTCCGGAGAGCTTTTTTGTTGCTTGCAGGAAAGCCGAGTGCTACTGTCGTGTCTGGCTGTGTGCATGACCTTGATTACTGATCGTTCTCCCAGATGCAGTTGGTCCCGCGCTGTACTGTATGATACCACACCATTGCGGTCCTTGTGTTACCGTCATATCCTCGGCTGGGTCAACAAATGGTCTATTGCTCATGCCTGTGTGAAGCGAGGCGGGTGGTCTGGGAGCACTCAGCCTGTTCGGTGGGATCGTCCAAGAGGCAATACAAGGCGAGTAGATTTGTGACGAGGTCATGACGAAAACAAGCGAAGGGAGCGCACCGCCCGTGTGAGCGGTGTGAATTCGAGGGTGCTGAGCAGTTTGAGTCATTGGGTGGGCGGTGTTTGGCAGGTACTGACAAGGTGACGCACACAGGCGAGCTTCTCTCGTCGAAACCCTGCAGCTCGCTGGTGCAGCCGCCAAGCAGCACACCAGCTACGGTACTGAACTGTGCTGTACACCAGTTACATTCGAGCCACGGCGGAGTTCCAAAGCTAGTCTGCAGGTGGTACATCTCAATATTCTTGAGCATCCCACCAGCGTTGCTATGAACTCATACAATGCTCAGCGCTAGCGTTAGACCACTCGCCCGCTCTAGCGCTGTCTGGAGAATGCTCTTTTGTCTATGTTCATGGCCATCGCATGATTGTCCGGTCGTGAAGGTCAATGGAATGCACAGCTCGCCCACTTTGCGCTTTGAGTGACAACCACCACCTTTGTCGTGCGCCCTCCCGCACCACAGTCCGACGCCGATGCGATTCATCAGCGGCTGGACGGGCGCAGACTTGAGTGTTGAATCCAGACACCGGACAAGCCTGGGAAAAGACATCTCTTGGTGGCGTGTCTCGCAGCGTTTCGTGCTCCGAGCGGACACACCCTGATGGGTTCGGCGAGTGGATGCATGCACCCAGGCCAAAGATGAAGCGTATGAATGGACAGCCCACTATTTCATTGGTTCGCACGGCTGCGCAGGGTGGGTGCGTCGGAGACCCCACCGCACTGGGCTGCCAAATCAACTTTGATTGAGCGCATCTTGGCCACAACCCTGACTGAATCCAAGCTTGGCATGCATGCTCGTCCGCCTGTCGCCACTGTCGACGTTGGAGTTGGCACCAACAGTTCAGCCGTGACCACAACCGACCATCTAGGCCTTCCTAAAGCCCGCCGAACGGGCCACCTCGCTCCCGCCCCCAAAATACTCCACCTCAACTCGTGTATGGAAAACCAGAAGCACTCGGGGTTGAGGAGCGTCTAGATTCGGCAGGGTGCCATGCAACTGCTAGGGATTCAGCGTCGTGACTGGTTTAGAGTTTTGGCTGTTTCTGCAGACGACACAATCATGAATACACTGCGCCAGAGCGGCTCCATTTGCCGGCAGTGTGAGCGTGAGCACTGTTGTCAACGCTTGGCAACCAAGCAAGCGCGGTCCAAGCCAGCAGAAGAGCTCCGACGAGTGAAAGTTGGGCCGATTCGCGCGAAACACACTGGACGAATTAATTTCGGCTGATTAGCTGCACGACGTGTATAGGAAAAATGGGAAACCGTGAAACCGAGAATTTCAGCAATGCGTTCACTGCTCGAATGCATTGGACCCCTGATTCTGCCTCAACTCGACCCGCCACTTGTGCAGTCTTGACTCGCACTGTGCCGCGTGAGTTGGAGCTAGGGTAATGTAAATGTGCATCGGTGCCCCATTTCCCAAACACCCTCACTCGCCCGATGACACAGCACTCGTCGCTCCAACGTCCGGAGCAAGCTCATCGGCACTGGTCAACAAGCGTGCTCTTGCCCGCTGCGCGTTTGAGTTCCACAAAGGTGCCGTGAATCTCATTCAAGGAAGCGGGGGTAGAATGCAAAGCTAGCAGACAACCGGTTGATTGAGCTCATTTTGGTGTGCCTTTCAAACAAAGCTTGCAGTCGGGTAGGCGCAAATGCGTTGGTGGCGTCGAGAGATCTGCGCAACGCACCACTCCGAGGCAGCTTGCTAGTCACAACCATTGGACGCCAGCTCTACGGTCAAAACGAGTGGCCATGCGTGTGCCGTAGACGAAGCACCAACACAAAAAGAAGCTGATGGCGACACAGTGTGACATGGTGCTTCTCGGAAGTTAGGCGAGCCACACACAGGGCGCGAGCCAAATTGCGAGCCCAACGCAATGGATTGGCCGCCGTGACGCTGCTGCCTTGGCCCTTTGGGGCTTGCCACCCACCACCCACAACCCACAACCCACAACCCACAACCCACAACTCACCTGCACGGCCACTTTGTCTGTGAAAGAAGAACTTTAGGCGGAATTGTCGTCAAGCCACAGCTCAAGTGCTCATGCGAGTTGAATTGAATTTCTTCCAAAACCTGCAAAAAAGTTGGGCTCTCATTGCCGCGCAATCCAAGTCCGCATTCAATTTAGGCCCCACCCAGGTTCACAGCGTGCCTCGCCTGCCACATTCGATTCCCACTTGCTCAGCCATTCCACCGCCTCTGCTCAAGTGCGTCTCATCAGCTCCTTGTGCGGCTTTCAGCCGTGGAATCCTTTGAATCAAGCGCAGTTGCAGTTGCAGTGGCAGTCGCGGTCACGGGCCAAGTGGCCCTCGGTGCGCATCTGCTACACTCGCGGCTCGCCTCTGCTTGTTCCGTGTCTCTCGCGGGCCGCCTCCCAATCCTTCCGCAGAGGCAATTCCACCCAGGCCAGCATCATCCCACACACACACACACACACATACTGTACACACGCACGCAACCAAGCTGCTTGGTTCTTCTGGCGACCTCATCTAGTAAGCTCAACCCACCTGCTCAGCGCACATCTATCCATCCTCACCCAACCTTCCAGCAACCCTATCCTGAAACACTCTCCTATCTCCTCCTCCTACTCCAAAAGGCATATACTGCACACCTGTTCGCTTGCTTGCAGCACACACCGCATTGCCACCAATCAGGCGTCTGGCCACTCAGCACACCCGAATCCCAAAAGCTCTCGTCCAGGAAGCATCTCCAATTATCCATATTACTTAGCCTTTGTATCTCCAGCCTCCTATCATCACCTCCCCCCCTCCCCATCGTTAGCCTCGTCACCATCTATAATCACACCCCTCTACCTCCGTCTAATCACGCACCTCCCTCTATATACTCTCTGCATCTCGTCTTGATCACCCCCGCAAGACATCTGGACTGCATCACCCATCTGTTCGACACAGCCACCAACTCCTACTATCAAGTGGCTTCTTCCATCATCCACCCCTGTCCACAGCTCATACCTTCTTCCACAGCCTCATCACCTGGAATCCTACCACCACCCAGGCTAACCTCGGATATATACATAGCCCATCATGCAGGCGCCAATCCCAATTGCTCAGGCACCTAGCCGTTTCGACTCGTTCAGCTTCCAGCGTCCTGGCGGCCTCACACCTCGCGCATCGTCCAGCTTTGTTGGCAGCGCAAGCTACAAAGAGCCAATGGCCGTTTCTTTTGGAAAAGACGTCTCAGAGTAAGTGTCTCCTCATTCTTCCCTTCTGTCTGACCCATCTTCAGCGAGAGCTGTGCGCTAACCACGCTCGCATCCTTCATGCTTGACCTCGCCAGGATCATGGACTACTCCATCTCCCGATTCGGCACCTCCACCGAATCCGACGTCACTGTTGCCCCCTCTTCCGTCAGGCTCGAGTCCACCTTCTGCCGCAATTTCACATGCTGCGGCCAGAAGCTCGACGATCTCCACGACCTTCTCCAGCACTACGAGGAATGCCACGTTCGTTTCGAAGACGATGAGATGCCTGCCATGATTGCTGATGACGAGGTCGAATCTTCTGACTCGTCCACTGCTTCCACATCACAGCCTTCGAGTCCTCGTACCTCTAACGCCGGCTCTACCTCCATCGCCGCCACCACCACCTCTGCTACCACCCCCGGTGTTACCATCAACTCGACCGTCACAACGCCTACCGCCCTCGATGACACCGACAAGGCCTCGGCCTTCGACACAGCCGTGATGCGCTCGCCATCGCTCTCCAAGGGCAAGAAGCGCTCGTTTGGTCAATACGCCAACGCCTCCTCGGCGAATCCCAACGGTGCCATCCACCAGTCCTTGAGGAGAGCGCTCATCGACGGTGGTGTCGGTCGCAGGGCACCCGGCTCGCCAAACATCTACTCACCCAACTCGCCCTTCTCCACACCTGGCAGCTCCATTCCAAGTACCCCTTCCATCGATGCTGAGAACGATAGCTACTTTAGCAACGGCCTCAACCCTGCTGCCTTCTCGGCGCTCTCGATTCGATCGAGCAACGCCGACGAGCACCACCTCCCCTCGTGTGCTCCTCCCAACCTCTTCTTCCCCGCTTCTGGCACTGCCTCGTCCTCGTCATCGCAGCCTCCAGCCAAGCGTGAGAAGACGAGCGTTGTGACCAATGCTTCCACCATTGCTCTCGAGAATGCGCTCCGCGCCGGTGCCGCCAACATTGACAAGCCTTACAAGTGCCCCGCACCTGGCTGCGACAAGGCTTACAAGCAGATGAACGGTCTCAAGTACCACCGTCTTCACGGACACTGCAACCAGAACAACCTGCCCATCACCGCACAGGCGGCTGCTCAGCCACCAACCATCCACATCACCACCAACTCGACCAAGACATCGCCACAGCCCGAGTCCGCTGACGGCATCAAGGCAGAGGATGGCGTAGCTGGCGTAGCTACGCCTTCTCTCGTCTCGCCATCGTCGCCGACGGCCAGCTCCAACTCGTCGCCAGACCCGGTTAGCCCGGCTACTCACGCGCCCATCGCGCTGGGTGACCGCCTGTACATCTGCCAGGTCGGCGCTTGTGGCAAGCGCTACAAGAACTTGAACGGCTTGCGATACCATTACCTTCACTCTGGCTCGCACGGCTTGCTTGGCTTGCAGCTCCTTCAGTCTGGGGGAGGTGCGAGTGCCAAGGTGGATGCCACCGGTCGAGCGCCCGTCAGCACGAGTACGCTGAGCCAGGAGGAGATCGCTGCCGCTGCCCAGGCCGCGCAGTTGGCTCAGGAGCAGATCCAGGCGCAGGCCGCCAAGAACGCTGCCGCCACCGCTGCTGCTGCTGCCGCTGCTTCCGCCGCCGCCGCCGCCCGCAAGGAGGAGAGCGAGCGCCAGACGCCGACGCTCTCTACGCCCCCCTCGCAGCTCACCCAGGCTTTGCAGCAGGCTTCGTCGCCAACCGGCTTGTAATTGTGGATGTGGTCCTTGTTCTGTTCTCATCTGTATTGATACCCCTATTGCACTGTGTTTATAATTTGTTCGGCCATCGTCGCACTAGCTCGCCCATTTCCCCCTTTCGGTCCAAACCTCACACCATCGACTGTTACCCTACGCCAAGGCGGTCGCCCCTCTGGTTGCCCTCCTGGGCCGCCCTTGGAGTCGGATTTCCTCGAAGATCCCACCCCGACTCACCTCTGTCGTCGCTTCCCATCCATGGTTCCCGTCTTTGCACCGTTCGCATTTGCAGTTTTTCACCCCCATACATTCGCCGTTAATGTTGCATTCGCTCTTGGATTGCGCCCGTCGTCGTTGGCTCCAGCTGCTCTTGATACAAGCTACGCCGAGGATGCTGCATTTTGCGCCGTTTCCTGATCCGTTCAGGTTGAGGTGGATATTCAGCTCCGCCTTGCACAGATACAGTCTCGTCTCGCTTCAATCAAACTTTTCTCCGCTCACGTTTCTGGCTGTTTCGAAAGGTCTGGTGGTGGTGGCATTCAGTGTGTGAGGCATAGTGTGAAAGGAGAACAAGACTGTGTTGAGAGAGAATAGTGTGAGTGTTGTAACGCGTGCGATTCCGGAGCGGGTCTGCTGGGGTTGGTATTCGTGCAGAAGAGCAAGAGCGTAAGCGCTGATAGGCTGCTGCGTGACTCGAAAAAATCCGACAAGATTGCAACTGTGACTGGGTTGCTTGTCACTCTACCGACGGACGGTGGGGCCACTCACGCTTTATCCACCTGACCCCATCGTTTGATCCATCATCATCTACCTTGACGAAAAACAACAGCCAAAATGACTGGACGACAAGCCGCATCAACGCTTCTGCGTAGCGCCGAGCCCGCGTTGCGTCGTTTCGCCTCGACCTCTTCTTCCACGCCGTTGCGCACTCCACCCCATCTCTTGACGCTCGCCGACCTGTCGCCAGCGCAGATTGCATCGGTGCTTCAATCTGCGATCGAGTTCAAGTCGGCGTTCCGAAGCACGTCGCAGGCCCTTGCCGAGTCGTCTCGAAAGCAGCTGGCGGCGGGAGAGTCGCCGATTGTGCAGAGCTTGAAGAACAAGTCGATTGCCATCATGTTTAGCAAGCGCAGCACTCGAACTCGCGTCGCATCCGAAACCAGCGTTGCCTCGCTCGGAGGAACGGGTCTCTTCCTTGCGCCTTCGGATATCCAGCTCGGTGTTAACGAGAGTCTGTACGACACTGCCAAGGTGGTCAGCTCCATGGTGGATGGTATCATGGCTCGTGTCGGTGGACACGACGAAGTCGAAGTAAGTAGCTCAACCATCGAGACCATGGTCGAGTGTCGAGAGCACCAAACGCTGATATCTTGCACGTCTTTATTGTGTTTGTCCCTACCAGCTGCTTGCCAAGCACTCGGCCGTTCCCGTGATCAACGCGCTCTCTGCTCGCTACCACCCGACCCAGATCCTGGCTGACCTGCAGACCATGCTCGAGATCTACGCACCGGCCTCGTCGCCCACGGACCTCAGTTCGCTTGCGGGTCTCAAAGTAGCGTGGGTGGGTGACAGCAACAACATCCTCAACGACATGCTGGTCGCGTACCCGCGTCTCGGCATCAACCTCTCTGTCGCTACACCAAAAGGTGCAGCTTACCAGCGTGACGAGCTTGTGTGGGGCACCATGCAGGATGGTCTTTCGACGCTTTCTAAGTCGGGCACTTCACCCGTTGCGCTCGGCCAGGTGAGCTGGTCGAACGACCCTGCTTACGCGGTCAAGGACGCCGACATCATTGTTACGGACACGTGGGTCAGCATGGGTGACGAGGCGCAGAAGGACCAACGTCTGCGCGACTTTAGCGGCTTCCAGGTGACCGAGGAGATGGCCAAGAAGGGCGGTGCTAAGCCGGACTGGAAGTTCATGCACTGTCTCCCCAGGAAGGGTGACGAGGTGGATGACGAGGTGTTCTACTCACAACGCTCCGTGGTGTTCCCCGAGGCTGAAAACAGGAAATGGACCATCATGAGTCTGTTTGACCGCATGTTTGGTCGATGGGAGTTGTAAAGTGCACCCACCCAACGCACACGCAGCGCCCTGTGTATCGCAGCACAATAGCATCACACAATTCAAAAGCCCACTTTTCTCTTTGCTCGGACAAGTGTGCGTGTGATCGATGACCCGAAAGCAGATACAGTGTGACGATGTGGTTGAGGTGTGAGTATGCTCAGCTTGGAATTTGGCCGCCGCCGACTGTTACCCAAGTATTTTTCTGACTCGACCAATTGACTCTGACTCAACAGCCCAGCACCATCCATTCCTAGCGTTGGTCTTGGTATAGGACATGGCAGTGGACATGGTATTAGGACGTCGGACGGGGAGCGATAATGGTGGCCATGTTGGAAAAGGTGACAGGTCGAGTGGTCCGGTATTTAGTCCGGCAATCATCAAGGGTGTGGTCAGTGCACTTTCCCTCTCGCTCTCGCTATTCGACGACCCCACGCCTACACCCACAACCACCATGCACACTTGTTGATCTTTCTCCGCATCACTATCTTATCTAGACTTGATCGTGTTGCCTTCCCTTCCCGTTCTGTTTAACCAAGTGCCTTCGCCCTGGATATCTGTTCAGCATGACGATCTCCCCATCTGCGCTCGACTATGCCTCGCTACTCTCAGATACCGCGCGAAATCGCATGCCCTCGGCGATTCGGTCGCTCTTCCCCGCCGAACTCATCCCCGGCATGGTTTCGCTTCTCTCTGGTAAACCCAACGCCGACACATTTCCCTTCCAGCGTATCCTGCTCGAACTCAAACCCCAAGTCACCACCAGTGGCCAAACCGAAACCGTAGCAATCGAAGGTGCGGATCTCGACATTGCTCTGCAGTACTCTGCAACCAGTGGAATCCCCAAGCTCGTCGATTGGATCGAAGAGTTTCAGTCCAAAGTACATGCTCGCCACAGGCTCAAGCACGGCGAGAAGGGAGAGGTATGGAGATGTTCGTTCGGAAACGGAAGCCAGGATCTGTTGACAAAGACGTTCGAGGCTCTTGTCAATACCGGCGATTCCGTCGTGCTCGAGTCTCCTGCTTATTCGTAAGTCTTCCTCCTACCCTACTGCAGTCAACGTTTCGCTGAGTGTCGAATTGATGTGTTGTTCTTCTGATTCAATGTGCGTATGCAGCGGTGTCTTGCCAAGCCTCGTTTCGCACAAAGCCAAAATGTTTGAAGCCGCCACCGACTCACAAGGTGTCGAACCGCAATTCCTCGATTCTCTCCTTTCCAACTGGAGCACTAGCCCCGAAACTCGCTCCAGTCCGTTTCCAAAGTTCCTCTACACCACTCCGACAGGCGCCAATCCTTCCGGCACTTCTGCTTCCGACGCGCGCAAGCGCGAAATCCTCGCCATCATCCGCAAATACAATCTGCTCCTGCTCGAAGACGATCCGTATTACTTTCTCAGCTTCGAAGGCCTCACACCCGGGGCTGATGCCGTGACGAGACAGAGGGGGAAGAGCTACTTCCAGCTCGAGGCAGAAGACGAGCATGCGAGCGTGGGTAGGGTGGTGAGGTTCGACAGCTTTAGTAAAATCCTCAGTGCGGGACTTAGGTTGGGATTCGTCACTGGACCGAGAGAGATCTTGGATGCGATCGATCTGGATACTAGCAGTAGGAATCTTCAGACGAGTGGGACGAGTCAGGCGATTGCGTATGCGTTGCTCAGCAAGTGGGGCTTCGATGGCTTTCTCCGTCACGCCGATTCGGTCGCTCGATTCTATCAGGTAAGTCCACGTCCAATTCTCTTTCGCAATCCTTTCACTCAAATCTGACGCTTTGTCCTATGCTCGATGTGTGTGTTTTCGACAGGATCGATTGGATAAGTTTGAATCCTCGGCCACATCCATCCTCCTCTCTTCGCCTGCTATCGCATCGTGGACCCGTCCAACCGCAGGAATGTTCCTCTGGATCAAACTCATCCTCCCCCCAACCCCCGCTTCCCAAGACGGAGACTCGTTCGATCTCATCAGCAACAAAGCCAAGGCCGCAGGCGTTCTAGCGCTTCCTGGTATCGCTTTCAAACCCCCCTCCCAGTCCAAATCCCCAACAGCCTACGTCCGCACCAGCTTCAGCCAGGTGCCCCTCGACCAAGTCGACATCGCGTTCTCCAGGCTCCGCGGCGTAGTCGAGGAGGCATGGCGCGAAGCTGGACTAGAAATCCCCGCCTGAAACTCGCGTGATTCGGGCTGACTGTATCATGTTTCAGAGAGAAAAAAAAAAAAAAAAGATAGACAAAGCGAAAAATAACAGACCAGATTGTTGGATGGGATCATGTACAAAACTTGACGGTCGTAAGCTTCTGTGGGTGATATGTGTGTCTAACCACGCGAGAGACGGTAGTCACTCTCGACCGACGTGGCAAGCTGTGCCAACTCTTTCTGGACGCTCGAGAGCAGTTCGGCGGCAGCGGCATGGTACTCGGCTTGACTGTGCGCACGCAAAGTTGAACGGCGTATACGGCCAGGGAGCGGAAGAAAGGAGAAGAGAAAGGGTCAGTCAAATCATTGTCTGCAATCCGTTTTCGCGTGCAAAGCAGTTCAACTTACGCCTTGACAAACGCGCTCAGACTCTTGATCGGCTCTGGGTTCTCGAGCACCTGCTTCATCAAGCTGATCGCTTCCTCGGTGGCAGCCACAAGCTTGTCCTCTGCCTGCTCGACCTCGCCGCGGTAGTGTTCGAGCTTTGCTGCAGCACCGGCGTTCTCAGCCGACTTGAGCGACTGCTTCCAGCTGTCGAGATGCAGACGTGCATCCGTTACGCTCTGACGCGCCTTCATGGCCAGCTGGATCTGTGCGCCAAACGAGTTGAACGGCACGTTGAAGCCTTGAGTGATCTGGTCGTCCTGTGTCAAACGAGCGTTGCCGAGCCTGTCCTCTGCGATGGCAAACTTCTGAAGCGCCTCACCCAGCTTGGATTCGTCCTTGAGCGGCGCTTCAGAGCCAGGTGCATGCGCGGTGTCGAGGTTGGGCAGACCCGAAAGGTTGGAAGGGTCGGCACCGAGCTGAAGCGCACCGCTGGCAGCAGCGCGGGAGAGAGCGTGGTGGAGGGTCTTGTTGACCTTCTGGGGACGAGCGGTGGGAGACACCTTGGGCAGGTTGGTACCGCGGGTTGCGCTTGCAGCCCATGAGGTGACACTGTGGCCGACCGAAGCCGAAAGTTGAGTGATGCTCTCCTGGAGCTGAGTCTGTCCAGTCGACAACGCAAAATGGTGCAAGGATAACAAGTCAGCAAGGCATGTCAAATGCAGCTTGGATGTGGAGTGCGTCGACAAAACTTACAGGGTAATCGTAGCTCTCAGTTTCGTAGACCCTGGCGACCTTGATGAGGCCGATGTGGGCGTTCTTGAGCGCATCTACGCGGCGCTCCAAGTCCTTGTACTCCTGGGGAAGCTCGGTGATGTCCTCCTGGTCGACGGCACCAAAGCGCTCGCGAGCCTGCTGGTTGAGGTTGCCGAAAGTCTTGCCAATGTTCTGGAACTGAGGTCCGACATTGCTGGAGACGTTGCTGGCGAATTTCTTCCACTGGTCCATTTTGATTACAAGCTGCTTTCGCTAGCAATAGGTATATGTAAGAAGCTGATGGGGGAAGGAAACACGGATGATGACGGTGGTGAAATAAGATCAGCGCAGCAATCTGCATTCACAAACACCAAAAAACGGCCCGCTTCTTGTATCACGAGCGCTGCGGTGTGTTGCTTTCAGCGGCCTGCCGCGTTTGGCAGTTGACGGGCTGAGTTGCACAGCACTGCGCGACGCTGTGCTGCTGTGCTGCTGTGCTGCTGTGCGGCTGTGCTGTGCTGTGGTGCCGTTCTCGATTGAACGCGCCTACTTCATGTTGGATTTGTTGGCTATCAAATGCACAGGCCAGCCCGAGGTGGGGCAAGTTCAAAAAACCAAAACAGGTATGTTAGATCGACTCAGAAATTGCACGCGCTCAGTCCAACACGAGTTTCAGCTGAGCTGCGCTTCTTGGCTCCATTCAGGGTCTCGCTGCTCCACCACCACAGCTTCGAACCACCCAGCAAACCACGCAACCTCTTTTCGTGTGGCCTCGCCATGTCGCCACAATCTCAGGACCTGTGGGCCCAGCTGCAGGCAGACACTGTCCGATTCCCCGCCTTTGTTCACCTCCCTGCGTCAGCACGCCCCAACATCACACGCACCCTTGGCGCAGGCGATACTGACTTGATCAAGTGCGTCATGCTCTCCGCCAGATGCATCCCGCTCTCCACCAGAATGCCGCCTCCTGCGGGACCATCGAATCCTACCACCTTCAGAAAGCAAATTGCGCAACGATGGCTCATCTCAGAGTGCAGCATCAGCGCCATCACCGTCAACTTGGGTGACCAGCGCGTTCTCATTGAGAATGACCAGGATTGGCAAGACTGGGTTGCTACTATCTTGCATTCCATCTCCACTGATCCCTCACGCCTTTACTCGAACCAGCCCAATCAAGATCAATTCAAGAAAATGTTCCGCATTCCACCTGTCCACATTAACGTTCTTCTCGATGCGCCCGTCCCAGCATCGGCGACAGGGGCCGAGCGTGCCACCCCTTCTCCGCCTCCCGCTTATCCAGATGTTACACATGGAATACGAGTCCTGCAACAAACAGCTGGCGTTGTCGATCCTAGCATACAGATGCTTGCTGACGGTATAAATCGAATCGCTTTCTATCTGCGGCTCTACGATCAACGAATAGAGTCTGACGCACCTACTCCTAATCAGCAACACGCGAGTCAGCCCCACATCCATGCCTCAGTGCCGCAGCCAAGAGGTTCAGAGCAGCAAGCAAGCCCGACGGCTTATCCAGTCCACTCAGCCTTAACTCAACCTCCGTCTACATGCGCTTATGCCAATGACCTGGTCCGTTCATTTCTGGAAGCCATCCAGCCTCTCTCTGGAGAGATAGCGCCCGTCATCTCCAGCCTTCTGTCGATCTTGCACATCACCCCTCCTCTTGATCTTGATTCATTCTGTCCTGCAGTCCCGCCGCTTTCCTCTGCCTCTGTGGGTCCGTCAGAACATGAGACACAAGATGCACCCTCGGGCCGCCCAGGAATAGCTGTGAATGTCAAGGAACCTGCTCCGTCAGCTAGATTTGTCGAAACGCCACAAAATTCAACCAGCACAACGCGAGCTACTGCTGCTCCACTGGGAAGCAGAGAATCTGACAGCGAGATCCCGCCGCAGAGGCAGTCACTGATCGAAGGCATGTTTGACGAATTGTCTCGTCTCCGTGGACAGCAACCTTCCGTCTCGGTGGCACTAGAGTCTCCGCAAGCGATCGAATATGACCCATCAATCCGGCAGCTGGGAGAGGATATAACCACGGGGCTCGGCCGGGCATTTGCCGAAATGCTCGCTGAACAGCGTGCTGCCGCTACCACCGCCGCTTCCACCGATACTTCTGCCGCTGCCGCCACCCAAGTGTCTGCGGAGACAGAAGAAGGCGAGTCGCTGACGATCGTCTCCCGCCCGTCCACTTCCTCACAAAGCTCTTCGCGCTCTCGTTCTCGCTCGCCGCGTCGCACCACTTTTCTCTCCAGCACAACACTCAGCCTGCTTACTCTCTTCACGTTCGTCCTCGCATTCATCAACCCCACCTTTGCTTCCCCCTCCTCGCTTAACCCAATACCTTTTACACTGAATCCTCGCGATGGTCTGGTCGTACCGCGTCAAAACAGCCGACATCTTCATCTCTGCAAATGCACCTGCTTCCAAACCAATTCCACCCTCGTACCTCTCTACTCTCCAGTGGATCCGGCCAAACCATGCACCACCTGCACACGCCAATTCTGCCTCGACCAGGGGTTGGCAATGTGCAAGGGGGCTAAGTTGGAGCATACGGATCACGATGTGGGTACGGGCTTCGAGGGTGATGTTTGGGCCAAGTGCTTCGAGAGGGACAGTTTCAAGGATCAGTCTATCATCACGCTGTATTTGCTCGTCGTGGTTGGGTTGGTTGCATTTGCTGCCTTGAGGGGTCGATTGGAGGGGTGGGTGGTGAGGTATCAGCAGCTTGGTCCACAGGGGTTGTACAATGCTGTGAGGGAGTCTCCATGGAGACGTTCTTGACGTTGGTAATGTGATTTGTCGCCATATGTTGTTGTGAAATGTATCAATTATCGACAGCTGTTTTGTGGGGGTTGAGTTGATTGCCTGGTGTCGTACAAATTGTGCTGTTGCATCCGTCAGCGGGTTGGGATTTTGAATCTTTTCCTGTGGCTGTAGGGTGGCTTTGAGACGGTTCTATCGATTCGTCGGTTGTCGCTCAGCAGCCTATTCCAAACAAGTGTCCGGATAAGGATTTGGGTGACGGGCTAGAGTGAGGCCGTGATGCCATTCTCGTGGAGCGCGGAGATCCTGACTTCATGTACCTTTACGACAGCGGGAAACCGAGCAGGGTATGTGCCAGGAGATTCAGACTGTACCGTCACAGTCAGGAGACTGCCGAAGGGTGTACCCAGCGTGCAAAATATACTTCGCAAGGTTCTACGTGCACAACTTTTGTAACACGCACAGCCAGAGAGGTAGTGCTAGAGCTGTGGAACTTACCACAACTCAGGTTCACTTGGGAGTCATTGCCTTTCTGAGAAGGAAATTCAGCTGAACATCAACTCTTTCTCCAACTGTGAAGACACGTTAAAGACGGACCATCACGATCTGCGAAAATTTGTTGCAGCCATCAAGGACTGATTCCATCAGACCTGGCGTTCGCCGCTACTTGTTCCCCCCCTCCCAACAGCTTCCTGATCTCCATATCATACCCGTCGATCAGCTCGAGAACGCTGCAGACCCGCTCAAACCACTTGTTCTGGACAAAGTAGCCACCCACGCCCTCGGGCACTGCTCTGCTTCTGTGGCACACCTGTGCGTGTTTCCACCAGTAGATCTCTGCCACCTTGACATCTGTCTTCTTGGGACCTTGAACGTCGATGTACTTGTTGCACGAATGGCAGAGGCCTTGAAGCAGCTGTTTTCGCTCCTTGGGTCTGGCATACGGGCGAGTTTTGGTCCGAAATTTGGAAGGTGGTGTGAAGGGTAGGCCTGTCATGGCAGAGATTCCATGGAAATTTTGCATGTGGTAGTTGTAGGCTGAGGCGGGAAAGTACGTGTTTGGAGACAGTCAGCAGTGTTTCGTTTTCCTTTGGATCATGAACGGCTAGCTTACCTGAGAATTTGGTCTTGAGAAACTTGACCTTACCATCCTCGTAGCTGTTGGGGTGCGTCAAAAGCGCCAAAGTCAGCGCCGGCCCCATACACTGATCAGCCGGAGCACAAAACTTACCATACCGGACACATCCCAACTTTCTGCGCGCCGAGCCCTTTGACAAAGCGTGGTGTGTACAGATCCAGAATGGAACGAGGCTTGTTGAAGGCTCCTTGAACGGTTTGAGCCCTATCAACCACCTCGTGGAATTCATCGTCGACTCTGTGGCAAGATGAAAGATTGGCAGACATTAAAAGCAAGTAAACCGCTATGAGTAACCTATTTTCAGGGCAAGGTTATATTCGGTTAAGTACTCACCTTGTGTGATCAAGACCCCTGAGCAGCATCTCGAGTACCTCCGGACTGACAGAGGAAGGAACACAATATCGCTGATACAGCAATGGAAACTCCGGATGCATCTCCCACTCGGACGGAAACGTGCGCCTGCCTTTCTCCCGTACCACGTTTGGCCTGATGGGGCTTGCAATCTCTTCGAGCTCGTCCAATTGGTCTTGCGCGTCACCAGCCTTGTCTCCCTTCTCCGCAAACGTATCTGAATGCGTGGGCGAGGGCTCCAGTGCTGCTTCTGTGTTCACATGGAGCCCTTGACTGACTTCATCAAGCCAGTCTGCTGAACCATCCACAGATTCATCAGAGGACTGGAACAGCCTGTCTCGTGGTGGCGTGAGAAGCGCTGCAAGGCTCTGCTTGGGCACTTCGTCCTTCTTCCTCAACTTATATCTGCCTGAGGACGAAGCTGGAGAGGACAAAGCACTCGCACCAGAAACGCTACCAGCTTCGCTGTTCGAAGCTTCATCGTTACGAACGTGATTGGATCCAAGAGCATCGCTGAATGTTGTGATGTTCAACAATTCAGACCGCTTATGCTGGTACTTTCCGGCTCGCTTCGTTTGCAAAAGAGGCTTTCCGGAGCCCAAATGTTCCAGTAGGTATCTGTCCTTTTCTGTCCTTCGCTTCTTTTCGGTCGAGCGAGAAGGTTCTCCGGGATCGCTGCACAAGACAGAAGGAGCCCGCTTCGAGCGCGTGTTTTTCGAAGGCGGGCTGTGTAGGACAGTTGGCTCCAGGATCTTGTCATTGGAAACACACGGGCGAGGTCGTCCAGGATCATCGTCCTGGTCGTCGTGCTTGTCTGAGTTGTCACCTTTGAGAGCCGGCGACTTGTATTGCTGTACGCCTTTCCATGTTCCGTCTCTACCGAGCAAAGGAATGGGATGATCGTCAACATCCAAGGTAGCCACAGTACTAGCACTCGTGTCCCCAGGATGCGTCATCCAGAATGAGTGCTCCGAGTGGAATGATTCATCCGGTTCGCCATCTGCGTCCTCGTCACAAGAAGAGAAGTTGAAGTCGTCCTCCGCAATGATGGTCTGGGGCAAGCAGCTGACAGCCTCAAGGTGCCTTTCTTCGGTTGAGATGGCTTGAGAAGAAGAGACGGGAATTCCTTGCACAAAAGGCACACAAAGCGGTGGGCTTAGAGCGCTTGTGGGGTCGACGCTATCGTGCACCGAGGTTGGATGAGCTTGGGTGTCGCTAATCATCACTTTGATTGCTCTTGATACTGCGTGACTTTTGGCACCGGGACCGATAGGAAAGAGGAGATGGAGTGACGTTATAGTGTTGCTGAGCTCTGTTGCTGCGAATCGAGGAAGTGCTGGATGATTTAGAGAGAAAGGCGGGTGGGACGCAAGGGGAAAGCCGAAGCTTGACGGTATGAGAAGCTTCAACGACGGCGTGAATGTTTGAGATCTCGTCCGTCTGGAAGTACGGCTACCAGAATTGGTGTGGGAAGGAACTTAGTAGTTCGATCAGACATAGGGTTATTTTGTATTGAAGCAGACTCAGTTCGAAAGGCTAGGTCTCTCAAGAGGCTGACAAGGCTGGTCAAGTTGGAGCAGACACAGACAAGCGAGCTGTGAGGGGTTGCTTTCCGCTGTTGGACACAACAGAGCTCCTGCTGGAAGCTGGTACCGAGCAACTTGATCATGTTCGCTTCGTTGGCCATGCATTTGCTGGCCCCCCACCCTGCTGTGTCCGACTCTGCAAAGAAGCCGTGTCGCTCGGACTTCCCTCTCACCCGCAAGCTGACCGCATACAGTCGATCAGCTAGCTCGCCAACTACCCAAGCCTCTGTATTTACCATTGTTTGTAAAAGCCTCGAAGGGTCGAGCTCGACAGTCTGTATCCTCCAACGATTTGGTCCATAGTCCACTGGCAGGCCGTTGTTCTCCCTTGCCCTGCTACGGTAAGTGAGAATCGCCTGTCAATTGCCTGCAGAATGTGCACGCCTCCGACACCTCTCGTCAGGAAGATCACATTTTGCGTGTCGACTTTGGAGCGCCCTAAAGTGCACCAGTCTCTTGGCTAGAGCGCATATACCTGCTCTTAGTGCGTGGACACCGCCTCGGAGAACGTTCGCCTTGAAACGGATGGCTATATGCGCCCGGCAACTTGAGTCCCACCCTCTGGTCTCGCTGCCCGATGGCTCCGCGGCTACGTCTCGCAGGACCAAAAGTCGGAATCCAACTGAATCCCGAGACCTTGAAATGAAGCCTTGCCATAGGACGCAAGATGGAGCATACCTTGCGCGCTCCAGTTCGGCGAGCTTGGGCTGAGTTCCTAGCGAGGCAGTTAAAGTGAATGTTGAGAAAGTACCGTCTTGATATTCCAGTAACAAACAAAGCCTAAACCCAGTGAGCGCAGAGTTGTCGAGTGCCTCTGATCTGTGCGCAACGGCAGCCATAGCTAGTTATCGGTGAAGGAGGAAGAAGAGGCAAGAGCCAAAGAGTCGGATGTGTCGCTGCGCTGAACAACAGCCACGGTGCAGGCTGAGTAAGTGAGCTGTCGACAAAGTGACGCGGTTAAAGTCTCTCTCTGGGTTGGCTTGCACTCCCTCAGAAATCACATTCTTGTTTTCCCTGAAGTCACAAATCCCGTTACACAACGCGAACTGCGCGCAGAACGAGCAGAATCGACACAGTCGAGTTGTTGCAAGAGTGGCGCTGGTGTGCCGTCTCTGCTTCGACGTGCAAGCCGTCCTGTCCTGTTGCCAGGGCATCTTCATCTCGAGTTTGCACAGTTGACAGAGGCGAGGCTCCTGAGACAATTCTCTGCTTGTTTCTTTTCTTGTGGCAATCAATGCGCTCGACATTCTGGCAAGGTCCCCGCTGTGTTACGCAGGAGTTTCAACTGTCTTCAAGCGATTTACCTGGATCTATAGGCATTCTTTGATCCATCTTCTTGCAGCAGCTATCATCTTAGACGATTGTACGACTCCAAATCCGTCTGATTTCCAGATGTAGGCTCTCTCCAACGAGGCTTTGGAGCCTGAGGGGTGAATACAACATGACGTGACGACCACAAGGCTTGCACAAAAAAAAATGACGACGATCACACATGAGCGAGATGGCCTTTGAACAGATGGATTGCAATTGGGAAAGGGGATGTATGCGGTGTGAGAACAGAGACGAAGGGCTCATCGACAAGAGTCTCTGCATATACGCGGTAAGTTTGCCGGCTCTGCAAATAGAGGAATGCACCTTATCTTTCAGAAAAGGACCAACTTTGCAGGTGCCTTGGATCGCTTTAGAGAGCCGACAACGGCATCGAGTGCCAGCAGCTTCATCAGCTCGTCCCTGGTTTCGAAGCTGTCAAACACGCTGCGCTGCTTGGCGTCTACCCATGTCTGGTCGATAGCAATAGCCTGGAGCGAGTCAAGCCGCAAGCTTCCCGATGCAATGAGTGCTGCAACTCGCTGCGGTGTACCAGCTGCAAGCGGGGTGGTGTGTTCGCGCAGCCACGTCTCATGCTCCTTGAGCTTGAAATGACGTGCAAAGAGCTTGGCCACTGAAAAGCCGCCCAACAGTTCCTTCGATGTAACGACGGAGCCTCTCTTTCCCTTTGTCGCCTTGTCGCCCTCTCCCTGCGATTTGCCGTTGCCGCGCTTGCGCTTCTTTGAAGATCCCGCAGATCGATCATCTACCACGGAAGCTTCTTCAGAAGTCGGGAGCTTTGGCCCCAAAGCGCGCAGACTGCGTGCAAGGTCGGCGGCACGCTGTGCATTCCCGGTAAGCATGAGCAGCGCTGGACGGCCGGGTTGGCTGACGGTTGGGTCTCGAGCGTCGATGACGCTCTTTGCTATTGATGGCATGCATTCGCGCACGAATTCGGCGAGGGTATCAAGGGTACGAGGCTGGTCAAAGGCGGTAGTGTCGAGGAGCATGGATTCACGAAGTCTCAGCTCTTCCAGTTCAAGCTCGCTCAGCTTCGCGAAAGAGGCGCTCTGTTTGGTTGCTAGGTAGTCGGCCTGCATGTCGGGCGGTTGGGTGGCCACGGAACCTACCCCTTGCGCAAAATCAGCAGATAGAGCCGCTCGCTGCGATATGTGTGAGAAGAAAAGATGGATGCAGGTGATGTGTGTAGGAATCTGTCAGTGAAGAAGCTCTCTTCTCTGAGCTACGTTCACTGTAACCTCTTGATGGTGTCCTAGCATATAGGGATGCATTCTGAGGTCTCGAACTTACCTTTTGCTTACGTGCCCTCTCCTTTTCCTTACGTTTACGCTTCTTGTCCTCCTTTCGGGCGGCATCATCTTTGCTTTCCTGTACATTCGAGTGCTGGACCGATGGCTGGTCTTCGGAAGTCTCGTTTGGGTGCTCAGGTTCGTCTTGGTTGCTGACAGCTCCATCGTCGGATCCAATCACGGACCCTGCATTGTTTTCATCCAAGAGGTAGTTTTCTTCCAGAGTGTCTGCCATCTTTGAATGAGAGTTATGTTGTTTTCGATGGCCGCGACGGTGTGACTAGGAGGGAGAGTTTTTGGCAGAACGCCAGCTTGGGGGTATTTAGCCTCGGTTTCGTAGTGCTCGACAGTCTGTGTGGAGAAATTGAGCTGCAGGAGGAATGAAGAAACCCAAAATTTTGGTGCAATTCTCGGAAATCGGAGAAATACCCAATTGCTCGCCAAGTGTGCAGCGATGTCGCGTTTGCGGTTTGGACCCTTACCATCATCATCTCGGGACAAGCTGGAAGCATCCGTCAACACAAGTTGCGGAACAGGCCGTTGGCGAACGTGCACGCACCAGACATACTCCAGCTCCAAATTACGACCATCAACGTTAGGATCGGACGAGCGACGGTGCTCAGCTGGAAATTTTGCGATCCAAGCAACACACCGCAGTGGTGCTCACCCTCAGTCCTGGGAAAGGCTTCACTTGGTACCGCTCCAGAAACAGCCTGGAGATTGGATTATCCCGATTCTTTCGAAACGCTACACTGGCGTCCATACTTGCCAAAGATGATGCACATCGAGGACCCTGCCGAGATCGCTGCGATTGCAACCGAATTCATCTCTAGTAAGTGTTCCATCAAGCTCACCAAGATGCTGCTTGACTGTGAGGTGGAAGAGCGCTGACCTCATTCAATGTTGCGTTTAACTATACAGACTTGGACAACTTGCCTCAAGAAGTGAGTCATCTGGTCAAGGAGATTGAACACAAGGATTCCAAGATCCAGGATCTACTACCCAAAATATCGGCGCGAGAGTTGCAGCTGAAGGAGCTGCTACAGAAGAGTGGAAGCGGGCTCTCAAATCCAGCGGGAAATCTGTCGGAAGCAGATCGGGTTAAGGCGGACAAGCTGGCGGAAAAGATTCGAACCGACTATGGACGCGCAGATGAATGGAGCTCGCAGAAGGAGGCGCTGAGCCTGCGTCTTTGGCGCTCGATCCATGTGCATCACAAGCATCTTACAGAGGAGATGAACAAGATCAGCCCTGCTGTGCTGAACAACTATTCGGGCACGGCATCAATTGGAACACCACAGGTGCCATCTCTCTCGGCATTGCCAGCGGCTTTGGCAGGGCTCAAGAGCCCAGCGGTGGAGATAGACTCACCGCTGGCAGGCCTCAAGCGCAAGGGCAGTCTGTTATCGCCTGGAATTGGAACGCTCACGCCGGGCACACCAATGAGTGCGGCGGCGAGATCGAGAGCCGGAGGGCGGACTACACCAATCGACTCGGGATCACCTGCACCTCCGGACCGAGGAGTGGGAGGCGCAGTGCGAGGAGGCGCGACACGCAAAGCTCGAGGTGGATCGCTGTCGGCGAGCGGACCGGGGAGGTCTGGATTATCGCAGAGCACGGAGTTGGGATCGCTTGTCGGACTAGAGGGCTTCGAGGGAGAAGGTGGAGAGGGAGAGGAAGGCGAGGAGAAGGACGACACGCCGTACTGCTTCTGCCAGCGGGTGTCGTTCGGCGAGATGATCGGATGCGACAATGCGGAAAACGATCCGGACTGCAAGGAATGGTTCCACATTGGATGCGTTGGTGTGACCAAGCCTCTGCCGCAGAAGTGGTACTGCTCAGAATGCTTGGCCAAGCTCAAGAACAAGCGTAGACGGTAGTAGTGTCATGGATTTCAACTTTGCATCGCATTCATGTCTCAGGCAAGCCCTTGTAACTCTAGTATACCCATATTCGTGAATCGAGCCGTTGCCTCTTGCGTCAAAGCGGACGTGCCCGATCAGCCATTCAAGTGAGAGGGGATGTGAAAGCGAGATCGAGAGAATGCGTGCCCGATCTGGCTTTCCGATTCGGAACGGTCCAACATTCAGTAAGAGTTTAATCACGGCATTTGGTTGGGCCACCGAAGAGGTACCGGAAAGCAACGGACATGGCGGGGTGGTAGACCATATGCCGAAGCAGTGGAAAAGCGTTTTGCGAGAGATGCTCCGAATCGTCCCAGCCACGCTGAATTGTGTTGAGGGTGAAGGGCAAATTGTAAGCATGGATTTGGTTCAAGGCTCGGAAATGCAGAGCGGCAAGACGCCTGAAAAAGAGCAAACGAATCGTCTGGATGCTCCCCAATCTACGCGAAGAGCAAGATCAGCGGTTGGGCTTTGGACAGCCATACACCGAGCAGGAGGAGCACAGCCTTTTCGCGCGACAAGCTAAAAATCTCTGTCCGCCCCAAGCACGAACGACCGTCGCGTATGGATTTGCTTTGCCTTGGTTTGCGGTCAGATCAGCTGTGTGGTTTGGTCAATGCGCCAGAAGTTTCAAATTTTTTTTCGGGTCTGAGTCGACATTGTTCAGAGCGGCTGTACTGTGCTGTATTACTCGAAATTTTCCTACCCGAGCTTCGACTTCTATGGCAGGCCAACTATTGCTCCGTACTCTTACTCCACTAGCCCCCGTGCAGCGATGGAGGCGGAAGATCAGAGAGTGCGATTCGTTCAAGCCCCTCCTCTCGACCGTTGGAGTCTCTTGACGTGATTGGGTCGAGTCTGAACTGCATTTCCATGCACTGTAGTACTGTGCTATGATTTTTCTTATTCTCCTGTTTTTTGTTTTTTTTTTTCAATCGTTGGCCTTTGGTCGGGGTTTTTTTTTTCTTTTCCCCCCTTTGGACAGGCTGCTCGACGAAAGCTTAGTCCGTTGGACGGCGCTCCCACCATCTTCCTTCCCTTCCTCCTCCTTCTTCCTCCTCCCCTCCTCCTTCCTTCCTCTCTCAGCGAGCACAAACACGCAAGACAGGAAGGAGGTCGAACGAGGTTCAAGAACTCGATCTGATCTGCCAATCCAAATCGCACCGTCCTTCTGACAGCCCCTAGACGCCGACTTCCTTGATTGTGTTCATCGTCAAACTTCAACATCATCGTCATTGTGGCGAATTATCCTACCAATCGTTTCCTTTGTCTTGTACCTTTCCGGGCACTTGACTCTCAGACGAACCCTATCTCAATCGAGATCTCACCCCCCAAAAGTAGCCTCACTCTGTCCAGCTTCTAGCACACACCCCGTGTATCTCTGCTGCTGTTCGAGGTTCACCACCTTCTTTCGAGTCTTTTTATATATCTATTTATCTCTTCTAAGCCTCCCGCTCAAAAGTTGGGAAGTGCATCCTCTTTCCATCACACCCCTTTTCTTATAACCAGACTTTCATCATGGCCACCCCTTCACTGGGAGCAGGCCAAGTCGCCGCCGCCGCTAATGGCCAGGACGCCCTCTACCCCCCTGCTACTAGTCCTCCTCTTGGTCAAGAGGACAGCACCGAGATGGTTCTCGAACTTGCCGATGGCACTGCATACCGAGGTATTAGCTTTGGTGCCGAAGGCAAGTCCGTCTCTGGTGAATGTGTCTTCCAGACTGGTAAGTTTCTCCCAACTCCCGAGCCCCAAGCACGAGTTCAGATGTCTTGTGGTAGCAGCATCTGTCTCGTTTGCAACCCTCCTCGACGTGGCAAGCCGAGTCTCACGGCTGACCTGACACGTTGCATTTCCCCACATGACCGTTCCGTGCAACGTCGCCATCTCCAGGTATGGTCGGCTACGTCGAGTCGATTACCGACCCCTCGTACGAGGGTCAGATACTCGTCCTCACATTCCCTCTCGCCGGCAACTACGGTGTTCCCAACCGAGAGGAGGCTGCGGAGAGCATCCAGAAGCTTCTGACCTCTCCCTTCGAGTCCAGCCGCATTCACGTGGCCGGTCTCGTCGTGTCGTACTACAGCCACGAGTTCAGCCACTACCTTGCCCAGACCGGCCTCTCAGACTGGCTCAAGGAGAGTGGCGTTCCCGCCATCTACGGGATCGACACCCGAGCCCTGACCAAGAAGATCCGAAACCAGGGTAGCATGCTTGGCAAGCTCCTCACCCCCCAGCCAGGTGCTTCGATCGTTGATGCTGCTGCTGCCGGTAACTGGCGCAACGCCGTCGTTGACCTCCCCTTCGCCGACCCCAACGCTGAGAACCTCGTTGCCCGTGTCTCGTGCAAGAAGCCTCAGCTCTACACCCCGGCCAATACTTCGTCTGGCGAGTCGCTCGGCAAGTACCAGGCTCCCCTCCTCCACCCCTCTGGTCGACCCATCCGCATCCTTGCCCTCGATGTCGGTATGAAGAACAACCAGATCCGATGCTTCACCTCGCGTGGTGTCGAGCTCAAGGTTGTCCCTTGGGATTACGACTTCCTTGCCGAGACCGAGGCCTTTGACGGTCTCTTCATCTCCAACGGTCCTGGTGACCCCATCTCGTGCGGTCCCACCATTGCTCGCATTTCCGAGCTTCTTAAGCTCAAGGGCGCCAACATGATCCCCATCTTTGGTATCTGTCTTGGACACCAGCTCCTCGCCCTTGCTGCCGGTGCTCAGACCGAGAAGCTCAAGTTCGGCAACCGTGGTCACAACATCCCCTGTACCGACCAGATTAGCGGTCGATGCTACATCACTTCCCAGAACCATGGTTACGCCGTCAACGCCGATACCCTTCCTGCTGGCTGGAAGCCCCTCTTCGCCAACGCCAACGACGACACCAATGAGGGTATCTACTACACCGAGGGTCCCTTCTTCAGTGTTCAGTTCCACCCCGAGAGCACTCCAGGTCCCCGTGACACCGAGTTCCTCTTCGATGTCTTCATCCGAAGCGTCGTTGACTGCGCCGCCGTCAAGGCTGCTCCCGGTGCCACTCCCTCCACCATCTTGCCTCCCGTTGGCTTCACCGGTGGCTTGCTTGCCGATAACGCCGCTGCTACTCCCCGTGTCCACGTCCGCAAGGTGCTTGTGCTCGGTTCCGGTGGTCTCTCCATCGGTCAGGCCGGTGAATTTGACTACTCGGGTTCCCAGGCCATCAAGGCACTCAAGGAGGAAGGCATCTACACGGTGCTCATCAACCCCAACATTGCCACCATCCAGACCTCGTCTGGTTTGGCTGACAAGGTCTACTTCCTCCCCGTCACCCCCGAGTTTGTGCTCAAGGTGATCGAGCACGAGCGACCTGATGGTATTTACTGCACCTTCGGTGGTCAGACCGCCCTCAACGTCGGTATCAAGATCAAAGATGAGCTCCCCAAGATGGGTGTCAAGATCCTTGGTACTCCGATCGAGACCATTATCACCACCGAAGACCGAGACCTCTTTGCCAAGGCTATGGAAGATATTGGTGAGAAGTGCGCCCCCTCGGCCGCTGCTAACAACTGGGACGAGGCGCTTGCCGCCGCCCAGTCGATTGGCTTCCCCGTCATTGTGCGTGCTGCTTTCGCCCTCGGCGGTCTTGGCTCTGGCTTCGCCAACGATGTCGATGAGCTCCGCAAGCTCTGCGCTGCTGCCTTTGCCAATTCGCCCCAGGTTCTCGTCGAGAAATCGATGAAGGGCTGGAAGGAAGTCGAGTACGAGGTTGTTCGTGATTGCCGCAACAACTGCATCACCGTCTGTAACATGGAGAACTTTGACCCTCTCGGTATCCACACTGGTGACTCGATCGTCATTGCTCCTTCGCAGACGCTCAGCGACGACGACTACAACATGCTCCGTACCACTGCGGTCAATGTGATTCGTCACCTTGGTGTTGTTGGTGAGTGCAACATCCAATACGCTCTTAACCCTCACAAGCGCGAGTACTGCATCATTGAGGTCAACGCTCGTCTCTCGCGATCGTCGGCACTCGCCTCCAAGGCTACCGGATATCCGCTCGCATTTATTGCTGCCAAGCTTGGTCTCAACATTCCCCTCAACGAGATCCGCAACAGCGTGACCCGCGAGACCAGCGCCTGCTTCGAGCCCTCACTAGACTACGTTGTTACCAAGTTCCCTCGATGGGATCTGCGCAAGTTCGTTCGCGTCAGCAGCAAGCTTGGCTCGTCGATGAAGTCAGTCGGTGAAGTCATGAGCATTGGCCGAACCTTTGAAGAGTCCATCCAGAAGGCTATCAGATCCATCGACTACCAGTACGACGGTTTCAGCCAGAACGAGGTAGTCACCGATGAGGAGATCGACGAGGAGCTTACCAACCCGACTGACAAGCGCATGTTCGCCATTGCCAACGCCATGGCCAGGGGCTACTCTGTCGACAAGATCCACAAGATGAGCAACATTGACAGATGGTTCCTGAGCAAGCTCATGCGCATCATGAGCGCCAGCAAGGTGTTTGGCACCTACAACGCTGCCAGCTTCCCTCCGGCTATGCTCCGCCAGGCCAAGCAGCTCGGTTTCTCGGACAAGCAGTTGGCTAAGTGCCTCAACTCGACCGAGCTTGCCGTCCGCAAGCTGCGTCAGGAGCACGCCATCATGCCCTTCGTTAAGCAGATCGACACGGTCGCTGCCGAGTTCCCTGCCTACACCAACTATCTCTACACCACCTACAACGCTGTCGAGCACGACGTCAACTTCAGCGACAAAGGTATCATGGTGCTTGGTTCCGGTGTCTACCGTATCGGTTCGTCGGTCGAATTCGATTGGTGTGCTGTGCGTGCGATCCGAACCCTCCGACAGCGTGGCTTCAAGACGATCATGGTCAACTACAACCCCGAGACCGTTTCCACCGACTACGACGAGGCAGACCGTCTCTACTTCGAGAACATCTCGCTCGAGACTGTGCTCGACATTTACGACACAGAGCAGTCGTCCGGTGTCATCATCTCGATGGGTGGTCAGACCCCCAACAACATTGCGCTGCCCCTTCACCGACAGAACGTCAAGATCCTCGGTACCTCGCCCGAGATGATCGACATGGCTGAGAACCGATACAAGTTCTCGCGTATGCTTGACAAGATCGGCGTCGACCAGCCCATGTGGAAGGAGCTCACCAGCTTTGAGGAGGCTCAGTCCGCCTGTGCCCGCTTTGGCTACCCCGTTCTTGTGCGTCCTTCGTACGTTCTCAGTGGTGCCGCCATGAACGTCGTCTACTCGCCCGAGGACCTGAACAGCTACTTGTCGCAGGCGGCTGCTATCAACCGCGAACACCCCGTCGTTATCACCAAGTACCTCGAGGGTGCCAAGGAGATCGAGATGGACGCTGTGGCCAAGGACGGTAAGATGATCATGCACTACGTTTCCGAGCACGTCGAGAACGCCGGTGTGCACTCGGGTGACGCTACGCTCATCCTTCCTCCTCAGGATCTCGACCCCGAGACCGTTCGCCGCATCGAGGTGGCTACTGCCAAGATCGCCGCTTCACTCCACGTCACTGGTCCTTTCAACATCCAGTTCATTGCCAAGAACAATGACATCAAGGTGATTGAATGCAACGTCCGAGCTGCTCGTTCGTTCCCCTTCGTCAGCAAGGTTACCGGCATCGATGCTATCCAGATGGCTACCGATGTGATGCTTGACCTCCCCGTCGAGGCTTACCCCAAGGTGGACCTGCCTCGCGACTACGTCGGTGTCAAGGTGCCCCAGTTCAGTTTCAGCCGTTTGGCTGGTGCTGACCCCATTCTTGGTGTCGAGATGGCCTCGACAGGTGAAGTGGCCTGTTTCGGTCGCAACAAGTACGAGGCTTACCTCAAGGCTATGATTGCTTCGGGTATACGCCTCCCCACCAAGAACGTGCTGCTCAGCATTGGTTCATATAGCGAGAAGCAGGAGCTCCTGCCCTCGGTGCGCACGCTCCACCAGCTTGGCTTCACCCTGTACGGTTCGTCGGGTTCAGCCGACTTCTACTCGGAGCAGGGCATCCCTGTCATTCACCTCGAGGCTCTTCCCGAGGACGACGAGTCCAAGTTCGAGGACCAGAACAAGGCATCGTACTCGCTGCTGACGCACTTGACCCAGGGTCTCTCGTCTTTGTTCATCTCGCTGCCCAGCAAGAACAAGTACCGACGACCTGTATCGTTCACCTCGATGGGTTACCGTGCTCGTCGATTGGCGATTGACCGATCGATCCCGCTCATCACCAACGTCAAGAACGCCAAGCTCTTCGTCGAGGCGCTCGCTCGTCACCGCAAGGCCGGCTCCAGCTTCGACATCTCGCCTGTCGACTTCAAGACGAGCCACACTGCCTTCACTCTGCCTGGTCTCATCAATGTCAATGCCTTTGTGCCCAGCATTGCTGACGGCAAGGTGAGCGCTGATGAGCTTGCTGCCATCACCCGCGTCTCGATTGCCGGTGGCTTCACCACTGTCCAGGTTATGCCCGCAGGTGTGTCCTCGAGTGTGGTCGATGCTGCTTCGCTTGCTACTGCTGAGGGCAAGATTGCCGGTGGTGCCCATTGCGACGTCTCGCTCGGTGTCTCTGCTACCGCTGATAACGCCGAGTCGATCGACGAGCTTGCTCAGAATGCCCGATCGCTGCTCATCTCGTTCAACGGTCTTGGCTCCAACGTCAGCAAAGCTGCCACCATCGCTTCGCACTTTGCCTCGTGGCCCGCGGACCGCCCCATTGTGACCGATGCTCGCAACACCGACCTCGCCTCGGTGCTGCTGCTGGCCAGCCTCAACAACCGCTCGATTCACGTGACCAACGTGCTGTCGCGCGACGACATCCAGTTGATCGCACTGAGCAAGGCGAAGGGTTTGCAGGTGACTTGCGATGTTGCTGTCTACGCGCTCTTCTTTACCACCGAGATGTACCCTCAAGCTACCTGCCTGCCCTCGACGGATGACCAGAAGGCACTGTGGGAGAACCTCGAGGATATTGACATGTTCTCGATCGGCAGCACTCCTTACCAGCTCGCCAAGGAGATCGGCGAGGTGGCTGCTCCCCAGTCTGGTGTTGAGGAGACGCTCCTTCTCTTGCTCGACGCTGTGAACGAACATCGACTGACTTTGGATGACATCCTGCTGAGACTGTACACCAAGCCCAAGGAGATCTTCGGTGTCCAGGCCCAGGCCAATACCCAGGTCGAGATCGAGATTGACCGACCCACCGCTTTCGCCCGCCGCGACTACTGGTCGCCGCTCGAGTCGCGTGCCACTGTTGGTTCGATCAACCGTGTTACGCTCAAGGGCAAGACCGTGTTTGTTGACGGTGAGGTGCTCTCGGACGCTTCGCTCGGCAGCAACGTTAGCAGCCTGGCCACGGTCGCCAAGCAGGCTAAGTCGGCGGGTCGACGAGTTTCGTTCTCGGCCGCCGGCTCGGGCCTTGTCTCGGCCCAGGATGCTCCTACCTCGCCACCTCCTCTTTCGCTGGGTCTCAAGTCGCCCGTCATTGGTGCCAGCGATCCCGGTCAGCCTCGCAGCGGCAGCTTGATGGCTGCTTTCGCCAACGAGTCGACTGCTCTCACTGTGGCTCCCGCTGCACCTTCGATTGGGTCGGTGCTTTACCACCCCACTTTCGCTCGACGACACATTCTCTCAGTCAAGAGCTTTACTCGTGATGACCTGCACGCCCTCTTCTCGGTGGCCACCGAGATGCGCGTGATGGTTGAGCGACAGGGCTCTGTTGACCTCCTCCGCGGCCGTGTTCTTGCGACGCTTTTCTACGAGGAGTCTACGCGAACGTCGTGCTCGTTCGAGGCGGCTATGCTCCGACTCGGCGGTCAGGTGGTCAAGGTCCAGCCCGAAAAGTCGTCGGTGCAGAAGGGCGAGTCGATCCCCGACACGATCCGCACTCTTGGCTGCTACGCCGACGCTGTGGTAATGCGCCACCCCACTGCTGGTAGCGTCCACCTTGCCGCTAAGCACTCTCCAGTCCCGGTTATCTCTGGCGGTGAGTCGTCGATCGAGCACCCGACCCAGGCTCTGCTTGACACATTCGCCATCCGAGAAGAGATGGGCACGGTCGCTGGTCTTACCATCACCATGGTTGGTGACCTCAAGTACGGCCGCACGGTGCACAGCCTGGTGCAGTTGCTGTGCCTGTACGGTGTCACGGTCAACTACGTCAGCCCTGAGTCTCTCAAGATGCCCGAGGACGTTAAGCAGGTGGTTGCTCGAAAGGGCATCAAGCAGTACGAGTCTACCGTGCTTTCGGACGACATTCTTGCGCGCACGGATGTGCTGTACGTGACCCGCGTGCAGAAGGAGCGCTTCCCCGACTTGGCCTCGTACGAGGCAGTCAAGGACACCTACGTGGTCGACAACGCCACGCTCGCCAAGTGTAAGCCCAGCACCATTGTTCTTCACCCTCTGCCCAAGAACAACGAGCTGGCGGACGACCTCGAGTACGACCCTCGTGCCGCTTGGTGGCGACAGGTCAAGTACGGTCTGTACCTGCGCATGGCCCTCCTTGCTATGGTGCTCCACCACCGTGCTTAACCCCCAACTTTCCTCGTTCCCTCGCTTTCTTTCTCTCTCTATTTGGTGTCATAAGCTATCACAATCCATGTACAAAGGCTCGTGTTGGAAAGTCCTGGCAGAATCGAGACTGTCAGGATGCTCCTTTTATCTCGTTGCACCCTTTTTGAAACCCTTAGAAGAAATATTGATTTAGTTATGGATTGGTTCTACTTTTTTTTTTTTTTTTTTTTTTTTTTTTTTTGATGCCCCCTTGTCGGATGAAAGGCGCGGTGATGCTCTAAGGGATCGAGGTGAGAGTGGATGTGAGGCACCTTGAGGGTGCACCTTGAGGGTGCACCTTGAGGGTGACGAGTGTCGATGCCAAGGTGTTGGGAACCTGACGTGCGGGGTCGGAACGTGGAATCCGGCTGATGGGTTCTTGGGTGGATTCCAGACTACAGTGTGGAGGTCATTTTCAGGCCAATTGTTGACAACCAATCCGGCTTGGAGGGGCAGTGTGCAGACCAGGATGGGTTGTGATCAGTGTGCTGACAGGCGCTTTTTCTCCACGAGCGGTGCGTGCATATGAGTGGTTGGTTGCTCGGGAAACGGTTTGCCGAAATCGCTGGAAGGCTGGAAGGCTGCAGGTGGTGGTGAGCTTTCGACGCTCGCGTGAGTTGGCGGGACTCGCCTGGTCTCCACCGTGCTGTGCAGTTGCAAGAATGAGGGAGCAAGCAACCACTCATTTCTCAAACACTCACGACACTACACCGCACTTTTCTCGAATTCATCGCTCTACCTGAGCATCTTTCTGCCTTGTTCCACCCCTTTACCTGCCAGCAACATACCACTCGTTCACCATAGCACGTAGTCAAAGACACACTCCCTGCTACTTGCTCAACCGCAGGCGCAGTCACAAGAGTTCGAGGCGCCGAGACCGTCCATTCGTCCTCCACTACATTGTCTTTATCGACATCTCCACCGCGCCACTTCAGCTCGTGAAGATCTGTTGTAGCTCACCAACCTTGGGAGAACAACTCATCGAGCAGGCCCCTAGATGTTCCCTCCAACCACTCTCTGAAGCAAGCGCGTGCAGATTCCCAAGAGCTCCTCTCGTCTTACTCCGTGCAACTACCTCAACACCGCCTGGTGCATTGTGGCAGTACGTCGCTCTCACTCACTCGTCTCCAAAGCCCTTGACCCCGTGCTTGGTAGCAGGAGATGCCTCAATCCATGGACTCGTCCACATCTTCCGGTTCGTCAGAACCCGTCACCCCACCTTTCAATCGCAATGCAACCTGGTCTGCAAACCGCGCTGCAGGTACCCCTGACAAGGCGACCACACCCACCGCCAGCACTACGCCCTTGTCGTTGCGAAAGCGATTCGCCTCCTTCACCCGATCGGCAGGCAAGTCTGCATCAGGTGCTTTATCTGCAGGTGTAACCCCAATCTCATCCAGCCCGGTCGACGAAGGCACGCCACGCATCGAAAAGCTCGATCTGCAAAAAGGCGCATCCAAAGATACCAATACGCCAAAGCAACCAGTGCATGCACCGTCCGCACCCATATTGAGGAGAGCAAGCTTTTCCAAGAGCCAAGAAGATGTGTTTACACAGAATCAACCGCACCGCACGGCCGAGGAGATCAACGAAGATTCGCCGCTGCAGAGGGTTTTAAAGAGTCCAAATGCTCAACCCCTTCCAGGCCATCCCGGAAACCTTACCGCTGCTCAGGCGAAAGCGCTCCACGAGCTGACCACCGCGCTCAAACACGATGGCGCTCTACATGACCCCGAAACTGAACCTCCGTCGTATCAAGAGACCCAATTGCTGCGCTTCCTCCGAGCACGATGCTTCAACGTGTCCGCAGCACGAACCATGTACCTCAAAGCCGAAGCCTGGAAGAAAGAGATCGAGCTAGACCGCCTGGTGCGCGAATTCGAATTTTCCGAACGAGACCAGGTCGCATCCTACGGCTGGTGCATGTATTTCCACAAAACTGATCGTCTCGGTCGACCGATCTTTATCCAAGACCTTGGCAACATGGATGTCACCTCGGTCTTCCGCGTGACGACGCCGGAACGAGTGATTCAGAATTTTGCCGTGACGCTCGAGCTTGCAGTTCGACATCGGTACGAGGCATGTTCCGTCGCGAGTGGCCGATGGGTGGATGACAACATGATGGTGATCAACTTAGCAGGGCTTGGATTGAGTACGTTTTGGAGCATGAAGGGCCAGCTGCAGCAGTTGCTTTCGATTTTGGATAACAACTTTCCAGAGTTGTCGGGGAGGGTGCAGATCATTAATGCGCCGTATATGTTTAGTACCATCTGGAGCTGGGTCAAGGGTTGGTTGCCCGTGGCAACGGTGGACAAGATTGATATTGCAGGCAGCGATTATCACGCTAGGATTTGGGAGTACGTTAACAAGCAGGATTGGCCAAAGAGTCTGGGTGGCGAGTGCGAGTGTAGGGCCGACAAGGGGTGTCAAAAATCAGATTTGGGTCCTTGGGACAAGAGGTTGGTTAGGACCGTCGATCTTTAGCTTCCCCCTATTTCGAGGTAGAGGCTCCTTGTGTTTCATTTCTTTCATGGACTTTGGCTTGGCATGTTTCGCACTCAGCTCATTTTGAACGTCGATGGATCAGCGTTTGTCGTCTTGCTTCTCCCATGCGGTGTCTAGTTTGCTGTCCGTCGAGAAGATTTGCGAGCAGGGCTGCAATTTTAGCCTAGTGTTGACTTTGAGAAGCAGGTCATCGTAACAGATTCTCCTAATCGTTGCAACGCATAGCAGCATCGGGTGAGCATTTGCCTCTAGCATCAGGCGCAAATCATTCGCTCTTGCGTAAACCTTTTCGCGGAAGCATCACCTCACTAACCATCGATGCTTCTGAATAGACTTGACCCCGATTATTTCCCAACTTCGCACAACCCCGCCACCATGCCGCAACACACATATCCAGCCTAAATCCCTTTCCAAGACTTGCAGCCATACACACCAAGATTCGGGAACAAACGGGAGTGCAATTGCTGTATGCGTGCGAAAACAAGCGAAGATCTGCTTTTCCGATCTACTCTTCGTCGTCGTACGCACTGATCTCTTGACGTGCGCGAGCCGGAACTACATCGCATCCCAACCAACAACGAAAAGCGTAAAACAGAAGACTTTGGTCAGCACATTACTATCCTACACAAGTACAGCTTTGGCTTTCGTGCAGATACGGGGTTGGATACCTACGAGGGTAAGATGTGGGAACCCTCTCAGCGGGCTTCCAGCCGTATGCTTTGCGAATGGGTGGTACCGTAAGTACAGCAACGGGGCCGACGGAACCGATCAGGATCGAGAAGAAGACTACCGGGTGCTCGTGCGCCGCATATTGCTTTATTACCCAAAAGCGAAGGACACCAAAAAGCAAGATATTTATATCAGTAAGACCTGTATCCCTCTGTTCACTTGTGATATTACTGTCCATGCCCGTTGACGAGAAGGTCATTGATAAGTGGTGGTGAGACGTACGAGGTATCGGTATGTGTTACGGAAAGGAGAGAAAAGCGACGCCATTGTGCCTAAAAACCTGCTGAGACCTCTGTAGGGATACGATTCGGGTGTCCTGTTGAAGCGATATGCTTCGGCTGTAGAAAGAGTAGGGTAGTTCTCGTCGCGATCAGTGATGAGAAGAAGCACACGTAATGCGGAGAAGGTTTATGTGCCAACAACTCAAGTCGTAAGCGTGTTCGTCTCGAAATCATGTCGGAACCGCATCTCATTTCGATTTCTTTTCCAAAATTGTCCCGTTGTGTATAATCTCACAAATTTCTCTGTCGGCAAGATCGTATCGATCTTGCAATCTACTGTATTTTCCCCGATTCAGCCTTCTACTGTACTCAAAATTCGACTGCCGCCGAGACAGGGGCTGAACCACTTTACGCAACATGACCCAATGCCACTTCGCTTCGCACTCTACCCCCTCTGAGCCTCTTTGTTCTGAAAACTTGGCGGATGGGTCGTAGACATGGCCTTCCGCTTGCGTCTGAGCTTGAAGCCGATTTTCTGTTCGACTCGCAAAACGGATCGGAGCGTGCGGTTAATCGGTGAAGGATCGGTATGGACGATCGAAAGTTCAGCGAGCGCCGGTCTTCACCGCCAGCAGTGCTTGTTCGACGACGTACAAGCTAGGCCAAAGACTTTTAGATGGCGTCCTGCCATTGCTTAGGTAGGTATACCAGTGACTTGGAGACAGAAGACAAGTCAATGGGGCAACGGAAACTTTCTCGAAACAGGTGGACCAAGATACTGGCTGTGTTTCCGAATTGTCGCGCCAAGACCCGCACGAGGAGGAGAGACGTGCTCTACTCAGCCTCTACATAGTAAAGGGATCCGAGTTCGGTGTGGCGACGGGTTCCAGACTCTTGCGAAAACCAGATCATCAAACTTTTGATCCCAGGCCTCAAACCACACGGCAAATAGGTGTAGAATGGCTTGATGTGGACACCGTGGTCTAGAAATCAAGCCACCATGTTCGGACCTAGCTCACTCGGGCGAGGGCTTCTATGCACTTTGTGGGGGAAGCTACGGTGTGTGCATCGGCGTTCGCAAAGAGGCCTTACCTAAGGAACTTGGTCGGGCATTTGACAAGGGAGACGTCATCAGCTACCGGATAAAATGCAAGCTGTGTTGTTTTAAGCTCGTATTTCGTGTCGATCTCGAACAAAGAGCTACGTTCCCACGCTTATGGGTCTCTGCTGGGGGTGCAGTTTCGAAGGATGGAGGCAATCACAGAGCGAGCTTGCAGTGCAGTACACGCGGCACCTCGGAACGCCACCCATTCGATTTAGCGCGGCAGCTGTCAAACTTCACCGGCACTAATTTGAAATGTAATGGATCGTCGAAATGATCATTTCAAACGTTGCACACCGAGGTGCATGAACGTAGAGTTGAGAGTTATTCGACGTGACCCAATCCAACCAATGGTGGTCTCCTCTTTTACCCACGACAGAAACATGCTACTCCTCTCCCTCTTCACACGCTGCCCGTCGAACCTCAGATGTTGTCATCGCAGCTGCGGTGCACAGTAGATCATGGATTGACTTTCCGCCGCATTAGCAGTTAACCTTAACCTGTTGTTACAGCAAGCATGTTTACTTCAAGCCGTCCATCCGCCCCCCTCGGCTAGCTGAGAACATTTGCAACTCCGCGGTTCCGCCTCACAGTAGTAACTTGGACGCTTGGAGGTTGCAGTGTGGTAAAAGCATGTTATGGTTCGTAAACGAGGTGCGTAAGTAAGTTCGCAAAAGTCCTACTGTATGGGCTAGGTCAGGTTGGGACTCGGATTGGCACGATTTGCCAAGTGTGCTCTTCAGCTGCGACCCTGGTTCACTTTGAACATACTTTGTGTACAGTACTGTACAGTCCTGTACGTTTGCCATGCTCGCATGTGGCACCCCACGTATTCTCTCGTGGCGTACGCTTGTGCTTCCTCGCTCGTGAAGCTCACACTCTATTCATCTGTGGCTTTTACACTACGCTCAAGCAAGTGAAACTGCATTCGTCATGCTTTAAGTTCAGGCCTGAACATTCCAGTGCCTGAGTCGAGCTTGACGTTGTACATCGTGTGTTCAGAGTGGTACGTGGCCGTTTTAGTCTCTCGCAGCTCTGTCACAATGGTTAATATCCGCCCAGAATCTCGGAGCTCCTGAACAGCAAGTCGGAAGGCCTCCGTGTTCTTGGTACTCAGAGGTACAAGTCCTCCTCATGCGAGATACCTTAATCAGGAACGAGAACGTCTCATCGTATATTCTATGGCTACGCGTCATCGAGCTAGTACACTACGTCTTTGTCCGGATAATTCGCAGATACGAGAAGCTAGCCGAAGGTTGTGGTAGGGACCAAGTCGCCTTCCTTTGTTTTGCAACCGAGCTGAGCATCGGACTGCCAACCAGTTCCAAAACTCACACTTTCGTCTCTTATCAATATCAAGTGGGTGCGTGGTGTGAGAAATGCTTCAACGTGCAAAGACCGAGCAAAAGAAAGGACCCTAGGCGCTTGGTTCCAGCGTGCGCTGGATTCAACCTCGTCCTGGTGCGGCTGCGTCGGAGCAACAAAGTCCTTGCACAAGCCGCCATCAAGAAAGACACAGAAGGATCCAGCCGGCATGATAGTCAATGCCATTGAACTGTACTGCCATAATCAGCTGCCTTTGAGATCCATGATGCCTCACGCCGAAAACGAGCAGGCTGCATGAGCGCTTCCCACTCCGAGGAGACGGCGGATATCACGAGCCAGAGTCCAGTTTGATACAAAGACAATCTTCAAGCCGCTTGAAAGACATAGCAACAAGATGATTGGATCCCCGTGTCGAACCAACAGCATTCTATTGAAGTAGAAGAAGTTTGATTGAGGTTGGAAGAGGAAGGCAGTTGGCAGATTGTCTCTCAGTGGTCTAAGAGCATGTTTTTTTTGTTGTTTTTTTTTGTTGCTTTGTTGCTTTGTTGTTTTGTTGTTTTTGTTTTTGTTTTTCCCTTCCTCAAAGGATTACAGTCGTGGTTGCACCAACTTGAATGACCGATGCCCCGACAGGGTTGCAGGTTAGTTCGACGAACGCTGGGAGGCACAGCTAGGCGAGGTGGAGATCCAAGCCTCCGGGTTGACAGACTGTCGATCTTGCCTCGCCTTTACATGTTTCCATCTGTTGACACAGCTCCCCTCTCACTCGCTCTCTCGTCGGGTGTCGTTGGATAGAACGTAAATCTGCGCGCTCAACTCTAGCTGCATGGTAAATCTTGACCTTAAAGCAAGTCCGAATCCTGTCAGCCGCACATGCCCTCTCGCTCCTGTTCCTCATTCTTACTCATCTGACAGGCTGCCACGCCGACCTGATCCCTCTTTGTCGATCCCTTTGTGATACTCATCGTGGCCTCCACTGGGTGGCACCTTCGAATCACTTTGGGCGGTGCGGGTCCTGCCGGGGTACCGCCAGCGCAGTGTTTCACCATTCTCTGTCATTGCCTCCTGCCAGTGCCTCTGTTGCAACTCCCAGGCTTGTACTTGTGGTCCAACTACCATCTGTTGCGTCTGACGTTGAGATTTTCATGAAACTCAGCCACCCCCGACCTCACAGGTGTCACTCGACTATAACTTCTCCCTTCCTCTTCCATTCCCCCTCCCGCTCGACCCTATGAGCGCTGTAGCCTGTAGCGACTCCACTTTGACTACAGTCCACTCCGTTTCGGCCTTCGGCTCACTTTCCAACATCATTCAATGTTTGTCCTGTCTTTGTCGTTTCTCAGGCTGCATCTGCTCCTGAAACCAAGTCTCACTACCCGCTCTCGCGTTTTTTTCATCTAAGCTGACTTGTGGCACTTCTATACGCCCAGTTCACCCGCCGCTTGGCTGCAAGACATTCCTTCACCGCACCTTCCTTTTCCACCTCGACATTCTCTTGTCGCCACCCTGTTCACCATTCCCCAGCCCGCTTCTACAACATCACTACTACCACCAGCTTTGTGTCCCACGTATATACCCTTCCGCTTCATCACCACGAGCATATCGACCAACCCATCACATCGAGGCGATCAGCACACTGCAGCACTTGCAGGAAAGGATCTTGAGCATCGATCAACCACGCTCGTGCGACCCAGGGGCAGATAGCCGGCACTTTCCAATCTCTCACTCTGATTCTAACAGGGAAGCTGTTGGCTTCCCTCGCTCCGCCTGTTCCACCATGGCGAGCAGCGTGGTCGTGGCTACCGGAAAGTCGCTCGGCAGCCGTCACAATTCACACAACAACCTCATCCGCTCCGACAGCGTTTCGGAATGGCTCAACAACTCACATAACAACACTCCCAAGGGACCCGCCGCCTCGACCACGCATGGCAGCATTACCCGGCAGGACAGCTTTGCAAGCCTCACTGAAGGCTTCGACATCGTTTCGCCTCCCGTACTGACATGGTCGAATCAAGCAGACACTAAGATCCTGGGTCTAAACAATGCAGATGACTACCTCTCCAACCTTGCTGAGCATTCGATTGGTAAGTGAACACAAACACCGACCCGAAAGCGCAGCTGATACTGACAAGGGCCTGTATTGACCTTGGTGAACAAACGATAGACCTCAAGACAACCTTCACAGAGACACTTCACGTCGACGACTTTTTTAATGACACCCCATCGGCTTCCAGTAGTCCGTACACAGGCACTACCATCAATCTTCCCGGCTGGAATCACGGTCCCGAGATCTTGGGCGGTCTCATTGACTCGGATGCCGACTCGCCTGAAGGTATTTGGTACGGTCAGACCCAAGGAATATCTTTAAAGTCTTCCCGCAGAGGGCTCAACCTGCCTAGCTTTGCCATCAACGTCGAGAATTCTGAACCGAGCGGCTCCCCCGGCGCATCGAACAACCACGGCTTTGAGATTCTTAACCGAATCCCTTCTCCTCACGGAAATGATGCTGCTGGACTGTTCGGTGCTCCTGCTCGCACATTACGTTCGTGTATCTCTGCACCTCACTTGCAACGAGATGATCCAGTGCTAGAAGCTATAGGATCGCAACACCTGATCAACGACTACTTCATCGATATCGGATACCCACAAGAACGTAATCCTGAATCCAATGCGCTAGGCCTCGAACTCGGTCCTCGGTCCAGCTCGGTCAGTAGTCCCGCTCGGGATGTAATTGTGCAAGGAAACGAGGCAGCTCTCGGCAAGGACGGTCTTCCTGTCTCCACAGAAGTAGCGGGCAATTCGAGTGTAGCGCAATCATCAGCGCTGTTTCAGCGCCGTGCTGTGCAGCGCGACCTCTCGGCACCGACACCGGTTGCTGTTCCTGCCAACGCGGAAGGTGCGCCAGCGTTGAACGACCAGACAATCGAGGTGGCACCTGGTCGTACTGTGACAGTTAACAACCCGGCTGAGTCGACAATAGACCCAGAAAACATGACTGAGGAGCAGCGACGAAGGCTTGTGCAATTGCACCAGATCCACGTTGCCCAGCAGGCAGCCAGGTTGGGTGTGTATCAGGACTTTGTGACGCCTTCGCAGCAGTTTGCAGGTCAGGAGGTAAGCGAGCGCGCAGCCAAGGCAGTTCAGGCAGCGCTCATGTACGGAATGGAAGGCAACTCACCGCGAAAGCTCAGTGTGGGATCGACAGGGCTACCCACCCCAGTCACTCCTCAACATCCACTCCAGCCTGGTCCGAGCAGCGTCGTGAGTGCCGCTTATCATCCTCGCCTCCAAGGCCATTTTCCTGTCCCGATGCAGGGCTACGCCGGTGCCAACTTCGACCCAAGAGTTCCTGGCCTGCCCCTTTCTGCGGACTCGGCGAGCTTCGCACCTTCAATCCAGAACCAGTTCTCAAATCTCCACCTTGCCCAACAGCAAGCCGCCCAATCTCAGCAGCAGCAGCAACCACAAGGCGTCTTCATCCCACAATTTCTTCACCAGTACGATACGACTCTCTACGCAGGCCAAGGCAACCTTGGCCCGCAGGACTTGTCCGGCTATACGTCGGTCTATCCGCCTCCCAAGCACAACAGTATAAACGGTCCATCGGTGGGCGAACGTGGTGGAAGCATGTATGGCCTGACGTTGAACTCGAGCAGTATGGTGAACACGAGTGGTCATCTTGGTACTGACCAGATGCTGCTGCCTCCGCGACGACTGAGTCATGCGGTGCTAAGGACTTCAGAATCCAGTCCATCGTTGGCGTCGCAGATCGCAGCCAATCCGATGCAGCTGCAGAACCCGTTCAGCCAGCAGCATCAACAGCAACAGCAGCACCAACAAGCACATCAGCAGCAGCAGCAGCAGCAGCAGCACCATGCACCGACAACGTTGGAGCCAGCTATGCTGATGGGAGGAACAGGGGTCGAATCGATTCCTCCAGCAGCTAGTGCACCGAGATCGGCACCAGCGGATGCATCGAGGGAGCACCTTGGGATGCAGCAGACGAGAATGCGACAGCTTCAACAACAGCAATTACAGCTCCTCCAGATGCAGAACCAATCGGCGAGACAGCAACAACACGCAACAGCGAACAAGGAATTGGAGAGATCGGGCCAAGTAACGACGCGAAAGATGCCCAGCACACTCTCTGCACCCCTCAGCCCGCCTCGATCGCCAGCCAAGATGAAGTCAACCCCACACCTCCGAAGTCCTCTCAGCGGAGGTAGCGCTGGGCTACCGCCTTCGCCTGCCAGACTTACAGCGCCAGGGCTGCGAAAGATCGCATCGAATCGAAGAATCAACACCGCTTCAGCGCTTGTTGCGGGCGGCAGCAGCACTGGTTCCACGTCTTCCAGTTCTACCTCTTCTGCGCCAGGAATTGGCGTGCTGAAAAGCAAATCTAGCACCATTGGCACTGGCGGCTTCACTCTCGAACTCACCACCTCTACATCCCCCACCCGTGCACGAACAATCTCACATCAAAGTACTTCTTCCTCCCGCTCCAACAGTTCGCCTGGCAAATCCAAGTCTCCTACGCCTTCTACACTTGCTTCAGGCACGGGTGGCGGAGGCTTTTCGTTCTCTCAGCTTTCGTTTGTCAACTATGGCATGGATGATGCCGACGAAATCTGCTCCGCTGTTGCTCCGAGTGGAAGCTACAAGGTGCCTTTGCGTGGATTTGGCAACTCTTCGGGCGAAGAAGACGATTTCGACGACGACAGTTCGGTGAGAACCAGAACAGCGAGCAATGTCACTGGAAGCACGGCGATAGCTGGGTCTGACGACGGCATGGAATCGCCAGGCTCCACCGCTGGCGCAGCCGCGACCCCAGGTAGCCCAACGAAGAAGGTGCGAAAGAACTCTAGCCGGCCAAATCTACTCACGAGCGCCAGTTCTGTCGGAGGTAGCTCGCTCAAGAGCAAACGCAGCATGGTGAATCTAGGCGGCGCGAGCGGAAGCAGAGGCTGGGATGTGGCCCGAACGCCGAGGAAGACCAAGTCCACCATCTTGAGTCCTGTGTCCAGCGCTGGCAGCGGCGAGTAGAAGCCAGGTCCTGGTATTCGGTATCGTCTTCCACGTTCTCCCCCTATAGTGGCGCCTCTTGCAGAGTTTTTGTGGGTTTTTTATGGGCTCCGTCTTTTTTGGAAAGATTTATCACCAGTCTTTTTCTGAACTATCGAATGTACAGTAGTTATCCACATGTCACCTTTGGTTTCAGTTCGCTTAACCCTGCCCCAGAAATGGTGGCCTTTTGTACCGTCCTTTCTTTTTCTTTCAATCCCACCGCAACCGATCTTTTGCTAATCTGCAGAGATTCTACAACAGTGTGTGTCAGTCATATTCCCGAACAACTCAAAAGTCTGTGCATCCGTTTGCTAATCGTAGAAATTGCAAATGTCTTGGGCTAATGATACAACGGTCCTCTGTGGTTCCTATTTTCCGCCGACACATAACTCAAGGTGCAACCTTGACGACCATCTTACCGACGTTCTTGCCGGCAAACAGGTCGTTGAGCGCCTTGGGGCACTGCTCGAGACTCTTTCCCTGCTCCCTAGCCTTGCCGTCGAGCTCCTCGCCGACGACGTGGAACTTGCGAGCGAGCTTGCCCTCCTTCATCCACCTGGCCATGTCATCCTCTGCCTCACTGTATCGCTTGGCATAGTCGAACACGATAAAGCCCTGCAGCTTGATGCGCATCGCAATGATGGTCTGGTAGTTCTTGAGACCGTCTGGCTTGGGGTTGTTGTAGTCCGAGATGGCACCGCAAAGCGCGATACGGGCGTGAGGCTTCATGCAGAGCAGCGACATGTCGAGGATCTCGCCGCCGACGTTTTCGAAAATGGCGTCAATATAGCCGTACTTCTTGGTGACGATCTCGCGGTACGTCCTTTTGAAGTTGGGGTCCTTGTAGTTGAGCGCCTCGTCAGCACCAAGGGAAGACTTGAGCCACTCGCACTTGTCGTCGGCACCGGCAACGGCAATGACTTTACAGCCTTTGAGTTTAGCAAGCTGGACAGCAATGCTGCCGACGGATCCAGCGGCACCGGTGACGACGACGACGTCGCCTTCCTTGATGGCGGCAACGTCAAGGATACCCCAGTAGGCAGTCTGGCCGGAGGAACCGAGCGGTCCGAGATAGTCGAGGAGGGAACCGCCTTCACGGATCTGGCGCTTCTCGACGCTCTTACCAGGAACACGGGCGTACTGCTGCCATCCAAGAGTACCGCTGACCTGGTCACCCTTGTTGAGACCAGGGAACTTGGAGGCGACGATCACACCGACACCGCCGGCACGCATGACCTCGCCGATCTGAACGGGCGGGAGGTAGGATCGCGCATCGCGCAGCCAGCCACGCATGGCAGGGTCGAGCGAGACATACTCGACGCGAACGAGAACCTCGCCATGGTTGAGTTCGGACTCCTGGGAGACGGGAACGGTGACCTTCTCGAAGGTTGAGTCGTTGGCTCCGAGGGTGTCCTTGATAGCCGCAGCGGGGCGCTCACGCAAAACTATCTGGGTCTGCTGAGATGGGATGGCGAACGACATTGTATTGAGGGAGAAGGAAAAAAAAACCGGAGGATGTGGAGGAAGGGACAGTATGACGGACCGAGCTGCGAGCTGTATATGTACCCGTATTGGAGACGAGGCCGGCTATACTGTTGCCATCCAACTCCACGGTTCATTAGGGATGTTGGCACTTATTGCAGGCCACCAAACTGGCTGTACGGAGATAGGGTTACACACGGTCCAAGTTCTTGGCATGGTACAACACTAGAGGTGTGGGGATGGCATGGTGCCAGCACGCTTTCTTTTCGGCAGTGATGCTCGACTCTTCCGGATGTGGAGCAGGCTGAATTTGCCGGTCATCAGGCTTGGATTCTTGGTGTTGGACGTGCCTGCAGCCGGCTAGGCTCTTTCCGAGTTTTCAGCAACGGTTTGGAACCAACATGCACTCGCATTCCAAAGCATGTCCTAGTCATGAGTGACACACCGGCTGCCGTCACCCAGCCAGGTGGCAGCTCTGTAACACGTAAAATTTACTCACATGTTAGAGCTTCTGGAACAGCGTTGTGAGATCGCGTAAAGAAACATCGCTAGAGTGGACCCTGAAACGGATCTTCGGGTTTCGGATCAGGTCACCTACAGCATTCAGCAGCGCCAAATGAGGCGGGGAGAAGATTGGGGTTTCGACATGTTCACTCGACACCATGGTACAACCCACAACGAGCTTCTCTTCAACCTCAAATCGAATACTTTTGGTGCTGAACAAGTGGGCTGCTCCCCAAACTCAAACAGGGCGCTGGTCAAGTCTCGACAGCTGTCCGACCTCCGCATACGAACAAGGCAGGTGAGTAGACACGCGCCACTCTCGATCGCCATCGCCGAGCTTCTCTCGCGCCCAACACGTTTGCGCATGCCACGGTTGCAGCATAGCCCAGTAGAACCCGCTAGCATTGCCACTCCATAGCTCATGGCCTCCGCCGCAGCTCTGCTGGTAAGCTCCAGCGCAGCCACCGCGGCGGCGAAATCTTTACACTCTACATCTGCACCACTCGCCAAGGACGAGTCCCAAGCTCAAGTCTTGTACAAGGAGCGAGAGAAGAAGAGACGTCAGCTCCGCGCTATCAATCTACAAGCATGGAAGTCGGGGCCAGCTGCAATTCAAAAGTCGCTTGACTCTAACCTCAAGAAGAATACGGCTTTCGTCAAACGCGTCAAGCAGAGCATCGGTCAAGATGCTCGCGATCAGCTTCTCAAAGATCTTCCCCAGCTGAACCTCGAAAAGTATCTCCAGGAGCTCATTCAAGCTGTACCTGAAGGTCTGTGTAGATGTGTATCGGCCAAGGACTGCTTCGCTGCCATCGAGGTACTTTCAGCTTTTCATGTCCGCTTTGGCGCTGTGACGTTCAGCTCACCACTCACCAACGCGCTCGAACAGGCTCTGGCTCCACCCAGCAAGACTATCTACCAGAGCATCACTCCAGAACAAAAGGAGAGAGATGAAGCCGCTCGTGTGGCACGGCAGAAGCCCTTGCTTCGTGTCACAGCAGAGCTCGCACTTGTCGAGGCGATCGGTCGATCCCAACACAACGCAGGATCAGCATGGCTCTTCAACCTGCTCAAGAATCTCCTGGCCACCGACAAGGAACATTCCAGTGTGCCACTGGTAATCGCCGTCCTCAAAGGTCTCGGTCAGTCTATCCTTGCTCCTCCAGCGGGTAATGATGTCGACTCGCTCACCGACAAGGCAGACTCCGCGCTTACCCTCGGCGATGCTGTAAATCTGGACGGTCTCGAAGCGCCAGACCCCTCCTCCCAACCTCTGGTGGCTTCAGATATGCAGGCCAAGTTTCGCAAGCTCTTTGAGACTTACTTCCAGACCCTGGCTCGTCGCATCGTCAAAGAGCATCAAAGGCTTCAGGACCAAGACCGCAAGAACCACGAAGCTTATATTCGCTCCGGCGAGATCTTTGAAGATCGACAGCAAAACTACGAGCGCATGACAAAGAGTTTTGAACGAGTTCGCGACTGGGGTAGGGCTCTTTCCGAGTTTCTCAATGTTCCCATGCCCGAGCTGGAATCTTCGGCGTCCACCAGCAATGCTGTGGGTCTTGGCGTTAATCTTGATTCCAAGTCTGCGTTCGAACGCGCCGATGAAGAGTTCGCCACAGATCAAAGTCCTTGGGAGGATCAGGACACGCAAAAGTTCTACGAAAACATTCTTGACCTTGGCGACATTATTCCTCCATCCATTCTGGCTAAGACTACCGGTCTCAGTGCCACCGCAAGCAATGTTGACAAAACGGCTGATGTCGAGGATGGCGCTAGCCGTACAGAAACAGCATTATCTCCTTCTACGACAGACTCGGCAACAGGTACACCTCAGCTTGACTCTGACCATGTCGATGAGGCGATGAATGCTGGTCCAGCAGCCCAGCTTGCAACGCTCATGGCCAAGTTGCCAGACATGACGAATCGCAGCATGATCGATAGCGCCGCTGTTGATTTTGCCTTTATCGCAACCAAGCCAGCACGTCGAAAACTGGTCAAGCATCTCGCTTCCCTCCCACGCAATCGCATCGACCTGGCTCCTTACTACGCTCGCCTTGCTGCGACGCTCAATCGCTACATGCCCGACGTCGGTGCTGGTCTTACTGCATCACTCGAAGATGAGTTCCGCTATCTTCAACGCAAGAAGAACGTCGACCTCGCAGAGACACGCACTAAGAATGCGCGCTTCATCTCGGAACTCACCAAGTTCAAAGTGACACCAACTCACGCCATCTTCCATTGCCTCAAGACGTGCCTCGAGGACTTTTCTGGTCCCAACGTCGACGTACTTGCCTCGTTGCTCGAAGGTTGCGGAAGATATCTTCTGCGTACGGAGGAGACATCAGCACGAACGCGAAGCATGCTCGAAATTCTCCGTCGCAAACGCGCTGCTACCAATCTCGACTCGCGTCAGCTGCTTCTGCTCAACAATGCCTACTACCAATGCAATCCTCCTAAGCGCAAAGCCATCGAGCAAAAGGCTCGCCAGCCGATGGAACTCTACATACGTCACCTCATCTACAACGTCCTACAGAAGAAGTCGGTGGATGATGTAGTTGTTCAGCTTCGGAAGCTATCTTGGGACGATGAGGCAGTCCACGGTTGGCTCAAAGATGCCTTCACGCGCGCGTGGAGGATCCGCCATTCCAACATCCATCTCTTAGCCATCCTTGTTTACGAGCTCGACCGCTTTCATCCCTCTTTTGCCGTCGAAGTCATCGACCAAGTGCTCGAACACATTCGCATCGGCATGGAGGAAAACGTCTTTAAGCACAACCAGCGCCGCGTCGCCACCAGCTGCTACCTCGGCGAGCTCTACAACTACCGCCTCATCAACAGCGGCATTGTCTTTGAACAGCTTTGGTCGCTTACCACCTTTGGTCATCCCAATGGTCGACCTTGGCCCGGCCAAGTTGCGCCATTGGATGCCCCCGACGATTATTTCAGGATCAGGCTGATCTGCACGTTGCTCGGCACATGTGGTGTCTGCTTTGACAGGGGCTCCTTGAAGAAGAAGCTGGACGACTTTTTGGTGTTCCTGAACGTATACGTACTGTGCAAGGAGCAACCGCTGCCGATGGATGTCGATTTTATGTTGACCGAGACCTTGGAGGCCTTGCGGCCCAAACTCTTGTTCAAAAAGTCATTTGCAGAGGCAGCGACGGCGTTGGAAGAAATGATGGCTTCATATAGGCAGAAGAGCGCACATGCCGAGGTAGGCGAGGAGAGCGACGAGTCGGATGACGATCAGGAAGGTGCAAGGCGTATTGAACAGGATGCAAACGGTGGTGAGAAGCGACGCAAGGCGAGAAACGAACTCGATGATGCTTCTGACAGCGACGACTCGTCCGACTCTTCGTCTTCATCATCATCCTCCTCGTCTTCTGGCGACTCTTCTTCATCATCGGACGACTCAGACGCCTCTGTAGAGTCTCATTCCGGACCCGAGTCCGTTTCCGAGCCAGGGTCTCCGTCAAGCAACGACGACTCTGAAGAAGACGAAGTCAGCCGCCATCGTCGGGACGAAGAATTAGCGATTCGCAGAGAAGCCGAAGATGAATTTGACCGCGAGCTCGCCAAGATGATGGCTGACTCTGGATCTTCAGCACCTGCACCCGTTCAGAGCACTTCCAGCAGCGGGCTAGCCTCTCAACGCATACATCTCTTCTCACGCGGTGGCCTCTCATCCTCCAATACTGGCTATGGACACTCGCACACGCACGTGCATGCTCATTCATCTGCATCCGGATTATCTGAAATTGGTCTGCCGATCAAGAAGAAGCCCTCCGAGCTGTCCGGAGAAGACAGCTCGCACATGAAGTTCTCGCTTCTCTGCAAGAAGGGTTCTAAGCAGGTCACACACGAGGTGCAAGTTCCTGCCACCGCATCGATCGCGGTCAATACTCGGACGAAACAGCTGAAGGAAGAAGCGGAGAGAAAGCAGCTTAAGGAATTGGTGCTTGCCTACCAGCGCACTTCCGAGTCGCAACAGCATTCGGATCTTCCTCCACAGAGCTCGTTCCTGCGCCGTCAGAACCTGCAGCAGCAGCAGCAGAGGGATGAAGTAGCAGGTAGTAGAATTGGCAAGGGATCTTCTGGGGACGACTTCAAGATTTGGACCAGTCATGGGTTCTGAACCGCAATGTAATTTGATTTGGCACGATCAAGCTTCTGTGTGCAGAGAGCCATAGGAGGAACGGCAAGGTTTGGAAAAATAGGGTGTTAGATTGTGTCCGCGCATTTACGTCACGTGACGTACCTCGAGATTCTGGAATCTCTCAACCCTGCAGGCGACACCACTTATCCTCGTCTCGTCTGCGCTTACTATCCTCGGCCATCAACCGTTGTCCTCCGTACATCCAAGCCTACGATCACGCACACACACACACGCGAAGATCGACGCACATCTGACTCGAAACTCGAAAGTCTCGGCACTCTGTCCAAAAGCATCACCTGAGTGCGCGTCGAGGGCCTGAAGCGACTGCGTTGCATTCCGACAATCCTAGCGTAGGTGTTTTCACACCACGCGCTCAGCTGCGCTACTCTCTCATCAGATCTCAAGATGAACGGGCGGTACGATGCGGCTCAGTCGCGGCCAAAGATCACGGTGAGACAGCTCAACCGCGACCACGCCAATTTTATCCTCGAGAATGTGGATCTTTCGTTTGCCAACTCGCTGAGGAGGATAATGATTGCAGATATCCCGACGGTGGCGATCGACATGGTGGAAATCAGGAACAACACAACAGTACTGCCGGATGAGTTCATTGCACATAGGCTAGGTATGATCCCTCTACTGAGCATGGATTGTGCCAAAGCGTTGGTTGATCACAGGGTACGTTTTTGCTCACTCCGCCATCCTTGCTTCGCCAACAGTGTATACTGACATCTCTATATGCTTTGTACGATTTGATGTTCAACTAATGGGAACGCTTTCGCTGCTGTGCTCTTCGCTCACCCGATCCGTTCCGCTTCGCTCGCGGCGCTTTGGTCAAATAGGATTGCGCGTGTGAGGATGGTTGTGACAGGTGCTCCGTCGAGCTTACATTACGCGCGCGCTGCACCACACGTGGAAACCTCGAAGTGACCTCTCGCGACTTGATACGCTCAGATACGATCGAAAACGCCACTATTTACGACGATGACGCTATGGCCGAGCCTGCCGCTCCCAAGCACCCTGACTTTGGCCGCCCTGTGGGTCACGATGGATCCATCCCACCCATCATGCTTGTCAAGATGTCCAAAGGACAAGAGCTCGACATCCGCTGCATTGCGCGCAAAGGATTTGCCAAAGAACATGCCAAATGGTCTCCGTGCTCTGCGGTTGGCTTCGAGTACGACCCACACAACGCGCTGCGCCACACCACATACTGGTACGAATTCGACGCCAAGCAGGAATGGCCGGAAGGGCCTAACGCAGAGCTAGAAGAGCCGCCTCAGGAAGGCGCGCCGTTTGACTACAACAAGAAGGCCAACAAGTTCTACTTTGATGTCGAGGCAAGTGGGAGCATGCATCCAGCAGAGATCGTCGAGACAGGGCTAGGGTTGCTCGAGTATAGGGTAGCACAGATTGTGCAAGAGTTGAGCATGTTGGATGAACAACCTGGGGAAGTGGGAGCGGGGATGGAGAATGGCATGATGGATCCGTACGGTGGACAGGGTGTCGGGATGGGCGCCCATGGTGGAATGGACATGAACGCGGGTGCGATGGGTGATCTTAACGGTTACTCGGCACAGGGAGCCAATCCGTATGCGTCTGGCTGGGATTGATGGACAAGTAAAAGGCATTGCCTCGCTCGGACACGATCGTTGCACGATACACCCGATCCAGGCACGAGTAAGAAACAGTGCATCCTCTTTCGCAGAAAAAGGGTTTCACCATAGTGGGGAGTCTCGCTGGATTCGATCGACATCGACGATTTCACTCGGCTCATCTGCTCATGTCCCAACGGAGGGACTCGATCATTTCAAAAGCTGTACTACTAGATTATCACACGTTGAAATATTCCTTTCAATCCTACGCCTTCTCCAGCTTGTTCAGCGACTCAATCGGCGAAGCAAGAGTACGCGAGTACAACCTTGAGAGCAAGGAGGTGTCGCTCTGTCTTGCAGCAACGCCACCGAATCGCTTCGCAGTCTATCCTCCGCCGCGATCGGAGCTTTTCGTTCTTCGGTTGACTCGCTCTCAAGAATCCCGCGACCTTATGCGCCTTGGCCAGCAAAACTGGCCACCCGACTCCTGTAGTCATCAACAACGTTTCGCACGCATCGTTATCCGCTTCTACGAGGATTTCTACAGTACGTGCAGCTTTCACTCGGCACTTGGCTTGTAACACGACTAGCACCACCAACGCCGCTATCACCATCAAACCCAAGCAATCGCGCTGGTCAAACGGAAAAGCTTTAAGCGGTAGACTATGAAAGGATATCTGATATCGCAAACCAGGTCTATCCAACTGCATAGCTCCTTCTACACCTTCCACCTGAATTTGACGAGGCTAGGAAATCGATCTTGACGAAAATCTTTTTAAAAGAATTAGAATGCAATGGAGCTTTTTTGCAGTTGATTGCTTATAGAATATGAAGTCCCAGTTAGTACAATGGTTAGTATAGGGCACTCTCAACAAAACACCGAGCCTTCGTGTTTGAACTGCTCAGATCAGGGTTCGATTCCCTGGCCGGGAACTATTTTTTATGCCGTCCATAAGCTGTAGGATAGGTTTCGGCGCGTCTCCTTGTCTCTTCCACCGGTTGACAGCGGGACGTAGAAGGACCGTCACTGTCGATTAAATCGAGAGGTCAATCAGCCCACCTTACTGCAGTTGACGGAAACCCGCAACATGTGGGTGGAAGCTGCTTGGAACGCCAAGGTACATGGAGCAGCGGTTCTCTGTTTGCGGCACAGCCCCAAATGATTTCGGATGTTGGACATGGGGCAAAGGACAGCACGAGACTGAAGCGAAAAGGGGCGTGGCACTGTGCGATGATGCAAGAATGTTTTTCTCCGCTGCCCGTGCAAGACCGACGATGATTTTTTTCGTTCCAAAAACGGCAAACAGTGAAAAGGTACCCGAACCAACCTAACTTTGCTGTGTTCTCGTTCAAGCGAGGTTTCGTCGCTGCCTCTCGATTCCTGTCGATATTCTGTAGGAGGTGGTTGTACCATGACAGTTGTGCAGACCAAGGTTAGGGCCGTCAGGCCTTTTGTTTGGTGTGGCTAGTGGGCGAATTTCACAGCTGTGGGGCCAACCCACGGGACTACCAAGCCTGTGATGGTGGCGCCTGGTCCATTGCCGGAGGAGAGCATCCGCCGCATTGGTTGGATCTGAACCGGCAAAGTCTAGTCGCGAAACTCCGCCCTTGAGCAATGCACTACATTGTCCCACGCGTTTCCCGGTGCGTCACTACATCATCCTCCTGGTCGAACAAGAAGTGAGACCAAACTAGGTGAGGTGGGGAAGTCCGAAGACTCTGTCCCGTTGACAAACCGAATGCATGATTCTCGCTTGCCTGTGCAGTTGGCAAACAAACCCTTCTGGTCAAAACGAGCTGAATAAAGCCAGGGTTTCACATCAGATGGACAAACGACTGCAATTTCGTGTTTTCTTAGCACGGCGCGTCCATGACCCCACGTTCATACCCACACTAAGGCCTCGTTGGCGGATACCTTGTTCGCATAGCATCGCATCGCATCGCATCGCATGAAAGAGGAGAATACAGGAACCAGGCGGGACCGTTTGATGATTCACGCCCGTCGCTGAGTCTAGGCTGTGAACGCAAAACGAAGCGTGAGGAAAGGACATGGAATTGCGGGTAGAGCGCAGGCCCCATTGTGAATCTAGGTGGGTCCGTTGTGACATGGTGAAACCAGTGGGAGCTGACCGGCCATCCTGCTCCTCCTGAGGCTGGACCCGCCAAGCTTGAAAAAGGCTTACTCGTTCAACGTCTGAAATGTATATATGCTGGCTGCTTGGTCCCGCCACAAACCTCCAATGAAGTCATTCAATCAAAATATTCTACCCCGGAACATCCTCACCCAAACTCTTTCTCATACAAGGAACCCTGCGTCGGAAACCATCGTCCAAGGATGCAGCTCACGCGCACCTTCACCGCTCTATGCGGCCTAGTCCTCCTATCTATCTCCTCGTCGACCGCCTCGATCGTTACAGACGCATCTAGCCTCTCGAACAAAGCATATGACTACATTGTTGTCGGTGGTGGTCTTGCCGGTTTGACTGTTGCCAACCGCCTTTCCTCAGATTCTTCTGTTTCTGTGCTCGTGATTGAGGCCGGCAATGATGACCGCAGAAACCCAGATGTCTACGACCTCGACAACTACGGAAAGGCCTTTGGTAACGATCTCACTTACACTTTCACCACAGTCCCTCAAGTGGGCGGTCACAAGAAAGCTCCAAAGGGTGGCCACACTCTCGGTGGATCCACCTCGATCAATGGTGCCGCATGGAACCGTGCCTCCAAGGCTCAATACGATGCGCTAGGCCCGCTGATGGTCGGCTCTTCAGGTAGTGGCTGGAGCTGGGATGGCTTGTTGGGCTACATGAAGAAGAGCGAAAACTTTATCGCTCCCAACCAGCAGCAACAAGACAATGGCGCGAGGTGGGATCCAAGTGTTCACGGTACAAACGGTCCGCTCGAAATCACATTCTCCCAGATCCGAAACACAGACCAAAGCAAACGAAGCACCGGTGGTGCAACGCAAATGTGGAGAAGGATGTACACAGGTCCTCAGCAAGCCGCCTTCATCCAGGCCGTCGAAGAGACACTCGGAGTACAGCACGTTGACGACCAGTGTTCGGGCGAAGCTAATTCGGTTGCATACACGCCCAACTCGATCAGGCTTAACGGAAGGCGCACTTCGTCCGCCTCTGCCTACTACACCCCAGTGCAAAACAGGGAAAACCTTACTGTTCTCACTGGAACCCGCGCCAAAAATCTGCTTTGGGACTCAAATTCGTCCAACGCTTCCATCAAGAGCTCCGGTGTGGTGGTGCAACAGAGCAAGGACGGCAACCAGATCCGACTACTAGCCAACAAAGAAGTGATCATCGCTGCTGGCGCGCTCAACACTCCTACCCTTCTCCAGCGCTCTGGTGTGGGAGCAAAGTCCGACCTCGACAAGATTGGCGTTAATCAGAAGGTGGACCTGCCCGGCGTAGGGAAGAACCTGCAGGACCAGACCATGACCACCATCGGATCGCGTGGAAACATCGACTATTCCGGCGGCGGTCCCTCTGCAGCCATTGCCATGCCGAACATCTACCAGATCCTCTCCAACGCTACTGATGTTCGCAGCTACATTAATTCCAACCTCGACAGCTGGGCCTCAACCCTCGTCTCTCAAGGCCACGTTGTCTCCAAACAGAGCGTTCTCGCGCAGTGGAAGAGTGCCGTCAACCTGATCTTTGACCAGAAGGTTCCCGTGGCGGAATTATTCTTTGACACTGGCTACCCTGCCGACTCGTACGGACTCGACATTTGGACACTGCTTCCATTCTCCAGAGGCTCGATCCGCGCAACCTCGCAGAATCCTTTCGACAATGCTAGGATTGATCCAAACTACTTTGGTCTGCCAATCGACATGGAAATGCAGGTTGCTTCCCTCCGCGCTTCTCGACGCGTGTTGAAGAACGATTACCTCAAGAAGCTGACATACAATGGCGAAACCCAGCCTGGCTTCGATCTGATCCCAGACGGAAAGTACTCTGGCCGCTACAGCAAGTGGGAGGCTTGGACTCTTGGAAACTTGCCCAACGGCGGACCGGGCTATTATGCCGTTTCGCACCAGCTTGGTACAGCAGCAATGGGTGCAAAGGAGATGGGAGGTGTAGTGGATGCGAAATTCAAGGTGTACGGAACGCAGAACGTCCGTGTGGTGGATGCAAGTATCATGCCCGTCCAGGTGTCGGCACACTTGAGCTCAACGCTCTACGGTGTTGCCGAAAAGGCGGCTGATACGATCATCAACAACTAATCGAGTCATGGTTGATTATGCGCCATGACTATGCATACCCCTTCCTCCAATGAACACAAATACAGTATATATATCGTCGCAATGAAAACCCCAGCTCAGATAAAAGACCCCCATTGTGCGAACCTTGTTCTGAATACAAGGACTTGATGAGATTGAGTTTACCTGGAGCGCTTGGTTGGCATTAAGGTATATTGCTGTGTCCGTTTCCGCTTGGCACCGTTGGAGGCTGGGGTGCTGTCTTCTTCGTCCGATTCTTGAATCTCTACAGATACACAACATCACATGGCACATGGCGATGAGCAAAACCAACCACATCTACCTCACAAACGACCAAATGAGACTCAAAAATGTGCTTACCAGGATCGTCATCTTCGTCGTCATCCTCTTCGGACTCGTGAAAGTCTTGATCCTCCGATTCCTCGTCGTCATCATGCTGTATTTGGCGCGTTGTTAGCTGCAGCTATCAAACAAACATGTTTTGTACGAGTGTAATTAAGAAAAGAGCATAGACTTACATCTTCGAGCAGGTACGAAAGACCTACATTTTCACCCGCTGCATCATCGCCGGAAGAATCGTACTCTTCCTCCTGATCTGTCCCCTCCCCTTCGACTTGTTCAGCACCATCTTCGGCTCCAGCATTTTGTTCATTCTGCTGTTCTGGATCGTGTGCGTCCTCTTGCGCTGCTGACGACTTGCCTTCGAGTGTTTTGTTCTCTTCGTGTGCGATTGAAGGAGATGTCGACTCGATGAATTTAGAGACTGGGGTTGTTGCGTCTGTCATCTTTCTTCGGTGTTTGTCTCTCGAAAGAACTGGTTGGTGTCATTGATGGAAGGCAAGAGATGTTGCAAGGGTTTGGTTGATGATCTGTGCTTTTTGAGCTTTGCAGAGTCTGACAACTACAGCAGCAACGCAACCGCGTCTCATTTACGCGACCGTATCACGCTGTTACAATTCTATACTCGACACTCTATTACCGTGCCCATGCCGGATACCACTCACGACTCATGACTTGTATAGCATCCAATCCCATTTTCAAGGACACTTGTTCAGTACTGTACAACAGTACTATATTGTTCATTTAGTCTTGCGCGGTTGTCGATATAAGGGCGTCCAATCAGGCGAGTCGATTCACGACTGCCTGGATTGCGCAGATATAGAGAGGGGGATGCGTGTAGCGGCAGTGTTAGTTACCATGCGTGTCGATCGTTTCGATACCGCACATTGTGAGGATTGCACCCGATATCATTCGATGAAGTGGATGTGACATTGGCACTGCCCTCTGAGCAACCATGCGTCCGAGAAGGCAGACAACAACGTTGCGAACCACGCGGAACTGGATTCTGCCTCCATGTGGAATCAGAAGTGACACGCATGGAACGCACACATCAAGCTCAGGTTCTCAAACCCGGGACCCGGAAGCAGCACCACCACTGTTCCGCGAGCATTAGTCTGTTAAATCGGCACAATGAGAGCGCTACTAAAAATACACTTGTCACTACCACGACTTGACCACTATCTTTCTCTGGATGCTTGTCACGCCTGCGCACGAAGTCGCGACCTTCTCGCACGAGAGATCCTCTTGCACAAGAGATTCCCCGAAGGTCAACGAGTACAAAACTTTGTATCGCCCGGCCACATGTACCTACACTCACCCAGTATATAGGTCGAGCGCTCAGTTCCCCCTTCCTTGAAATCTTAAGCCTTTCCTCATTAATTACGTGCATCCCAAACTGTGTGCATGTAACAATGCTTCAGTATCGCGTTTTGCACCTCGTCACTGTCTTCCGTCGGTATAGGTACACTCTTCGCCCACTTGACATGTTCTTCTCTGAGTTTGACATAGGCTGTGTCCGTCCACACCTTTTCATCCAGTACCGACTTGAATATTCTCGCGGCCTCCACTTTAGCCGGATCCTGGTCTTTCACTTGCAACCGTGGGATTTGGTTCCTCTTGCGCTGTCCCGCTGCTTGATTTTCCTGGTCAGTCGGGGAATGCGTGTACTTCTTACCGCCTTTATGGTTGGCATATCGTCTTGCACGAGTGTAGCCCATCTGTATGAACTTTCGCGCCATGTCGGCTCCCACAAATTCACCGTCCTAGAGATACGAGAGGAAAATCGAATAGAGTTTGGAAACCGAGCTGGTTGCGGTAGGCGGGTTTTTGAACCGCCAATGAGGAAGATGCTTGGACTTGTAAGGCTCCACCATCAGGACCCCTTGCTCGCCAACGCCTGTGCGGTAGAGATGTGGGGAGGTGCGGAGGCAAAGACGAGCATAGGGAAGGTCGTAGGGGAAGTCGTGGGGGAACTTGTTCGAGGCGGTGGACTTGGATTTGTGTGTGGCGTTGCTTGCTCCAGCGATGGGTTTGCTTGTTGAAGCAGCATTGGAAGAAGATGGTTTAGAAGACCGGGTGGCCACCATGGCTTTCGTGTACCACCGTAACAAGCAAGACCTGGTGTGAAAAGTTGCTGAGAACGCCAGTGCAAACAAGGAGGGGGTTGGGAAGCGGCAAAGTGTTGGTATGGAGGTGTGGAGGTGTGGGCGTCGCCACTCCAGCAGTGGGTGATGAAGTGCGTCTCATTTCGGCAGCGGCTATCCAAGCACAAGCGAGGGCGCAATAACCACGCGGTCGCTCCACGCCCAGCCGGTTTGGGGGTTTCCCAAAATTCGAAACACACAACTGGACAGCTCGTTCGACAGCAACTTTCGCTCCCAACCAGCATCTTGTTCAATCCTGGCTCCATCTTGACATGCCCCACAAGCTCACAACAAACTTACACTATATACCCTAACCTCTCCCTCAACACACGTCGATCCGATCTGCATCATCATGTCACCGACAAATGAAGCAACACCGCTTCTCTCCGACCGCCGACCCTCGTCCTACGATGAATCACTCACTGCCACATCTTTGCCTCCAAAACCAACACCTCTGCCACTGAAGCAGCTCTTTGTACTTTGCCTCATGCGCATGACCGAGCCCATCTCTTTCACCGTCGTCTTCCCCTTTGTCAATGCTATGCTCCGCGCCAATCTTCCACCTTCGGTTCCGTCTTCTCAACTAGGCTACTATGCTGGCCTCGTCGAATCCGCTTTTGCATTCGTCCAGTTCCTCACCATCTTCTTTTGGGCCCGTTTGTCCGATCGTATTGGTCGCAAACCCGTCCTTCTCATCGGACTTTTTGGCTCGTTCTTGTCCGTCAATGCATTCGGTTTCGCAAAAACATTCCCGCAGATGGTGGTTGCACGCTCCATCGCTGGGTTGATGAATGGTAACATTGCCATTTTGAAGAGCGTGCTGGCGGAAATCACCGACGAGACGAATCAGGCAAGGGCGTTCAGTGTGATCCCCTTGTGCTTTGCTGTGGGATCTATGGTGGGCAATGGGTTGGGAGGGTGGCTGGTAGGAGTTGGGGAGAGAGACTGGTGGAAGCAACATCCGTTTTGGTTGCCCTGTGGTATTGCGAGTTGCTTTAATCTCTCAGCCATCATCCTTGGTGCACTCTTCTTGAAAGAAACATTGCCAAACAAGGCGCTTTCGAAGACCAAACCCTCACGGCTAGAGCCAGAATCCCAGCAGGTTGAGGTCACCGAGGAACCACCTCCATCCATCCCTGCTCTGCTGTCGTCTGCTTCCATTAGGCGAATCTTGGGCACCCAATTCTGTGTCAACTTCCTCAACGCCTGTCACTCAGCACTGTTCCCGCTCTTCTGCTATACGTCAATTGCGCACGGTGGACTTTCACTGTCCTCCTCGGACATTGGTACCATTCTTGCCTTCAATGGAGCTTTCACCATCGTAGTCCAGCTCGTTCTTTTCCCTACGCTCGAACGCAGGCTTGGTGGTCCAGTGCGCGTGTATAGACGCGTTACCTCCTGTCTACCCTTTCTCTGGCTCTGCTTTCCACTCGCACACTTTCTCGCCGCTGCATATCCCGGGCTCAAGCTTCTCCCCATGACCGCTCTCGTCTTGGCCATCATCCTCAAGGGAATCAGCAACATGTCCATCGTATGCAGCAATCTCTTGGTTAATAATGCTGCTCCCACTAGAGCCAGTCTGGCAACGCTCAACAGCGTCAGTCAAATGGCTGGTTGCTTAAGCAGAACCGTAGGCCCCACTTTCAGCACCAGTCTGTTTGCGTTTGCGACCAGCAAAGACGTGTTGGGTGGACAATTTAGTTGGGTCGTCATGTGGACCATCAGTGCTGGCACTTGGTTGGTCACTCTCAGCCTAAACGCCCCAGAAAAAGCCGCATGGAGGGCAAAAACAAGTCCATAAAAACATCGGCTAGATTCGTCGTTTTGAATAGTGTAGACATTTGTACATCATCTTGCATAGAATTAACCTTGCGCATTGGAAACCTCTCCCTCGCATTCTATAGCTGCTTCTTTGTCTCCGTTGCGTGCAAATCAGCCTGTGAGATGGGGTTCAACCGGAGAACCAACTCGTCGATCTTGCGAAACTGGAACGGAAATCTCGAGGGATACAGGAACGGTCTTAGATCGAACCTGTTATCGTCTGGACTATAACCCTCAGCATGGTAACTCGGGGTTAGAGTGGTCATCTTGTGCCTGTTTCTTGCGTATTCAAACCAGAACAGCTTAACTTTTTCCGCCACCTTTTCGGCTCCAATAGCGGGACCCCACTCTTGGAGGAGTTTGTTGAACATTCCATACGGGCCGCATTTGAGGTTCTTTCGCAAACGGCCAAATACAGATAGCTCGTCGTACGTCATTCCCATATCGGCTTCATCTGCCTGAACGTAGTTCTCCGTAATCGGTTCCAGTTCCGCTGTGGGTACAGCGGTGAGGAAGGAGTGCAGGATGGGGAGGGAAAATGCGTCGCGCGCGTACGCGATAAAGCTCTTAAGGTCCGTCTTGGAAATACCACCGATCGGGTTAATGTCCGCAGAACTGCAGTCGTATTTGGTGAGATATCCACGCAGCGATTCGTCGACGTTGGCAGATCCAAGCACCAGTAGCCCACCCCACGAGCCGCGGACCCAGGGCGTAAGCTGGGCGAACATGTATGCCAACAACATTCGGAGACGCGCCTGGATGTTTTGGAGCGCGAGGTTTTCGGCAGGCGTGCCGCCATGGACGCGGAAGCGGGGAGTTGCGCCCGTGACGGTGGTGAAGAGCGTGATGATGGCACGGATCACAATGTCCATGTCCAGGTCGATGTGGTACGCGCCAATGTCGGTGGCGAGGTCTTTGGCACGTTTTCGCGTTTCCGTCGAAGAGTTTTCGGTGCCCATGTAGCAGGTGACAAAGATGCGATTGCACAGTTCCTGGGGGGTGACAGGGATCCAGGTAGAGCCTTCCTTTTCGTTGCAGATTCGACGTACGTCTGCGAGCACTTGAGCTGGGGTATCGGTAGTTAGCGAGCATATTCCGCCGGATCCAGCATCGGTCGAGGTCGACGAGGTGATGGCAGCAATGACCAGCCTGCACATGCTGAAAACGATGGTAGCGGTCGCGCACGAGTCGATACCTCCCGACAGCGGCACAAAGTAGCCCTGCGTGCGCGATCGGCGCAAATAGTCCCACAGCCAGCAAGCTGGACCGAGCGCGATCTCTTCCTCGGGCGAATGGTAGTGCACCTCGATCGGCCGGCTGAGGGGAGTAAAATAGCGCTTGAAGAGTCGAGCCGCATCGTCTTTCCCGCTGGTTGCAGTTGCCTGTTGAGTCGCGTTGGGATCAATGGGGGTGGAAGTACCGGGCGTCTTGGAACCATACTCTTCCGACTCACCCACCTCGAACTCGACGTTGATGCGCGGGCATCCAGTGCCGATACTATTGCTGACCGCCTGCATGCCCCTACTCTTGGTACTCCTGTGTGCTCGCACATCATCCAGATCCACCGTCGCCGAGATCACCTGCACGTCGTCAAGCGAGAACTGCGATCCCTGCGCCACAATGCTACCATTGACCGCGATCAACGGGCATCCATCGTAGTACAGCCTATCGCCATCACAACCCTGCTGATTTGCGTACAGATAAACACCGCCCAACTTGAGTGTGGCCTCCTTGATGAGCTCTACCCTTCTGTACAGCTTCCTCAGCTCGTGATGCGACGCCGACGAGTTGGTAAAGATCTCAACGCCGTCCAGACCCTGCCTAATGTGCGGCGAGTCGGGGGTGAACAGCTCTTCGCACAATTCTACACCAAGCACAGTGTCGCGTGTTTTCACGACTGCATCACCGAAGGGTACCTCATCTTGGCCGGTGATGGCGGCGACGATCCGCGGGAGCGTGAAGCTGTCGGTATGGTTCGTGCGCGTCCAAGGGGTAAAGTAGCGCATCTCGCGGTAGTTTCCGTCGTTTGCAAGCCACATCTTGGGACGGATGTGAAGGATCTTGCCATCGAGAAGGAGCATTCGACAATTGTAGAGGGTTGAGCGGTGAAGAACAGGCATGCCGACATCGCAGAGAATGCCGTGAGTCGCATCGGAGGAGAGGATCTCGGCCAGAACCTGCCAAGAGTGGAGCACGGTGTCGGGCTCGAGGAAGTGGTCGAAACAGCCATAGCCGGGGATCTCGAGTTCGGGACCGACACGGAGACGCGAGCCTGCCTGCTTGGCGAGTCGGATCGAAGCAAGGATGCGGTCACGATTGCCGTCAAAGTCGAGCGCCCACTGGTTGAGCGAGCATGTCGAGACGGTGCTGCAAAGTCCGAGGCAAACAGGGCGGCAAACTGAGTCTGTTAGCAAAATGTGGTGAGGTGGCAATATTAGAGGATGGCGGTGTACGACTTACATTGGGAGCCCCATATTGAACCAGAATGCTAGCCAAATGGGCCTGGATTGGTCCCGATGGTGGTAGTGAGCAAGCGACTCTCTCTTTCTTCCATGCACTTTACCGCCCAGACCCTTTTCCGAGGAGCTTTGGACTTGGGCCGCAACCCAATTTTTCCGTCTTCAACATGTGAGAACTGCGAATCTAACGTGAAAACACGGAAAATGTGAAAGTGAAACACTGACTGTGCCGCGGCGCGTCATCGTGCGTTGACGTCTTACTCCACATGGCAGCACAAAGCCACATGAAACCATTCGTGATTTGCTGTGAATGGCGGTCAAGCATTGGGATCGTAAGTGCTACGGTGACTGTGCTCAATCTTCCTGAAGCGTCGCTTTTTTGAGTCAGCGGGCCAGGTATGATTCAGTGGTCTGTGTGTTGGCTGTCCGCGTCTCACCATATATATCCTTTCTGCTGTACCACCACCATCTTGAGCAAACACTCCAAAGCTTGGTTCGTAAAACAAAAGGAGAAATCAGCAAACATGTCGGCACAAGACGAAGGAACACCCAATGTTGCATTCCAGAACGAAGCGTAGGTATCAGTCCCTCTTCCCACCCGGCTCTCATTCACCTCGTTTTGTGTTTTTCGGACCTCTTGCTGACGTTTGGTTTGTGCCTTGGTCGTTGGATGGAGTGCAGTAAATATCCTGGACAAACCACCGAGCTCCGCGGTCCGGGCGTCTCTGCAGAAAACCCCGCCGGTGCTTTCCCACGCGATCTTCGACAGCGTAAGTTTCCACTCTTTCCAACCCTTCCCTCCGATCTCACATACTGACTCCATGTAACGCCTTTAACCTCCGCACGTACGTATTAGCCCATCCGGACCCACTTGAAGCACACCGACCTAAGAGCACGATTTTCCAGGCGATTGAAAACCCCTACGCGCTCCAGGAAGCTCTCACCAAACTTGAGTCAAGCCTCGATGAGGTAATCTCGCTCTTCCAGGCCGAAAAGAATACCCTGGCAAGAGAAGGCAGCTTTTCCAAAGGCAAAGAAGGGTGCGTTTCTTCCTTTCCTTCTCCACCTTTCCTCAGAAGCAGACGTATAGCTAACATTGGCAAGGCTCCGATTTGGGTGTCGCCATTTGACAGAATCGCATTGTTCGAATCGTGGAAGCAGGAATTGGAACGGATCAAGGCAGGTGAAGAGTAAACTCACTTGCACATTTCCACACACGGTGGCGAGAGAGTGGGCGTTCGTACAAGTACAATCCAATTCCAGATTTCATTCATAACTAGAGGATCGCGGATGTGGCAGCGGTGTTGGCCTCCTGCGGGGTAGCCGAGAACGGTGGAGCGGCGTTAGCGGCGGAGGAAGTGGTGGTGGTGGTGGTGGTGGTGGAAGTATTGGTCATCCCGTTCAGCGCTTCGATGTAGGAATTCGTGAAGTTGGCCCAGGAGAGCGCATCTTCTGAAGCCAAAGGCATCGCGCCCCAGTACGCCGTGTCATGGAGCTTGAGGTAGGCCGTTGGGTTAACTTGCCCACCTATTGGCGCCCCATTGCTCGGTGCTCCTGCGCCAGTTGCAACAGGCGAAGCTATTCCGTCGCTCATAGTGTGTGCGTTCGTATCAAAGACAGCAGCGTTGTTATGAGGAGTAGGAGTGGCGACGTGAGATGTGGCAGGCCAGCCGTAGAGCAAGCCTGGATTCTGGCCTTGCGCCTGGAACTGGGCGTGCAGGTCATCTTGAAGTTCCGGGGCGATCTGATAGCTCGTGCGTGGACGCGCGAGGTACATTGGTGCGCCAATGGGTCCGGGCACAGACATCACCGTCATCTCATCAGGCGCGATCCCTGGCTGCTGCAGCGTCAACCCTGCCGACCCTGCTGCGATGCGAAGATCTCCGCCAGGATTTTCAAGTTGCTGTGGCTGTTTGTTCGACACTTCGTGCGGCGCATCATCTGCCATCAATGCTTGAACTTCTCGCGCCATCACTAGCGGTGGTGGTCTAACATCTGCACCTGCACTTTTCGCAAACTCACCTGCGAAAGCTGTCGCTGAAGCAGCAGATGGACTGTCCGCCCTACTCGCTGTCCGACTGCCCGATGTACTCGTCTCTCTGTGGCTTGGCAAACCTGTTCCATCCAGATCGGCGTCGATGCCGTGGCCTAGTTGCTCCAGGATTTTGAGATGGTGACTGGCGCTCTGCCACGTCCCACTCATCCTCGACAGCCATGCCATGAACTTGCGCAGCCTTCGCTTCGCTTCCAACGCAATCATCGCGTCCGTAGACGTGGTATTGGCGATCTCAATGGTAGACGCCGTAAAGATGCAGTACGTGAACGTGGATGAGAGTTTGCGCATGCCAAAGTTGTTGTCGTAGGCAGTGAGGATGTCGCAGATGCTGCCCACAGCGTCGGTGCAGATGCGATGCGAGGGGGGCAGATCTGTGCGCGAAGACTGCTTGAGGATGTACGGTCGGTGGAGCATTACTTTGCAGACTTGGAACCAAAGATGTTGCGAGAGCGTGTTCGGCAGGCGGTGAGAGGGGTTGTCGAAGCGGAGGCGATAAGGTAGGTCGCGCTCCCAGGCTTCGATCATGCGATGTAGCCTGATGAGGCGGGTCTCCCATTCGGGTATTGCGCTTTCTCCTCCCTCACCTTCGTCGTTGACGCCGGCTTCAATGTCTTCCCCGTCAGATTGTGACCGCACCTGCGTGTAAATTGCGATGACCTGCTCACAAATCTGTCCGAGTCTGACACCGAATCTCAGGTGCGTCATGGCGGCAACGGGGGCCTTGAGTAGGATGCTGCGTGCGCGGTCCTTGATTAGCGAGCTGTTGTTGGTCGTCTCGGCCCAGGTTTCGTGCTCGTCTGCCTCGTCGATGCTGGGTAGCGGGCAGTCGATCTCTGCATACCGCAGCGTTACAGGTCGACCTAATGATGCAGAGGATGTCTTGTCGAGCAGATACAAACACCAGAGGATCCGTCTCCTTGCTTGCTCTTCTGCATGTGAAAAATGCAGCCCCAACACCGACGAGAAATCCCGCTGCCTGTGCAAACCGAGATCGATGCACATGCGGCAAGCTGTGGAGAGATAGGCAGAGGCCTGGCTAGCTCGACCGTTGCCTCCTTCTCGCAACGCCATGAAGAGGAGCGACTGGATAGTCTCCAAGCTTGGCTCGTTGTTGGTCTTGACGAGATAGTACTTGGCTCTAGCGAGGAAAATATCGCCGAGATCGGCAGCACTAAGGCGGCGGAGGCTGGTACCGTCACCGAGATGACTAGACCCTTGGCTAAAGTTTAGAACCGAAGCAGTGCGCTCTACCCAGTCTGACTGAGTTGCTTCCGTGTCTTCTTCGGAAACACCAAATTCACCCGAGTCCCACGCGACGGCGGCGAGGGCACATGCGGCATTGTGCAGCATCGGGTGCTTCTCCGGGTCGATGACGTTGAAGCCAGTAAGACAGAGAGCTGGCTTGTAAAGAGCAGGCCAGATGGTCTGTACGATGCCCCAGAAGATGGTGAACAGACGTTCTTGGATGAGTGGAGGGATCTCGGGCTTTGTGAGCGAAACACCGGAACGGTTGACGCCACATCTGTTCTCATCCCCGGGCTCTACCCAGAGCAGAGGCTCGAGATTGATGTCTTCAGGCACGTCGTTGGAGCGACCGGCAGCTGGTTCAGCTGTAGAGCCAGCGCCAGACGTTTCTTTACGTGCACAATCGCGATCGCGATCACGCTGTAATTGCTGAAGCGTGCCCTCGACCAGCAAACGATTATTATCGCTGTTGTTTGAATGAGGAGCCCCAGCTGGTCGTCCAATTGCAGGTTTGTCAGAATCGACAACATCGGACATGGGATGCGTCTGTGGAGGCAATGCAGTCTGTGCAGACGGCCAAGCGCCAACACTGGACGTTTGCGAAACTGCTCCAGCTCTGCTGTGCATGGGGCGATCGTCGAGATGTGAGGCGTCAGATGAGGTGCTTGTGTGATCATGGGGGGCCGGGGCGGCGGCTGGCCCGTACTGATGATTCGAGGAGGAAGTAGTAGGCGACGGTCGCGAGTAAGGAGCCGACGTTTTGCTCAGGGATCTGTTGAGGCTAGATCGCCCTGTTAGGGCCGATTCGTATGTGTCTGATGTTATCGAGAGCCTTCCATAATTACTGGGCGACGAGGATGATCGATTGGAAGAACGAGTGCCATAGAACTCAAGTGGTGGCAATCTGCGATCTATAGCAACAGGAGGTGGACGGATAAAGCCCAGACCACTGCTGCTGCCACGATAAAACGTCTCTGTGCGTTGCTTGGGCGCATGCGCCGCCGAAGCCGGGTCGTAACGCGAAGGATAGGAGTGGGGCGGATAATAGCCAGGGCTCGAACCGCTGGCGCCATGGTTGGGGCTCCCAACACTGTCGTCTTTCACGGAGCCACCTGCTCGATGGCTGTCAGTACGAACGCTTCCGTCGGGTGATGCGTGTGCAGATGACGAGTACGGCTCAGCATGTATATCTGATGGGAAGGGAACAGCGTATCCCACAGGACCTGCAGGGACGGCATGGTGTGGGAATGCGGGCAAGGTGGTATGCGGCTGATACCTGGACGAGGAAGAGATAGTACCAGAGCTTGGGATAGGGACGGGGGCGACGGTGCGACTCCAGTCGGTTTCTGGAAATGGCGGTGGTGGCAGACGTGAGAGTGGGACGGCGTGCGTATCTGCGGATATGGATGCAGAGTGATTTCGCGTGGTTTGAACTGGCTGAACTGCTGCTGCCTCATAAACCGCTTTGCGAGCAGAGAGCTGGGCTTGGGCCTTGCGCTTGGCAGCTTTGCTTCCTCCGCGCGTGGAACCCTTTGGCGGGCCCCTCTTCTTGGGTTGGCCATATTCGCAGACTTCGCCGGAGCGCACACATGTGATGCACGGATTGGAACCATCGCATTTGACTCTCTTGATGCCACAAGGACGACAGGCTTGTTGGATGCGCTTCTTTTTGAGACCGCTTGTCGGTTGATCGTCTTTGTTGTCGTCGTGGGGAAGACGGCCACCAGAATGCTGCGACGGCCAATCCTGTTGGGACATGTTGAACGAGGGTATGCAGAGGTGAGCAGCACAGCAAATTGCGGAGGTGTCCAGACGAATCTTTATGTTGCGAAGAGAAGTTTCGAGAAAGTTTCTATAAGCGGAGAAGAGTGGGTTGATGTAGCTCTAGCGAGTTCAAGCCGTTGGAACAGGTCTGGGCTGTGGATAAAGTGGCGAGGCAGTAGAACGCCGGATGCACGGATGCACGGATGCAAGAACGGCGAGCGTGTGGCGCTATCTGGTTTCTAGAAACTAGAAACAGAGTTGAGTGAATGGAACAATGTTCTAGACAGATGGAGCTCGGACAATACTGGCAGCGTGTGGGGCGTGGCTGTTGCGCTTTCGTGGGCTGGGAACGAGGGAGAGCCGTGTTTTAGTCCTAGGCCGAATAGCGTGGGACCTCAGCTCGAGTCGTGGGTTGATGCCATGGCTGGCATCAGCGTTTTGAGCCCAACGGCGTGGAACATATACGGTACGGTATGGAGGTGGATGGGGATGTGCGAAAAGCTGGGTTGGACACGGTGCCTGTGTGTCTCTGCATCTGTCTGTGCACGCCAAGTGCGCCACGGCTAGAAATCGGAATCTAGGTTCGAAGTGCAGCACAGCGAGCAGCGGAAAGAGGGATCCGAATCGGCGGTCGGGCTTGAGTATCTGATTCATGTCTGCACATGCGAACAGGGCCAGATACGAGACTTCCTGACACCGCAGGTCGTGCAGCAGATCTCAGCTGCAGCTGTTGGAAAGCTCGGCTGTGGAGCACCAAATTCAGAATTTATCCTTTTTATTTTTTGTTTTTATTTTTTATTTTTATTTTTCAAAAACGGGGTTTCGCTCCTGCACAGTCGTGGGCGTGAGTTGTCAGTAGTACTCTGACTGCACTGCAGTATTTCTGCTGCTGTTCCACAACTTGTTCAGCCCTCAGCTGTGGTTCCGAGCCTCACGTTTCCGACATTTCGAATCAAAGCCGAGCTGGTCAAGCGGTCTCCACACACAGGCAATCAATCCACAACAGTCGATGGCCGATCGCAAGACCAGCCACGAGCGTTGCAAACATGTCGCCGCTCTTAAACACTTTAGCATGCCGTGTCTCAATCGAGCTTGGAGGCTTCACAGTCAGTCGGGTCTTCTTTTATGCGGCCAGTCTGATGCAAAGCTGTAGTGCCGAACTACGATTGGCGAATGGATGTATTGCCGAGGCAGAGTTCTTCCAGTCAATCTCGATCTCTGCTCTTCCAGCCAGTCAATCCCAGTGCTTGGGTTGCACTTGCCGCCATTCCTGCTGCTCGCTCTCCGCCTAGATTTGCCAGCAATCCACCGCCGTGGCTCGCTGCGTATGCCTGGGCTACTCTGCTCATCACCGTAGGACCACCCGTCTCCGGCACCACATCGTTCAGCCCTTCGCTCTTGACTTTCCTCCTCGCGCTTTCCATCAGCCCATTCACATCGTCCTTCTTGAGATCGTCGCGCGCTCTCATGATCGCCTCCAAGAAACCGAGATGCGATCCGTGCGCCTTGGCAAAACTCCAATACGGCAAGAAGACCATCGTCGGCGAAGAAGTCAGCATGCCTCGGATCGCATCGAGCACTTCGAATTTCTCGTTGACTTCTTCTTCCTTCTTGAATGCGAGGAACAGCGTCTTGGCATCGTCGACGTCCTTCCGCATCTGCTCGCCTGCTGATGGCATGCGCAGCTTGCCACTGCCCACACGTCGCAGAGCGCCAATGTACGACACGAGAAAGCGGTCAATCATGTCGTCGCATAGCACGTCGAACAGGTTAGGATTGAGCCGCTCGCTGTAGTCCGATGTGTAGTCGCGCATGGTCTCGACAACGGTGGTCATCGTGCCTTCCGAGTACCATACAGGGAATGTGAACAGGTCCTTGATGGCTGGCTGCAAATCGGCGAATACTAGATCCACCAGCACCTGGGTGCAGCGCTTCGATACATCCAGGAAGCCGTTGAGCGCATTGTCCACCGCCTCACGAATACCTGCTTGGTACTTTCTGCTGACCATAGGTTCCAGTCGTGCTATCAATGCTTCCGCATAGTCTGCCGACTTCAACTGATCGTTGGCCAGAGCGATCACATACTCGACCAGACCCCCTACGACGTCGTCGGGCGTTTTGGCTTCGCGTTGCTTCTTGAACTCGCTCTCTAGCACCCTGAGCCATGTTGCCTGTGTTGAATGCATGGCTTTGGCTGCATGGTCCACTACCTTGGCCAGCACGCTGGCTTGGCCTGAATCTGCTGCGACGTCCACTTGTTGGTTGACCATCTGGAACAAGATTGCGGCGCTCTGCAAGCCGTAAAGCCCCTCGTTGTCTTCATCGGGAGGGTTCTGCCGCGAAACAAACTCTCGCACCTCATCCGACATCAAGTTGGCCGTCCACTCATCGATCTTCTTGGTGATCAGACCCAAATAGTCGTCGATTATGCCTTGCTCTTTGCCCGCGAGCAACGTCGGCTCGAGCCAGGACTTTTCTGCGCCGATGTCCTTGGTCATGGTCTTGGTATATTCCTGAGTGAACTGGTACAGCTCGAGCATTGCGCTTGCTTCCGGATCATTGGCCAAGATGCGTTCACGCAGGATGCTACCCAGGTGCTTGTGATAGCTCTTGACGAATGTGCGCAAGATTTTATAGTCCTCTGGGAAGAGAGGGACCACTTCAGATTTAACGAAGCGAAGGTCATCGTAGATCCAGTCGAGATGGCCGAGGAACTCAAGGCTGGTATCCTCGGCACCGAAGCGCGACCAGCACTCGTCAAACAGCTCAGCTGTAGAGCGGTCGATGGCTTCGACAAATTTGGGACGATACAGCTTGATCACTCGTGCGTTTGCCACAATGGAGCGGAAGCGTGCAGCGCCTTCTAGATTGGCGCGTTTGGCGAGACGAATTGCCGCTGCTCGTTCATCTTCACGCGATTCCTTTTCGATAATCTTGAGGAGCTTGACAACAACCGACGGTCTGCCCTCCCGCACAAGGTCCAGCGTCCGCTCTGCAAGCACCATGATATAGTCGTCGAATGCTTTCACAAGCCCATCCAGCGGCGCAAAGAATTCCGAGACTGTGCTGCGAATGTCTGATGAGCAGGTGCGAGCAATCTGGAATGTCTCATTGCGAAACGCTTCCAAATGTGACAGGTGGAAATGTAACGGCAGAAGGTCGGTCGCTGGGCCCATGATATCGTCCTGACCACGCTGTAGCATTTCTGCTAGTGCTTGAATTTGGTTCGGAAGTGCATCAAGCTTCTCGAGTGTGGTGGTGGTCTGCACAAAGTTGCGGTGGATCTGTGATACCTGGCTGATGACGCGGAAGGAGCGGTTAGCGTCAGAATGATTTGATCTCGAGCCATCGTCATTTTCGGAACTTGTGTAAAGTGCCTCGATCTGTGCGAAAGCTTCTCTGATGGCTGCAACGTCCTTCCGTGTTGCCTGTAGCTTGAGTAAACCGTCTCTGGTAGCTTCAAGCTGTCCCTTTGCACCTAGCTTAAGCTTGGCCGACAAGCTTGCCTGCTCCTTGAGAAGCTTCTTCCGCAGCGCTGAAATCTTGGTGAGGTCATCCGGCGACTTGAGGAACTCAGCAACCAAGTTCGAAGAGCTAGGTACCGCGCCGCCTGGGAGGGTTGCGGCGGGCACGGCAGCAGACATCGGCACGGCAGCACGCGCAGCGGGAGATGTGCTTGCGTGTTCAAGTGGTAAAGACGAAGGCGAGGAGGGCGAGGGTAGTGTGCTGCCATTTCTGAATTGAGCTGCGTTGGATTTGACGGCGAGTGAGGTCGGTGGCACGCTGATCAGAGCGTGGGCTGGAATCGCGAAACTCATGGTGGGTGATACTGTGCTCACGCGCCGAGTTGTCGGAGCTCGCTACACTGCATGGGTTTGTTCAAAGTGCTGGGAGCTAGCCCTTGTTTCCAGCAGCAGGCTCCTCTCCAAAGTCCAAGTACAGCCTTGTGCTAGGTTTTTGGATGGTCGCGGTTGTTGAATGTGATACTACAAGCAATATGGAGTGAAACGGTTCAGGTGCAATCTGCTGTCATGGCCAAAGGCCCGAGCGCAGCGAGACACTGTGACTGAGACACAGAAAAACCCCACCATGTAAATGAGTTAAATCTTACAACTCAAACTTTTCGCCTGACCTTTGTCGACCTCGTAGAGGCAGTTCCATGCTCGCTGAACAGCAAAGGATCAAGCGACAAAGGATTTGGATTGCTCCGTAGGAAGAGAGCGGCACAAAATTAATAGTGATCTAATCCATGTACTTGGCTTCGATCTCTCTCATCAAGTCTTCAAGGGGCATGGGGGGTATGTCGGTGGAGGTCAACACCTCACGTCAGAAGATAAAGTTGATGCCACGTCTCTTTCCGAAGAGAGGTTGCAAGTAGCGGAGAGGCTACGGATTGCAGGCGAAAGCGACTTAGCTGCCTCGACCTGGGCTCCGATTTTGTGTATGATCTCGAAGAGGCGGGATGAAATGCGGTCGGAGAAGCAGAGAAGCTCATTCTTGTGCTCCATCTCGCTCTCTAAGCACTCGATCCTGCGATACAAGGTATTTTGGGCCGAAGAGGATTGGTCAAGCTTGTCAATAAGGCTTTTGCTCTCAGTTCTGTGACAGTGGGATTGGATGTGAGAGGGTCAGCGTCCATGGCTACCGTTCAGGGTGATAGAGAGATGCTTATCGTACTCTTTCCCTTCAAGGTCTTTTTGCAGGCAAAGCAGCTCTTCGTCTCGCGCTTGCTGGATCTGAACAGACGGACGCAATTCCAAAGGAGTCAACGGTGAGTGTTTTGAACAGCGTGACACATTCACCTCTTCTCATCCACCTACTTTTCGCAGGCTTTCCAGTTCACGACTCTGTCAAAATATTCATCAGATAGCAAGAAAAGCCTGGCGAGTTGGTCAACAATCCAGAAGGCAATGATTGCCAAAGAGAGAGAACGAGAGAGCTAGAGCTTTGGCTTGCTTGGTACGAAGAACAGGACTCACCTTCTCTTCAAAGGCCAATGCAATATGTCGCAGTGCATGGACAATGCTTGAGCAGTCGAGTCTGTCCTCCAACTTATCCTCATTTTCACGACTCTTTCCTCCGTGGTTGGATTGGTCGACTGCATCCTCTGTGCTGCCCGAAGAGGAACCAGATCCGTGTTCTGTGCTTCGCTCGACTGAGTTGTTTCCGAGAAGCTCGTCGCGGATCATGGCAGCTCTCTGAGTGAGCGAAGCCGAATCAGTGCTGGCGGCGCTGACGTCAGTTTGCCCCTGCAGACCGATTGTGTTCTCGGCTGTTTTACTGTCCATCTTCCTTGTACGCGCCAGCAGATGCACGAGCTCAGCAACTAAGCTTGCGTGAACGAAAGTGCACGATTCGATCGCGGGTGGTCTAGGTAGCTCGAGGAAAGGAGAAACCTCCCAATTACGATGTTGCTAACGAGCAGAAAGCCAAAGAATGCAATTGGGCGTTGACGACTCTGGTGCTGGCCAGAAGAGAAGAAGCACAGAAGAGGAAGTTGGCGAATACAAGAGAATAAAATGGCAAGAGCGCAACTCTATTGACTGCGTGAGGGCATGTTTATGAATACAAGGATCGGGATGAGCGGTGTGTTTACGGTGGGATCACGCTTTCTGTAAGCGTGCGGAGGGGCAAACCGAAGCGTGGCGTGATCCAGAAAGGCGCCAAAGGCAACCGAAACGCTGCAATGCGCAGTGCGCAGTGCGCGTAAAAGCTCGCTGCCGATCCGTAACGATGCGGAGCGGCGCCATTCCAGAACTCTAAGCTGCGCCAAGCTTAAGCCGAGCTCTCCTTCTGCTCCTCCTTCTTTGCAGACACCTCCTTCTTGTCCTCGGTCTTGGCCTCCTCGGTCTTGGCCTCCTCGGTCTTGGCCTCAGCCTCTTCCTTCTCGAATTGTGCATTCGCGGCTTCGTCGTCTTCGATTTCGTCCTTGTACACATCTGGGTGCTCGCGGAAGCAGTCCTGCATCGCCTTGAATTTGTCTACACAGTCGATTCCCTTTGGCTCAGCTTCGGAGTAGACAAAGCACGAAAAAGCGAGCTTAAATTGCTCACCGCATGGGCCATGCGCCATCCCTCCGAGACAAGCGCAATCCCAGTTGATCTCACCCGTTTCAGGGTCGTACGCAGACTGCTGGCCGGTCTGCTCCTCGGACTCCTCCACAGCGACTTCAATGGCGACGGGATTCTCTTCGGCGGCTTCAACATGTTCATCGTGGGCCGCAGCGGGTGCGTGACGGTCATGAGCATCCTTGTGGAGGAAAGCACCGCCCTTGGACTCCTTGGGCTTGAGTCGATCGGACCAGGCTTGACGGGGCTCGCAGCGGATGGCAGAAAAGCGCGGCTGAAGGGCGTAGGCAGCAACACCGACGCCGAGGGCAGTGATGGCAGCGATGGAGTAAGAAGACCAAGCGGATGAACGTGAAGGCCCAGCAACGGTCTTAGTGGCAACGCCGCGACTGGTTGGGAGGAGAGGACGAGAAGCGCGCTGTGCCGCGCGCCCAGCTGAGCGAACCAGTTTCTGACCTGACAACATGGTGTCCTGAAACAAAGAGAATTGGGAGGAAGGGTGGCTGGAGTAAAGAGGAAAAGCTGGTGGATGGTTGAATGGTTGAAATCGAAGATGCCGGAGCCGGATTCAAGCTGTTTGCCTACAACCTGACTGAGTGGAGGTGCGTACAGTACAGTACCTGTACAGTACACCACAGGGCGCCGCTATAGGGACGAACCGGAGCAGCTGAGGAAAGCTCAGCACAGCACAGCACAGCACAACATGACGATCAAGTTGTTGCGACTGAGCCTGTCTCCGATGTCTTGGATTTTCTTCGCATTTTGCATGCTGAACAGCCAAAATTCATTTCCTTCTCGAGACTTCTGCGTGTCCGACTCCCGCTTTCTGCCTTTCTGGAATTTGCATTCCCGACACAAAATCGGGGCTTTTGTCGATCAGATCAAGATCAACGCGCCACTCAAAAGCATGGCCAACAAGATCTTCGCGAGTGTCGGACTCGTCATCAAAGGGCTCACCGAACGCCAAACCGAAGTGTACACCAACCGGGCCAAAAACAGAATCCGTTCAGACCGCATCATCTAGACTTGCAACTCCACCCCCAAGATCCACCCCCAAGATCCCATTGCCGACGGACAGCATTAGCACAACTAGACTTGCAACAGTATAGCCTGTCACAATCGCTCCTTTACCCGGTGCAGTCACGATGTCGAACTCAAGCAGCTCCTCATCCTCCCCCACGACCGGGCAAGGCCAGTCCGGCAACCGTCATGTATCCTCCTCTTTTCAGAAGCGCTTTCCGCGCATGACATTTGTTGCCAACAAGATCATCACCTCGCGCACAGGTCGGACCACCGCAAAAGCATGGTCCTACCGCCGCCCGCTCCTCTTCGGCTTCTTTGCAACTTACACAGCTATCGGTTATCTCAAACTCAAACGCGATGCCTACCTGCGCGACGTCATTCATCCTGATACCTACCTTGTATGGAAAATCTACGATGGATCCATTGTCGAGTCTCGTGGTCCGCCTTCGGTCAGTGCGCTCATCCATGCCCCCGCAGCAGGCGAAGAAGCACCACGCGTGATGGAGATGTTCGAGGTAATTCGTGCACTCAAGTGGGCGCAGGCGGACGAGCGTATCAAGGGTATCTTTGCCGACTTCAGCGGGCTTCATCTTCCTTCCTCGGTCGCCCCCAACCGTCTGGGTCTGGCGCAGATCGAAGAACTCATGCAGGCCATCCACGAGTTCAAGCTCGCCAAGAAACAGCAACACGGCAAAAAGGCACGACCTTCGATCGCGTGGGCGGACACCTTCAACAGCCAAGCCTCTTTCCTGCTCGCTTCCGCATTTGACGAGCTGTGGATGCAGCCCACAGGCTCGATTCCACTGACTGGTCTGGGCGCTCAGATCCCCTTCTTCAAGAAGGCGCTTGACTATTTTGGCATCAAAGTTCTGGCTGAAGCACGACGAGAGTACAAATCCATGATCTCCACCTTCAGCCGCGAAGAATCGTTGCCGGCTCCACAGATCCAGAACGAAGCCGAGCTGCTTGGTGAGCTCAACCGCGGTCTTGTCCACGCAGTCGCCGTGAACCGCTTCCCGGACGAGGACCCGGCTGTCATGTCTGGTAAGCTCGAGACTTGGATGAAGGAAGGTCCCTTTTCGACGCGCGAAGCCAAGGAGTTAGGGCTGATCAATGGTGCTGCGTTCAAGCGGGACATTATCAAGAGGCTCGTGGACCCCAAACACGGTGGAATCAAGGAAACCAAATTCAAGTCGTTGCACCATTACAACAAGGTTAATGACCATCGTCTCGAGAGCCAGCTTATCGATGACGAGATTGTCAAGGTAGGTGTTGTGTACCTTCTTGGTGGAATCGGCTCGGCGCCAGGCGAGTTTTCGACCTCCTCCGTGCTCAAAGGTCTCAAGGAAGCGGCTAAGAATGAGGACGTCAAGTCAATCGTCCTGCGTATCGATTCTGGAGGTGGAGACGTTGTAGCGAGCGAGTCCATATGGGACGCCGTTCGACGCGTACGGGAGGACTACGGCAAACCTGTCGTGGCATCGTTTGGTAATGCAGCCGCTTCCGGTGGCTACTACGCGGCTAGTGCAGCGGATGCTATCATTGCATGTGAGAACACCATCACCGGCTCCATCGGTGTCGCATCCCTCCGCCCTACTATCACACGTGCTTTCTTCGACAAATTCAACGTTGGCATCCAATCGTTCTTCACTGGCTCCACCTCGCAGTCGACTCTGCACGAATTGAACGAAGCGCAGCGTGCAAAGTCGGCCAAACACATCGACGAAATGTATGACGACTTTCTCCAAAAGGTCTGCGACGGGCGCAACATTTCGCGTGATGTAATCGAGAATCTGGCCGGAGGTAGAGTCATGACGGGTCTCAGCGCATGGGCTCGCTGCAACCCAGATGCCGAGGTAGAGCAGGTCCAGATGGGCAGTGCTGCTGGGGCCACACCACAGGCAGAGAAGATTGTTGGCCTTGGGCATCAAGCAGAGACAGGAAAGGCAGAAGCGAGCAAGGAGGTGTCTGAATCGGCGAAAGCAGCCATTCGAAGAATCAAGGTGGTCAGTCTCACCAGTCAGTGGAAAACGCAGGAGGTGGTAGCCAGCAGTGGAAACAACACGATCCTGATTGAGCGTGTTGGTCCCACTCAGCCTTCCTTCTCATCTAGCGATAAGAGCCCCGGCAACATTGAGCACAGCGGTTTCCTTTCCGAACAGATTGCCAAGGCCGAGGAGGCTCTGTTGGGCCAATCAGACTATGACGCCACGCTCGTTGAAGTTGAGCTGGCATCCAGCCCGAAATCGCTCAACAAGCATTTGACCGGAGCAGAGAAGCCCAAGAACCACATGGAGGAAGAAGAATCACGTCTTGCCGTCACTGCACACTCAGCTGCTGAGGAGTCGCGCCAGTCTACCACGGAGAGCAATGGTGAGATCAAGACCGAAAGCGTGCTCGTCAGCGAGTCTGAAAACGCTGCTGCAACCAAGACAGGACCATATGGAAAGGGACTTGTCGATTCTATCGGCGGGATTTGGGACTCTGCTTATTACGCCATGACGCTCGCCCTCCAGGCCGAGATCGAGACAATGGTAACAAAGGACAACCTCACGCTCGAACAGGCAGCAGCCAAGATCCGCCCTGGCGCAGACCGCGAGGTTACCGAAGACGGCGGGCTTGCTCTTGCTACGGACTTGAGACTCGTTCGCTTCCCCGAGGAAAAGCCCTTCTGGAAAAAGGTGCAGGAGATGAACGCCAAGGGGGATCAGCCGCACTTGTCGCTCCTCCCACGAGCGGTAACCAACACCGTAGCTATGATGATGGAGGAGGCCGGACAGAGGGCGGCAAGGGCGGCAGTCCGACTCATGATCTCTACAGCTGCAGACCCCAGTGGTATCGCGGCGGCATTCGATGATCCACAGCTGGCTGCGAAGCTCCGTGCGACCAACGGCCTCGGAGCAAGCAGCACTGGGGGCAGGGCGAGAGCAGAGTATCCTCTGGCTTCGATGTTCAGCTAGCAGTCTCAAAATAGAGCGATCAATGTCAAAATGCATCGCCACCCAAGCAGAAATGCCTCATAATATCGCCATGTGCTTGCTCAAGCATGAAGGTGAGATATAGCATGCTCGCTTGTTCCATGAAGGCAGTGAGTGCAACGAGAGGTCACCTCGATTGAAAAAAAGATGGGATGTGTTAGGCCGGAGGAAGTTTCTTCTGAAAATAAAGCTTCGGCCAACTCCGAAGTTTCGCATGCAGGTGGCACTTTGCCACTGCGTTGGTACTCTCTGCTCGACGTTATCCAGCCCACCATAGGCTCTAACGCACCGATAACGGCGCCCTCAACCCGTAGTCCCATTCTATATCTTCAGAAGCAGTTAGCCACGTCCGCCTCAACCAGCATGCCATCTCTGAAACGTTCGTTCTGATCCCTCGACAACCTCACCAATGATGGGTCCCGAGCCCAGAGCATCACATACGTACATGGCCTCAGGGATCGCACCTGCGGAGACTTGCGGTGACACGATCAGTATCATGCTTCAGTCCACTCTACCTTGCGCTCCGGTAGCAGCATTTCTCTGCCTGGCATTGCCATATCTGACAACTCTGCTATCACAGCTGAGCCTCGGCCAGCGACTTGCATTTTCGATCGCCATCTATCTCGTCGTATCGGCCAAGTCGCAACGTCGATCTTCCAAACGCTTTCGAGCTGATCAGCATGTATCACCAACGAGGCCGATTCAGAAGGTATCACCCAGAATCAGCAGCTCCGACAATGAAATACATCAGTCGAGTTCGTCCGATGCTCAAGTGAAGCTCAAACCCCCTTCGCCAGCTGTTCTAGCATCGGTGGGTGCTAGCAAGTTACCGCAGATTGTAGCTCATATTAGGACCACTCAGTGCCCTCAACTGATCGACGCGTGCTATTTAGATGCCGCAGCTGCCCCTGCCTTCCCGTCCGGGTTGGTCAATGCTGTTGCTGACGAACTCTCGACTAAGCTTCTTTCCAACCCGCATTCCAAATCACCTTCTGCTATATCGACAGCCGACCAGATCGCTTCCATACGTCTCCGCGTGATGCGCGAGCTCTTTGGGATTGAAGACACGCACAATTGGCACCTTGTCTTCACCTCTGGCACCACGGCCAGTCTCAAGCTTGTCGGTGAAACGTTCGATTGGCCTTCCCTAAGCAGATCGTTGAACGGAATGGCTGGATTCTCATACCTTCTTGAAAGCCATACTAGTGCGGTCGGTATCAGAGAACTCGCAGCTCGTGCCGGTGTGGCCCACTCAAGCTTTACTGAGGAAGATAGTACAGCCAAGATCAATCAACAAGGACTGGTGGTTCTGCCATTGCAATGCAATGCGACTGGCCGCAGGTATGCGGACCTGTTGAAGCGTGTCTGTAGTTCAAAAGGAAAGGACGCGATAGTGATGGTGGATGCCGCGTCCTATCTCTCTTCTGCACAGCGGCTAGACCTGTCTGAATGGCAGGCGGAAGAAACACCAGACATGGTTGCATTTTCTTTCTACAAGATCTTCGGTTACCCTACGGGTCTTGGTGGCCTCTTGGTCAAAAATTCGGTCACTTCCCGGCTGTGCAACAAGGCGTACTATGGTGGTGGTACGGTGGATTCCATCATCGCCGAGAGTCGTTGGACAAAGCCGAGAAAGGACTTTGAAGCGAGGCTTGAGGACGGTACTGTCAACATCCACGGTATCATTGCGGTCGACACGGCGCTCGACTACTATCGTAAAGTCTTCGGATCATGGAATCTCCGTGGCGACTATGTTGTTGAGCTTCGAAGCAAGCTGGTCCGAGCCTTCAAAGGGCTGACTCACGGCAATGGCAATCCTGTTGTAAAGCTCTACTCTGTACCAGAGGAACGACGAGACTTTGGCCCGATCGTGAACTTCAACGTGCTTGCTGCGGATGGCTCTATGGTCTCGCCTCAAGAAGTCGATCGACTCGCTAGTATCAGCAACATTCATCTGCGTATGGGTCGGCACTGCAATCCGGGCTTCGTGACATCTCAGCTCGGCGTCACGCCCGACCGTATTAAACAAGAGTATGCCGACGGCGTAGGATGCGATGATGCTGGCGACTCTGCTCTCGAAGGCAGTTCTGTCGCGTCTGCGTCTCTGAGAGCAAGCTTAAGCCTGCTCAACACGGAAGAAGACATTGAACGCTTGGTTGGCTTCATTGCACGCTTCTTCCTATCTTCTTCGCCCTCCTCAAAGCGCAGCTTATCCGGAGCGGATGGCGACGAAGCTGCATCAGAGAGACGCTTCAAATTGGCGAACATCACAGTCTACCCGATAAAGTCGTGCGCCGGGCAAGCTCTCGCACCATACGAAGCATGGAAATTGACACGACATGGACTGGAGTACGACAGGGAATGGATTGTAATGAATCTGGCCAACGGAAAAGCACTCAGTCAAAAACGGTTCCCAAAGATGGCCCTCATTCGACCTCGGATCGATCTCTCTACCCGCACCATGACCATATCGATCGCCGACACCACTACAGCCTTCACGCTGGCTTTGGACGACGACTCACAATACAACAAGGACGTAGCAGATGTTTCTAAGGCAGAGATCTGCGGCGTGGAAGTCAGTCCAAGAGCACACAGAAGTGAAACGCTACGTTCCATGCTAACCACCTTGCTTGGTGTATCGTGCACGGTGGCGAGGCAAGCAACAGGCGTCAGCAGGCACTCTAAGCTGGACACAGGCAGCGAGAAAGTACCGCTCATCTTTAGCAATGAGTCCCCGTTCCTGCTGATCAACTCTGCAAGTGTGGAAAAGGTCAGCGCATGGATTCAAGAAGACTCTTCTTCCCTCTGGCCTTCGTTGGAGGTGGAAGACCAAGCCTCGGACTCGGGCTATTCCTCCGCCTCGCACTTCTCCAAATCACAACCTGAAGGGCAGAAAAGGTCCGGAATGGAGGCTCAAGCGGCTAGTTTCCGAGCCAATTTGCTGATCTCTCCCTCTGGAGCAGAATCGGCGGGAGGAGCATTTTCAGAGGATGGCTTCAGCAGAATCGTGTTGGGTGGGAAGCATGTTTTCGGCGTGTTGGGCGAGTGTAGGCGCTGCCAAATGGTGTGTGTGGATCAAAGGACTGGTGAGGTAAAGCCACAGACATTGAAGACGTTGGCGAAATACAGGAGAAACGCGCGGGGTAGGATCATCTTTGGTTCCCACCTCTCTTGGTTGCCCGACTTAGCACGGTCTTCCACAAGCGATACACACAATGGTGCGGAAGATGTAGCAAAAGTTTGGGTCGGTATGGAAGCGCTCGCCTCCTAAAGCGTCGCTTTGTCCAACACCGTGGACACGAATGGAATGGACTCCTATGGTTTGCCCAGAGTGTCTTGGTTGTGCTGTGTGTTGATTGTATAGTACAAGTCCTGAGTGTAGACTGTGAAAAATTAGAAAGGCCAGTACCACCTCTTGCTTCCACTCTTGTCTCCCCCCTGTGGTCCCACTGATGAATCTGTTGGAGTCACATTCTCCTTTGCCCTTTCCAGCTTCTCTGCAAGGCTTCGAGCTGTTGCTTCCAAACCTGTTGTGTGCGCATCCATGAGTCTTGTCTGCTCGTCCCTGTCCAGTACGTTCCACAGCAGATGTAGCCCAAAGTAGGCGCTGCTACCATATGCTAGGATGCGGAGGAGCGCGGGAAAAATCTGGCTGTAGAGAGAAGCATGACGGGCAGAGGCACCAGTTGGATTGCGTGCACGTGCGGCTTTTCGTGCGGCTTTGTCGGCAAGGTACCGCTGCGCTTCGTTGAGTTCTCCTGCTTCGGATTGCGAAGGTGGTTGCGCAAGCAGGCGGAGAGGTGTGGAAGAGATGGCACGTGCGAAGCATTGTTGTGTCAAGCGTTGGGGCGGCATCCTTGATGATGTGCGCAGCATTTTTGACGACGTTGATGACAGCATAGTGTACGATGATGAAAGGGGGAATGGAGATAAGTACTCGATGTGATGGTCCGTCCATTCGTGATTGCTCGAAGCAATGCTCATGGCTCTGCATCCTGCGGTGTCCACAACCAAACAGCAGGAATCATCGGGAATTGGTGTGGAATATGATCGGCGATCAAAAAAAACTGAAACTGAGCTAGGCGCGTGTTGCTCTATCCGAAACATATAGTACAGCACGCGTCGTTTGCAAAGCACACTAGATCCCATCCTTGAAACCCACCACCATCTTTCTTTTCTCGATCTCTAATCAAGCTCCTCGCACGTGTCGTCATGCACCAAATCTACATTGCATAGCAGCTATAAACACACAGCACTCAAGTACTGGCCTGATGCCGTTACTTCACCCCGACATGGTCGACGCTCCAAAGCCAGTAAACAAGCCACGCGGTCGGCCTCGTAAAGCTCAGCCCAAATTCGATCCCTCCCAACCACTACACCCTTGGGCAAGCACATCCCAGCCGCAGCGAGCAGCTTCGCCATCCACATCATATCTGCCATCGCCGAAAGCGGCTCCAATGCCGAAGCGTGTGACCAGCACGCAACCACCACCAGAAATGGCCTCCGCTGTCCCTCCAATCCCAACACCGGCCTTCCATGCTCAACCACAGTACATCACCGCGGTTCCAGCGCCTTTCGAGACACTACATCCGCAATATATGCGTGCAACTCCAGCGCCAACGCCGATCCCAGACTCACAATATGTCGTTCCAAGGCCGAAAATTCCAACAAGGGCGGATTTGGAGTTCTTGCTAGGCGGTCCGCCGAAAATAAGAGCCAGATCATCCACACCAAACTCAGCTATCCTGCATGTTCAACAGGTGTCCCGGACTTCTGTAGCACCGACAGCTCTTTCTTACGCGGCTGGGGCGAGAAAGTCTGATTCGGCCATGCATTACCAGCACCAATCTCCTGTGCTTGCTACACCAGTCGCTGGACCTAGTCGACTCTCAGCATCACCTCAAACAGCTTCCGTTGCGTATCCGCCAGCAGTAGCACTCGCCTCCACACAGGAACATAGGGCTGCTCAGATACCGGGTTCTATAGCCTATGAATGGCCTATGGGAGCGGGAGAAGACTTCGACGACGGTCTGGAACTTGGAGCCGAAGCTATCATGGAGTCAGATCATGAAGAAGGCGTTGAAAACGACTGCATGCTTCCAGAAGACGATGATCCTAATGATCTTGATTTTAGTCCAAGCGCTCCTCCTGCCCCCAAACGTCCGCGTGTCTCACAGACATCTGAAGCCGCCGCAGGCATATCCTCTACGCCGCCTCGAACTGGTCGTCGTAGTCTTGCTTCTAGCAGCACTGGTACCGGCAAGGTGCCTGGAAGTGCTACGAAGCCTGACCTGAAAAAACGTGGTCGCGGTCGCCCGCGCAAAGAATTCTACACGGAAGACATGAGGGAGAAGATGAAGGCGGCGAATGAGATCATCGCGATGGCTAGGGAGCAATCGGAAGGCGGCAAGTTCCGACTCGACAAAGTCATTGACCTTAAGACGAGGAGGGCGATGTCACCGGAGATGCATGCAGTTCTTCTTCGTGCGAGGAACAACCAGCTGCAGCGCGATCGAAGGGAAAGGCGTTTTCGTAATAGTGCGAAAAAGCAAGCGAAACAGGAGCATACTGAGACACCTCGTACGGCCAAATCGAGGAGAGAGGATAGGGGGGAAGGCGAGGCAGGGAGTGGGGCAACCATTGCCGAAAGGGCACGAGGAAAGGTAGCAGAGTGGATCAAGATGATCAGCAGCGATGCTAGTGAGAATGTCGACCCGGATCAGGCGCCAGTTCCTACTGAAGACGATAGTGTCTTTTTGGATCAGCTTGAAGCTCACGTCCCGGATGAATGTAGTTTGGAGGAGAAGGAAATGGACAGGCGTAGTGCAAAGATGTCGCAAAAGGGGTCGCAAAAAGGGTCGCAAAGGGGGTCGCAAAAGGGGTCGACGAATAATCCACCGGGTTCGACCACGAGCAGTCGCAAACGTGGCTCAAAGGCGGCTGCGCTGCCTCCACCAGCAGCGGGTGAGGCTGGTGTTGAAGAAAGTAATATTGATTCGAGACTGCAAGCAGGAGTGAAAGAAAGCGGCGTTACCGATCCGGAACCGCAAGCAGCAGTAGAGGAAAGCGTTGCCGATCCAAGATTCCAACCAGCAGTGGAAGACAGCGTTGCCAATCCAAGACTCCAACCAGCAGTGGAAGAAGGTGTTGCCGATCCTGGAGTGCAAGCAGCAATCGAGGAAAGCAATGCTGATCCTGAACTGCAAGCAGGAGAAGAAGCAAGCGTTTCTGATCCGGGAGTGCAAGCATCAGTCGAGGAGAGCGTTGCCGATCCGGAACCGCACGCATCAAGCAACGGGGAGCATAAACAAGAAGTCTATTACTTCTCTCGCTTCGGCACCGTCACCGGCAAAGCATTGTCCGACACCAACCCTGCAGACGCAATCGTGACGACCGAGCTGGAAGGCGTCGAAGGCGGCCAGTTGTACGAAGCAGGCGTCGTTGGGGACGAATACTATTTCTCAACCTGAACCGCACACCGTCGGTTCCTTGATTCAATCGTAACTTAAACGTGTCTTTTCCGGGACTCAGAACCAACTCATTCCCTCGTCTAATGTGTTTGGGAGTGATGCATTGCATTTCGCTATTCGCATTTGGTTAAAAGACGGTCGGTCAGTTCTCGGAGATGGCAAACCAAGCATCCCTCGCGTCAACCGCATAACTCCTAACCGTCCTGACCTGGTCATCAATTCCCCTTCCATCTTTACCCAATTCCTTCAACACGACAAGTCGCAACGGGTGTAGGTAATGATGTTCCAATCCAGACCCAGACTGTTTTGCCACCGTGACGTCTTCTGCTTCCGCCGGCTTGGCGGCTAAGCTTGTCAGAGCGCAAAGAGCTGAAATGCGGGTGGAGCTTGGGGTGTAAGGGGAAGGTTCGATGTTGGCAAGGAGTTTGGTGGTGATCGAGTTGAGATGGGCTGCAATGAGGCCTGTAGGATTAAACGCTTTGTCGGAAGCAGCAATGGGGAGTTTCTTGCCCACCTCACTAGCGACTGTAATTGCGTTCGCTGCTGCAGAGCGAGCCTTGGAGTCTGGTAGAGCAAGTGCCTGGATGAGGAGCGGGAAAAGACCCTCCAGTCGCTCGACAAGCATTGTCGATGGAAGCGAGGGCAACACACCTGCAAGAGACACAAGATAGATGGTCTTTGCATCAACGTCCTCCTTGTTCGAGTGATTGTGAGAACAATCACCTCCATGCACGTGTCCGCGCTCGTGGCCATGACGGTGAACCATCTTCGCCACAGCAGAATAACTGTCGAGCAGGCGAGGGAGAAGGAAGGAAAACAATTTCTGCTTCCACAGCAACCGCACAGTGAATCCATTTTCTTTTGTTGTGATTCCGTCCTCTCCAACGCCAACAATAGTCGACAGGTCGCGTGCAGCTGCCCTGGCAAACTTCCATTCCCCACCATTCACCCCGCTGCTATCTGCTTCCCCTCCCGCAGGCCGTACAACAAGTTGAGTCGGGAGCTGCTCCCCACCAGTGGTAAACGAGCTGGCTACATTATCAAAGATCTCGATGAGGACGCGGTTGAGCATAGCCTCAGATAGCTTGGATGACTTGACAACCAGTGCGCGTGTGAGCCACATCCAAATCTGGAGTGCTACCCTCCTCTTGGCCGATCCAGAGATGGTGGTAGGGGTAGACTTGATATGAGTACCCCAGAAAGTGTCGAGGAGGTCAAGGAAGGCCGGTTTCGTCTCGTCAATGAACTTATTGGTGAGTGCGACGATGGTCCAGAAAACAGCGTTGAGCTGCAACGCCTGCGAAGCTTGAGTGGTGATGTTCTTGGAAGAAGGCTTTTCGATAGAAAGTGCCCAGTCAAGTAGGCGCGACAGCGAGGCCAAAGCTGCATCATGCTTCGACGCAGGAACACCGGATCCGGGCGACAGTACAACAACACCAGCTGTGGGGGCGGAAGCAACGACGGCGGCCGACAGCAGCGCGACAGCATTTCTGCTTGCTAGCGCAAGCACAGGCTTGTCCGAAGCTTGGGTAGAGGAGAATGGTACAAAGGCCTGCGCCAAAGGCGAGCTGGATGAAATAAGCGACGCTCCTCCGGCGGCGCCGTTTTCGACGTAAGTCGATTGACCAGAGACAAAAGTTTTGTTCAGACTTGCCAAAAGCTCGCGCTGATGATTCACATCGAGCAGTTTGACGAACGTGCCTAGCAAAGCGGCTGTCTCCGCTACCACAGCCGGATGAGCAGCAATGCTGAGCTCTTCGCTACCCCCGTTTGTGCTCAGACCAGAGAGCGTGAGGCTGACGAGGCGCGACGGCAGCGTGTGCGCGTACTTGACAAGGTCCCGGTGGCCGTTCTGCCTCTTCAGATCCACCATAGTCTGCAGAGTGAGAATTAGTCCTCTCGCATATCCAACGTTAACTTCTTGCAGAGCTCTGAGCTGATCAGACCCGGCCGTTTTTGGACGGCAACACAGCTCGAGCTTGATGAACAACTTGACCACTACAGCTTCGAACAAGAAAGGTGCAACACAGAGGCGCGAAAGAGCGCCCAGACTGCGCCTGATGTTGGCCTTGATCAAATCCAGCTCAGCCTCGGGGTCGTCCATCGTTTTGCCGGTAGTCCGAGGTTCTGAGCCGTCGAAAGGCTCGATGCGGTCGGGGAGCTTCTCAAGCAGGACAGGGAGAACCACTTCCTCGATCACCTTGGCTATCGGATTGGCGGCTGCTGGTGTGTTGGCTGTGCGCTCATTCGAGATCACCTCGATCGCGCACAGAGCTTCTTCACGAACGTCATCGCCGACAGAAGACGTCAGAAGAGATACAACTTCGCGAGTAAGGAAGCTCAATTCGTCAAAGTCGAGCAGCGGCTTGGTGGCCTTAGTTGCCACGCCGCTTCCATCTTTGTTGGATGTGGAGGTACCGTTACTGCTGAGGACCGAAATGGACACGACCGAAGAGAAAACAAGCATAGCCGAGCGGCGATATGATGTGGAGCGCAGGCCGTTAGAGAGACAGTTGAGCAAGTCGGCAAGGAAAGGGTCGAGTGGTCTGTTGTCGCCTGCGTAGCTGCGTACTGCTGCAGATGGAGGGAGTAAATGGCCGGAGCCGATTTCGCTAGCCGCCATCAAAGGTTTCGTACTTGTGTCGTCCTTTGCTCGGGTGAGCTCAGCATGACGATAAACCTTAGCGAGCGCCTCCAACACCTCGCCAATGCCTGACAGGATGGGTGTACGTTGGGCAAGGTCCTCTGGGTCTGCAAACATCTTAATCATCTGGTCCATAAAACCGTACACTGCCAGATAAGCTGTGCTGGCAGAAGCACGCACAAGGCAAGATAGCACCTTAATACCCGCCTTTGCCAGCGACTTACCTGGCTCCTCGAGTTCTACGAGGCAATCGTACACCATCTTTGGCGCAATTCCCTCCGGCGGATCGACGCCGTGGTAGAGCACATGGAGAAGAATGGTGAGCGTATCAACAGCCAAGTCACCGGTCTCGTCGTCCGTAGCGTGGAAAATCTCAATCTTAAGGCCTTCCCAGAGCTTCTTTGCATTGGCAAGTGCCGCTGCACGACCGTATACAGGCATGGCTGCGATGAGCGTGCGAAGAGTATCGAGCTTGGCGGGGCCACCGGCAGCGCTGAGCTTCTCGAGCAGCAAAGGGTATCCGAGGGGAGCCATGGATGGCGAGGCACAGATGGCCGCACGGAGGGCAACCTTGAGATCGTCCGATGTGATTCCGTAGGGATCGTCGGGAGGTGGACGAAAGGTGATAGGAAAGTAGCAGAAGGTGATATCGAAAAACTTTTCCGTCATTTCACGGTCCATGATCCACTCGGTGAGAAGAACCTTGTCGACACCAAACAAGACCATGAGGTTGCGAGGATCCTTTTCTCCCTGTACCATCTTGACGTAGCCTTGAAGGAAGTCCTTACCCTGGCAAATCTCGGATTGAGCTGCATCTGCGGTGTCAAGAGTCGCTGTGGATTCGTCCGCAGAGGTGTCGACTTCCATGGGAGCTGTCGCGGATGTTGTCGGCGTCGATGCCGGCGGATCTGATGTAGAGGATGAAGAGCGGTATGCTTTGAGTGCATCCCTGTGATGGGCAACGAGGCTATCAAGAAGTCGATAGATAATGAAGCGAAGGCTCTGCGGATGATTGCTGGCAACGACATGCGAGAATAGAGCATCTGCAATTGCGTGGGCTTGCTCTTGGCCGAAGCCTTTGACAGGGGGAGGAGCATCTGCTGATGGTTCTGTTGATGCTTTGCATGCACTAAGAACGGTAAGAGCCTTGAGCGAGCTGACGAGCATAGCGCTGCCCTGCAAAGTCAGTTGCTCCGCCTCGTTCTTGCGAGCTCTGGACGCCGAGTCAGGGAGCACCTCTGGCGCCTTGGCAGACCGAATGAAATTGTCGGAGATGATGATACCGTCTGCAATCTTATCCGCGAAGAAGGCGGTCAACGTACGGACAGCCTGAATGGTGAAAATGCTTGGGAGAGGCTCCTTGGTGGCTTCGCGTTGGGATTCGGGGTCGAGAAAGCGGCAGGTGAGGTCGGAAAGCAGTTGCACTGCACGTGTTCTTGTATCCTCCTCTTCTGATGTGAGGTATTCACCAAGCAAGCGGACGAGACCGAGAAGCGAGACTGATCCAGTAGCCAGATCATCGATGATTGAGGGAGGCAGCTCCTGAAACGAGCCGACAATATAGGCCCGAATGGCCTGTGCTGGACCGGACATTTTGAGAAATGAAAAAAGCTGGCTCCACCGTCAACACCAACGGAAGTACGTCCAAGCGCAGGTAGAGTTATGTAGCTTGATTATATACTGCGTGCCCGCTTTGGAATCGAGTTTGCAATCGAGAGACCAAATCAATATGTGATGTGAGCGGAACGAGCAGTGTTGGTTAGTTGAGAAGATAGGAAGGATGTGCACTCGGCCCTGACTCATACGCAGCCTCTAACTCCACTTTTCTTCTTCTCCCACTAGCTCTTCACCACGCACAAAAAAAAGAGTTTGTGAGACGACAGGGCCTAACATTTTCTCTTCCGCGGTGCGGCCTCGGCATCTCGGCGAATTTCCATGGTTGTCCCGATATCGAGGCACAGCAGCCGTCAGTTACGGCACGCCATGCGTCGGTACGCACCCGCTTCACCTCCACATACTGCGGCAGCATGAAGTGGCTACACACAAGCCACCTTGCAGCTCTCGCTAAGTGAAACCAGTCTTTTGTGTTGGTCACACCGTCACATGTGAGCGCACCTTGTTCCTAGCTAGTTCGCCTTCATCTTGATTTGTTCTGCAAGGCTGCGGACCTCTTCATCGTCGACCCTGATCGCACATCAGGCTAGCCTACTCGCGATCAATCGCAACCAACCGCCCCTCCATACGGCCTGACACGATTAATAGCTGATCTCATCGGATCAACAGCATTGCCAGATTCAAAACATGGCCAGTACGATCCGTGATGCCTCAATGGACCCTGAGCTGGACCGCGACAGCGTCCAAGCCGATACTGTGCCACTAGCTCAACTACCACACGTCAGGATCTGCATCTCGCGGCCATCGCTACCTCCGTCCATAGCCGAAGGCATAGATGAACTGGCCCGACATCATATTCGACCAGATGTACTGTATCTCCATGAATCTCACGAGTCGATCCCGGCCAGCGGTCTTCGAGGCCGCAATGCTTCCTCAATACCTGTTCCAGCATGGAATTGGAACCTACACTTTGTCGAGAATAGCTTGTCCACCGGCGACGATTCGGTTCCTCTGCCGGAAGCTTTCTCATGGCGCTCCTCTACCTCTTCTGACACCTTTGCTCCCTTCTCATACGGCAATTCGAATGCACCATCAACGTCCCAGAAAGTGGACGCACCGTTCATCATCAAAATTGACTATCCGGCTACCTCGCCGCACTTCGCCTTTCGAGCATTAGGCCATGTTCTTGGCGTGTCCAAGAGCTGCCTTTCTCTCTACATCAAGCAGGAAGAAATGCCTTCGCTGCATCCAAATCTCTTTGCAGCCTCTTCGGGCGCACGCGTTGGCCCTAGCTACTATCTGTCTCCAGAGATTGCAAACCAGCAACTCAACATAGTCCAGACAGCAGACTACGAGACCATCGGTACCATGATTGACTGCTCCCGTAACGGCGTGCTCAACATACGCTCCACAAAGTACCTCATCCGCGTTCTCGCACTTCTTGGCTACAACATGCTTCAGCTCTATACAGAGGACACGTACGAGATCGACGGGGAGCCATTCTTTGGCTACATGCGAGGCGGCTACTCCCAGTCGGAGCTCAAGCAGATCGATGACTATGCTGCGCGGTTTGGTATAGAGGTTATTCCATGTATTCAGACATTGGGACATCTGGGTCAGATGCTTCAGTGGCCTCGATATCTCGGTTTGCGAGATACTGCAGAGGTGCTGCTGCCCGAGTGGCCTGAGACGTATGTGATGCTGGAAAAGATGATTAAGGCTGCAACAGCTCCATTCAGAAGCAAGCGAATCCACCTTGGTATGGATGAAACACACGGTCTCGGTCATGGAAGATACTTTTCGATCTATGGGCACCAGAACAACAAGCCCGGTAGCCAGATCTTTGTCGAGCATCTGAACAAGGTGAATGCCATTTGCCAGTCGCTGCAGCTGAAGCCTATGATCTGGTCGGATATGCTTTTCTGCCTCTCTGCGGGAAATAATTCGCTCGTAGGCTATTACGATTCAGCTCGACCACTCGACGCGGAACTGCAGGGCATCCCACCGCTCGACCTTGTGTTATGGGACTACTACCACACAGCGGCGGTCAGCTACGAAACGCGGATAAAGAGCCACGAACAGCTGAGAGGCGCAAGTCCTTGGCTGGCTGCTGGCTCTTGGACCTGGTCGCGCTTTTGGACTGCGCTTCCGTTTACGTTTCAGACCATCTCTGCTAATCTCACGGCAGCAAAGAGGTCGTCAGGCGTCAGACACGTCTTCCTCACCATCTGGGGCGATGAAGGCAACGAAGTGGACCTCTGGTCGTCGCTCCCCGCTTGGTGCTATTATGCGGACCATGCATATTCGGCCTTAACAACTCTCAGGGGGGAAGGAGAGGGGGACAGAGAGAAGGTGAATGTCTCGCTGCTCAAGAGCAAATTCGATGCGATCGTCGGCGGTAATTGGGATGACTTTGTGCGTGCCTCGGCTCTCGACGATACAACAAAGGATGGTTTGGATGTGGCGGAAGATGACAAGATTCACTTTGCTCCGAACACGAGCAAGTGGATGCTGTGGAGCGATCCTGTCCATAGTTTTGCCGAGCCCACCCTCGTCGCTTCCGGTTTTGATGCTGAGCTGCACTACTCGAACATTGCTCTGACCTTGTCGGAGAGGTTGGAGGGTGTGACGCTTGAAGATGCCCTGCAAAATCGCGATGTGCTTGTTGTTCGACCAGGCAAGGGAAAAGTCGGCGAGAGCAGAGAGAAGGGAGGGGGACTTCTTGGTGCTGCTGCATCTTTTCTCTCTATGACTGGACGCGGGGAGAGTGCTGTGTTGGGGATCAAGACGGTGCGGATACTTTCAGATCACCCTTTCAATGCGCGTCTTGAACTTGCACGATTGGTCGCGCGCACTTTGTCGCTTAAAGCGAATCTTCGGCAGAGATTGCATCAGGCATATGTATCGCGAAACTGGCTGCAGTTGCAACAGCTCAACAGACAGACGGGGCGATGCTTGGATGCAGCCAGAAAGCTGTGGCAGTACCATAGGGAGGTTTGGATGTCCATGTACAAGCCGCAGGGCTGGGAGACGCTCGAACTGAGGTACGGAGGATTGGTGTCTAGATTGGATACGTTGCATCGACGCGTTGGGGCTTTTCTTGAGCATGTTTTTCAAAACCATGGCGAAGATAAATGCGAGAATTTGGGCGAGGAGGAGGAAGAAGAGTTTGATTCAGTGCAAGCGGATGCCAGGAGGGCGGATGTGTTTTTACCAAAACCAGTCAGCTTGGATGAGGAAGAATCCGTACAGAGTTCGAAAGGGTCTTCTTTGGATCAGGACGATCAGGACGGTGAGAGTCGTGGACGGAGACGTGCAGGAGAAGTTTACGACGATGATGACTCGATGCGATCAAGTAGGAGAAGCGAAAGCAGGTGGGGTTGGCAGGAGATGGTAACCTGTCTGCCCGAGTTGGAAAAGCCTCTCCTTCTGGTGTATGGCAGTGCAGAACAGTTGCTTGACTACCACCGTGTATCTCGTCCCACGTACTGTTGATGGATGGATGGATTGCACAATGTCGACCATGTCATATGGAATTGGATTAGATTCGCTATGCTACCCCGCAGAACATGGACCACGAAGAGAAAAATACAATGAACCTGGATTCAGAGACGACAAAAGACGTGGATAGAGATAGCAGACGATTAGGCAATGAAAGGGAACATGGCCTTTCGCTTGGGATACTCCTTTCCAAACTCTTTTTTGTAGTTGCGGTGCTTCTTGACAGCCCACAGCCACATCTGACCGGTGCTCACGGCGGCAAACAGAGCACTAGCCGGGTTGAGGGTGAGCACAGTAAACGCAGCCCAAGCGACAAACTCGAAAAAGTAGTTGGGGCAAGAGACCAGTTCGAACGCGAATCCTCGCGGGATTTTCCTGACTTTTGTACCTGCTGGACGAAGGTTCTTCAAGATGATGTGGCAGTAAGCATTGCTGAGCTCGGCCAGAACCATGACTGCTGCGGCAGAGTAGATGAACATGTCGTTATCCTGGATGGTGCCAGCGACAGAGGAGGCGGAGAACCAGGGGGAGTACACGAAGGGTGCGAGGAGGACACCGGAGAGGAGCCAGTAGTGGGTAGAGTTTTTGAAGATGTTAAAGAGCGGCATGGTACCGTTGCTGAAACGATGAACGAAAAGTGTTTCGAGCTCTCGCTTGACATAGTGGGCGACGGCGAGGGAGAGAGCTACTGATTGCATTTTCGAGGGTACGAATTCACGTCGCCAGATCTGAGGACCAAAGTAGTAGAACAGAGGGTGGATGAAAATGGGACCAGCGTACTCGGTGAGGAAGACGGTCTTCCAGCCAATCTGAGGACCAAGGTCTTTGACGTAGAGCGTCTGGCCCGAAGAGATGCCCAAGTCGGACAGAGACTTGTCATCGTCGAGAAGAGGCTTCTTGTCCTCGGTAGTGATGCGCTGACGCTCGACCGAGAGCTTGCGAGAAGCAGAGGAGATCTGGTTCTTGACCTCGCCAAGGGTGGATTTGGAGGATGTGAGCGATACGGTAAGAGGGAAGCCCTTGGAGGTAGGCTTTCCAGGCGCAGTGCGCTTCTCGATGGTAACGGTGAAAGTCATGTTGCCTACGACTTGGTTTCACCGGATATCCGCTCAAAATAGTGATGGTGATGGTGAGAAGGAAGGACAAGAGAAAAGAACCGACAGGTGGGTGGGTCGGTTTCTTTGCTTGCGTGAGTTTGCCGGATGTGGCCCGTTCGTGAATAACGTTTGTCGAGTGACGAAACGCTGTTGCTGCTTTTGATGTGAGCAGAACGTAAAAGAGGTGACGCGACCGTGCCTTACTACTGCACCAAACCAAAATCCGAACTAATGTCCGACTTCCGACACCCGTAGATTTTTTTTGGGGCGTCGGGAAGGAAAGAGCTGCTTTTCTGCAGGGTTTCGAGGCTCCACACGACAGAGTCTGGGACCAACACCATCACTGTTGTTCCGAGACACCTTTACCACAACCTTGAGCATTCCACCCATCCTACAAGATTTAATTCGGCGCCGCTGGATACATCGGGATGACAGACCAGCCAAGGCAGACTACGTCAGAGGTGGAAGCCAACTTTTTGCGCTGGTTCCGCCAGTCTGGCGGTGCGCTGGATCCTCGATGCTGCATCCAACCCATCCCCGGCATGGGCCGAGGCATGATTGCCAAAGCCCCCATCAAGGCTGGAGAGACCATCTTTGTCATTCCTCGTCACGTTTTGCTCAATCTTGCCACCTCAACCCTGGCCCACAGATGCGCGGAAGCCGAATCATCGTCGCCCGCGTCCTTGGCAAGCGGCTCTGATGTGCTCACGTGGAAGCAGATCAGCAAGATGGGTTGGCTGCCACTTATACTTGCCATGATGTACGAGCGCAGGAGGGCCGCGCATCTCTCTTCGTCTCCGACAAACGGGGCTGAAGACGGAGATGTCTCGATGGAAAATATCGAAACCACGGCTGGCTCGGATGTTGGCCAGATCGAAGGCACTGATGCAGAAGGCTCAGCATTTCGCAACGCTCCACGACCATTTTCAGAGCAGACCTGGGGACCCTACTTTGACATTATGCCTACAAGCTTCAGCACACCCATGTTCTGGCAAGCAAACGATCTGCAGCATCTCGCGGGAACTTCGATCGCCGACAAGATCGCCAGAGACGAAGCCGAGGCAGATTACCACAACAAGGCAATTCCTTTCATCCGATCTCTTCCCAAAGTCTTTTTCGAGGGCGTATCAAACGAGCAGCAAGAAGCGGAGCTGCAGAGATGGTACTCGCTGGACACATACCACGTCATGGGATCGAGGATTTTGAGTCGCAGCTTCCACGTCAAGAGCCGAATGAAGGGGTTGGAAGGCAAGACAGTTGATATGGACGATTTGGATGGGGACCAAGATGATGAATCAGAAGCAGAGGTACTCGAAGAAGAAGGTGAGGCAGAGGCAGAAATGCCAGCAGCCGACCCGACCAAGGAGGACGCCGACGAAGAGCAGGAGAACGACGAGCAAGATGAGGACAGCGATGACGAAGATTCGGATGACGACGATGACGAGGAAGAGCAAGAAAATGTGGTCGATATCTCGATGACGCCGATGGCTGACATGCTCAATGCACGTTTCGAATCCGATAATGCGCGTCTCTTTTACAAGTCGCACGTGCTCGAAATGCGAGCGACAAGGTCGATCGCCGCTGGCGAACAGATCTTCAACACGTACGCCGATCCCCCGAACAGTGACCTTCTCCGTCGCTATGGCCACGTAGACGAGCCTAACGGTAGCGATGTGGTTGAGCTCGACGCCAAACTCATCGTCCAAGCTGCCACCACGCAGCTCGCCAGCCTGCTCTCTTCAAGCCAAGACGAATTGAAGAAGGATCTGGAAGAGAGGCTAGAATGGGCATGCTCATCGCTCGGCATTGACGAGGTGTTCATCCTCAACTACCTGTTTACTCCTGCCAAAAAGGCGCCTCACCGTGCTCAACCCGAACGACCGACGTCCAAGGAACTCAAAGCCGCAGCGACGGGTGGTGGTATCTCGGAAGAGATGATTGCGCTCACACGCGTGCTCTGCCAGTCCCGTGAGGCGTTTGAAAGGGCGATGGCCAAAGGCAAAGGTCCAAGCGCACGCGTCGAGGCGCAGGAAGAGCACGCACTCTCGGGCGGAAAGATGGCGCGCATTTCGGCGAGTCAAATCATGATGGGTGCGATTGACCTTCGTCTGAACGAATACCCGAACGGAGCCAGCGTAGAGGAGGAAGAGGCGAAGCTGTACGGCTCACGCACGAGCGAGGTGGATGGGGAGAACGAGAGGCGGGCGCTGGTGGTCAGGCTGGGCGAGAAGCGGGTGTTGTTGGACCAGAAACGCGTGCTCAAGTACGTGCTCGATCGAATCCACGAGGCCGAAGCACAGAATGCGAAGAACAAGAATGCCAAAGATACAGGAAAGAGGAAAGGCAGCTCCAACGGTGTCACGAGTCAAAAAGTAAGGAAGACCAAGAAGTAGACACGATCCCACTGATTGCGGCCAAAGGGGGAAAAGAAGCTGGTATTCACAGCAAGAAAAAAACAGCGTGATTGAGATTCTTGTTGTTGTATTGCCATCTCGAACCTGCAATAGAAACGAGCCAAGGAAGCCGCCACAAAAGTGCACGTTTGAAAGCAGACGACTGACAGTGATGGAGTCTGGGATCGGGGGTTTGGCCGATCGATTCTCGCGCGCGGTCGATCATAGTTAGATCCGGCCGTTGTGAAGATTCCGGCAGCCTGTGCGAGTTGCGGCAGCTCCCGCAACCTAAAAAAGTGGAGTACATGTTCGGAAATTGAGCGCTCGCATAGGGGTTTCTCTTTTTAAAATAGAAAATACTGTATTGTACACAGTACTTGTAATTCTGTGGAGAAAGCGGAGATTTCTTTGAGCAGCCACTGCAACCGGTTGTGAAGTTGTGAAGTTGCTTTATTGATGATGGTCGTGCGGGTGTGAGCTACCCGACAAAAGTGCAAATTTCTAATTTCGGATTTCCAGTCTCCCTGAGAATTAGGCACGCCTCATACCCCTCATTTGGCTGGGAATTTCCCCACCAAATTCCTAGTACTCTAAACAAAGTTTCGACATTAGCCGGATTAAAGTAGTACCGCCGCTGATGCTCCTCGCATTCATGATTGTGGCTGTGTCACGCCGCTTGTTGGTTCTCATAGTATTCATCTTGGAGCACGACACAAGGTCTCATGGCGAGATTTCCCAAACAGCCCAGAAACCTGGTTGCTTGGAATTCGAATGAAAGAGCCCAGAACCAAACGGAGAGCAAGACTAAGTGGAAGGCTGCCGATATTGAGAGGCGCAAGCCCACATTTAGGGATTCCCCGCAAATACACTGCTTGCCTTCATCATTCCAGAAGGTCAAAGTGTCTCGTGCTACATGCGTGGCCCTGCTCTGCTCTCCGAAACTTGGTATGTTGTCCAACTCGAGATCCGTCGAGCTGCGAGCCGAGACTCTTTGCCTTCCCGACGTCTTCTTCAACCCTACTACAATGTTGCATGTTCACTTTATTTGAACTTTGCGCTCTTGGTCTTGTAGCAATGACGGTTGCACAGACATGTCGTGACTCGGCTCGGATCGCCATTCCGATCTATTCCGCCACGATCCCCGCTGCATCCCATCAATTCGGACATGACCCTAGCCATCGAAGCATTCATTGGAAGCGAACGAGCACTTTCTTGTGCCGCTGTGACCCGCGACTCTTGTTCCTTCAATTGCCTCTCTTTTCGTCATTTAGATTGGTCCATGTCTGTCCCGTCTCAGTCGCTGCCTGCAATGAACTGGCAGACCGAGTCTGGACTTGATTCTTGACACAATTGCTGGACGATGAGCGAGGTGAATTGTGAATAATGGCGGTTAAAAAAGCTGCCAGGTGGGGCTCCAGAAATTCACTAGTCTAGCGAGGAGATGGCTCGAATGCACCCCATCAGAAAACAGGCAAGGGAATCTGCAGGTTGTCTCTACCCCGCATGCTTGCATAGGAAAGCCAGCTGAAGATTCACGGCAAGGGTCACACGGCCCGCAACTTGACACGCTCCAGAACCATGGGAAACCAGGGCAGAGGAGCTGGATTCCAGCTACACCGAAATTGGGTGGCCTTGCCGAGCAAGCACATTTCCTCGAACCCCGTTCGAGTGTTACAGTAAGCGCGTGCTTTGACCTCGTTCAGCATGCGGAGATGGACAATACGCATCGGTTGATACAGCTGCAGAAACACACATGTCCAGTGCAGCAGAAACGATTGGTTCATTCGGCGCGGGGTTGCTGTTTATAAGTACAGGAGCATGGCCTTTTACCCCGCAAAAAGACAAGCGAACTGAGACCGTTCATGATAACAATACTCTGTTAAAAAACACACAGTCGGCGCGCTGTGTGCTGCTGTCAAAAGAATCGTATGCAGGATGGCCGGAGTATTGCAGCCTCGTGATGCCTCAACTCGTACTCTTTGCAGACTCGCTTCCAGCACTGGCGCGGCCCGAATCTAATCTCTCCCACGCTGCCACAGCCAGCGTTCCCGTGCTCTGTTGCCCCCGCACTTTCCAGACTATATAGTAACACACTCGTCGAACGTCAATGCTGCCTTTTCCCCCTTTTGCTCGATTGCCCTTACACCTGCCACCGCTTCTCGTTACCACACGTTCAAACGCAGCAATCCACCAGCTGTCCATCTCATTTCTCTGTATCTCGAGAACATGAACTGCAGAGATTTGTGTCTCAAAAGTTGCGACCCCTAGCTCCATCGTCTCAACACCTTGCATCTCACAGCCAAAAGGTAGTTGGCTCGTTTTCCGTTTCTGTTATTTCACCGCATCGCTCGTATTTGTGGACCCCAGACGCGGTGCCACTTTCAGCCCACGCACACGCCGTGAACCCACATCTAGTTGTACCCACATCTAGTTGTCTCTGAACAACAGTCAACCTCATGTCGGCTCCTGACAACGCTGCACAGGTCGCCTCTGGCAGGAGAGACTCCAACGATGCCGAGCAGCAGACGCGCTCGCGCAAAAAGATGTACAAGAACTGCGACCGATGTCGTCAAGCCAAGCGTGCATGTTCAGCGCAGTATGTCAGCATCGCCGAGGCGCTCGCCAACAAAGTGGCCTGTACCAACTGCAAGAAGAAAGGCCAGGTCTGCACCTTTAACAGCCTTATCAACTCGTTTGGCGGTATTCCTCTCGGTGGACTCACAGGTGCCGCGTTCGCTGAGAGCCTGCAAGAAGTTGCCAATGCGCAACCTGCCCAGACCACTGCCGATGAGACTATTCCAGCGGCAGATGCAAGCAATGCTGCCACCAAGAGGTCGAGAGACAGTCCGCAAGCTATCATCGAAACACTTCAGCCCCAAGCTCACTTGGATGCGATCAACAAGGTGAACGCAGCATTCGAACTGCTTAACGGCAGCCACAATCACACAGAAAATAACAAGCAGGTTCAAGAGCGTGCTTCCAAACGACGCAAGCATGCTGTTGCATCCGATCGCCAGAGTGCCCTTCCCAATTTCGCCGAGTTCCAACCCGCGACTACTGGCACGCACAACTCGTTGATCGTGAGCCGCGCACAGTCGCCCTTCCCCACTGACGACGATATCTTCTCGTCCCACGCTGGTCTGTCGATGTTTGACGTCCTTGGCTTCGACATTTGGGGTACAGCGCCCAACGTTCGACTAGCCCACAATGCGGATCGGATGCATCTCAGTTCGGACCTTCTCAACGTGTATGAGGGCGCTGCTGAATCCGCATTTCGGGTATGGGTCACAGATGCTACCACCCCTTACCTCGTGAGTACCGATTCAAGCAACTCGAGCAGCGCTGCCATGGCGCTCAACAAGAAGGTTTGTCTGCTCGATCATGCGAGCAGGCGCATCTTCAAGCCCGACGACACGAGCCGGAATGTTGAGAAGCGAGTCTCCGAGGCATACCATGCTGTCCTCCTCGCCTATGCTGCCCAGTGGCCACGTCACCGCAGCAACCAGAACACCACACGGGGTGATTGGAGACCCGACGAAGCGAGGATCAGGCTCTCGTTGTGGAAGCAGGCCAGGGACAAGCTCATGGATGCGGCAGATGCATGGTCGTTCCGCATCGTGTTTGCACTCATCCTGTTTGCCTGGACCGAAAAACCGCGCGAGGTGCCTGACGACCATGCATGGGATACGCAAGACACGGCTCCCAACCCTCTCCATGTGCCTTCGCTCAATGAGAATAGCGCACTCGACTCGAGCTCCTGGCAGATCCCGGCAGAGGCGAGCACCATGATGCTCGCCACCGCCATGCGAAAACTCAAAGCTTTCCGTCTCAAGATCCAGCAACTAAGACGCAAGGGCATCGACCTCTGGTCGACCGACGAGCCTGGTTTGGCTCCGGATCAGGTAGCTCATCGACAGGCCGAGGCGACGTTGTTGGAAAACACGTATCACAACCTTTACTGGTTCGGGTGCATGATGGATACCGAGCTCAGCGTTCTGCGAAAGTACGACGCTGTTATTGGGGACGAAGACTCAGACCTCACCGATCAGCTTCTCTCTCCACACCGAGCCAACAGTCTGCGTCACAATACGGACACGTTTGCAAGCGGAGCCAGTTGCCGAAAACCCCTGCGCAAGATCTGGGACGAGGTGATCCCGGCTAACAGCCAAAAAAACCGACATACTTTCGCTAGGAGCTGGCCGTGCAGCGAAGAAGACGCCAAACGCACACTGGCATACGCCACCCCGATCAAGGTGTTACTCTTCCGCCACGTGGGCAGGTTGCAGTCGAGTTACTGGAGACAGGCGAGTGGCGAGCAGATCGAACGACAGATTGCACACGTGCTCTCGGTGATCCGACACTGGGACGAGACATTTGCACCCTTCTTTGCCAGCTGTGTCGCTCACCATTCCGAGCTTCCACCGAGTATCCAAAGCTGGCATGTGATCACGGCGACAAAATGGAATCTCGCTGCGATCCTGCTCGTCGAGCTGGTGCAGACGATGGACCGCTCCGCGTCGGATCCGTTTACCAATACGGACGAGGTGTTTGCTGAGCTCCGGTCCAAGGTGTGCAACCAGACTGCGGCACTGATTCATGCCATCCAGCACTCGTCCTTCTCGACCGTGCGCGAGGGGAGTGGCAACGGCCGAGAGGAGACTTTTGGATTTATCGAGTCGACGGGTAGTACCATCCTTCACAGCGATCCGTGGCCCGAGATTTCGGTGCATGGGTTTGCGTGTGTCGCCAAGAGCGAGATCAAGAACTTTGGCCGACTAGTAGAAGCCGGGAGGTGGGATGAGGTGAGGTGTGCAGAGCATCGGGTGGAAAAGTGCATTTGGGCTCTGGAACAGTTGAGCAATCGGTCAACTATGGCCGTCGATGCGAGTCAAGAGATTCGTGCACTGCTCGAACTGCATTCGCCATTGAAGCAGGCAGGCGGGGTTGTTCTGCACGGAGAAGAAACACATCAAGCACCCGAGGGAGGGGTATTTACTGACGATGTCTGGCAATCGTGTCTCAAGATCATCAACGAAGGAGGCGATGCAGCTACCTTTCCGACCAACATGGACCCCATTGAGAACGACATTGCTTGGGATTTAGCCATCGATCCGTCTACCGCCGAGTCTTGTCCGGCCCCGAATTCGAATCCGAATCTCGACGATCATATTTTCCTCGCTACCCTAAACGACACGGATGGAGCATCCTCCCGTGCCTCATCAAATCACTCGCTCTCCCCTCCAAATACCACGACCACCTTGACATCGCTAGACTACCCCTCCTCGATTTCACCCTCAACATCGCTCAACAACGATCCATCAACGATCACAGGCCCAAGGCCGAAGGAATCCGTGTTTGATTACGGTCCTAATCCATTTGATCCGTTCCAGCTTCGTGTCTAGCCCGACGTTGCATGTACTTTTATTCCCGTTTGATAGTGTAGTTTCGGTGTCGTTCGCAATTCGCATGTTCTCCTTTGTTGCAACATGGTGCGTGTGGGGTGGCGACACAGGAATTTAATGTCGCATTAACTATTCAACCGCGTTTTTTCATCATGCTTTTCCCGTTGCTCCTTTTTTTCCCGTTGAGAGGATGGTTCATCACTCAACTGGCCCTTACCCGCCGGCACTACCACCTGGCTCACAAGATGAGCAAGTAGTGATTAAACTCCATGCCATCTCTGATTCTCTTCTCTAGCTTAGCTTAAATCGAACCAACATCACAGATGCACGAAGGTCAGATTCTACGAAGGAAATTCTAACAAGCATATCCACACTGAATCCAACCAGCTCTACGGTCTCTGCTGTTGGCCAGTCGACACAACCGCAAGTATTTCTACTACTGTTGTTGCTGTTCGGGCTGTTTTTCACGGCGATAAATGGTACCGTGCTCTGCACGATCGTCTTTGTCCGTCCTCTTACCACCGTTTGCCTTCCTATCCGCAGCGAGCGACTGGGCGAATTTACTCCTCTCCCTAATCGCAGGTCCTTTCCAGTAGAAAATGTAAACCGGAATTGCCACAATAATGGCAAGGAAGGCAAGAAGGGTCGAAGCCCACTCGAGACCCAATCGGTTATAAAGTGGGGTGGCGTACAAGGCAGAGATACCGGCGAGGAAGTCTCGGGCGAGAGCGTTGCCTCCAGTTGCCGAGGCTGAGTATGGTCCATAAGCTGCGATCATGTAGTCGACTGTAGATACAGAACGAGTAACAAGTAAAGAATGCATCGGAAAGGTGTCAGTGTGTAAGTTCGAAGAAAAGACGCGAGCAAAACATGAGTAATCATCAAGGAATCGTCCATAGGACGATCATAGTGAGTGGGTGTGGAATGGTTTGGAGACTTACTAGTAGCCATGTAGATACTGTGTGAGATTTTGCGGGTGAAAAACAAGTAAGAGGTAAACAATGGTGAGAAAGTGTGTCGAGGCAAGCATTTGATGCAGGGGTGCAACTTACGCATAGTTGGCAATAGCGATCATGCACGAAAAGATCATGGGAGCAATCCAGGCGACATTAGGAGGGCCCAACGAGGTCCATGCGAAACCAAACAGACCCAGCGTCTCAAGAGGAACCAGGTAGAGCAGCAACCAGAGTCGCGACTCTGGAGCAAGCGCGTCAGGGTCCCTAATGCGACGCTTCTTCTCCCAGTGGAATCGAGGCATAAATATGAGGTAGCCAAAGAGGTAGCCCAAGTTGATGGGGATGAATGCAAGACCGATCTGAACGGTGCTGAAACCCCACTGCTTGTAAACAAGCTGGAACGACTCGAGGAAAATAAAGATGAGCATGTCGGAGAAACCGGAGAGGAGCGAAAGGAAGAGCACGATGGGTTCGCGGACAAACATCTCGAAAGGTCGCAGCCAGTACTTTCCGATTTCCTTCATGCTGAAACGCTCGGTCCTCACTTCGTTGGGGCCGTAAATTTTGTTCTCACCGTTCTTGCGGCGACGCTTGGCCTCTCGATCGAGGAGGATGGTGGATCTGGTTTCGGGAACGAGGAAGAAGTGTAAAATCTGGACAGCACCACCGAAGATGAGCTGGATCCAGAAGTTCCACTCGAGTTTTAGATAAGCCTGGATGAAAGCACCGATGAAGGGTCCTACCGAGGTACCACCAACGGAAGAAAGCACGACAAAGGCGACGGCGAACTGCTGCTCATCAGGCTCCCAAAGATCAGCAACCATGCCGAGCGTGACGGAACCACCGGCAGTGAACAAACCACCGAGGAAACGGGCGACGATGAGCGAGCCATAGTTGGGAGCAAGCGCAGCAAGGACCTGCCAAATGTTGACGAGGAAGAGCGAGATCTGCAGCACGGGCCATCGTCCGATTTCCTCTGACCAGGGAGCCCAGAACTCGCATCCGAAAGCGTAAGCTACCAAGAAGATCATCTGACCGATTCGAGCCGCCTGTTCGCTGACACCGTACTTCTCGGCGACGCCCTGGACCGCGTTGGGATAGACCGAGGTGTTAAAGTTCATCGACACTTGCACTACAAAGATGACACAGAGAATTGCCCACTTTCTCCAGGTCGGGTACGAGTAGCCGGTGGCAAGGTAGCCAGCTCGTTCGGTGAGCACGATCTTGCCATCTTCTTTGCGGGGCGCAAGCTCGTGTTCGCCCTCGCGCTGCTTTTCCTCGTTGGTCTTTTGGAGATCGTTCTTTTCGCGGATGGCTTCCACATCAGCAGGCACAGACTCATCGTTGTTCTTGATGCTTACTTGTGTAGCCGATGCAGTGTCCTTGTTGGCGCTGTCGATGCGCTGAGGCGTGTGTGCGGCAGTCTCGTCATCGGAAGACGAGTTGCGTTGCAGTGCCCCGATACCGAGATGGGCGTTGTCAGACATGTGAACACGATCCGCGTCGTTGAAGATCGCAGTAATGAGACTTGCCGAGGTGTTCTCAGCGACAAGCAAGGTCGACGGGATGGATGAAAGCAAAAGATAGATTCAGCAAGGCGAGATGAAAGGAGTAGAAGGATGATGGGTAGGTAGGGAAAGAAAGGAGGGACAGGAGGGAAAGAAAGCCAACTCTTGTTGCGTACTTGTCAGCGCTGGGGAGGGATGCGACGCTGCTCTAAATCAACGTAGTAAGCACTCAAGCTATGGATGCTGATCCGAGGAATCGAGGGACAAGGGGGATGGTCCGAGTGGAGACTAATCAGCCATTCAAGGGTCCTTGCTCTAGGAAGGTCGAGGAGTATCCGTGTGACAGTGCTACCGAGCAAGTCGCTAGCACTAGGCACTAGGCGATGGAGGTTCGCGCGCACCGCCGTCGTCAGACAAGTTGTTCATGGACAAACTCAGCGTGTAAATTTAATGGGCTTTGTCTCTGCTAGCACCCATCACCCATTGTGTAATGATCAACGACATGCCAGCTCAGGGCGCAAGATGAGAGTTCAAACTGCTGCGGTTCGGTGCGACGGCGAACCAGACGGGTAGTATTTTCAAGGATAGCAGTCGTGAGTTGCACTCGAAGAACGCATTTGACGGGGAGGCGGAAAATGACGTTGCGCGTATGCATGCGCATCGATCGGACAGTAGCCCACTGAGCTGTGCTGTGCTGTGCTGTGCGCTCATCGACAGCTTGGCGCGCGCAATCATCCGCAGCTTCGGAGAATTAAACTTGCAAGTACACAACCCACATGTTTGCAGGCAAACCAAGCACCACCGACGCGCATACGCTCTGCAGTGCAGCTCATGATTCCGGAAGCTCGGTCTTGCAGCTGGAACCCCTTGTGCAGCAGAATCGAGGTCATTTTTGTCTCTTCTGACCGCCTGCTGGGTTTGTGCCGCGCCAACCCAAGGGCCAAAGATGCCAAAGCCGCCGTTGTCGTGCCCCACGAGCCCTGCGGAAGATGGAATGCCGCCCCGTGCCAACCGCCCTTGACATGTACCCGCCCCTGACTTCAACCCCTGTAGTCTTGAAGCTCATGTCTGTGAGACTAGTGGCATCCATCACGCAATCCGAATCTGATCATTCCAAGTTGCAGCAAAACACTAGATTAAGCCTGTGTGAGCAGATTCGTCCAGCTTGTACCTATCACAGAACTGATTGGGCAACGTAACGTCGAGCAGGGTGCGAGCAGCACAGGAACGTCTGCTGCCGGGGTTTGCGGACGGTGTATGGAGTACTGGCTTACATCTTGCTTATGGTAGTTTCGCTCGCTTTCTCTCTAAAGAGAGAGAGAGAGAGTTCACACTCTGGAATTTGATTAAGAAGCGCACCATGGAAACACTGTTCCGTTTCCACTGGGACGTGGCACTTCAGCGTTATGTTGCGCATTTGCACCGCAGGTTAAGCCGGATTCGACGGATGCTGATAAGGAAGCATAGCTAGCAAGACACCGACATGAATGTGATGTTGCGTCATGATGCTGCATGAGCATTGCGTCGATCGGAAAATTTCTCATGTCCCCTCGGCTGCAGATCGATCCGAACAGAAATCGCCGATTTCGCAATCCTCTGCAGCTTCGCTTCTACCCTTGGAGCCACGTCAAACGTATTCAGTTGTGGTGGGCAGTGACGAGCGCAGAGTCATGAGTGGGACGACGCTCAAAACTCACTCTTCAATTCATTCTCAGGGCTCAGCCCTCGTCAACCTCCACCATAGTTGCCGCTTTGCCATTCATGGTTACCACTGAGTAGGTGACGTGGTAGCTTCCCTGGCACGTGGCGCTCTGGAGTACCTGTCGTACCAACCGTACGCGTGGTTTGCCCTTGTGGTGACACAAGCCAAGCGTGGCGTTCCAAAGCCCAATTGGCATATGAGTGAATCCAAGTCATCCGATGGCATCACTCTTTTCCTGCGTCGCACACACGAGACAGACGAGTCAGAATCCCCACACAGGCGCGCGAAGCACCGCCGTTCTGGTATTGCGGAGAGGCGCTAAATGGACGTCACTCTATCCGCTTTCAGGGTTCAAACACTAGTTTGCGGAGGGAGGCGGCTGTAGCCTCATCCCACATTCCGGCTTCTAGCCGGCAAGCCGCGTTCCAGATCTTTTGCAGTTTGCGCAATCGTTCTGGTGAAGGAGGGTCCCTGGCAGCTCTTGCTTCTATTAACCGCATCGCTCTTTGTACTACCGCTTGGAACTCGTCACTAGCATAAGCCTCAAGCCATGCTTGGTAATCATTGTCTAGCTCCTTTCTACGATGTTGTGCAAGCCATAGGCCCATCTGAGCGTAGCCAACCATGCATGGACTCACTGCGACAAGTAGATCCAGTCCGTCACTCGAACGTGCCGTGTCCAACACAAATCGCGTGTAAGCGAGCGTAGCTGCACTCTCCATCGTCTCGTGCTCCAACTCGCTCGCCGAGATACCAAAGCTTTCTCGGCAGATGCGCAGATGCAGCTTTGCTTCTTCTGCCATGGCTCGAGCCATGTCCGCCAATGTCGACACCTCTTCAAACGTGTTGTCATGGCAAGCAGCTGCTTGTGCCCAGATACGCGAATAATGGCGAAGGAAGAGGTAATCTTGCTTCATAAACCATTCGAATCCCTCTCGTGGCAGGCTCCCGTCCGCTAGGCCAAGCACAAATGGGTGTTGCACAAACGCTGTCCACACGTCTATCGAGTTGGAGATGAGGCTCTGGTGGAGCGCGAACGGCTGTTCTGCAGTGCTGTCGGATGAAGACGCCGTGGTGATCAGACCACGCGGTCGGAAGGGATACGAATGATCGAGGGGTCCAGGGCCCTGGCCTAGGTCTTGAATGCCGTTTGCGATAGCGTTTTGCACGTACTTGATCGCGATCGACGTCGAACGAAGCAGAGAGTGACCTTGTGCCAGCGAAGCGGCGAGCGCTGAGGACAGCGTACAGCCTGTACCGTGTGTAGCAGACGTGGCAATAAGCGGTTTGATGAAGAGAACGTATGAGCCCTCGTCGTCAGCGGTCTGCTGGTAGAGGACATCGCATACCACCATGTCGTCGCCCGACAGTGTCCGTCTGCCATCCAGGACTTGGCTGAAGGGGATCCGGTCCGTGCGGATGATGGTCACATTGCCTCGGAGCGTGATGATGGCTCCGTCCACACCAGCGAGCTGCTTCAAGTCTTGCTCGACTCCGGCTGAGCTCGATTCGGAGCCTTTGTTCGATGCCTGCTTTCGCTGAGGATATCGCTCAGTTGATGTCGATGCTCGTGTGGGGATCGGGACGGGTGAAATATGCTGTGAGCCAGACGATCCAGCATCGAGCCGTTCTAGACAACCATCTATTTGAGAAGTTCGAAGCTTTGCGTGTCCTCCCTTGACAAGCACAGCTTGGGGACCCAACTTTGCTATGCTCTTGGCTGCTGCCATCATCTGTGGCAACTCTGTTTCTTCATTCTTGTGTGCCAACTCCACCTCTGGGGAACCCAATTTTTGCGCCGTGAACATGGCGGCATACTTGAGCAGCTGCCTCGCTTCTGGCAAGTTGGGCGTGAGGATGGTGCAGAGTGGAAGCAGATCTCGGATGAGTGTCTCGATGGCGTTTTCGGAAAGCAGCAATGAGCCGGATGTCGAGACCATAACCGGATCCAGCACTATCGGAACATTGCTGCCTCCATTTCTGTCGGTCTCCTGTCGCCATTGGCTCAGTCTGAGTGCGAGCGCAGCCACGATCTCGGCATTGCACAGCATGCCCATCTTGACCGCATCAATCTGAATGTCGGACGCCACAGAGTCGAATTGCTGAAGCACAAACTCGGGCGGGCAGGCATGGATAGCAGACACTCCTCTTGTGTTCTGTGCGGTCAGCGCGGTGAGCACCGACATGCCGTACGTGCCAAGAGACAAGAACGTCTTCAGGTCGGCCTGAATGCCAGCTCCTCCGCTCGAGTCGGAGCCGGCGATGGTGAGCACTCGTGGGGGCGGCATGTTGGACCTGGGCAGACAGCAAATCGATCCAAAGACGGCGGAATCTGATTGAGGATGATGATGGTTAGTGTACTGCGCAGTATACAGGCTAACCCAAACTTTTCTTCCCATCATCCGAGTCAGGCGGGCTTTGGTGGTTGTGGAGGCGAACTCGCGAATCTTTGCGCTGTTGGTGTCACGTGACACCTGTCCGAGTTCCGAGTTTGGATTTTGTTCTTCACTTGGTCCATGCAGCAAAAATTTCCTCGAGCCAAACAGCCGAGAGCCAATTTTCGCTTCTACCTCCGTATAACACAAGGGTCCTTGCTGCTAGCATAGCTCCGCCTTCCTGACCATCCACATCGCCATCTGCCTCGGTAATAGCGACCAACACGTTGATACAGCGGCCGCTCCACTTTAATGTGAAGCTCCGCAAAGTATCAATCGATACCCGTTGCCGTCATGGTCGACAAGCGCAAGCGTGCTGGCTCTGACGCGGCTTCTTCGGCTCATCACGCTTCAGATGCGTCTGAGGATGAGCAGGTCGGCAAGGACCAAGCTGTAGCCGAAGGGGCAACACATAACAAGGCACTTTTACCGTTTGCTGACGGTACTGAGCTTCACGAGGCACTCAAAACTCCCTCTGCAGACCTCTTGCGTCTCCTGCTGTCCCGCCTTCGCCATCAGACATCCCTCTCATTCGCTGAAAACACACAAAGGTCTACAATCTCAGCCAGTGACAAGCGTATACAGCTCGTAAAAGACTACTGTCAACTATGCGAGGCGCAAGCTTCCAACTCTGGCGCTTCTACCTCAGCCGCAGCCTCCATCTTTTCTACTTGGGAGCTAGCTCATCGTCAGGACCTACCCACGCTGCTGCATCTCCCAATCTTCTGCCTCGCCCAGTCCCTTGCGCTTCTCTCCATTCACTACCCTACTCATGCTCTGGGACACAACATCATCGAACGCATCTTGTCGTCTAGCGAGCCATGGCTGGCTATGCTACACGGCTACATCTCCAACTTGGGTGGCGCCAAGTTTGCATCTTCCAAACAGCGAGATTCTCGCTCCTCCAAGGGCTCCGACGTCGCTGCTCTTGCCTCGCTGCTCCTTCTTCGTGAGATTTCCATGTTCGCCAAAGGCCGCTATGCTGTCAAGCTGTTCGACTCCTTCAACTGGTCGATGAAGGTGTTGCCTCACATCTTCAACATGCGTAGGAGGACCAACCGCAAATCCAAGACCTCCAAAAAGTCACAGGCTGCTCAAGATGTATCTCTCCGCCGGCCAGACATTCGCACCCTTTACATCCTTTTCCTGCTCTCGTTCTTACAGCAGAGCTACTCTCACACACTCAAGCTCCGACTGTTGGATCTCGGACGAGATTTCCTACCTGCCATCCTCAAGGGTCTGCCACAGGATGCACCTGACGTTGTTCAGACCATCCTCCTCCACCTCCACGAGGACTTAGTCAAAGACCCAAAAATCCCACGCAGCAAGAAGGTCGAGTTTTGGAACGAGTGGGCTTGCGGCTGCGTCGTGCAACTGTACTCGCGCGAAGACGAGCATGTTCTTATCCACGCAGACACAGAAGCAGTTGAGAATCCTTCGGTAGCCGAACTTGCCCACCACTTCCTCCTCAGTATTTGCACGAATCCAGGCTTCGGTATCTGCTACCCGGATCGAGGCTGGTATCCACGCAAAGCTGCGGGTCGAGGTGTCGCAGCTGATGCGGCGAGTAAAGGGACCAGTGACCCCTTGCTCGAGGGCAAGGACCAATATGCGGAGCCAAATTTGGCTCAGAAGGGAAAACAAGGCGAGGGCTCGATCTACAACAAGGTGCTTTCCGGAGTCCTTCGCCAGCTTGCAGTTGCCGAGGATCTGCGTCAACAGGAGCTCGCTCTCAGCATCCTCACTGCATGCCCTGAACTGGTCGGTCCATACCTCGAGGGCTCCTGTGCTGGTCTCACTGTTGACCCTAGATCAAGCTCTCGCTGGCTCTGCAACGTCGCCTTCTTTGGTCGCGTCGTGGGGCTTGAGCTTCCTTCGTTCCGCATCGCCAAAGTGGAGCATCTCGAAACCCCCGACACTTTTGCAACCAGCTCTTTGGTTCCGCACGCACATCACTTGTTTGCCTCGGAGCCTCCTCCTATGTCGAACATCCTGTCCAATGTCCTTCCAGGACCTCTACACCGCTTCCTCTTCAGTCAAGGCCTCAACAGCGCCGACCGACTCGTGCGATATTCGACTTGTGCCCTTCTGTGTCGATGTTTGGATCGCATGGTTCGATTCCGCAACATCTGTCTCAGGGCTATCACAGAGCTTGACGAAGACGAGAATGGCCCGTGGCGTCGACGTCTGGATGCACTTGAGATGGAGGCGCGTCGACGCATCCCCGATATCTCGATCGTTATTCAGATCCTACAGGTCGCCACGTCTAGTTCCGGTAGTGCAAATCTTGTGGCAAATGCGATGGACACGGAGGAGACGTCGACCGACGAAACGCCAAGTACGACCAGCGAGAAAGGCAATATGCTTTCAACTGAGGTTGCGCTTCGACTTCTCTCACTCTACTACCAAGCCGTGCCAAGCTCGGCATTCGACGTCCGTTTCAATGCCGGAAAGCTCCTAACCAACGCCTTTATCCGATCATCTGCGCCTGTAGTACAATACGCTGCCGACGAGGATGCAGAAATGGCCGATAGTGAACACGCGTCGGCTGAGGACGTCGCTGAAAAAGATGACGAAGAAGGCAGCGAAGGTGAGGAAGACGAGGAAGACAGCGGTGAAATGAATCTGGAAGCGCTCTGCCAGGTGCATACACTGCGAATCCTATCGCACTCTGCCCGTGCCGCTTCCTTCGACTGGACCATCAAGCCGGCTGGCTCAGGCAACAATCTCAGCTACTTCGGTATGCTTCTCACGCTCTTTATTTCAACTCCTTTGAGTCAAGTCAAGCAAACGTGTGAAGACCTCCTTCGATCGCTTCTTGCCTCTTCGTCATCCTTCGAACACTATCCTGCCGAGATTGATGCTTGGCTTGCCAGCCTTCCACAAGCGGACACACGATCGGCTCGCAGTGACGAGGAAAATGGCCGCGATTCAGGTGTCTCTGTTGCAACTCGTCAGCTTTCGGAGGAGCAGCAAGTAGTTGTGTCCTTCTTGGACGAATGCATGCTTCGATGTGCCAAGACACCCTATCGTTACATCGAGAACGCACGCCAGTTCCTCCAGAAACACGGCCAGGACAGAGACTTTGGCCACAGCGTGGGCACGGCTAAATCTACGTCTGCTGGTCTGCTGGCGTCTCCATGGCTTATGGCCGTTTTCGAGCAGTTTACCATCCGTGTTGAGAAGGGATTGTTTTCGACCGAGGCGGGCACAGTGGATGCACTGATGGCATTCTTCGTCCGCCTGCTTCCATCTCTTTGCGCCTATACTCGAAACCAATCCGCCATGGAAGTCATGGCGTCCAAGGTCCAAGATTACATTAAAGGTAACGCCAAATATTTATCCGCTACATTTTTAGCTTCGACGCTGCTCAACAAAATCCATAGCTTCCGTCAGGCCCCCAATGCAGCACCGCCATCCCCCATAAAGTCGAAGAAAGCAAGCGAAGCCTCCTCGACCTTATTCATTAGTAAGTACCCCTCTCCTGCTGCGTACATCCGCGAAAGCAACCATGACCTACCGTGCCGAATGGAATGATTAGAATTTCCCATTATCAGAACCGCTACACCAAAGTTACATTCTGTGGCTTGATTGCTGCAGCGATGGCTTGCCGATAACTCTGAAGTCGTCCCCATTCGTCTGACGGATGAAGGGCGTCCTGACCAATCGACACAGGGATCAACTATTCTATTATTTTTGGGTACATTGTTGCTGACCTTTGACGCATGTCGCTCTCTTCAAACAGATTGTTCGAGTCCCGCTGACCTCAAATCACGTTTGCGAACGGCGGAAAGGCCTGTAACACAAGCTCAGCTTCGTGACTTGCATCAGGCGGCTCAGAAGCTGCGTGAATGCGGATACGTAACCGTCTTCCAATTGTTGGAAGAGCTCGATCCGATGACTGAGAATGTCACCACCGCTGTGTTCCCGGGATCGGGAGAGATCGTTTACGGCACCGTCCCCTTGCTTCACCTGCCCGTGAATGCGAGCTTCGTGGCGCCAACTCGCGACGATTTCATGGTGACAGAGGAAGGGAAGGACAAAGAAATACTGGTGCCGTGGACAGCAAAGGATCAAGTGAGGCTTGCTATCTGGACAGCCGTGACCCGATCTCTCAGCAGTCAGGGTGGGAACGATGGCGATGAGGATGAGGGACTCCTGCCTCACATTTCCTCGTTGATCTCGATGGCTGATGCTTCTGGCTTCCTCCTGGAGGAAGATGCCAAGCACTACCTTTTCGTCGAAGCAGGGAGCCACATCGAACCTCGTGTTGGAAAAGCGCACTACGCATCCGGGCTCTTGTGTCAGATTAGCGACCTCGCGATCCAGAGCCTCGATCCTCAGCGCAAAGATCATCGTCAGATGGTCAGGACAACTCTTAACAAGCTTGACGAAGATGAGGCCTTTAATGGAGACTGGTATGTGGCCACGACCAATCTGGTTCCCTTCATGGGAGAGCAGCATGCCGAAGAGGCACTGCGTACGTGCAATCACGTGCTTGGAGAGGCAGACCCCAGTACAAAGGTCCGGTACCTAGCTGTGCAATTGCTGCGTACCATTGCTGCTGTTTTCCGGCCCCCTTCGCACCTCTGGACTTCCGCCGCAATTCGCTTGCAAACAATGATCGATGTGGCGGACAAATTGGAGGCCCTAGACGGAGATGAGGACGAAGGTCCAGAAGGTGACTACGCGATCGCCCTCGGCAACCATGTTTTCGGACATCTCCAATCAGTCCTGCAAGATGCCCAGCACAGCAGCAATTCCTTATTATGGACAGCGTTGTCGAACTTGGACGTGTCGAAGCTGGCTCAGTCAAAGTTCAACTCGCCCGCTAAGGACGGTGCACTCGTAGCAGCGATCCATGCACACCCAGCACTTGCGCTCTCTGTCTCCAAGTCAATCCTCTCTGTCCTCAGCTCAAAGGATGAGGCAGATCAAGAGCGAATCCTCCAAGCATTGCCCAGCACCCTATTGACGCTACTATCCGCACTGGCCGAGGGACAATCGCCTCAACTCGCAGGTCAGACTTGGACAGAAGCTGATATCAAGCCCGTCGTTTACCTTGCAACCTCTGCTGTCCTTGGCGTTTCTGATCACCCTATTGAGGCTGTACAGAAGCACGCAGCGTGTCTTGTGCTAGCATTGCAGGTTGCACTAAATTTCGGCTGGGTGGCAACGCAGCAAGAGGTGAGTGTAAATCTCTTGAATTTCGCAAAGGATGCGCTCGAGACTTCGCCGTCCAAGGCTTTCCGAGGCTCGCTTATCCAGATTCTGCTCGGACTGATTGAGGAAGTACCAGGCTTCCCTGATTTGTCTGATGTTGTGCAAGCCACGGTCGACGCAGCTTTACTTTGGCTCGTTCGTCGATTTGCAGAAGACAGCAACGATTCTGTCGAGCTCGTGCAGACCATCACGCTTTTCACTGCTCTCATCGAGCGCATCGGGGTGAACGCATTGAAGGTGCAGCTAAAAAAGTCCCTGGTCGACCCAGTCATCCAGGCAGCCATCAAGAACCGGCTGCGTGCTCTCAACCAGATGCAGCTCGTTCTCGCACTCTGTATCCACTCCGAGCTCGAAACCACCCATCTTTCTCGCTACCTTGGTGCTTTGTCGGCACACTCTGACTTTAACACAATCATGCGGGGCACTGCTGCTATTCAGCATCCGCTTCAGACAGACCAGGACGCCTACGAAGACCAAGGCAATCTCACCGAGAAAGAGACGCGGGAGAGATCAGAACAGCTGAAGCAGCTCATGGTCGAGCTGGTCTACACGATTGCGAGTAGGGATCCGAGGGAGTTGTTGCGTGCACCGCTGTTGACAAAGCTGGTCTCGTTCTACGGTGCAAGTTTGGCCAAGGTGGATCGAAAGTTATTGGGATTGTTTAGGAAGTTCGAGGACGAGTGCGGGCAGTCGTTTGCGGGACTTGTTCAGCAGTGGGCGCTGCCGAGTTCGCAAGCGGGTGCGTCGGGAGCCAATTCGGAGAATACGTTGGAAGCGCTGCAGTCGCTCGATACCAACGTGGTGTTTGCCACCTGCACTGAGTATCCCCGCTCTCTATTGCTCCAGAACTCAGTGTGGAGTGGATATGGAGAGGAGGATGGGGAAGTGCAGTTGCCGGGACAGGTGTACGGTCGGCACACGGATGCGAGTCTGCGGTACGATCCGGTGTTCCTGTCCTCTCTCCTGGCAGGTGTTCTTGCGCACGGTGTTAAGTTGAGTGGATTGCAGTGGTTAGCGGTGTTTGCTACCAACGTGCCAGGTCTCGTCGTATGCGGGCTGTCTTCCCGCTGTGCTGATGTGCGAAGCGCGAGCGTCACGCTCATCTCAAATCTGTACCTTGCCGTGAGGGAGGCAGAGTTCCAAGAAAGGGACCATCTCATTATGGTGCTCGACCTGCTTCGCGACGCCCTCGACTCTTCCATTGCCATCCAGGATCATGATGAATCTTGCTCGACTCCCTTCCTTCCCACGACGACGACATTGTTCATCGCCCATGCGCTGCGCGCGGTCACCGCACCGGGTTCATTGATCTATCCGGTGATTTCGCACTTTATGCTGCAACGACCCGAGTTGGATGTTGGAGATGTACCCCTGCTGTACAACCTGCTGTATTCGGCGTCGGATCGGTACAAGCAGGAGCGGATGTGGATTTTGCGCTTCTTGCGCGATGTTGCCAGGTCCGGGGGTAGGAGCGACTGGAAGATCTTTAAGCGACGTCGGACTTGGGAGTTGCTCGCGTCGCTGTATGATGCGTGTGATGCGGGTAACAGGGTGGATGTTAGTGCGGAGAGGGCTGTAGAGGAGATGGCGATTAGGGCGTTGGTGGAAGACACGACGAGTTGGTTGGTCAAGAATGCCGACGTAGGGATGGAGCTGGTCACCCGAAGAGGACTGCTCGCTTGGATCTGGCAACAAATCGTCAGGGAAGGTGTGGTTTCCATCGCCGATCACGGCACGTCCAATGAAGGAAACGACAAGGTAGAGGGGGTCGATGTTGGACAGTCAGCAACACTCCGAAGCGTTTGGATTCTTCTCCTCGCTCAACTGCTATCCTGTGTCGACCTCGATCGTCTCCATCGAGCGACCGACTCAGGCTGGATTTCTACCACCCTCAATCTCACCTTGACCACCATTCGAGCCGTGTACAACTGCAGACACTCGACCTGCCCCAGTCTGCCTACGATCTCGAGGGAAATAGTGAAAACCATCACGAGTGCGGCAAGCATCGTGGTGGAAAAGCTACTGGTCTTTTCAGACCACCCATCTGTCGCAATGCATGCATCCGGGTTGGTGGAAATGTTGGAAAAACTCCTAGACCTCTCTCAAGACCTCTCGAACTCAAACCACTTTCTCCAACGTCTGCAACACTCCGCACTCACACTGGCCACCGTGGCAGATGCAAGCTCCCAACGCACACTGGCAAAGCTGATCCGTCGTTCAACTTCGCTTTGCAAACGATTCGACCCGGAAACATCCTCCCTCATCCTAAACAACCTCTTCATCTCATAATCGCACACCTTGATAAACGCAATCACCATCACAATCGTAATCCTGTCAAGCCTTATGAATTGTCCAGGGTATTACTTCGTATGCCTAACAAGGTCAGGAATCGTACTCGAGCACAAACTCGTCCCACCTCTTCCCCGCCTCCTCTTTCTCCACCCCAATCCTATGATAGGTCCGAATCGTCGCTGCCCAATCCTCCAACACAATCACTCTCGCCCTACGTTGAACCTTGGCGCTTCCATACGCAGCCAGCGAAGACCCGCCGCCGAAACAGATCCATACATTATCGACTCTACGACAGTCTGAATTGAGATGCATATGACCATGTACCACCAACCTCACTCCCCCCCTCCCCACAATGCTGTTAACTTTGCTGGCGGAATCTTTACCCAGGGAGGATGATGAAGAGCGGTGGGAGTTTAGCGTTGTAAAGAGGTCAAAGATTCCTGGTTGGGATTGTCCGCCTTCGAACGAAGCAGTTTCCTTCCTATCCCCGACGACCAGCTCACTAGGGTGGGGAGAGGTGGTGGGATTGTTGATTTTTGGCAACGGTCGCTTGTCGACGGGATTGAACGCTTCCGGCACAGGGATGTGCATAAACACGATGGACGGGGGTCTACCCAATACCCGGTTCTGATCCGATCCCGCATCCCACACCGCATCCCTCCCCACAGCTCTACTCAAATTCTGCTGCGGCAAATCCTTCACCCCATCCGGCTTGTACGGGAGCAGAGTCTGCTTCATAGCGGCGTACTTTTTCTCAAACCACTCGATTTGATCTTTATGAATGTATCCGTAGCCAGGTTTGCTCCACGGCTTCCAAGGATCCTTTTCAGCACGTGCGCCTGTATCCATGAACCACAGTGTGGCTACATGTCCCCGATCAGGGTGCGGCGATTCGAGTTTGAGATAGTAATTGCCCGAACCGGTGATCAAGGAAGGACCAACAGAGCTGTACGAGTAGGGCAGATTGCCGATGATCTGCATCTGTTCGTCTCGAGTCAAACTACCGCTTTCGCTATCGTGATTTCCCAAGATTACCGCATAAGGAATTTTGCGAGCGATGAGCGGGGCAGTGTAAAGAGAGAGCACACTTTTGGGGTCCCACGACGTTCCTTGCCCGTTGAGTTGATCACCTGTGAGCACGACCATATCCGGCTTTTCAGTGTCAAGCCAAACATCCACCAGCGCGAGAGTGTCGTTCTTGGACAGACAGCCGCGGGATGCCCAACGAGGATCGTGGGGATCAAAGTCTCGACACGGTTCAGGTGAGACGGAAAAGTGCAAATCAGCAAGCTGAAGGATTTTGAACGTGCCGTCGGGTCGGAATGTCAAGGGCATGAGAGGAGGTTTGCGGAGAGGTTTGCGTCGATAGGTAAGAGTTACACGCGAGGATGCCACTGAAGGGTGCGAGTCCGAGATGATGCCAGCTACTTCGAAGCCTGGCCATGGTGGATTATCGCCGTAGACCAGGTCGAGTTCGGTAATCGGATCCAAGATGTCCGAGGCAGGTAAACTTTCTCGCTTTTGCTTCCAGAACCCGAGCTTCTCCTGTTCACGTTGCACCGGGGAGACAGTCCGGTAGTACAAATGCAAGCTCTTCTCTCCCGTCATCATGCGGATGACCTTGGGTCTCAAGCCGTCCTTTACCCGGTGCCAGTTATCGGCACCTTTCGGAGGTGTCTGACCTTCTTCAATGAATCTGATTTCAACGACATTTTGGACGTCTCGTCTTCTGGACCTGCGGTAGAAGATAAAGCGTTGCTCTATGCTCCCGAACAAGTTGGACAGCATGCCTCCCGCAGAAGCACCTAATTGGCCTACGGAGGAGAGGCTTCGATCCACCTGGACCCACTTTCCCAAGAGTGCATCCTCTGCGGGCGTTGACTTAGGATAGCACTTGGTTAAAGGCATGCACGACTTGACGGTGATCTCTGTGAGGGGTGCCGGGTTGGGTAGGATGGGGGCGTAAAAGTCGAGCGGGAAAATATCGTCGTACTGCGCATCGGCGGAAGTAGAAGCCGACTGAGTGGTGTTGACGGCATCTGATACAGAGGAGGGGGTTATGGAAGTGGAAGCGGAGGTGCGCAGATCGATGGCAGTATAAGCCTGCCAGCCGATGATGCGTGAATTGTGAAGGACGCCGTCGTGGGCGAGGTAAAAGACGCAGGTGAGGAGGAGGGAGAAGCCTGCTGTGAGCAGAACGCCTTTGCCGACCTTGTGTCGCATGTTTAAGGCCTTCTATGCTTGGAGCATGGAGTATTCTGGGACAGGTTTGATGAATGGGGACCACAGCAAAAGAGTGATAAGGTGCTTGTGGTCTTGTAAAATGTGGTGTGAAGATGGTGAGGGAAAGAGTGATGAAGTGCTCTATGCACACAAAAAAAGGTTGTGGTGGGCCCTGCAGATACTGTACATACAGTACCGACAGCACAGTACTTCATGTGGAGCGAAACCAACAAATCTGTGAATGTGAGACCTGTGAAATGCACAGCTTTCTTGGAAAAAATCTCAGAATCGCAAGATGCAAATCGGCGATGATGAAATTGGCAGCTTTCGGAGAGTGCTAGCCGAAGCTGCAAGAACGGCAAGGAGGGAGCTTGGCAAGGTGCCAGGAACAAGGAATGCGCGAGCTGCAGAAACGCAGATGGCCGCTGTAGCATCCGAGAGCTTGCTGCCGTGCATGACCGAGCTTGGCCGAAGTTGTGGGATCTGTGTGGATTGTCACTACGCACTGCATTTGCTGCAGGGCGACGATCGAAGCCAAGAGAAAGATGCGCACAGCTCGGGTGGACTGATTTGCTTTGCAGACTGCATTGTGGCTGCGTTGGCCAAGCATTCAGTGAGTAATGGCGTTCGGCAGGACACATGCCATTCGAGCATAGCATCTCGTAAGGTATCAACTTGGATGGTGCGGTTGTGGTCGTACGGCTCAAGATGTTGATGGGCCACGAGATTCCACAAAGACAATGCGATTGGTGGAGAGAAGAATGTATCGGAGATGAAACTGTGGCTCGAGTATCAGGTGGCGCCGTGGTTGAGAGCGCCACCTGGCATAGATGGAAGCGGAATCGGGCGCAAGGGCGCAACCATCTGGTAGCAAACAGGTGCCTGCATCAATGTTGTATCTTTTGTGGCACATGCAAAGCTGGGATCGAGAGAAATGCAGCGGTGCGACATGTTCGGTTGGCTCGGCATTGGTACGGATGGACATGCAAAGACGACTGGTGGTACCCCCGCGCGCCGGCCCGCAGAGCAGGCGCTGCAATTTAGCGTGCATTGCTGGGCGCAGTACCTAGAACAGAGGCGGAGAAGGGCTGAAGCGAGGCTTTGCGCAAGAGTTGGAATCATGAATGAAATTGCGCGTCAAGCAGGAACAAAGGATGCAGCACGAATGCGCCAGACGCTGCTGAGTCTCGTGTCGATTGTTTTTAGGCGATGTGGGCCAAGAAGGAACTGCTGCAACGACACAGCGGCGCTTGCGCTTCGGTCACACTGCAGCGCGACGGACAGGCTCAGAGTGCACGCTCGGCAGAATGTGTTGTGCAGTTCCGAGGCTGCGGCCCAGCAGCGGATGGTTCGATTGCTTGCAAAGCCTTGTCTTCAGGTTGGACATGTCGAAGCAGACAATCGAGCAAATGAATACGGGCCGCAAACATGTACAGTACCTGTATCTGCTGCATCGGAACCTGTGCTTCTGTGCTTACAAGGTGGAAACACGACAGAGCACACTGGACCCTGAAAATCGCGTCGCGCTATTGGCAACCAAGTGTGCCAGCGTGTGGTCGGAGTTCTTGGCGGTTGAACGCGGCGCGTGCGGGACGCGCCGGTGAAGCGAGACACAGCGCAACTGCCGCCAACGCGAAAAAAAAAAGGGGCTAAAATGGTCAAAGCAGAGGTTGAAACACCGCTCGAGGGACCTTCCCAGCTCGGCGGCAACAAAGAACTTGGCTGGGCTCTCGCCTCGCTTTTGTCGAAGCCTTGGAAGCAGGAAGCGATGTAGGTGCATCGAATTGCTGTTCTGCACTGTGTTCTGTTGAGTTGGAAGTGGATTTGCGGTGTTTGTTAGCATTTCTGTGTAATAGACTGCCAAAGTGTCGAAAGAAGCAGAAAAGCGATTTCTGTCGAGCTCGGCAGGATTGGACAGGTCCACATTCCTGCGCTTGCCGGCCGGTGTCGGTGGCTGGGATCGGAATCGGCAGCGGCTGTTCCGCCTAGTGGTTCTGTCTGGCACTCGCCGTTTGCATGGAGTGGAGCGCAAAGCTGCCGTCTGTTTTGCTAGTCACACACGCACTCGCGCAGACTCTTGATCGAAGCAAGCTTGTCCAGCAGGCTGCGATTCGGCTGGGTGACCCGAAGCCTTACGGAACCTCGCTGCACCAGCCACCGCGCAGTATTGTACAACACAGCACAGCACATCGCTTGAACTGCTTTTGTGCCTCTTTCCAACGCTGCCGTGTATCGACGCAGGATGAGCGACATTTCTGAATCGAGACCAGAAACCAAGTTATGTACAGTATGCGCTGCCAATGCGCCAAGCTTGACCAGCCATGCCTTGCGCTGGAATGTCATACTTTCACGCTTCATGTGCTCACATCCTCATCAAGTGACATGGAGCAGAACATATTTCAATGTGATCTATCCATAACTTGAAGCACACACGCTACTTCAAACAGCTGCTGCTGCTTGGACTAGAGCTCCAGTGTGTCTCGTCTTTGCTGCGCACTACGGTACAGTTCAGCGAGATATCCTCCATTCTTCCCACCCTCTCGCCAAGCCCGCCCATTCCTTTTCAACCCCCGCTTTTCAGTCCCGCTCCCCCTCATCTGAGCTCCCCCTTCCCCTCTCTTCCATGCTATCTCCTCTCCAAATCACGATACGCGACACCACTCACCCGACCAAGCTCACACTCTTTGCACCATTACCCCCCCCCCCCCTTTGTTACCATCCCATCCCCCATCTCCCCCTTTCCCATCTCCCCATTCCTATCATCCGCATCCCCCTTGGCCCCTCTTCGGCTCCGTTTGACCACTCTCCTTACCCGGCTTGACGCCATCTTCTCAATATCCCACACCACTCCACTCTTCATACGTCAACCAAGGGCCTCCATCTGGCTGGTACAGACAGCGTGGCCTCTGCTTGCAGTATCTAATTCCCCTCCGACCGCCCTCCGAACACTAAACCATCCAACCCCTTCTAACCACCGTTCCCCGACTCGCACCCGCTTGAAGCCTCTGGTAGCCCTTCGTTCGGATCATCGACACGCTCGCTCCAAATCTCTCTTCTGTGCACCATCAATCTCATTAACCAGCTTTGCTTCACATCCGACACAATGAAAACCACTTTCCTTACCCTCCTTTTGGTCTCGCTCCCCCTCCTCTCTTCTGCATCCCTCGAGCCTCGCCCTCGCTCGCGCCACCATCGACGCACCAGGAACCTGCACGTCGACCCTTCCACTCCCGCTGACCCTGTTCTCTACTCGCGCGATCTCTTTGGTGACCGACCTCGAATCCAGCCACGCTCCCAACCTGGTTCCGCCATCGCCAAGTCGTACACACAGGTGACAGATGAGGTGTTTGACTACGTCATTGCCGGTGGTGGTACCGCTGGCCTAGCCCTTGCTGGACGTCTTTCCGAGGACCCTGGCGTGACGGTTGCTATCATCGAAGCAGGTCACTCGGGATACCCTGATGACGAAGCGATCCTCGTCCCTTCCAACGCCTACTTTAACTCCAGCGTCGGTACCGATCTCGACTGGCAGTATGTTACGGCGCTCCAGACCAAGTTACAGGATTCAGCCGGAAACCCTCGCAACGCGAGTTGGCCTCGCGGAAAGGTTCTCGGCGGCTCTTCCGCCATCAACGGCATGTACTACGTCGCTGCTTCCAAGCGTGAGCACCAGGTCTGGGGTCGTCTTTCCGGAGACCAAGCTACTTGGGGATGGCACAACTTGAAAGATGCCATGAAAAAGTCGACCAACTTTAGCCCCAACCAGATCAAGGAACTCGATGCTAGCATTCAGAACCAGACCGACTACGTTGGCAACAAAGGTCCTGTCTCAATCACATATCCCGGTGTCAGCTACCAGCCTGTAGCCGACTGGGTTCCGACTCTTGCTGCGCTCGGCATCTCGCATGCCAACAGCCCTTACGACGGTGAAAACCAGGGCGCCTTTATTGCTACTTCAACCATCAGCACCAAGGGTTGGCAGAGATCTTTCTCCCGCAATGCTTACGTCGACCCTATCGCGAACAAAAGAAAGAACCTCGTCGTTTTGCCCAACCAGACTGTCACCCGCATCATCTGGGATACCGAGGTGGATAGCGACGGAAAGCGACGCGCACTTGGTCTCGAGTTTGCTGCCAACAGCACTGCGCCCCGTGTCCACGTGACCGCTCGTCGCGAGGTGATTCTTTCGGCTGGCGCTATCGGCTCGCCCCAAATCCTCCAGCTTTCCGGCTTCGGCTGCAAGGAACTGCTCCAAAAGAACAATGTCACGCTTGTCAAGGAGCTTCCCGGTGTCGGCCAGAACCTGCAGGACCATCTTGCTGGATCCGTTGTGTACTCGCCCGCTGAAGGTCTCGTACTGCCCGCTGCAACCAACCTCACCAAGAAGGCCTCGTTCGTCGACTCGTCTGTTGCTTACGTCACGCTCGAGAAAATGTACGGCACCAACGAGACCAAAAACTTCCTTGCGCGTGCTAAGCAGTTCAGCGCGGACTACATCAAGTCGGCCACCAACGTTCCCGAAGCTGTGCGACGTGGCTGGGCCAAACAGTATAAGTTTTTGCTCGAAGACCTGCTCGTTCCAAAGAGCAAGAACGGCTTCACCGGTACAGCCAAAGGCGCCATGGAGATGCTCCTAGGTATTTCCACTGGTTCGTCCATCCAGATCGAGACCGCACTCCAGGCACCCTTCTCCCGAGGATGGGTTGAGATCAACAGCGATAACCCCTTCGACAAACCCGTCATCAACCCCAACTATCTGCAGCATCAGTCGGATGTTGAGCTCATGCGATCCGGATTCCAGCTCGCACGAAAAATCGGTCAGACGGCGCCGTTGAACACGCTAGTTTCCGCCGAGGCTGCGCCGAGTGCTACGGTGGCGAGCGATGCGGATTGGGATAAGTACATTGCGAGCACGGTGCAGACCGAGTATCACCCGAGTTCAACGTGCAGCATGCTCGACGAGGACGATGGTGGTGTGGTGGACAACGAGCTTCGTGTCTACGGTACTTCCAACGTGCGTGTTGTCGACGCGAGTGTCATCCCCATTTCGCTCTCTAGCCATCTCCTATCGGCCACCTACGCTGTTGCTGAAATTGCGGCAGAACTGATCAAGAGCTGTCCATTCGAACCCGTCGACGAGTGCGCCTATGACGGTGACGAAGAAGCGTCTGCTACCAGCGACAGCATTGACGACGAAGAATGCGAGGACGATGAGGACAGCTCGTGAATTGGTTCCACTTACTTTCCTGTTCGTCTGGATCTCACTGTCACTACTTGCTTTCGACTTCTCACCCGTCTGCATTTGGTGTTTGACGAGTTTTCGTGCGCGTGCGTCGCCGGTCGTCGCCGCCCGCCGTTTGTACTTTCTTATCGCTCTTTGATGGAGCTTGTATTTCGCTCTTGTTGACCTCGAATTTTCATCGTGTTCGTGCCTGGGGCAGCTCAGCACTGAATCGAGCCCGCACACTCGCTTTGTGGGTTTCATATGCGTGTGCATTGCAAACGAAATCGGAATGTAGCTTGACTAGCTTACATTCCACAACGGTTGCAACACATACACAATATAGTCCTGACATGTTACCCTAACGACAGTCGGTGGAACAGTTACTCGATGGTTGGAAGAGAGTCCGTGGTTTCCCATCGCACACATCTTTTCCAGGCCAAAAGTAGGCCACAGTGAAGGTGTCTACATCCTTGAGGATGCTGACAACAATGATCATATTGTTGGAGTGAATCCAGCGTTGGCTACCTGGCATGTATTCTTCCACCATATAGATATCTTCCACTTGCATATTGATGTCAGTGTAAGGGACAAAGTGGCAGCCAGAGGAGCTGTTGAGACCATTATAGAAGGTCATGGAGGCAAACATAGGGATAACACTGTTGTCGATGGGGTAGAGGCGAGGAAGAATCTCAGCACGAACAAAAGCAGGAGGGCCTAGATCCACACCAACAACCATCCACGCATATTGAGCTACAGCCACGATAATATCCTCAGCAGAGATCACTGAGGGGGGAGCTTCAATGTCAAAGTACTTGCATTCTCCAGCCTGATACTTGGGGAAGCGGAAGGCAGGGAATGTCACAATAGGAAAGGCGGCAATGAAGTGTTGGATCAAGTGCTCTGACAGCGTTGGGTCCGACAAGCGCACCAATGCTCATGAGGGCGGGGTTGGCAAGGACATAGGGCATGACCGGCTGGGGCCCTTTGCTACGAACTAAGATGCCGCGGTTGACAGGATAATGCTCGCCAGATCCTTTGGTGACCTGGCGTTGGGCGGCATTGTTGAACTGACTGGAATTGGACTGATTCATTGTTGGCTGAGATGATGTTTGTTTAGACATGAAGTATGTGTCCTGATTAAAAGTGTAGGCTGAGTGAGTATGTTGTGTTGTCGGTGTTGAAGGGAGGGGCAGACAAGGAGGTGAAGTCTAGCAAGTAGTTGGGCACACGGTCTGCAGTGAGCAAGTGAGGGAACCAAGTCCAGCCTGACACCTCTTGAACTAATTGTCTATTCCGAATGCAAGGTGTTATCTTAGTAGAAGCGAAACAAGTGCCATGGGTAGAGCAATCGCCACAAATGCTTTCCCATCCAACCTCATGATGCTAACTGCTGAGCTCGCTGTTGCAGTTGACGAAAACCCCGACGCGGCAGGGTTCGTTTGTGCCGTCGTTTGTGTCGCCCTTTCTGCTGTCGACATTGAACTAATCCCACTCGACTTATTGTAACCGTTAGGTCTCCATCCCCTCTGGACATTAATCTGACTCTTTTCAAACAGCACCGTTCTACCCTGCCTACTTCCAAACACTTGGTTTGCTGAATGCGTCGCTCCCCGGATCACTGTCAAAGTATGTGCCAATTTGCCACCGCTTAGATGGCTCCAATCCGGCAGACTTTCACGGGTCAAATTGCCTGGTAGTCCGCTGACGTCTTCGGTAGTTCGGGCGAGCATGTTGATGTATTTCCACCAAGCCAGGTTTCGATCTCTCCTAGCAATGCCACCTTGGAGAATGGCCATGCAGTATTGGTCGCCGGAATCGGCGGTATCGTCGTATCCGACAATGTAGCGCACATCTCGGACGACGTTTTGTGCGAAATACTCTTGTGGTGTTTTAAGACCGGAAAGGGTTCCGGTAAAGTTGTCAAAACCATACCGCCACGTATTGTACAGTGGACAGGTGGTTTTCGACGCAATGTTCGGGTTCGTCGTAGGCCGGTCTTGGGTGAAATATGCTGATGAAGAAGGATCACCAGCGATGAAGCGAACACTTAGCGAATTGGTTGACATATCTTTTGCAACGATACCGTAACGATTTATAAGTTGACCTCCACCACCATGACCCACAAACACGAGTTCCTCGAGCGAAGGATACTCGGTTTGATTGGAGAAGGTGTCAAAAAGTGCATCCAGAGCGTCGAAGCTGGTTTCGTCGGCACCGCTTGGATGGATTGCGGCTTCTCCAGCCTGCCAGGCGTTAATGTCGTCCCAAGCAAGTTCGTTTTCCTTGTACTGACCCGAGTTGAGCTTTGAAGAGTAAAACTGCGGTGCGACAATGATCGCGTTGGGATCGGCGGACGAGTAGTTATCCTTGACGGCGGAGGTGAGAATGTCGGACATGGTTTTCCAGTAGTCTCCGCCGTTTCGGTTGCGGCCGTGGATCATGACGAATGCCTGCTTGGCGTTGGCGTTAGACGGGTTTCGCGTCCAGTACACTGCGAGTTCGTTGTTGGAATCGCCGACGTGGATAGAGGTCAGACGGGAGCCAGAGGGGACGGTGGGTTCGGTGTGTTCTTGGTAGCCCAAAGTGGTGCCGAGCTGTCTAGCGGTTGCCGTCGATGCGTCGCGAGCGGTGAGCAGGTGGCGTGCGGTTTCATGGCCAAAGGGGATATGGTCGGCGTTGGTGAGACTCGCTAGCGTGGTGAGGAGCGTGGTTATGGCTGTTGTGAGTGTTGGTGACCGCATCTTGACGAAACGAACCCGGGAGGCTGCCCGATCTTTTATGACGGCGCGGAAGATATCTACACAGTGTCGACTTCTCAACGATGATGGCGAGGGAGCAAAGTCAGCAGTGTGGACACGACTTTCCTTTCACCACCGTCAACGGTTATTATAGTCAAGTGTAAAGGTATGAGCTTTAGCCCGAACCATCCCAAGCCAGCAACAATTGGAACAGCGGGAAGGCAAGAGGCATGACACCACCTCAGGGGCAACATCTGGGGAACCGGCCATCACACGGATTGATCGACGTGCCAAACTTAGTTTCATGCACGCGAATCCCGCCTGAGCAGGTCAGACCAAATCCAAAAACACATGATCCGCAACAGCCAACTCAGGAGGCTTGGCTGCGATGGTGCCGAGTAGCACGCATTTGGTTTTGCACGAGCTGTGTTCAAGGTGCAGGATAGTCGCCGAAGCATGCGTCTCGCCTCATGACTACATCGACGTAGTGTACTTTCACTGTGGTTTGTATCTCCTCGTCCACCGGCACATGTGAGTACATTTGGGATACTCATACAGACGGACCGCGAGAGAAGTAGGGGGAGAGAGGCTGCGCAGACATGCACGGTTGTCGATCGCGCGAGTCGGAGAATTGAAAGCATACATGTACAGCACTGTACGGACCTCGCGGTGTTGGTTTGACCTTGTGTTCGGGTGGGTTGCTGTATCCGAGATGAGAATGAATATCCCCGAAGCCGTGTTGGGCTGGAGCTGCACTCGCCGAGCCCAAGCTTTGCACCGTGATGATGAGCTGATGATGAGCTGTCAAAGAGGTGAATTTTCTTTTCGAAAAAGAGTGATTTTGATTTTGATTTGGGGGCATGCAGCCTCCCATGCCAAGCCAAGCCATCACTGCATACCGAAGCGTAAACCAAAGGCTTGGCGCAAGATCGCCGGGGGCATCAAAACGAGATCTGCCGAGCCCTACTATGTTCGCCCTTCCCACCCTCTTTTCCCCCATCCAGGCCGTTCATATGGTATGCATGTTCAAGATTGCAGCTGTACAACGGAGAGGCGTTCAGTGGCGATAACATGCGCATTGGAACGATCACAGCACGCACAGAGAGGGTGATGCCCAGCCGACGTTTTGAGGCGGGTGATGTTGTCTTTGGTGAAAGATTCATATTCGCTTGTGCAAAAATAGTGCAACTGCCTCACTTCCAGAGTCGTGGCACACAGCTTCGCAACGTCACATCTCCAACCGCATAACCGCGTCCACAAGACGGTATGACGGACATGCAGCTTCACTCTGTCCCTACTCACTCCTGCTCCCTCTCTAGCTATATAAGATCACTCATCTCACCACAACACCATATCACGAAACGGACCAACTCCATTGATTGTCAAGTGTGTAAGACAGCATCCACGGCGATCATTGTTGCAGGAAGGCGGGTGGGAGTTCCAACATGTTCCAAAACTCTCCTATGCTCTGATTCGTCGGGTTGAATGCAAAGGGGGACGTGTTGAACGTGCCGACTGTTGCTGGGTCCTGAGCCGCCGCGGTTGCGCTGGTGCTTTGTGCGGCGGTGCTTTGCGATACGGGCAATCCAGGTACGTTGGCCGACACAGCCCGGATCGGTGCGGTTTGCATCGCTTGTGAAGTCCCCATCCCCGACGCGACTATATTGCTTCGCGCGTGTTGAGTGTACGCCATCTCGGCAGGAAATGGTAATGATGATGGCGTATTCTGCACCGTCCCCATATGAAAGCCGTCGCCAACGACGCCACCGTTGAAGCTGTTGTATGGCACATTCTGCTGGTTCTGGTGCTGCAGGCTGTCGTGCCCGGGCACTGCCGCCTGCACATGGTTCGTGGGGAGCGGTTGGAAGTTCATCCCCATCAGCTGGGGTGCAGCGGCATTTTCGTTCCAGAAGAAGGATTCCACGTCAAAGATGCCTGGTGCGAAATCGACAGGGTTGGCGACGCCCACGTTGCGCATATGATTGTTTGTTGGGTCAGCAGCAAATGCATTCATGTCTTTGCTCCAGTTCTCTGCGAATGGCTGGAGGTCGTTGGTACGGTTTTGCACGGACCCACTCAGAGGGGAGGGGCGCGTGGCCACACCTTGTGGGTTGGGCCCACGCTGTCGGGGCTCATGATCACACACTGGCGTGCTGTCTGGGTTTCTGGACGCAACGGTACTCCTTTCACCACTGCCGGTAGCATGACTCGAGGCTGTCTTCTCCTGCAATGCGCCCTCCGTCTCTGCAATCCAGCTCGAAACTTTCGAGGATGCAGCCATGCCCCCACCTACATTTGTAGTCTGCAGCGCTGCGATACTGGGTCGTCTTTGCTGTGGGTTTGCACCTTGCTTTGACGCATCTTCACCCACCACGGCGAATCCATCTAGCAGCATTCGGTGAGCCGATGCTGCTGGCCACGTATCAGCTAGCTTCTTCAGCCACTGCATACACAACCCATATCTCCTCCTCGCATCCGATGCAATCCTAGTGTCCGGCAGTCGCGCGTTAAACACGAACATGACCGCCGCTGTAAAGAGACAGTAACCCAAATCGGTCGAGAGCCGATCGACAATGTCGCGCGAGCTGGCTTCCAGTAGATCACAGATAGTGTTGGCCGCAAGGGTTGATTGACGGTGACTGTCGTTCTCAAGCACCTTGGACATTGGCAGGCCTTCCTCCTGAGGGATGAAGGGTCGATGCAGCAGAAGGCGGGCGGTGTAGTACCACAGGTTGAGGGCGAAGAAGCTGGGGAAGGGGCCTTCATTCGTGCTGTCGTCGAGATGGAGATGCGGTGGCAACTTTTCTTTCCAGTCGGTCAGCTGACGGTCGAGATCCTCCAACACTTGCTCCTTGCCTTGTCTCCGAAGTAGTGCTTTACGTCGAAGAGAGTGCACTTCGTCCAGAATGCGTTCGACAATCTTGAACAGATGCACACCCCAGTTGAGACACGACGGTGCGTGGAGTCGACGTGCTGAAGCAGAGGTAGCTGACATCGGCCGCGCGCCTGCTTGTTCGACTGGCTGCATTTCAGTCTGATCAGACCAGAGCTCGAACTCGTCGTCTTCCGTCTCGGACAGCAGCGGTGCATCGATATCTTTGGCTCGCAACCCAACAGGACGACCCATCTCGGCACAGAGCAGTTTGTCGATGATGTAGCAATGCCAGATGATGCGGATGCGTGTTTCACGCTGCACACGGTCTTGCACTATCTCTGGGCGATAAATGGGCCACCGGTGCAGACCCATATCGACCGCCATGGAGCTTGCCAAATTCTGGAAGTTCCAGGCGCGTGAAAGGTCACCGGTGCCATGCGAGTAGAGACTAAGAATCCAACAAGTCTGGATAGAAGCAATGTCGGGTCGCATGCCTCTGGCGAGGACATGACGCTCTGCGGCTTGACAAAAGGACTGCGCGCGTTCGAGGTTGATTTGCTCGAGTGCTGACTCAGGCTTGGCAGCAGCAGAGGTGGCAGATGCGGTGCCTGGAACAACACACGCGCCAATGGCATAAATGGCAAATCGAAGACTGGGATCGAGGTTCGTCCGCAGTTCTTCACCTGAGAAGCCAACGAACCATGGTTTGTAGAGGATCGGATAGAATGGGTGGAAACCATGCCAGTAGTAGCGAAAGAGACGGTCGTTTTCTTCGGCCGAAACTAAAGGGTCTTCGGTGGAAGTGTGATTCATGGAATCCTGGCCATCGCGGCTCGAGCCTGGATAAAGGCTTTGAAAATTGGCTGCGTCCCTCCTGGGAGTGAGCTTGTTTGGACGTGGAGAGCGATCGAGTGAGCTTGTAGTCTCGGCATCACCAATAGGTCGAGGCGAAGAGATAGGCAGAAACACCGGGGCTTTTGGGTTGGATGCGACGTCGTCCAGCCCACGATCATCGCGAGAACGCCTGGCGAAGGGTGCTGATGTACTTGAGCCGACCGAGCGATTCGCTGGCATGACAGCAGATGGCGATTCGGCGCGGTGCTGACGCTGTAAAATGCCGATACCTGAGCTAGATCCACGGTAGACGAGCTCACCTTGACGTGTCTCGCCGATAACATCCTCCTCAGCCTCGGCCGCTGGATCATCTTCTTCGGCGTCAGAGTTTTGCGCATGGTTGAGTGAGGTTGATATGTGCCGTCCTGAAGAGGTGAGATGCTCGATCTTGATCCTTGAGCTCGGCCGCCCATCAGTGTCTACTCTAGAATCTGGGCGGTTGTTAGACTTAATGCCATATTGAATGGCCTCATCAACAGTCTGTGCTTGAGAGATTTGTAGTTCGCGCTCGCCCGAGACGCGGATGATCTCTGCACCTGCATCTTCTTTGCCGAGGTGATTTACGAGATCACGAATGGTGGTTTCGAGCGAGCGGATTAGCTTGGCCCGAGCTGACTCCTTGGGTCCTGAGCGGAAGCCTTTTGGTGGACCTCGCTTGAGTCCTGTATGATTGTAGGTACAGGGTGTGCCAAGCACCTGACAGACGGAACATTCGGGCTGTCGACCGTCGCATCTGCGCTTTTTAGTACTGCACGGCTGACATGCTTTGGCGACCCTGGTGGACGGCTTGTAGTCTATTGCAGAGTCCGCTACGCGCATCTCTGTGGATGCGGACTTTCTGGCTTTCAAGGAAGGAGAGTTGGACGGGTCTGGAAGTACTGGCGAGCTGTGAGACTGTTTTCGGCGTTTTGGAGGGGATGGCCCGATAGGAGGATAGGATGACTCGAACGGCGCGGCAGATACATGCACAGCTGAGGGTTCAGCACTGTGATGGTCATGAATGGCCTTCTTGACGCGATTGTGGTCGTTGAAAGATTCGGGGCTGGATGCATCTGGGGTATTCGGATAGGCACGCGATTTGCGAGCCGTGGAGGAATACAGGGGCGTGGACCTTGGCGATGGTGAGTAGGACGCGTGCTCCGGATGCTGGAGCTGGTGCGCCGGAGCACGATACGGATGTGGTGAGGACGGCATCGTGGCGAGCTGCAGTGAAAGAGATGCGCTACGGGTCCAACGCTTCGCCTCGGCAATCAGTAGTGCCTAGTTGATGAAATGGTGTACTAGCTGTTGGGACGAGCTTTTTTGTGGTAGCGGTAGAGCCGATATCAAGGCCGCATTGTGGACAGGGTGTACCAACTGGGTGATTTTGATGGACAGCCACAAAGCCGATGGTCGTACGCAGCAAGTGCCCGGCCAAGAGATTCCTGGGTGAGCTGCAGATCGTCGGAATGAATCAAGTGAGAGCGCCGACAGATTTATTAAAGCAGCTCGTGGCAAGAAAGGGCGGCACCGATCAATGTCAAAGTCTGGGCAAATGACGGAGGGATGAAAGTGACGATGAGGAGATGGAAAGGAGGCGAGAGCGAGACGATGGCGGTGCACAATTGTGGCAATTCTTGGGCGGCGGAAATGGCGTTTCATCGGGCGCTCGCGTGCGGTGGAGCGACTTGGAGACACTGCAGCCCGTAGGGTTGTCACTTTTTCCGTCCCCTGTTGTCCGATTCTGCACCCGAGTGAAGCCACCTCTGGTGTCTCGCAAACGCACCTGGAATACCCAAAGATCCACACGGACGTTATCGACTTTTAAGCTGCCATGGGATCGGGAAGAAGCCGGAATTGAGAGAGGGGAAATTCCTTCGGTCTTCGTTATCGGATGGCCGATGGGCGGGGATGAGTGTGTTGTGCGGCTTCTGGAGAAGCCCACGCAGAACAAGAAAGGGTCCATCATCGCACGACGCGTGCTGCGCAGTAAAGTGCGATGTTAAGGGTCTTCGGTCCGATCCTGGCAATCGGGCCGACACATGAGCCGATTTCAACCGATCGCATCCACTGTTCCAGTTCAAAGCAGGATCCCCTCATACCAGAATCTGCAAGCCCACTTTTCAGCATGTGATGTGGCACCCGCCATCATTACAGGCTTATTTCTGGCGCACTTTCAACGAACTTGGCAAATTTTGGGATATTCGATGCACTCTGCTCGACGTATGATTTACAATGTGTATCGGAACTGTGGGCTTCTATCGCCGATGGGAGCCCTCGTCTTGCCCTCGTCGACCAACCTCTGGTACTCGGCCCAGTTACCCTCACGTCTTCCCTCGTCTCTCGCCTTGTTCTCGCTCCAGCACCACCACACATTGATCGCGATAAAGGTCCATGCCCCGATGAGACCTCCCAACACTACCGAGTGACCCTGGATGTACCTCGGCGCCCATTTCGCCTGGTAAATGAATGTGGCAACAAATCCGGCTAAATTGGCGATCATCAGCTGTAGAGCGTTGACCGTTGCCCTCTTGTACAGACCTGATGTGTTGTTGATTGGCAACGAAAGGATACATGGAGCAACGGGGTAGATGCCGAGAGCGATCAGGAAGGTAGCGCCGTACTTGACTTTGGCATCGTGCGTGACGAGCAGCATGATGTAACCGATCATGGAGATGGGCAAAAGTGCGAGGATGAATGGGCCTCGCATGCGCATCTTGTCCGCCAGGTAAGCGATGACGATGACAAGCACAGTCGCCGGCACATAAGGGGGCACCGTGAGAAGCTGAAGACGAGTCGTCGTAATGCTAGGATAGATACCACGCAAGATGGTGGGCAGGAAGAGACTGAAAGAGTACAAACAGTTGCAGATCAGCATGTAGGAAATGCCAGTGAACCAGGCCTGTGGCTCCATGAGGCCGCGTCGAACTTCACGCCATTCGAATTGCTCCTCTTCGAACACCATCGCCTGTCGAACAGCCGCATTGTGAGTATCGTTGGCCGCCATCACAGCGTTGGGTGCAGTAACAGGAGGAAGCACATTCTGCTTCTCTAGGCCATCTCCATTGTGTGTGAGAATGGGGGCAACACCAGCAGCATGGGCACGGTTGTTTTGCTGGTCTCGACCGAGAACCGCAAGCATGAGTTCGCGTTCGTCTTCCTTGAGGAATTCGGACTTCTTGACAGAGGCTGGCAAACACCACCAGGCAAAGCAGGCAACGAGAATGGTAAGCAAGCCTTCAACAATGAAGATCCATCGCCATCCCGCCACCCCTTTAGCTGTGACAGGCTTCAAGGATGCAAAAGTTCTGGTTTGCGCGCCTAATCCATTCATATGGATCAATCCAGTTGACAAAAGCCCGCCGAAGGCGCCGGACAAGCTGGCGCCCGCATAGAAGTACGCAATGCGCACCTGAACCATGTATCGGGGATACAATTTAGAAAGGTACAGTGGCATCCCAGGAAGCAATCCACCCTCCAATAAACCAAGAATAAGACGAACGATGCAAAGGCCGGAAAAGTTCTTGACGAGGCCAAAGAAGACCGTGACGATTCCCCAGGAAAAAACGATAAACGGAAGCCAGAACTTTGCTCCGAGCTTCCGTAGCATCATGTTGCTGGGAATCTCGCTAGCAATGTACGTGATGTAGAAGATGGCGAGAGCAATGTTGAATTCGTTGCCCTGGAGCTTGAGATCTGTGACAAGACCAGCTACCTTGGCATTTCCGATGTTGGACCTGTCAGGTTGTGAGGGAATTACAATTTAAAATTGAATAAATAAAATCATGTTAGGCTCCGTTTCACTTCCAAGCGCCTCGCTTTTAAGCCACGCCTGCCACCATACCAACTTGGCAGTAACCTCTTCAAGGCCATGCTGAGGCTCTATGGGAGTTTCGAGGCACAACATTCTACTCGCCTGTCTATAAAATTTGCAAGCCAAAGTAGACTTAAGGGAGGTACTGCGCGCCAATCGAGCTTTGTGATGCCACGACGCCAGGTAGCGTACTGTCCCGGGTCGGCAGGCATGCCTCGCTCGTTGAAACAGACACCTCCCTCATCTTCAGCATTTGAATCGTTCGAAGGGGAGCGATCGAACGCATAGTTATCGTCTTTGGTCTCGTAGATCGTATCGATGACCTTTTCCTTCGAGCCTGACGCCATGGTGACGGTTTCAAACACTGGATCAAAAACGACACTTGAGTAGTGGATCTGGTTTCAATGTGATGGGAGAAAAAGCAAAAGAAAGAAGATAGAGGAGAGAAAGTTGAGCAGGAGGAAGCTGGTTTGAAGAGGAGGGCGAACGACAAACGAAGGAGGTATTTATTCTGTTCCAAACGACCTGTCGCTCTTCTTCGCCGCTGTGCGGGGTGGAGCGGTGGGGAAGATTCAACCGAGTCTCTTTTGCCATGCGAGCGTCTTGGCAGAAAGAAGTTCGTGTGACGACATCCGATAGACATCCACTGAGAGTGGCGGGGTCTACCAAATGGGGAGAGGGGAACATAAGTGCGGGGTTACCCTATACGTCAGAGGACGACACAAAGATCGATCCAGACCCTTTCGTGTGGCCGCTGAGGAAATGAGAAACTTACTTGTGCCGGAGATCTCTAGTCAGAAACGGCTAAAGGATTTGAACAGTGCGGCTAAGAAAAGCACAGAGTCAGAATTGGGGACACAGATTTGGAGCCGAGTGCTGCAAGACTGTTCACTGTCTGCAAGGCGAATTCAGGACTCACTTCCACGGCGCCAGAATGCGGGGTAGCATCAAGCAAGTCAGGAATGTGGGGTAGCGAATGGCTGGCGAGATCCACCGGAAAAAGCATTAGCACAGTAAAGGAGATGGACAGAGTTGACTTGTTTCAGAGGAGCGGAAAGTTGTACGGCAGTGGCCACGGTAATGCAATGCGACCGAGGCAAAGGTGGAGAGACTTCCTAGCCGCGATGCAACTTCGCCGTATCTCACCGCATGGCACGAACAGGAGAGCATGAGGGTTAGGGAGGTGGTGGAGGAGAGGACTGGTGACTGAACCGGCCAAATTGCAAGTCCAGACATAATGTGGGGTCAGACGCGGGGACCGTGCGGCTTTTTCCACACAGCCGCCGACTAGAAATGGATTCATCCCCGCCCGCCGCTGGGAGGCGGTGAAATTTGGAGTGATGACGCTTCTCACGCTTCCCCCGCTCCCCCACTCCTCGCCTGCCAAAACGCCACGCGCGCAAAACTCTGCCAAAACACTCGTGCTGATATTCGATAGTAACGTGGGGTTTGGCTTGGATTCATGATTCGCTTAGACGAAAAGCCACAACGATAACCGAAGCGCTCTTGCGTTTGGGCAGTTGTCAAACCTCGATCACCTGGCCATCATCCAGCGCAAGCTCGCATCTCACAGATAACACTTGGAAACGAACAAGAAGACCGATCTTGCAGTGATACTTATTCATATTGATTTCAGACCATGCTGTGCACTACGTACTACGTCCGGCAGAACGTGACGGAGGAGAGGGGGAGGGTAAAAAACACTGCGTATTTTCGGTTTATTCGTCCGAATTATCCGCTTTCAGTTGGAAGCTTCCCCGCCCGCCCACTGATTCGGCATTCCACTTTGATGGTGCTTTTTCCAGACGGAGTTCAATATTTGTCCTGATTCCGCCACAATAATTTCCAACACCAGCTCTTGAGTACAGAACCACGGCTCTCCGTGCACGAGGAAGCTGATGATCCCCACTCGTCTGGTGCCTGATCACATTGTAGGTGGTGTTGGGATAGAACGGTGTTGATTGGGCCGTCTCCGTTCGTCGGAACACCCTCCTTGGGGCGGACCACCCAGCTCAGATCCCTTTCCATTCTGCTACATGTTGGCAACAAGGCAAGAGCAAGACTTGCGTCACTGTTTATATACGGTTTACTACGCCGGAGGAGGATGGAGGGCAAAAGGCCAGAGGATGGATTTGCTTTATACCTCGGCCGCAGAGGTGCGTTGGGCTATGTGCGTGCTTGGTTAGAGGGATGTGTATCAGCACGAGGTGTAGCTGCGCTGTGATCCTTCAACTAATCTGGTCAAACAGCTGACCAACAAATGCCAAACTACCGTTCAAACAAGTTATCAGCTTTGCGTTCCGCTGATGCCCCCTTGCTGCGAGTTCGGCCTTAGGAAATTCGCTGCCAAAGTACCCGTGAATCTGCTGTGGCAATGCGACCTGGTTCGCTGTTGTGAACCTTTGACAACAACACCTGTCTAAATATCCCAGTCGCTACAATCGTGCTTTGACCTCTCTGAAATTGGATCTTCCGAACCTTACTGAAATGCCCAGGGAACGCTTCACTGAATAGGCACGGCTCAAATTGCAGAAGCGACAATGTCATCCGGTACCGCCTTGCAGCAATGCTTTGTTGCTGCCACTGACTACTGCTTATGACCGCTTGTCAACGTTTCGGAAACAGAGCGACGACGTACTATAGTCAAGTTGGTGCCTGTTCACTTCCCCTCAAGATCCCCTTCATTTTCAAATATGACCGTACTCAAGCTGGAACTGGCGACGCTCATCCCATACACGCCAAGCCATCCTCTCCAAAGCTGAATGCAACATAACTCAGTATTGGGCGTATAATCTAAGCTGTGGTTGTGCAACAGCGGTCTATGTACGCAAGATCTACTTGCGTTTGGATCTTTTCTTTGCAGATCCGTTTGTTGATATCGACGTTGTGACGACGTGTTTCCGTGTCCAAGAGTCTTGCTCTGCTGCTTGCTGGGCTGCCTCGACTGTTGGCAAATCATCGTCCTCGTAACTGCTCTCTGCATCCGACCTGGAATCCGCCGCTCCAGCCTTGGTGATGACACGGTATGCTACTCTGCAGATCATGTAGAACCACATGAGCAAGATCACCTGCAGTGCACACAGCAGTCCGATCAAGGCAATATAGGCGGTTTGGGTGAAGTAGTCTCCGGTGAAATGGTTTGTCAGTCGGAAGGACATAACCTTGACCGAATCGTAGACGCAGCTCCACACCACGCGCATGTAGAGGATATGACGAGTGACGAGCCAAGAGACCATAAATAGGCCAAAAGCGATATCACAGGTAGTCTGCCAGCCAGCATACTTGAGCATCTTGGCAATGTTGAGCGCAATATCGCTTGGATCCATGAGGCAGAGGATGGCGTTGCCAACGCGATGGTAGCTGCACACGTACGAGCCCGAGATGAGGGCGATGGTAATGACGTGATGCGAGAACATCTGCCAGTGGTCGGAACGGCGTGCTTCTACGTGAAGAACAAACAGCTGTTGGATGTAGAATGCACATGATGCGAGGTAGTAAAACTTGAAGAGCGGTTCCAGGCGGAATTGAGGATAGTTTGTCCAGTACTCCTCAGTGTTCAGAGGCCAGTAGGACTCGCGAGAGGCGATGTAGAGACCTAGACTCCAGGAGCAGGTGTAGTAGGTGAGGCTGAAACCTTGTTCGGCGAAGCGGAGCACTTCCTTTTCGCGGGTGCGAAGAGCCTTGGCGCGCTCGTTGAGTGCTTCGGGCGACTGGCGTTCAGACTTGCGAGGCTTCTTGGGGTATGGCACAGCCACTTCGCCTAGCGGCAAGAGGACGAACTTCATCCAAAGTGCGCGTGCCAGGGTGAAGAGGAGCACAAGTGTGCCGACAAAGAGAGCGTCGTTCAAGCCGCGCTCGTAAAGATATCCGGGGACTCCGTAGAGGAGGGCCCAGGGACCAGCCGGGACGGTGTGATCGCCTTGCAGGCGACGAGCCTCATGCTTAAGGGCGGCGATGGGCGAAGAGGTGTGATGAGGTACAGGATAAGAAAGTCCAAGGCAGGCACGCGTAAAGTTGTGCAGCGCTGTAAGCGGGTGACCAAATCCGCGAGCATCGCTACGGAAAGGACCAAGGCTAGCTTCGCTGACTAAGCTGGAAGCAAGTCCAGACCAGGCATGGTGACCACCCTTTTCGGACGCGTTGGGTAGATCGGAGGCGAAAGGTGCAAGCGAGGGCAACCTGAGCCACGAGGGGATTATGGAGTGGAACGAGTGGGGGAGATGCAGATGGGAGGAGAGATGGGCGAGAGAGAGAGAAGAGGGGGAGGAGAGCGTGTGCATGACGAGGAGTGTGATGAGGCCATTCAGAGTGTATTGAATCTGTATGGAGAGCGACTCCTCGGCAGCTCTTCGTGTTGCGGACCATTCTCTAGACCTGGCGGATTTGCGTGTGAGGCTCTTTGGAGACTTGTGAGCAGGAGTTGCGGAAGGCCGCGAGCGCGATGAAGCTTTGGCCATGCTGAAGGGTTATGTGCCGATGCCGGCAGGAGGAACGACTGGACTGGCACGGAATCTGCGTGAGGAAACGAGGAAGCAACTCGAAGACGCTGCTCCAAGCTTTGAAGCCGTAGAAGAACTGGCAACGGGACCCTGGAGTGGAAGTAGTGGCAAAAAAGAGCGGTCGCTCTGCGGTCGAAGTTGTTGCCGGCTGGTTTCGTTTAAGATGAAGTTTGGTGAAAAAGTGATACAAAAAGTGGGCGTTTAACACGGGGCTCGACGCTAAGAGCGAAGATGAATTTCCGGGCGAGAGAGACGATCAGAGCAAAGCAATAAGAGTGGAGGCGATGCTTGCGTCGTTGGAAGTTGAGGGCCAGGGTGGACTGCTCCTTTGAGGATGTGAATCAGCGATGAAGAGTTACTGCGCGGATCCGGTTTCTGGAGGAGGTCGACGTTGAAGATGTGTTTGGAGGAGATCCAGGGAGATGAACCGATGACGTCCTTGTACTCAACGACGCAAAGAAGTGTCAGTGTCGTGGGCGATGGTTGTGAGGAGAGGGGGACAAGCATCAACACCAAGATGAGCTGGGCTGCAAGGAGAACCAGAGCAGAAGCGTCGAAGAACGTGGACTCAAGCGTTCTGTACTGTACAGGACTGCACTGCAGTGCAGCTTGAATGTCAAATGTAACAGCTGCCAGTACAGTGCTTGAAGACAGAAATGAAATCATAATGGACGCTCACCCATCTCCGTCAAGCGACGGAGAAGAATTCGAGTCAAACTCAGAACAGTATCAAGAATAGAGCTGCAATGCAGCTTCCCGCTTTGCAAGATTTTTTACTCACTTGACTCCCGCACCGCCCCCTTGGAGTTGGCCGTGCCTGTCCAGACACACACAGGCCAACGCGACACCGGCAGCACATTTTGCTGCATACTGCTTACTGGCTTCAGACCTTTTCTACTCTTCAGCAGATTGCTCCTACAGCATATTGCGAACGAAGCAGCAAGGCAGTTCCAAAGTCTAGCCACCAAAACATGACAATGACAACCGAACATGTTGTTTCGCTGAATAGCCTGGCCGCTGCAAGTCATGCGGTGTAGGTCTCTGCTTCCCCGTGCGTACAACACTGTGCAGCACATGCAGAGACAATGGCTAGCACAATCCTGTCAGACTAAATTGAATCTGGTCGGCGCTTTCAGACGATCCAAAGCCTGCAGGGGTGCCGCCAACCCCAACATCTTCCGTGTTCTTGCTTGACAGGGGCCCTGTAAACGGGCACGCAGCATGCCATTCGAAACGCGAATTCCTCTTGCGCGATTCGCGAATCACCGATGCAAAGCTCGGAAACTCTTCTTGGTTGTCCCGATCGATTCGGAATCACCAATGTGGTGTATGATTCTCTTGGCGGAATCCAGTCTCCATCGGAAGGCGCTTACACGGTTAAGTGTCTTAACCGAACCTGTTAGGAATCATGAGTCCGTGCTGGCGTGGGAAAGCAAGCTTGCACCGCGAGTGTCGTGAGTTTGAGCTTGCGGTTTCACACTTTTTGCTACTTGTGATACACGACATCTTGGATGCAGATGTACACAACACAACACAGCACAGCACTGTACTCTAAGGTGTACCGCTTTCGTAGCTACAAGACCTCTTGGACGTCTCACCACCACCGACAATTAGCCCACTTGACGTTGCACGTCCAACTTGCCCAGAAGAGTCCGCAAAACCTGTTCCCGTCACAACCGCTGTGCTACACGCACCAGGAAATCAGATAGATTGAGGATATGCTCTGATTACAGTAGGAAACAACTTTCGTCCTCACCATACAGCCTCACAGCAACATCATGCCATCAGCATCTGCCAACCTTTATCAACGCCGTGCGCCTGCCGTGCGCGAGGCATCCACATCTAGCGTGGAAGAGGACCGCAAGATCTCAGGCAGCTCGATCAACGGGGCCCCGCCCTCCCTATCCGCTCAGCCTAGCCGACCCTCGTTGTCAATCAACACAGACTCTCCGCACGCCAGACAATCCTCTGACGCTGACAAGAAGCAAAAGCGCGGCCACATCCAGAAGCACGAAAAGATCGAACGCATCGGCCTGCTTCGCGGCTCCTCCTACGTCAAGTCCAATGACAAGGATTCTGTGGGCGAACACGAGCTCACCACCTCCATTGGCCTCCAGCCCGATGCTGTCTACGACGCTTTTCTTCCTCGGCCCATCGCATTCCTTCGAAGGATCATCGTTGCCGTCTTGAGGAAAGAAGCCCCGCTCCACGAGCGTCACCAGAACTTCATTCGAAGGCCGTGGCTCGACAGATACTTTGTCAACACTTCGCTGCTCGGCACTCACTCATTCTTCCTCGTCTTTTTACCCATGATCTTTTGGCTTGGCAGTCCACGCTTCGGAAGAGGCCTCATAAATGTGCTTGCCTTTGGAGTTTATCTATCCTCTGCGATCAAAGATCTCTTCTGCGTTCCGCGACCTTACTCCCCACCGGTCACCCGACTCACTGTGGGCACCCATCATCTCGAGTATGGATTCCCATCCACACACTCAACTAACAGTGTCAGCATCGCCCTCTTCATCTATCTCTGGGTGCGCAACATCCGAGAGGCTGCCCTCCTCGAGCCTGTCCCAGCGACCAACATTTTCGACTCGTGGTTCTGGGAAGCAGGTCTGCTATTCTATGCTGTCAGTGTCGTGTATGGCAGAATCTATGCTGGAATGCATTCCGTCATTGACTGCATTGCAGGCTCGGCATTGGGTGCGGCGATCACAGCTGTGCAGTGGCGCTTCTTTGACCAAATCGAGGACTTTGTTAAGATCAACAGCTGGACTGTCCCCATCGCCATCATCCCTGCGGGATTGCTCATGGTGTCGGTGCATCCACAGCCAGTCGACGACTGTCCGTGCTTCGAAGACGCTATTGCGTTTGTTTCGGTTTCTATGGGCGTGGCGCTGGCAAGGTGGACTGGCATTCGGTATGGGATGACTCTCAAGACCGACCCACTCTTCCACGCCTTTTCGGGTTCGAAAGACCTGCTAGCTGGATTGGATGTCAGCAATCCAACGATTGCAACGACAACGATACCGTTGATCCAGATCCCAGTGGCAGGTCCCGCAGAGAGGTGGATCAAGAAGGGCTTGATTCTGGTATTTGGCCTTGTAAATGTCTTGTTGTTGCGAGTGATTGTCAAGACAGCGTGTAAGGTGATTCTGCCTCCGACATTCAGGTTGGTTGATCAGCTGGTTGGGTTTAGTTTGCCCAGGAGACATTACACGCCGGCGAGCGATTACAACAAGATCCCGCTTGCAGATCTCAGCGCGGTGCCTTCGGTTATCGACCTTCCCTCTCAGATTATCGTCACGGATGAGAGTGGAAATCAGCAGACCATCCAGTCACCGGTTTTGACGCCCGTTTCGAGTCGACGTGGTAGTGCCGATATCCGTGCTGCGTCGCTAGGCGGAGGCTTGACTGCGCTTTCGACTGCGTCTCCAGTGTCTTCCCGATCACCCCTTCACTCGCCCGTTCCATCGCGAACACCGAGCCCGAATCCGATCGAGATGCGTCGCAACATGTCAACCAGCATCGGCAAGTCACCCAAACGCAAAATCCACTTCACAATCGGCGGTTCCGCTACCATTGACGACGATACACCCGAGGAGACTATCACAGATCTCCCGATCCCTCTTACACAGTCTAGAGCGCATCCGAATTTCGTCGCACCCGACGAGCAGATGGCCAGAAACCTCGCCGCTGACATCAAGGCAACTTCCCCAGCGAACATCGAGAAGGAGGTGAAACACTATGATGCAGACGTGTTGACAAAGGTCATTGTTTACACAAATATTGGCTTGTTTTCCGCCGGTCTCATTCCGGCGTTGTTCGAGCGTCTGGGTCTTTCCTAGTCTGCGTTCTGTCGGACTGCCATATGAATGAGATCCCATAACTACATAGACACGCACACTCAATTTCAAGAGAACAATGCTGTATTGCGAGCCAAATGAACAGTGAATGTATACCAGAATCAGACACGGTCTCTAGTAGCAACCACTTCTAATGGCGCCAAATCTTGACCGCTTTGTCCCTTCCGCCACTGGCCACCTTGTCGGCGACAAAGTCAACGCAGTACACCTCGTCCGTGTGTCCCGGCAGGTCCTTTCGGATCTTGAACGTCTTGATTGGATCCCAGAGCTTGAGTGTCGAGTCCTTTGAAGCGGAGACGAGCAATCTGGAGTCGCTCGACCAGGCGAGTCTATAGACGGAAGCGACATGACCTCGAAGCGTTGCGATGAATTTACCCGTTTGGGCATCCCAGAGCTTTACGCTGTTGTCGAAAGAAGCCGAGGCGATCTTCTTGCCGTCAGGAGAAAAGGCAACGTGGTTGACCGTCTTCTGGTGGCCGGTCAGTCGCGCGACTGGCTTCTTGGGGGTGGCGGCCGTCCCATTAATTTGAGGAGGCCAGAGGAAGAGTGTGTGGTCGTCCGACCCGGTGATGATGGTTTCGGGCATGCTTCCACCGCCTGTGGCTTCTTTGTATCGCTTGAGCGCGGATGCCTTGGCGTCTTCTTCGCTCGGTTGGACGTAGGATGGGATGGAAGTGGAAGCGGACGAAGCGCGGCCGGTGTGGTCAAATGGTCCCGTACGAAGGATAAAGTCGGTGGAGAGTGCAATAGTGTTGACCCAATGGGCGTGCTCGTTGAGGTTGCGGATGAGCTTGCCTCCATCAGCTGACCACACTTTGACGGTTCGATCGGAAGATGCAGTGTAGATAGCACCTTCTCCGCCCCATCGCACGCAGTTGACGGATGCGGTATGCCCACCCAGCACGTATTCACATCGATGCAGAGTGGGGTTCCACACACGGACAGTACCATCTTTGGAGGAAGATGCGAGACGTGGGTTGGTGGGATTGACATGGATGGGCTCCCACGAGAGCGAGGTGATCCACTTTGCATGTCCGCGAAGAGGCTTGCCTTGAGGAGCAGCGTTGCGTGCCGCTCTGCGCTGCTTGACGCCCATCTTGGCAGGCTTTCCATTAACATCGACGGCCTCTCCATCCTGCTGCTGCTGCTGCTCGGCCTGCCACTCTTCATCCACCTGCTTGCCCGTGCGCGATAGCCAACCTTTGCGGCCAGTAAAATTGGAGTCAAGCGCCTCCCAGATCCACACCTCGCCGTCCATTCCACCGGTAGCGAGCTTACGTTCGCGACCTTCCCATTCGGCGCAAAGGACCCAGTTGGAGTGACCAACGAGCGTGTGCATTGGTGTCTCGGTATCAAGATCCCACAGACGTGCAGTCTTGTCGCCAGCGCCCGTAGCCAGAAGCGAGCCGGTCGGCGAGAAGGTACTGCAAAGGATGGGCGAAGCATGACCGCTCATAGTGCTGGAGCAACGACTGACGGGACGTACCTTGAACACAGCTTGGGGCTCGAATACGACGGTGAGGGTGTCTTCCTGACTAAGGCCTAGCTTCTTTGCCGCCTGTGCGTTGAGCACATCTTGCGTGAGCGAATCGTTGATAGGCAGACGTGCATTGCTTTTAACAAGCTTTTCCTTCTCTTCCACATGTACACCTGCATTTGCGGAAAGCTGCTGAAGATCCACGTGGAAAGCGTAAGGAAGATCGTCGTCATCGTCGTCGTCGTCCGAGCTGGCTTCCGGATCGTCGACCAAGCGCTTCTTGGGACCTTGTGCATGCTTGAGCTGGCGCCTCAGCTGGTTGATGATAGCTTGCAGTTCCATTTGACCTGTAGAGGCTGGCAAATTGATGGTTGGACCAAGCAATGAACCATCCTGACCTGACTGAAACTGGATTACGAGTGTCTCAGTGGAAGGACCAAGCTGGCCCTGAGCTTGGAGCAAAGCGGCCTCACGAGCGGCCTTTTCGTCTGCGAGACGTTGCCTCTTGGCAGACCTCTGGGGTATCTGTGTGGCCATGGTAGTGTAGGGTCGGTCTTGGACAAGTACGGCCGTGGTGTGCTGATGAAAAGGCTCGAAAGATCAACACAAGGACTAGGAGCAGCTTTGTTCTCGGTACAGAGCACGCTGAGCTTCTACTTTTTCGCAGTGTGTGGAGAAATTCTCAAAAATTTCGGCAAGAAAGCCAAGCAAGCCAAAGTGGCCTGCAGACTGAAAAGTTGAAAATTGAGCCAGGGTCCAAAACCAAATCGGCCCGATTTGTGCCCCACTGCTGCGTTCGACGTCGATTCCAGTAGTTTTTTCTTGAGCTTTTTCCTTTTTTGCCTTCTTCGCTTTGCAGGTGCAGACGAAATTTTTGGAAATTCGAGAGACCCGGAGAGCAAGCAAAGGGTTCGTTCGCCATTACGCGCCATCGCTTGATCCTGCCTCACCCAACACCATCTCTCCTGCCGGGATCACACCTCGACCTCGTCAACGACTCGGACACAACGAGCAGCTGCATCAGCACTTTGTACGCCAAGACCTCGCTCGGAGAGCTCAATCACACAACGTCGACGTAAAGCGCAAACATCGGCGCCTCTTGGCTGGTCCTCTTCCTCGCCACATCCCACGTTTAGACAGGCACCAGACCTCTCCTTTCACACATATACCAGGCTAACTCAATCTGTAGAATGGCAGTAGCGAAAGTAGCCTCGGCGAAGGCGTCAAATTCTACGCTCGCCAACGGCGCAAGCCCATCTACCAAAAAGACACCCACAAAGACTGCCAAGTCACAACCGGTTGCCAACGGTGTCGATGCCGTTGCATCAGCCTCCACTTCAGCAGCAGCAGCTGTTGCTCCCGCTATCTCGGGAAAGTACATTGACTCGTTGACAAAGCACAACAGCGCTTTCACCTCGCTCCTCCACCTCATCCCACCGCAGTTCTACCTCACGCGCGATGACGCTGACGATCTCGCAGACGATGTTTCTTCGAAATACATGAAGAACAAGCGCAAGAAGGCCAAATCCGAGATCGAGGCCAAGGAGCGCAAGGACAAGCTCCGCGAGGCAAAGAAGCAGCGCCTCGACCCAGACAACTTCATCACCGTCACCGACATTCAAGCTGAACGCGCGGCCGCCAAAGCAGCTCGCGAGGCAGCCGAGGCCGATTCCGACCTAGAAATGGATGTTGAGGGTATGGTTTCTGCCGATGACGATGACGACGCAGTGGACGGCGCTGCAGGTGACACAGACGAAGATATTCAAGACTCGGACGTCGAGGATTTTCCAGCCAAGTCTGCAAGCGCTGCCACTGTCCCCGCTGTAGCCAAGCCCATCCAGACCGAAGGCGAGCGCAAAGCATCGATTGACGCGCTTCGAGCCAAATTGCACGCCAAGATTGCAGGTCTTCAACGCAAGCGAGGTCTCCCAACGGACGTCACGGATGACGCCTCGGAGGACGGAAGCAGCGTCATCAGCTCCAAGGACGAGCTACTTGAGGAGCGTCGCAGGCAAAGGTTCGATGCACACGAGCGCAAGAAGCAGGAGAAGAAGGATGCAAAAGCTGCGGCGAAAGCTGCGGCCAAGGCCAAGAAGGCGGGTGTTGACAACGCTGGCCACGGCCAAAAGTCGAGCAACACGTTTAACGTTGGCACCAAGGCACCTGCGCTTCTGGTCGCTGAGCCTGGCTACGGCGACAAGCGCGGCGGTGCTTCCAGCTCGGGCGCTTCCAACATCGATGTTAACGGTGGCTCGCTCGACTTCTCTGCGCTCGATTTCCAGCCTGTAGGTGCTGCGGGTGTTTCGTTGCCCGAATCCTCGGCGAGCGGCAAGAAGAGTAAGCTTGCGCTGCCATCAGACCCCAAGGCGGCTCTGCAGGTTCTTGAGGCTCGTAAGAAACAGGAAGAGGCACGACGAGCCAAGTTGGCCGAAAAGCTGGGTGATGCTCCCGACACGCTGTCGGCCAAAGTATCGCAGTACGAAGAGCAGAAGCAGTGGGACAAGGTACTGGCGTCAGCAACGGGTGTCAAGATTCGCGACGACGAGAAGCTGCTCAAGAAAGCAGCCAAGCGCAAAGACAAGCAGAAGGAAAAGTCGAGCAAGGTGTGGAATGAAAGGCAACAAGCAGAGACGCAGAAGCAGGCGGATCGTCAGAAGAAGCGTCAAGACAATATTGCAGCGAGAAAGGCAGCCAAGGGCGGAAAGAACGGCAACAAGAAAGGATCATCGTCCACCTTGTCCAAGTCCAAGACGCCCGCAGGCAAGAATCCATCGTTCGGAAAGGCACGGCCCGGATTTGAGGGCAAGAAAATTGGAAGGTCCAAGAAGTGATGCTTCTCCCAGAGCTTTTTCAGCACCTCTTTGCATGCTCCCTCTCACGTTCCTTGTCCCCATCACTTGTTTCTTGCGGCTGCCTGTACTCCAAACCATTCGGACTGCATGTACTATCTCTTGCATCTCAATACAGCATGCTTGCACTCGAAACTCGTTCACGAGACGCTGCAGCGAGCAAATTGCAGTCGGCTGCTTCACACCAAGTACAGGTTCTCTCGCGCGATAAGAAGATCTTGACACCTTTTTTTTTTTTTTTTTTTTTTTCTTTGCCCCGTGGTTAGAAATTGGAGTGCAGCGGCACGAACGCACGAACGCACGAGCGCAGTGTGTGCGAGTCGAGTCACTTTTGATTCTCAGCATCACCGCTCACTGCCTCGCAACACCAATGCCCCCACATGCAAAGCCACTCAACCCTGATGCCACCTGGTCCACCATACTACCTCAAGGACCAAATACAGCCGACAACGATGGGAGACGCGAGGAGTGTGAGCATCAAAGTATGCTGAACATGGCAACGTGAGAATGGTGTTGTACAGTCTTGGAAAGTCCGTGAGTGCTGGAAGTGTGAGGCAAACCGGTTGGCTGTAAATTGCCCGCCAAGCCGATTGCAACAAGCGTCGGCGTTCATCTGCGACATGCAATTGGATGTGACGGCACCATTCTTGGTTTTTGCTTTGGCTGTCTAGCACTCCTTCAGCCCACTCCCATCTCCCCTTCCTGCAACCTCCTTTTCCTACTTTCCTCCTTGTCGTATCCTCACACTCGTTGTATTCGTGGCCCCCGTAGTTTGCTTGGCCAGTCACGCACAGACGGCGTTGCATGGTCGAGCTCATCCCGACAGCCGATCTCAACAAGCTTTGACTGCCGACGCAACTACGCAACCGAGCTTGCGTCAACCCGTCTCTACCAAACATCCACTTTCTCGTCGAAACCATCCTGGCTAAGCTCTTTCTTGCCGCGGTTAACTTCCGTGAAACACAGCAAAGCCATTCGCTGAATTTGCTGCGACCTGGTCTCGAGCGCGTTCTTTGTCCATAAAGCCAGCCTCGCATCCCGGTCATCAGCCTACATCAGCTCGTCTTAGCTCCAAATCCGAGATGGCTACCACACAAACGGCTTCTCAGCCGGAGCAGCCTGTTCTCAGGACAAAGACTCCGTCTTACCATGCTCCACCATCCACCGATCCGCTCTCCGGCGCAACTATCCACACGCTTCGTTGCTTGGACACCCCCATCCACCTTGGCTACCACCTGATTCCTCACATCGCCAAGACTCTCTTGTCCACGCTTCCCTCGTCCACCTACGTGCTCATTACTGACCAGAACCTAGAATCAAGATGCAGCGTCACCACCGCCTTCCGTCGCGAGCTCGAAAAGGCAGCCACCGACCTGTCCACTCCCCACTCCTGGAGGCTCATCACCAAGGTTATCCCACCCGGTGAGGCTTCCAAGAGCCGAGAGGGAAAGAACGAGATCGAGGACTGGATGCTCGAGCACCGCGTCACTCGTGACGCCGTCGTCCTTGCCGTCGGTGGCGGTGTCATTGGTGATCTTGTCGGTTTCGTCGCCGCTACTTTCATGCGAGGTCTCAAGTTTGTCCAGATTCCTACTACGCTCCTCGCGATGGTAGACTCGGCTGTGGGTGGTAAGACCGCCATCGACCACCCTCTCGGCAAGAACCTCATCGGAAGCTTCCACCAGCCCAACTACGTCTTCATCGATGCTGCTTGGCTCAAGACGCTTCCACCGCGCGAGTTCAGCAACGGCATGGCTGAGGTTGTCAAGACCGCCGCCATCTGGGATCCCGTCGACTTTTCTAAGCTCGAGTCCAGCGCTCCTGCTATCCGTTCTGCTGTGCTCGGTCCCTTTGCCAAGGACGCTCCTATCGATCAGGGCAGGACGCTCCAGACTCGCACCGAGTCACAGTCCCTTCTGCTTGATGTGATCCGCGGTTCCGTCGGTGTCAAGGCCAATATCGTTACCATAGATGAGAAGGAAACCGGTCTCCGCAATCTCGTCAACTTTGGTCACACCATCGGTCATGCCATCGAAGCAGTTCTCACCCCCGAAATGCTCCACGGAGAATGCATTTCCATAGGAATGATCCTCGAGGCTGAGGTTGCTCGTTACATGCACGGTCTCAGCCAGGTCGCTATCGGCCGTCTCACCCGTTGCCTCAAGGAATACGACCTTCCTGTCTCGCTTTCCGACTCGCGCGTCACTCGACTTGCCAAGTCGCTCGACGTTACTGTTGACCGCCTCCTCGACATCATGAAGGTCGACAAGAAGAACTCGGGCAGCAACAAAAAGATTGTCCTACTCAGCTCTATTGGTGACACCGTTGAGGACAAGGCTTCCACGGTCAGCGACGACATTATTCGCCGTGTTCTCTCCCTTGGCGCTACCGTCACACCCATCCTTGAGCAGCCCAACAACCCCAAGGTCACCCTCTCCACTCCCGGCTCCAAGTCCATCTCCAACCGCGCGCTTGTCCTCGCTGCGCTTGCTGGCAACACTTGCCGTCTCCGCAACATGCTCCACTCGGATGACACCCAGGTCATGATGGCTGGTCTCCATGACCTTCAAGCCGCTCGTTTCGAATTTGAGGACGGAGGAGAGACCATTGTAGTCCACGGCAATGGCGGCGCCCTTCGACGCCCTGCCAATGACAAGCAGATCTACCTCCAGAACGCAGGTACCGCTGCCCGTTTCATGGCTACCGTCGTCAGCCTCGTTGAGAACGATGGCAACCAGCAGTCCGTCGTCATCACCGGCAACAAGCGCATGAAGGAGCGTCCCATTGGTGCGCTTGTCGATGCTCTCCGATGCAACGGCACTTCCATCGACTACCTTGAAAGCCATGGTTGCTTGCCGCTCGCCGTCAAAGGAACCACTCGCGGCTTCAAGGGTGGCAAGATCCAGCTCTCGGCCACCATCTCTTCGCAGTACGTTTCGTCCATTCTTCTCTGCGCCCCCTACGCTGCCGAGGAAGTCGTACTCGAGCTGGTCGGTGGCCAGGTCATCTCGCAGCTCTACATCGATATGACCATCGCCATGATGTCTACCTTTGGCATCAAAGTCGATCGTCTCCTGGATCCCGCTACCGGTCGACCATCCAACACCTACCGCATCCCTAAAGGCCACTATGTCTCGCCGGACGTATACGACATCGAGAGCGATGCCAGCAGCGCCACCTATCCTCTGGCCATCGCCGCTATCACCGGCACCGAGTGCACCGTGCCCAACATCGGCTCCGCCTCGCTCCAGGGAGATGCGCGCTTCGCCAAGGAGGTGCTCGAGCCTATGGGATGCACTGTGGTCCAGACCGCCACTTCGACCACTGTCATCGGTCCCAAGGCTGGTCAGCTCCGCCAGATCGGATTGGTTGACATGGAACCCATGACCGACGCCTTCCTCACCGCGTCGGTCCTGCTCGCCGTCGCTGCTCAACCACCTGCCAATGGCTCCACCTCTACCGCCCGCCCCTCGACACGAATCACCGGCATTGCTAACCAGCGTGTTAAAGAGTGCAATCGCATTCGCGCCATGATGGACGAGCTCGCCAAGTTCGGTGTCGACACCAAAGAGCACGAGGATGGTCTCGAGATTTTCGGCATCGACTACCGCCAGCTGCGTGCCAACGTCCGTGTGCATTGCTACGATGATCACCGTGTTGCGATGGCTTTCTCCGTCCTTGCAAGCTTGGCTCCGGGCGCTATTCTGGAGGAGAAGCGTTGTGTCGAGAAGACGTGGCCCAACTGGTGGGACGATCTCGAGCGCAAGCTCGGTATCCGTGCCCATGGTGCCGACCCAGAGTGCTCGCCCAGTCTCTGCATCTCGTCTTCGCATTTTAACAAGGCGACCAGTGCCAGCGCGAATGGTAAGCAGCCTGCATCGTTGGCTCAGCTGACAACGAGCCGTTCGCTCTCTCCGCGCAAGTACAGCAAGGACGCAACGATTATTTGTATCGGCATGCGAGCTTCGGGCAAGACTTTCCTGGGTGCCATTGGAGCTGCTGCGCTTGGCCGTACCTTCATTGATGCTGATGTGGTGTTCAACGAGAAGCTCGGTGCGAAGGATGGTTTGGGCGACTTTGTCAAGCAGCATGGCTGGCCCGCCTTCCGTCAGAAAGAGCTCGAGATCCTCGAAGACCTCGTCATGCGCCATCCTACCGGCCATCTCGTTTCGCTCGGCGGAGGAGTGGTGGAAACCGAGGCGTGTAGGAAGATTCTCGCAGAGTATGCCCAGACCAAGGGTCCTGTGGTCTACATCGTTCGCGACACGAATGCGATCGTCAAGTTCCTTGCAACCAGCAACCGACCCGCCTACGGCGAGCCGGTGATGGATGTCTACCGCCGCCGCGGCCCCTGGTTCAGCGAGTGCTCATCCGTCGAACTTGTCTCCTACTCTGAAGGCGAGTCTCTCGCCGTCCAGCCCTGCTCCATGAACGTGCCAGATCCGTCTTTCACCATCCAGAAGCGTTTCGGTCTCGAGTCCGAGGTCGCACGCTTCTTCAAGTTTATCACTGGCCAGAGCACGAACCAGATTGACGACCTCGTTGTTGATAGTCGAAAGAATGGACGACGAACGTACTTCCTCAGCCTCACCTTCCCCGATGTCGTCCCGAAGCTCGAACTGATCAGGAGCATGGAGTCGGGTTCAGACGCGCTCGAGTTCCGCGCTGATCTGCTCAATCCTTCCGGCGAGCCCGTGACAAAACCCCAGGTCCCTCCGACGGATTACGTCAAGAGCCAGCTTGCGGCATTGCGCCACCGCACGTCATTACCAATCGTGTTCACTGTGCGCACACACTCGCAGGGCGGCATGTTCCCAGACGGCATGCAGAAGGAGTACTTTGAGCTCGTCAACCTAGCCTTCCGCCATGGCTGTGAGTACGTCGATCTCGAGCTTGGATGGGACGACGACTTGCTCGCTGCGGTCGTCGAGGCCAAGGGAAACAGCAGGATCATTGCATCGTGGCACGACTGGTCTGGTCGTCTTGATTGGCAGAGCGAGGCGACGGCCAAGATCTACGAGAGGGCCTGCCGCATCGGCGATATTGCCAAGATCATTGGCAAGGCCAACACTATGGAGGACAACTACAGCCTCGAGCGCTTCCGTGCCAAGGTTTCCGCAACTGCCACAAAGCCGTTGTTGGCGGTCAACATGGGTGCAGCTGGACAATTTAGCAGGATTATGAACCCTGTGTTCACGCCTATCACGCACGAGGCTATGCCGACCAAAGCCGCACCTGGACAGTTGTCTTTCCGACAGGTGCAGACGGCCTTGTCGCTTGTCGGTCAGACTTCGCCGCTGCGATTTGCGCTGTTTGGTAGTCCTATCAGCCACAGCTTGAGCCCGGTGCTTCACAACACGGGGTTTGTGGCCATGGGGCTTCCGCACCACTACCAATTGTTCGAGACGGCCCAGGTTGACGATTCTATCGCTGAATTCATTCGCTCGCCCGACTTTGGAGGCGCGAGCGTCACAATTCCCCACAAGCTCGCCATTATGAAGCACCTCGACCAGGTCACCGACGAAGCAAAGGCGATCGGTGCGGTCAACACCGTGATCCCCGTGCGCAATGCTCAGGGAATTGTCACTGCGCTCGTGGGTGACAACACGGACTGGATTGCGATCGAGACGCTGGCTAGGCGTTCGCTGAGGACAGTGCATCTCGCTGATCCAAACTTGACCGGTCTTGTGATCGGAGCGGGTGGATCTGCACGTGCAGCCCTGTTCGCGCTGTACAGGCTCGGCGTGAAGCGTATTTTGCTCTTCAACCGGACATTGTCCAATGCCGAGGTGCTTGCCAGGGAAGTGCCCATCGAATGGAACGTCCATGTTCTCTCTTCGCTGCAGGAGATTGCTGAGCTTCCGGTCGAGCAAACGCCTTCGGTGGTGGTGAGCAACATTCCAGCCGAGGGGACCACTCTCGATTTGGCCGCGCAGGGACTCATTCATCTGCCTTCGGTAATCCTACGCAACCCGGCGGGAGGTGTCGTGGTCGATATGAGTTACAAACCCTACATGACTAGCCTCCTTCAGTTGGTTCAGAAAGTCAACACGGCTACCGAGCTCGCCATTGGTACCAACATCACCAAAGCGCCTGTCAGGAAGTTGTGGTCCGCCGTTCCCGGTATCACCATCTTGCTGGAACAAGGGTGCCACCAATTCCAGCGTTGGACGGGCCGGGAGGCGCCCCGAGCCCAGATTGAACAGGCGGCTTGGGAGACTTATCTGCAGCGCTGAGTCGTTCCCACATGTTGCGTCCCTCCGTGTTTCTATTATTAAAAAAAAAAAAAAAAAAAAAAAAAAAAAAAGTTGCTTTGGCTCGTTGTTTCGCAACCGATCGTTTTCTCAAATTAAGGCTCCAGCTGTTGGCTTGGGCTGGGCGGTGGCACTCGTTTGAAAAGGATCCGATGAGGTGGAGCAGGTGAGGCATGAACCCCGCCCGAAGAGCCGACACGTGATGATAATCTGACTTGGCTCAGACAGACGTACTGGCAAATCGGCCCGGGAATCCTGGGTGGAGTTCACATGCCCAGCCGAGAATACCGCGGAACGCCCTCAGACTCGGTCTGACAGCCAACGCTTAGGTGTGAAATTTGGTCATTCTATTGTCTTGCAAAGGCGAGAGCAAGGGATGGCAGGTCCTATTCTGCTTCTGACATTCCCAAAGCAATTCCGAAAACCGCAAGCGAGCTGCTGCGCAAACATGTTGGCTCTGAAAGGACTGCTTTCATATCAGTATTCGACCCTTTCCCGGCTCTGGAAAGCTGCGGAAATGTGAATCTTCATGAGACAACAACGCGAACCGAGTGTATCGACTCGCAACTCTTTGGCAAAAATAATTCAAATCTGACGTTGACTTTTGTGGCGGCAATTCGACTGGCTTACCGCGCAGTAGCTTGTCGAATCCATAGCAGTGACCATATGTGGGGATGAACCGCTCAGCTACCTTAGCATGGGAACGAGACTAAACTAAAAGAACGGAAGAATTCGGATCGGCACGGCTGACGATAAGATGCTACTGGAGGATTTGGGTCCCATTCTTGAAAAAGGACAATGATATAAGGGCTAGAGCTTTTTTCGGACGCCACCAGGATCGGTCAGCGTTGGTGTTCCGCTTGAGGCTGAAGACGCGGGGAAAAACAGGTTGTTGTTGTTGGTGACGCGCCATTGTAAGCCCGCCAGTGGCTTGGGCATGCACAATCAATTCTCGTAGCCGAAAAATTGCGCAGTACAATGTTGCGTGGGATCTGTCGAGACTTTGCGGTGCATTGATACATGGCGACAATCATCAGTATCGAACGGCATTCTAGCAAGGCTTCACCACCCACAGTCAGCCCGCTACCTTGGTTTCTGGCTCAACCATGGGACCCACCTTTTGGTCCGGGTATCGAGTTCCCCTCTGTCACGGCTCAGACCACCTCTTGGCTCGTTTCTACCCCGGCTTTTGGATCGATCAAGATGCTGTGCACTTGTTTTGATCCAGGGAAATCTTGAAAGAAGATAATGGTCTCGCATAGACCCCTTGCGCTCATACCAACCTGCAGGGGACTGTGCAGCGGCTAGATAGGGTGCGTGACGGCGCCTCTTTAGAGCACGGGGCGTTATGTAAATTTCCGAGTGGCTCGCCTCAGGACTTGCTGCCTGTTCGTGGGCGTACGTGGGAAGTGTGGGTGCATGTCAACTCAGGACAACTCAGTACACTGCTTGGCACTAGTGAATTTTTGGCATCTGAATGGGGCTGCTGTCGCTACTGCGTGCAGAGAAACTATTGCTGGAACATATAAGAACACCTCTTTGACGACCAGATCTCTGGTGTTGATCTCTTTTCGTTCCGTCTGTATCACTAGGGTTGTCCTCATCTTCATTACCGGATGCTTCCTGCTTCTTCCACATTTCGCACACTCCTTGTCTAAGCAAAGCCACGCTTTCTACAAGGTCGGTGAAAGCCTCAACCCAGTCTTGGTCTCCATCTTGGTCCAAGATGGGAGCCTCATCGTCCAAGGTCGATCCGGAGGGCTTGTACACGCAAGCCAAGGCACCAGCCGGGATGCCTGTCTCGGTCGCCGCAGCACAAGGGCCGTATCTCATCGTAATCTACGCCTTCTGTCTACTCTGCGGGGCCAACTGTTCCCTCTATGCCGTCTACCTCCATCTGTTTACAGGACATAAGCGCGATCCGCTCTTTCTGCACGCTGCCGTCTTTCTCTCGGTCGCCTGTAATCTGGTCCTAGCCATCTATGGAGCCGAACATTACTACCGACGCAGCCTTATCGATCTCTATTCCTACCCAGGTTTTGACTTTAACAAGATCGAGGCGTACGTTGTGCTCTATCACACGTTTCAAGCGCTACCGGTGGCGATAGGACAGTCATACTTTGTGGTTAGGGTCGCCAAGCTGTTCGACCTGCGCAAACTGCCCACGCAAGTTGGGGTGGTAGTGGCCGGCTCGGCGATAGTGGTGCAGCTCATACTAATGAACTGGTTCGGTGCGGCGTTTTATACTGCAGGGTACAAAACGCATCTCTTGGACCCGAAACTCAGAAATTGGGTTAGGAGCATCCTTAATGCCTGGTCAGGGTTATTTATAGCGTTTGAGGTGGCGACCACGAGCACTACAATTGTTAGACTCTTCGTGCTGAGGAATCAGACGAGCATGGATGCGGCTAGGAGGGTGCTCTTCAATCTAGCGTTGTACTCGCTCCAGGGGCAGGCGTTGCTCACGGCATATTCGTTGACGTCTTTGTTTCTGTTTTCGAATTCGGCCACGGGGTGGTATTTACCGGCGTATTTGATAAGTGGATCGCTCTATACATTGGTGCTGTTGGCGAATCTAATCTATCGCAAGGCGGTTAGTGAGGCGATGAAACAAGCGCAATCTGATTACTCGTCTTCACGCGGTACGCAGAGGAGATTTAGCCCCATGGACGTACCCACATTCACCTCTTCTGCGGGCCCTGTCCAGCTACCGTCGATAAGAGAGCCGACAGATGCAAACGATCAATCTGTATACAAGCAGAACCGAGAAGCAGTTTCCCTCTCGATCGCTGACCAACATCCAGACTCACAGGAAGCACAATTGCATCCAGGCAGTGTCAACACCGCATATACACCAAGTCTCTCAACTCAAGATCCAAGCTGGGAAGGCGCAGATACTAAGCGATTGGTTCAATCAAATCCCAGCGAGGTCAAGCAACCGTGTACCGGGCATTTGACTTCGCCAATCCCACTCGTCGCCGTGCAGACAAGTACCTTCCCCCGCTCTCCCCCACTTGCGCACGACCACTACACCCGATTTTAGACGCTTGGAATGCTCTTTTTGATTTCTCGAACCGTGTATAAAGTACTCACCCCAATTGATTTCGCCGTCATTGTGATTGAAGTGGTATTGTTTCTGGCGGTTTTCACAGCTATCAAGAGATGTGTGTGGTTCGCTCGGATGCCAAAAGCCGAAGCGCAATCTAAGCGTATTCTGGAAAGAGAACAAAATGTACGTACAGGCTGAAGAGACGTCCGTCGCAGTCGAGGCGGGTGTGCATGGTATCGTAACCATGTCTTGAATCTGGATCGCCATCGTGGGCCCATTGAGGGTGGGATTTTTGTGCACCATTTTTTGGTTTATTTTCGGCCCTTTTGTTTTCGTTGCACAAATCACTAGGGAGCCAACCTAAAGCTTCTTGGCGAAAATTTCCCTGTTTAGGAGGAATTTGATGGAAAGGTGGAGGCCGTAGCTGACACACCAAACCACGCCTCGCGCCACATGGTCTGTCACTTTGTGCTGTCTACAACTGCCGGTGTCGGATTCATGAATTGAGCCTTTCTCACTCCGCACACATGTCCCTTTCTTCTTTCCCGTATTGTAACTTTTCGTGGTTTGGGGGCTGTTCTACGGTTGAGTAGTGCATCCTGGAGTGATCCAGCGGCAGTAGTGGGAGAATGATGAGTTGACACGACTCAAGGTGTTATGTGGAGAAACAGCTGCATTTGGGCACGCGAGAACAGCCAAGTCCAGATGTGTCAGTGCCAAAGCCAAGGGGAGAAACGTAATCATAGAGATTGTGTTCATGGGCGTTGCGTCACTCGACAGTCGGACAACGCAGTCTTCACGTTCAAGGCAGTTGGTCGACTTGCGACTGTAGTAGCGGCCTCTTGAGGGCTTCTCTGCTTCTCAAGCTCAGCCTCGATATAAAGCACTTGTTTTTGGGGCAAAACGTTTACTCTCCCCCACACAACTCGGAGAACGCATCGAGTCGACTCTAACTACACCACTAACCTTGTTCCCACTCACGAACTAGACTTTGTCCCAAAATGTCCGGGAGAGACGCAGCCGACCGCGGTGCACACACTGGATCTGGCTCAGAAGCGGCCGCAATCGACCTGGATGGTTATCAACGCAAGTCTCTTGTTTCCAACCTTGACTTTGGCGAGCTAGTAAGACTCCAAATCCCACCCGCCTCGGGGATCTCGGAGTACGTAATCTTTGATCGAGATGATGGACGTGCAGTACACGGCTCGCTGTGCAGCTTTACCAAATTGTTTGAACAGGAAAAAGTTCGAGATCTCATCGATGTATTTGTCAAAGCAACTGCACCGAGTGTTGGCGAGGAGGAACTCAAGAAGAATACGAGGAAGATTGAAATTGCGGATAAAAAGTTCACCATTAGCGGGCCTAGAGGTGGACAGTATCCACAGGAAGTAGCAACCCTGCACGAACAGGGAGTAGACCAAGGTGGAGAGGTGTGCTTTGTAGCACCTACTGCTACGTTGTTGTTGCTTTTCAAGGCTGGACCCGGTGCAGATGTTCAGTACCAGAGTAATGAGAAACAGGGGATTTGGGCGGCGATTCGTTCGTTCGCCTCTTCTCTCTCTGAAAAGGGACTCTAATCATACAGTGCAGGTTCTCAGTGCAGATTCTCAGTGCAGATTCTCAGTGCAGATTCTCTGCCATTGATAAAATCACTCGATATCACAACACTCGTCACTAGTCAACGTCCAAACCGTAGTGGGAATCATGGTGACCTGAATCTTGCAAATTGCAGTTTGAAAAAAGAAAAAGATGCCGACAAAGTTGCTCGCAAATGACAACGAAAACCAATTGAAGATACGAAGCGAAATGAAATGGACGGTGACTATGAAAGAGTATCGGTAAAACAAGAAGCAAATTTTTGTCAAGCGACAATGGCCCTATCGAGACCTTGCCAAACCTCAACCTCGCGCACTGGGACAGTGGTTGGCTGGATGAGGATTGAGAGAAGGTTGTCTTGGGCGTCTGGATAGACTCGGGTTGAGAGAGCAACGAGATCGTCTACAAAGATCTCGAGCACGGAATTGTCCATAAAGAGTCGGAGTTTGTGCGTGTCGTTCTGGGTGGCAGAGACGGGAGCACGGAGGGTGCAAGTGTTGGCTTTGATGTTTTTAGCGAGAACCGAGGATTTGCCGGCAGAGTTTGTTCGGTCGACAACGAGGTGGCCTGACTCGGAAATGTAGACGAGCGTGCGGGTCGAGAGGTCGCTACTGTGGGCTACGACGAGACCTGGCTGAGCCGTGCTCAGCACCATCTCGACTTCGTAGGACCGACTTGCGACTGCGTCTACAGACATTGCGTGCAATTGCTCGGCCCCACCAATTGCTGCCTCGGTCAATTCGAGCTGGGAAAGGGGGACCAAGGCACTATCTGTGACAGTGATGTGCTGTGCACCGTCGCGGAGCTTGTAGACTTGCTGAGCTGGACGAATGCCGAGTTCCGACGAAGTTGGGTGGTGGAAGAGTTCACGCGGAAGCGAGATGAGACCAGCCCAGCCCTGGGTGTTGTAGTAGTCCTCGGGGAGATCGTCTTCGGTGATCCAGCCCCACATGATCCTGCGGTCGTGCTTGACGTCGTGGAAGCTACTGGCGGCATAGAGACAACCGTGGTCGAGAAGTCCAACATGGGCTGGCTGCAGTCGGATTTCACGCTGCTCGACTCGAGTAGCTGGGAGGTCGAGCTTCATGTAGACGGGTGCGCGCGCAGGTCCTGGCTCAGTGCAGCCCTCGACATTGATGAGGAGATACTCGGCGGAAGCAGCGGAGCAGCACGCGTTGCTGGAGGGGGTAGAAGGCTTGTCGGTGATGGTGAAAAAGTTGGCTACCTCCCAGTTCTTGCCCAGATCGAAACCGTAAGGTGCCGCTTTGTAGTTGCGACCAACGTGGGCGAGAGTGCCGATGTAAGTCCACTGGCTGAGATCCGTGGGGTTAATGGCGTAGGCGAACGTGGTCGGCGTAGTGTCCTTGATTCCACCCGCAATGAGCGCGTAAAGACCGGGGGGTTGATTGGTGCGACCGAGCAAGGAGTCGAGTAGCGGCCATGGTGCGATGTATGGGTCACGCCACGAGATGACATCTAAGTGCTCAGGAGGGCCGTTAAGGATGACGCCTTGCGATATCCACGACTTTCCGCCGTCGGAAGAAGTGGACAAGACGACTTTTTCGCTCCCATAGTTGTATGGCAAGGTGTGGTGGATGGGCAACTTTGAGACGGCGGTGTAAATGGCAGTCATCTCGCCAGACTGTATGGCTTCTTGGGGAGTGCCGAGGGGTGATCGTTGGAGGACACATCCGGTAAAGACGCCCTCTGGGTCGTGGTTTCCGCCGGGGACGAGAACGGGTTGTGGACGAGATGTCCAGTGAATCATATCGGTGCTGTAGGCATGTCCCCAGCAGATGCTGCCCCAGGTGGATGCGTTGGGGTTCCACTGATACCAGAGGTGATAGAGACGTGTGCGCGGGTCATAGGAGGGGCCGCAAGGATCATTCATCCAGCCATGTGGGGCGAGAAAGTGTGAGGAGGGTCTCCATTGATCAAATAGAAGGGCGGCATCGTGCGAGTCGGACGAGGCTGGTTGCGCAGCTGCGCTGGCTTTGAGCATGTCGCTCTGTTGGAGCTCTTGCAGCGGTGAGGGCGCGCCTGAAGATGCTGGAGTAGAAGAGGGCAAGGCGTGGGGAGAGGAAGAGTCTGAAGGAGCAAAAGCAGAGGCGAAAGTAAACGTGGTTGGTGATGAGAAGCTGGAGAACTCCGAGACGGTGGAAGAATGGGAGTGAGGGATGGGGTGCGAAAGGAGATGCGGCATAGACAGCTGAGTGGGACGGAGGCTGTTGGAGATTGCCGCCAAGGCATTGTGGGGCACATTCTGGGGAGCAGAGAGCTTTTGTTCGGATTCGAGCAGAGAAACATGAGACTCGTGTATCTTGTCTGTGAACGAGGCGAGCTCGCTCTGCATTGGAACGGGCGACATTGCGAAGAAAGCCGAGGCGCGATTGGAAGACAAAGAAGGCTGAACAGGTGGGTTTATGGAAGCGCAGCCAAAAGCAGTCGGATGAAGAGGAGTTGTGCCAACTGGTGGCAGAAAGCGTCGGAGCGACGAGCAGCGGGGGGCTCTAGATAAGCTTTTGCGACAAGAGGTTAGTCTGCCAACGAAGCAAAGCTGATGTGACGGAGGTTGCTGGCACTCGTCAGACAGGCGTCGATGGGAATGGCGGGCCGAATGCCGTAGCCGTACAGAAATCGAGCTTGAGCCTAAATCACAATTGCGAGTGGGCTGCACGCACGCACGGCCTTGAACGCGAAGTTGGAATGAAATGAACGCAACAACGCTTTGCAACAGACACCGGAGATACCGAAGCGGCTTTCAGTCTCGGAACCGTCCCGATGCTTGCGCCGCTTGGACAACAGTGCAGTGCTAAGCAGTGGTGTGCAGTGGTGTGCAGTGCAGTGCTGCGTTGTGGTGGGCTGGTTACCAAGCACCGCGTTTCCGACGATGCCGATGAGAAGGACGGTCGCTCGCAAACTTGCAACGATGGCGAGTTTGGCGGCAACAGGTTGGCCGATGATGGCAGTGGTCGAGCTCAAGCAAAGATGTGTCGGATCGCGATCAAGAGTGCGGACAATGACGACCCAAGTGCAAGAACGTTAGGGCTATACGTAACAGAAATGAGCAGGAAGAGGTGGAGAGGTGGAGAGGATAGAACGGTAGCAAAGCAGCGGGGCAGCCGAAAGAGGGTGATTGACGTGGCTCGAGGCAAGACGTGGCGCGGTCTACTCTATCAAGAGGAGCGGCAGTTGCAGTCGCAGTCGCAGTCGCAGTCGCAGGCGCAGTCGCAGGGTCGGCAATGAAAACTACTATACTGTGCTGTACAGCACGTCAACCAACAAAAGTGTGGACACTCGTCTGACGCTGGAAGCTCGCTCCTCGGAGGCTCGACGCGTGTCTAGCGTTGAAACGGCGAACGCAACGCACCGACCAAACAGCGAAATTGAGCAGCGCTGTCGCAAGGCTGAAGGGGAAAAAATAAAATAAAAGGAGCAGCGTCGGAGCATCGCCGGAGCGGGCCCATGGCGACCCAACGGCACAATCGTGAATCGTGCTCGGCAGCCCACCCCAAAGTCGATTCCAAATTCGCCGTGCTTGCTCACCGTCCATCTGCAACGCGCACCCAACCCAAGCGCTCGGTCCACCGCGTGGCAAACCGAATGGCGCAGCAAACAACAAACAATCACAGAATCACAACCGTCGCACTCGCACTCGACATTCTGTAACAAGGGAATCACACGCAGCTCACCTAATACTACGCCAACGCCAACCGAGTGCATCGTTCCTACCAATTCCATCGCCATAGATTGTGTGCTCTACCACGGTTCACCGCCTGCCAACAGAAATGCGTGCGATACCGCCGTTGCTTCATCTCGATGGCCTTGACAGCCTCGTCGCACCGCTTGTCAAGTCTGGACGAACGCTGTCGATCAATTTCGCCGGTGCCCCGCATCGCGCTGCGTCGGATCTACCCAGGTTCTCGAGCCATCACGCCTTACGATAACGCCGGCCAAGCCGGCCTCGCTCAACCAGACGATAAGCACCTTGAGAGTGAGATAGCCTTTGGTATCTTGAGCAGGCACCGGCTCAGTTTCGGCCAAATCTGGCCAGACCGCATTCAGGCGCCTGCCTTGCTACGTTGAGCAACTACTGTGCTGATTTATCCACCGATACCTAGAAATAAGGTCAACACAACTCTTTCTCGGCCGTTAATCATGCTCATCTCCCTAGTGACTGGCGCGGAGTCGCTGCGGTACCCGATATCCAAACGTTCACATTTTCGTGTCCTGACCTCTGCTATTGAAAACAGCAACGCAAGCAGCCTAGGATGGAGGCTCTGTCACGTTGGCTCTCGGCGAACGACAGGGACAAGCGACGCATGAATTGCCCGGTGGCACGTTGCTGTTCAGAAGGAGCGCTGCGTGACTGTCCTTGCAGCTAGCAAGCGAGCAGCGGAACACTGCTCCCCGTGACGCGCAAAACTGCTGCCCAGACGCGAGCGGTGACCGTGCGGCGCAATCCTGTTCGACGACCGAGCCTTGTCCGAAATAGCCTCCACCATTTCCGGCTTGATCTCGGTGTCTTGTCGGCCGCTCTCCCATTCTCATACTTGTCTCTTTTGCATTCGTCCGAGCTCTCTCTCTTGCTCGTTTTGGTTCAGAGAATTCCGTGCGGGGTAACACGCTTGGGCCCTCGTGACTGCATGCTTAACCTACAGTCTTTGCAGGTACGTAACATGTTCGCCCTGATTGGATTGGACCAAATTCGTCCGGAGTGTCTCCGCAAAGCGCCCCAAGTGCTGTCTGAGCTTGTCGTTTCCACTCCATGTCAGCGGATCCAACGTATGCAAATTGGCCGGTCGGCCGGATAGACAACCTGCCTGGAAATCGCAACACAATAGCCTTCCAAGATCGGGTCTACATGACTATTACATCGGCCGATCTCGCCGATCTCGCCGATCTAGCCACATCGAGAGAGCACGAGCCCGATTGTATAGCACTGTTCCACCTAGTCTTCCCTGGCGTACTCCTTTGTCAGCAGAGCATCTCAAAAGGGTCGCCGGTTCGAAGGTCTCCCGAGTAGATGCACTCTGATATGGCTCCTTTCCTGACCGGCGCTTGTTGGCTGTCTGTCCCTCACGACGGAGAACGTTGTGCCAGAAGAGGAACCATTGAGATGCATCAACTGAAAATAGAACATGAGAAACGGCAGTGAACTGACCATGAAGAGGATTCTCCCTTCCCACAGAAGCAAGGAAGGTCTCAAAAGCCAAGCTACAAAAGAATTGCACAGCATGCTAGTCAACATGGAATGGAAGAGCTCGCAACATGCATGTGATCTACCATGCTTGACTGATTGAGGTTCTCGTGAAGCGAGCGCACCGTCAAGAGCTTTTTTTTAGCTCTTCGCATATTCTGATCCCCTTTTTCGGTGGAGTCGGCGACCCTTGAATTTCGCCTGTGTTCTCCTGGGGCGTCGAGGCGGGTCCATTCTGACGATCCTCGCAGCGAGCTGCACCAACTTCGTCATTCTGCCTCTCTCTCGCTGTTGCCTCTTGTGATCGCTTCCTCAGACACACACGCACGCCTGTCTGCTCCTGCTTGCGGTTGTGGCCCTCGACTCCTCTTCCACGTCGGCTTAGCCTCCGCAGCAGTCAGCCACTCTCGTGTTTCTCGTCGAGCACTGCGCATCGCGGCTGCCGCCAAATTTGAAAAGAGCTAGTCCAAGTCGCCCATTTCATTCGCCACTCTCGCTCTCCCTTCCTCGCCGACAATGCTCCAACAAGAAAGAGAGAGCCCTGGACGAATGGAACGGGTACGGAGACGCTTTGTTGAAGCGGACACGGAGACGGAGAGGATGTACAGTACCCATCTCGATGCTGTTCCCCCACGTTTCCATCCACTTTGGCGAGCGAGCGAGGGATGTCGAGTCGGTCAGCCAATCAGCCCCTCCCCTGCTTTTAGGCTCTTTTCCTGTGCCAATCGGTTCGATTCCTCTTTGCCGACGCAGCGATTATTGGTGTTTTACGCGAATTTCAAGCTGCGACACAGACAGAGTCGCACTCCAGCCCTCCACCTTGCAGTTTGCCGTCATCGAGCTTCTCGCTCGATTTGCGCCGGTGCTCGCCATCTTTGCGATCCATCCATCCGTATCTGTCAGCCGTTCGTCCCTCTTCCGGCAAACACGTCCCTGTGCGGCCATCATCTCTACCATCCCCATGTCGATCTGACCCTTGACCATTGTTGCTTGTTCATCCTCCAACCGTGTCGAAACCATCCACCATCTCTCCTCCGCCACTGATCAGTCTCCATACCCATCCTGCAGTTGGCCCACTCACAGCTGGGATTGACTCTGTGATACCCAAGGAACGTCTGTCTTTTTTTCCTTTTTTTTTACTGGTCATTTTGAGATCACTCAGGCGCTCGAAACACCATTGATCCTAATCGCGCTCCCTGGTAGCAAGCTTAGGTGTACTGTACCGAGTAAGATTTCATCCATCACCCATCAAAGTTGGGCACATTCTGCGAGAGCAACACGTTGCCCAACATGTCGATGGCACCGCAGGCAATACACTCCAACCTCTCTCGGCCGCATCCGACCGATTCTCGTCTGCTCCAGAACCTGATCAAAGGCGAAAAGAGCTACATCGATAACCTTGCAGCCTCTTCAGTCTCTGGCTACGCTGCTGCTAGCGCTTTGGCTGCCTGGGGAACTTCTGAAGCGCCCGACATTTCAAAAGCAGCACAAAGTCTCTCGGAAATCCTCGCATCTGTTGCTGACGCACAACGCACGCACGTACAAGCACTCGAAGGCTACCGCAGCGCTCTAAAGGATGTGCTTGACCGAGAACAGAGCATCCGTTCCGTCGTGCGTGATCGCGACATCCTTGTTGGCCGTCTCATCAAGGCTAGCAAAAAGAAGGTCCCCAAGAAGGATCCTGGTCTCAGCCATGAAGAAAAGATGGAAAAGGTCAACGCAGCCCAGCGCGAGCTGCACGCTTGCGAACAGGTTCTGGCCAGCGAAGAAGCTGCTTTGGTCGGTGTCAAGAGACGCACTTTCAAAGAGGCGCTCACCATGCGTATGAAGACCATGGGCGATGCAGGTGCCGCCACGGTCGAAGCTGCCAAAGAAGCCATCTTACTTCTCGACGAGTTTGACACCCATGGACCTTTGCTTCAGGCTACTGGGGGTGGCCAATACGAGAGCATGTATGCAGACGATGGTGTCGAGACCGGCGTTTACGACAACCAGGCACTTATCTCGGGCTACTATGCCAATCAGCAACAAGCTCCCGGCGTCCCTCAGCAGATGCACTCGGACAACTATGCTGCTCACGGATCTCCAATTGCCACCAATGGTGCCAATCTCACCCGCGACGAGCAGGGTCGGTTCCACAAAGATCTGCAAGGTAAGTTGAAGCCCCTTTCCCTTTCGCCTTTCGGTGAGTTGCTCGATTTTTGCAACACGAAATGCAACCTCCAAGACTGCAAATGAGAGGGTCCATCTGGTGCTGTTTCCTTCAGCCAGCGCACCGTCATTGCAGAGCGACATGCCCTCTCAAAACAAGTGCCCAATTTGGCCACCGCAGTCAAGACGAGCATCCATACGCCGTCGCTTTTCAGGGTCGATCCACTGACGCCATCCCTCGTTCTTGCCGTGCTTCGGCCCATTTGCCCATTTGCCCATTTGCCCATTTGCCCATTTGCCCATTTGCCCATTTGCCCGTTGGCCGCGTTTTTCATTTAATTTTTTTCTCCTGCACGGACTCCCTGGATCCGCTGCTATTTTCGGCGACTACGCTCCGTGCATGATTTCCGCCGCACCACAATTTCCTCTCCTCCACACTCGCATCTTCCCTCCCGCCGCAATCGCTGGCCTGCCTCTTGCGTTCGCTCTTTCACCTCAACTGCCATCCCTTTGTCCCACCTTCTAACCTTTGCATTCCGTCATCCCCACCTCACTGCCTCGTCGGCACTTTGTCCATGTTCTCGCTTGCTATTATCTAGGCCAAGACCTACGTCACCCTCAGCACTTTGACGGGGCTTCGGTCACCCCATCCCAGTCGGCCAGCCAGGTCATCGATCACGACCGCTCGCGCGTTCCTCTGGGTCAGCGCTACACCTCTCACTTCGAGGACGTAGAGGAGCAAGAAGGCATCCCTTCCGACACTGATAGCGAGGAGGACTATCGCCGTGCTTTCATCGAGCCACGTATGCGCATGCCTGCCCCGCATGAGCTTGGTGTGGCCGCAGACACTCACGATTCTTTCATCCCCGAAGGCGCTGTTGCTCAGCAGGGCCCTAACGGCTCTGTGCCGCCCCCTCCTCCTCGCAAGGACGACCACGCTTCCCATGTCCACGTTGGACCCGTACCCACCGCACCCGTCTTCGACGTAAACCACGTACGTGGTGACGACCAAGGGCACAACGCTGATCAGGGCTACAATCCTCAATCGTGGGGTAGCCAGCAAGGCGCAGGTTCTTCCTACAGCCCGCCTCGCTACTCCATGTCTCGACGCAGCGGCGAGTCTGAAGGCGGCTACGGCCACCAGCGCAAGTCGAGCAACTCGCTCATTGGCAAGATGAGTCGCCTCTTCAAGACCGACATTCGAAACGGCCCTGCTGCCGAAAACGAGCGCTCCGGTTGGAACACCCGCACTTCGGCCAATGTCGAGGAGAACGAGCGACGCCGCAGTGGTCTCCTACGACGAAATGAACCTGATAGCTCCGACGAAGAGCCCGACACACGCGAAGTCTTCCGCAACGTCAACCAGCCTCGCTCAGGCTGGACTACAAACGGTGGTAGCGAAGTCGGTGTCAAGGGAAAGCTTTCTAACGCTGCTCGCATTCTCCCCGGCCCTAAGACCAATCGAGAACATGATGCAGACCAGGCTGAGATCGACCGCATCCGAGCCTCGGTGGTTGGCGGCGGCATTGGTTCTGCCCCTCCCAAGCAGTCTCAAGGTAGCGGCGCCGCTAGCATTCGCTCCAACACCACCGCCGCAAAGAAGAAGAAGAAGCGCTCGGTTGCTGGCAGCGAGATCGGGACTGCACCCACGCGCCCCTCGGCCAGCTACATCATTTCGGAAGATCTCTCGTCTCTGCACGGCAAGACCGCCGCGGGTGGCGCAGATGCTCAGCCCGGCCTCTCGCGAAGCTCTACCATGAAGTCGACCAGCTCCAAAAAGAAGAATCGCAATAGCATTGCCAGTACCGGTGTCGTTGGTGGCAACATCTTCAACCCCAACGCTGGAAAGTACGGAGCTGACTCGTGGATCAAGAAGCCGGCGAGCCAGATCACAGCCTATGAGGCAGTTGCCATGGCCGGCGTAGTTCCCAAATCGGCTGCCGCGAAAGTAAAGCCTGTCGTACCAACCGCTACTGCGTCGCCTTCGCCCAACGTGGCTGGTGCTACCACGGGCAACACTTCGCGCCCCGCCTCCGTCATGTCGTCGGCCAGTAAAAATCCGCCTCTGAAGTCAGCGCTCAAGACGCCCACCCTCAGCCGAGCAAACAGCACCTCGAGTGCCAAGGGTCCTGCTACTTCCCCTACTAAAAAGTCGGCTGCCCCCACGGCAACGGCCACACCCACTACTCCAGGCATCCCTGCAAAGTCTGCGCTCCGCAACGACATCACGCAGAGCATCCGAGCTGAGCCACTCCCTCAGCCTAAGATGGAGCCGATTCCCAAGGCGCCAGCACCCGTAACATCCACGCCTCTCCCAGAGACGATGTCCATGCAGCCAGCCAAGGCTCAGCAGGCACCAGCTGCTAGCGGACCCGCTACCGCCGAAGTGGTCATTCCTTCGATCCAAGCCACGGCACCAGCCGTGGTTACCGAAAGTGCTAAGAACATCTCACCCGAAGCCCCCCAATCTGTGCTCAGCATCGAGGAGGATAAGGGCTTCGATGGCACTGGGCGCCTTGATCTTCCAGTATCTGCTGCGGAATCGCCCAGCGCTGAGAAGGCAGCAGATGCCACCGCACCTACTACTGCCCAGCAGAACAAAGCGCAGATGCCCAAGCTCGACATGCCCAGCTCCGAGCCCTTCTCCATCTCGTTTGACGGCGTGAATAAGGCCGCTGGTGTGCGTCGTGGATCCAATATGACGTTGGAAAGTGCCGCTGATGACGGCGTTGTTACACCGGGCGCAGAGCAGACGTACAAAGCCTTCATCCAGGAGCACAGCCAGTCTCCTTCCGTCGAGCGGTCTGTCAATGCTACGCCTATTGGCGCCCAGGCGCAGCCAGACGGCGTCACGCGATTGACCGACCGCAAGGTCAAGCTCGAGCCCAGCCGCGTCTACGGTGTGGGAGCGCCCGAGATGAGCGATACTTCCTCCGAGGAAGGTTCGGCAGTTCATGCCAACGACAAGCAGGGCCAGCAGGCTCAGGGCGGGGCAGAGAAGGCTGCGCAGGTGCAGGCGTCGTCTGCTCTCGCCGATCCGAACCACAAGCTTGACCAAAGTTTGCAGAATCTCTCCGGTGCCCCCGCTACCGGGGCTGTTCCTGCTCTCGCTGGGGCTGCGGCATCACCCGTCAAGGCGATCAACGTAGCTAGCTTGTCTGTCCCGAACAAGGCACCCAGCGAGACCGACAGCTCCATCAGTCGTCGTAAGAGCGTCCGCATGGCTCCTGATGTCAAGCTCCCTCCTGACACTCCCACCGAAGACGAGTTCGTTACTCCGCGTGGAAACGAGTATGGTGGTCAGGACCCCTTCGCTGCACGCGGCTCGCAGCTCAGCAGCCGCATCGCTCCTCCCCCTGCTGCTCCGGCCAAGCCCACCAAGGAGCCAGGTCCGATTGACATTGGAGCCGGCCGACAGACGGTAACCTGGACCAGCCGTGTTCGTGACACGGTCGAAAGCAGCGATGAGGAGGATGTCGACGATGACGAATACTCGAGCGCTCGAAAGGCGTTCAGATCTGCCACTCGTGGTTGGGGCGAGGCGATGGGTACCACCAAGCCCAAGACCAAGAAGGCGGGAGACGCCGCTTCGGTGAGGTCTAAGGTGTCGACGTCCTCGAAAAGGGGTGCTGCTAGAAGGCGTGCTCCTGAGGCCGGTGCCCCCAGTGCTAAAGCTGCCCCACAGCCCGCTATTCGGCCAGGCTCGATCTCGTCAACGCTTTACACTGCCAAAGCGCCTGGTTCTTCAGTAGGCGCAGGTGCTGCAGTCCCGTCGAGCTCCATGTATTCTGTCACTGCCCCTGCCTCGGTGGTGAGCGGCAGCGGTGGGGCTGCAGTCGCTTCAGGCTCAATGTATTCTGCTACTGCCCCTGGCTCCGTAGTGGGTGGCAGTGGTGCCGCTGCCTCGACGCCTAGGACTGCCGCGCCTCAGGCCCAGGCTACTGCGCCCTTGACCACTTCGAACTTGAACGCGCTCGACGGAAACAAGGACCGACCTCACATGCCTCCGGTCCCCGTTGCGCCTCCTGCCCAGGGCCAAAGCACGATGAGTGTGCCCACTGCTCCCCCTCCGGCCATCTCGGGTAAGGAGGGTAAAGGCTTCTTCCGCAGGTTCAAGCGCAACAAGTAAATTTACCCCAGTTCACTTCTTCCCCACTTTTCGTATCTGTCGAACTTTTGCGCCCGTTGCCAACCCAACCCTCTTTTTCTTCAGTCTCGATCTGTTCCCCGTATTCAGTGCCACCGGAAGGATGCACCCGCCACCATTCGTTGTTTGTATCTAAAAGACCCGTTTTATTTAATTGGATTCTGTTGCCCGTCTGATATGTTGGCTACGACAGAAACAACTGGGTTGAACAGCTCGAAAAGCATCGTTCGGCAAACACTCGACGTCGCTCGAAAGGGTGACGTAGAGAATGCAATTGGAGACAGAGTAGAGTGAGCAGGTGGTAGAAACCCGTGGTATACGAAATGGTGATGCGAGAATAAGTACAAAAAAATTCGAGTGTACAGTGAAGCCTAGGTTTGGAGGCAAAACTAGAGCTGATGAGAGAATGGCACGGTGTTGAATCGGGTGTCAAACAGATATCCACGAGAGTGCTTTAGCAATTGCAGCTGTCTCTGGCAACGCCTAGACCGTAACCGACGTATCCACCGGGATCTGTGAGAGAGATATTTCCTCTGCTGCTATCAGCAGCATGTGCTGCTGGAACACCTCCAGGCATCCTATCCCCGGGTCTTCTCTCTCCTGGCCTAGTTTTTTGCCACAACGACGGTGTCGAAACGATCCTGTTCACGAGTTCGTCGAAAGCGCCATTGACACCCACACCCTTCTTTGCACTGCACTCGACGAACAAACAACCCATCTTATCAGCAAATGCCCGACCCTCCTCCGTCGTCACAACTCGCGAAAATTCTTTATCCACCTTGTTCCCCACGATAATCTTGACAACGTCGTCGCTGGTGGTGAACGTTTCAAGTTCGTTGAACCATGTCGGCAAAGCGTCAAACGTGTCACGTTGTGTCACGTCGTACGCAATGATGACGCCCTGCGCGCCACGGTAGTAGGAAGAGGTGAGGGTTCGGAATCGTTCTTGACCAGCGGTATCCCATATGGATAGTTTGAAGCGTTTGCCGCCCACTTCGATGCCTTTGATACGGTAGTCGACGCCAATCGTCGCGGTTGTTTCTTCGGGTGAGAGGAACTCGTCATCTGTGAAGCGGAGCAGGAGAGAGGATTTCCCCACAGAAGACGCACCGATGAGGAGGATTTTCAGGGTTGGCACATCGCCGGATGAGGACATATTGAAGGATGTGTGCGTTTCCGGACGGTGCGAATGAAGCTAGAGATATCGAAAAAATTGTCTGTGGCGATGCGGTCGACCGGACGTAGAAAGATTTGAGCTGGGCGGCCTGGATTTGAAAAGCTGTTGCGGATAAAGCGGTGCAGAGACGATTGAGGGGCAACCTTTGAAGGCTTGTTGCGGGTGATGGTGGAAAGTGGCCAAGAGGGTGTGAACGAGTGGTGCTGAGTTGGTAAGAAGGCGTGCGCGGTGTGCGTGCAAGAGTGTGCTCCTGTTGCTCCTTTGTTTGGGAGGTAGTCGCATGAAGTCACAGCTGAAAGCAACAAATGTGGAGGTGAGGCTTGTTTTATGCTGTTCAACGCACACGGTCTCACAGTTATCTCGCTTTTACCGTACGAGACCATCCACGTGATCTTTTGTTTTTTTCTCGCCACAGAGTTAAACGACAGAAAAATTGAGACCGCAGTCGGCTGAGCGGTGGGAAGGAAGATTTCTATTGCTCACATAAAGCAGAGTTGCTCGTGGCTGGTTTCAGTTTCTTCCCTTCTAACACAACCCACCGACTCAGTATACCCGGCCTCTTTTCGTCACCCGCAAAAGGTCATTCTCTCTCTCCTTTGCTTCTTAAGACACGCAAATGCCATAAGGCTCTGGTCAGATCCTCCAACTTCCATATTGGAGCTGGTCTCCTTCTCGGGCCCTGTATCTCAGTTTTTTCTCGTTGCGCCTCTCGTGGTGCGAAGGTGACGACCTCAAACGTACCCAACCCACACCATGCCAAAGGCTTTCTACGACGAGATCGAGCTGGAGGACATGTCCTACGATGAGGAGAAGGACTTGTTCCACTACCCTTGCCCGTGTGGTGACCGCTTCGAGATTACACGTCAGCAACTTAAAGATGCCGAAGACGTAGCCAGGTGTCCAAGCTGCTCGTTGATCATCCGAGTCGTATTCGATCCGATCGACTTTGAAGACGACGAAGACGAGCCACCGACAAACACGATCGAGACTGTCAACCAGACTGTCGTGGCAGCCGTGTAATCGATCTTGGGCGTTGTCGCTCTTGCATCAAGACAAAGGGTAAGCAATTGACGTCACAAGTTCAGAAGGAGCAACTTGAGCATCCCGAACGAAAAGCAAAGGCAAAGGGCGAGTTCTTCGACCATTCAAACGGCCCTCGAAGGATTAGACTTAACTATTCAGTTCTGCTTCCGAACAGAGACTTCGCAATCTCTTGTGGACAACTTATACCATACCAAAACTTTTGATGACACTTGCATCGGAGCATCAATTTGCACCGATGGGTCGATGGTCGCGAGGAGAGTCCTTTGCCAGCTTTGCTTTGTCGTTTCCGGTCTGCCTCCAGTAGCTCTCGATTGGCTCACCGCGCGAGGCAGTATAGCTGACTCTGTTCTGTTTGACCAATCTTCGCCTTTAGACATGGCATGCTTCCGTCTTTGGATTGTCATCGTCCGCTTCCTACTTGTGACTTCAGGTTAGTATTGCGTTCTCCGCACCGCTCATGCTATGGTCGACCTGTGCTGCTGCCTTCATCCGTAGGCCAGCCGAACCATACAACGCTTTCCATGATTAAAACTAGTTTATCCATTCTCTGAGGGGGTGGGGTGTCTGCCGTAGCCTGGGCTCGACGAGAGCAAGGGTCGTGTCTCTCCTTTGGGCGTTTCAAAATCCAGCTCTCGTTCCAGGCTCCATCTCTTTGATTCCTCTGTTCGGGCTGTGTTGTTAACAGGAGGACGCTAGGCGCGTTTAGGCCGCTGTTACTGTTCTGACCTCTTGTCGATTAACTCGCTTCGGCGGCATGCGAAAGACACGAGGTCCCTGTCACAGTGTGAAGCCTTCGTGCTGTCTCTTCTGTTGATTTCGTTTGCACGACCGGCAGGGTCGGAGAGATGAGTTGCAGCCCTAACCGTCCGTAGATGCATTAATCTTCTCTATGACCCTCCCTCTTCAGCGATGTTTTTCGACATGGGAATAATGAACTAACTTTACGACGCTCCGCATTGTTTTCGCTGCTCCAGTCACTAAATCATGGCTCTTCGCACCGCAACGGACTTCGTTTCTTAAACCTCAAGCATACTATTGCTCATCGTAAGTGTCTTACTGCTGCCGCCGAACCAACGACGTTCAATACGGATCTGTGGTGTTCCTTTCTTCCGTCCCTTGCTCTCACCGGAGCAGAAACGAAGGAAGAGCATCCTTCCGGGCCTTGATGAACGTATTTCCCATACTTTTTTTTTTACCGAGCTGTGAGCCTACGCAGTGGCGGGGCTGAGATCTCTGCTCAAAACATGCATCACCAACTGAGCCCTTCGCATCGGCAAGCATCTTTACTGCTTTTGCAAGAAGAACCAAGGTTTGCTGACCAGCCCACTATTTCTGCTCTGCGCAACATGCAAATTGTTGATATAGATCTCCATCGTTGGACCGAAGCTATATAGGTCTCGCCTCTCATGGCTCGCAACATTGTTGCATTCTCCGCTCCTCTCGCATTGCATTTCTGTACATCACCATCGCATCCACAGCATTTTTATTTTTATTTATTTTGTATGACTACCATTATCGACTGTCACCCCACTTCTTGGATTGTATCAAGTGCCTGTACCATCAGAACCATTCTCTTTGTGTGTGCTAACTGTGATGTTTCTTCAACTTTTGTGTGAAGCCTTTTGGCAGTGAAACGAGCTTTGCAGTGAGACGACCGCGTTGTGCTGTGGAAAACAAGATGACAGGTTCTCCAGCTCATGACCGTGTCGAACTTGTTCATGAGCTAAAAAATGTATTCGAAGTTGGAGCTTTCGCAGTGCAATTTGAACCCAGAACTCAGCAGGGGGAATACAACTCGGGCTCGCCAAATTGTAATCCCGAATTAGCGCGGTTGGGATGCGTGCGTGTGCGTGTGCGTGTGCGTGTGCGAGAGTGAAACACGCACGGACGAAAAGGAAGGGTGCGTGCGTGTGTGTGACAGAGGAGACAGAAAGGAAGGATTGGCAAGTGCGAGAGAGCGCAGGCGCCAGCAGTTGAGCAGTACGAAGGAAACAGGCGGAGTCGAGCTGCGCGGCAACACAGACACTCGCAGTTGGTTGGTCTCGCAAAGCTGTCACCACCATCGAACTGATTACCATCCTTCCTCAGTGTGTATCATACCCCCACCTCGCACCTTTTCATGCACTCTGGAAATCTTGTCCTGTAGACCCAGACATCATCGTTGCTACAGACCACTTTCGACTCGTCCAAGCGAAACTATTTTAGCCGCGAGCAATCCGATACGTTCAGCTCTTGCTCGATCTTCCACCGTTTCCTCAGCGCAGTACTCATACAAAGGCAAACATGTCAAACGGTATCGGTATCGCCAACCTGCCCAACCAGCGTCACAAGATTGTGGCCAAGGCTGGTGGCCACTTTACGCTCATGGTGGTGGGTGAGAGCGGTGTGGGAAAGACGACGCTCATCAACACGCTCTTCAGCACCGAGCTTGCTACGGGCAAGGACCACACGCGACGACACACCAAGCAGCTCGACAAGACGGTCGAGATCGACATTATCAAGGCTGAGCTCGAGGAGAAGCAGTTCAAGGTCAAGCTCACCGTCATTGACACGCCCGGCTTCGGCGACTATGTCAACAACCGTGATTCATGGACACCCATCGTCGACTTTATCGATGACCAGCACGAGCTGTACATGCGACAGGAGCAGCAGCCCGAGCGACGCGAAAAGACCGACCTCCGCGTACACGCCTGTCTCTACTTTATCCGCCCTACTGGCCACACACTCAAGCCGCTCGACATTGAGACCATGAAGCGTCTCGGTACTCGTGTCAACCTCATCCCGGTCGTCGCCAAGGCCGATACTCTGACTCAGGCCGATCTTGCTGTGTTCAAGCAGCGTATTCGTGAAGTGATTGCAACCCAGAACATCCGCGTCTATTCGCCACCCGTCGAGGTGGATGACGAGGCAAGCGCGGAGCACGCTAAGCTGCTCATGAGTGCCATGCCCTTCTCGATCATCGGAAGCACTGAAGACGTGCGCACAGACGATGGTCGTGTCGTCAAGGGCCGAGAATACCTCTGGGGTGTTGCCGAGGTGGAGAACGAGGAGCACTGTGACTTTAAGAAGCTGCGATCGCTGCTTATCCGCACACACATGCTCGACTTGATCAACACCACCGAAGAGCTGCACTACGAGAACTACCGCCAGGCACAGATGGAGACGCGCAAGTTCGGTGAGCCCAAGGTCAAGAAGCTCGACAACCCCAAGTTCAAGGAAGAGGAAGAGATGCTTCGCAAGCGTTTCACCGAGCAGGTCAAGCTCGAGGAGGCCCGATTCCGTCAGTGGGAGCAGCACCTCATTGCAGAACGAGACAGATTGAACAAGGATCTCGAAACTGCTCACTCCACCGTCAAGGCGCTCGAGGCCGAATTGTGAGTTTCAGCCGGCTTGCCTCGCTATTTCATTGGAATTCACAACTGACCTTGCACTTTGTTTTCTTGCTTCCCCTTTCTCTTTCTCTTGACACGCTCTTCCTGGGGTTTCTTGACTTCGATAGGGACGCTTTGCAAAACGGATACGGCCGAGGCTCGCAGCGTCGCTAAAGGTCGGCGCAACACGCAGGAACCCTCCTCCGCCCATTCAGCCCGGCCGACTTTCTGCGTCATCAGCTTTTGTATCGTACCCTCACAGTGCTGGGCGCGCGTTGTAATTGAAGCAGATTCACTCGTAACGTAGTGGCATTGTAAGTGTATTTCAGGCGATGCACGGTGGATTGGGGAAAGAAAGGGGATGTACAGCTTAGAGCGGTATTCATTTTGGAAGAAAGTTGACTGTGAAAACTACGCAGAATGATTGGTGGATGACACGCTGTTGGTGTCTGAAACGAGATGGCAGGAAGGCTGCGACTTGCGTCTACATGCTCGAGATCCAAGCTACTTCTAAATGGTACATCCGGTCCATGAATCAAAGGCCATCATTTTGGCGACGGGAAGCATCTTCTCATACCAAGCAAGCCTGTCGACAAACCAGCTTGGATAGCTGTCCCGGATGGCCTTGTCCATGTTGCGCCATCCACCGGTCCTTTCGTACCAAATAATAACTCGATGATCGAATTCTTTGTGGAGCTGGGACGAGTCATTTTTAAAGTCCATCCCTCTAGGTGCGTTCGGGAACCTTTTCTTGGCCATCTCGAAGAGATCACGCGTGTTCTTTTCAACGTCGAACTTGGTCTCGTTCTCGAGAGCTTGCGTGTTCTTCTTAACGTCGAACTTGGTCTCGTTCTCTGGAGCTTGCGTATTCTTCTTAACGTCGAAATTGGTCTCATTCTCGGGAGCTTGCGTGTTCTTCTCAACGCCGAACTTGGTCTCGTTCTCGGTACCTTTCTTTGAGATTTTGTCGAGGTGTCGCTCCAATCCAACCAACGCGAGACGCTCAAGGAACCAGTCAGGATAAGGGGCAAGGATGGCTTTGTCGACGTTCTGCAAGCTACCAGTCTCTTCCCACCAGATGTTGGCAAATTGCTCGAAAACAGCAAGCGTAATAGGATCGAAAAATGGGGCCCTCGCCCCGCTCCTAGCTACCCAAAAGAGGACGTGGGTGGCCGTGCCAATGTCGAACGGCTCTTTGGTGGGGGTCTTTTGCGCCTTGGAGGCTTGGCCGGTACTGGCCTGCTTAGCTTGATTGTCGCAAGTCTCCTTCTTGCTTGCTTCAATTTTGGGAATAGGGGGAAGACGCGATCCGATGAAAGCCAGTTCTATGGCGAAATGGGCATCATAACGTTCACGGATGGCTTTGAGCCTATCCCAGCCGCCAGTCATGAGCCACCAGAATATGGCCCGGTTCGTGAATTCGACGAAGGCATCTGATTTAGGTTCCATCAGAAAGAGCCGTTCCTGCCTGATCTCCAAGTTGAGCTCGTACAGCGTTTGAGTCTCCTTTTCGACGTCAAAGCTCGCCTTCTCTTTAGCAGTGAGCTTGGGTGGCCAGGTCCTGTGGACGCCAGACGGAGTGGTCACGTAACAGCCTCTATCTTTGAACCAAGGGACCTGGGCGCGCTCCATATTGACGGATGAAAGAGCACAAAAGCAATGGTTTGGAAATATCTGCACAGAAGCTGTGCGAGCGAGCTTAGGATAGTGCTGTTTTTGCTGTGCTTCAGCCTTTGCAGAGGACAGTCGTTGAGAGATGGGGCTCACTTGCACAGACACTATTTGTACCTCTGAGAAGACAACTGCGTCGCAATCTAAGCATTCATCACACGAGATTCATATTTGTTGGACCACGGCGCAAATTTCAAGAGCGGAAGCACGTACCAGAACAGACGAAGAGTGGAAAAGGCTTTTGACAGCCAACAGCGAGCGGATCAAGATATGAAGGTGTGCGGCGCAGTGTGGAGGTTTGAAGGTGCGGAAAGCACTCACGCGTGGAGACTGGGCTGTGTGCACTCACACACCGTACACACACCGCACACAACCACGCACGCACGCACCGCACTGGCACACGCGTTTGGGAAATTGTGCAGCAGCTCACCGGTCAGAGGGGTCACAAATGTGCAATAGTGTAATCATGAAATTCAGATCATCGGCTCGATTTCGCCAGCACGGATGCTGCCCCCGAACGCAGGGTAAGCCCAGACAGTCACAGAGTGCCAACGCCAGATCTCCCTCTCGCCTACAATCTCCCCTTGCAAGTGCTCGGTCTTGCTTCTTTCTTCCATCGCTTTTGTTCTCCATCGTCACCACCAATCTCGTTCGCGCAGCTTCATCGATCGATCTATCCATCCGTCCGTCCATCCGCTCACGGGTAGCCGGCGTAGTCAACCTCAACGCATCGTCCCAGCTCACGGCCGTCCCCAAGAGGCCCACTCCACATACCATCCGGGATACTCTCGATCCTCCTCTCCTCGCGCTCCCATTGGCACAGCACCCCTGACTGCACTCCGTTAGCGCTCGATCCACTCTGCTCTACGTACATCGTCGGTCGCCTCTCGGCCTGCCTTCGTTTCTCGGTCTGCAAGCAAGCGGCGCCCATCCGCGAGTTTCATTAGGGTATCTCGGTCCAAATCGGCTCGTTCGACATTTCTTGTTTTCTTCCACCACCTTTTCTCACCTTTGTCGACAGAAGCCAACCATGTCGCTACAAAACATCTCCAAGTCCGCCGTCCGTGTGGGCAAGAATTACATCAAGGGCTACTCCGAGGTCCAAGTCAAGGTCCGAGATGCCACTTCCAACGATCCCTGGGGCCCAAGTGGCACCCAGATGAATGAACTCGCGCAGCTCAGCTACAACCAGTACGTATGCATTCTGAAGCTTCTGCCGTCAAGACTGCACTCGGCTCTGCAGATTTGGAAAGCGTCCACACTTGAAAGCAGGATGATCGCTAACGCTTTGCCCTACCCTGCATTGACTTGTCTCGCATCGGCGCCTCTATCCCTAGGAATGAATTTATCGAGATGATGGAGATCCTCGACAAGCGTCTGAATGACAAGGGCAAAAACTGGAGGCATGTCTTCAAGTCGCTCACGCTTCTTGACTACTTGCTCCATGCCGGTTCGGAAAACGTCGTGATTTACTTCCGCGACAATATCTACATTGTCAAGACGCTCAAAGAGTTCCAGTACATTGATGAGAACGGCAAGGACCAGGGTGCCAACGTCCGACAGAAGGCCAAGGACATTACCAACCTTCTCCAGGATGAGGCGCGTCTGCGCGACGAGCGTCGATCGCGATCGCACATGCGTGACCGTATGTCCAACGGCCCAGAAGATGATGACGACGAGAGAAGGAGAAGGCGTGCGGAGCAGGAGAGGAATCGCCGAAGGCCCAACAACACCAATAACAATAACAACGAGGATGACGAGCTGCGACGTGCCATCGAAGAGTCGAAGCGTATGGCGCAGCAGGAGCAGGACCGTATCCGTGCTGAGGCTAAAGACGAAGAGGAGCTGCAGCGAGCTCTGGCGATCTCCAAGAAGGAAGAGGAGGAGAGGATCAAGGCGCTCGAGGATGCCAACAAGAATGCTCTGTTTGACGACTCGATCAACCTGGATGGTCCCAATGCTTATACCCAGAACCAGCAGGTGGATTTCTTTGGCAACCCGCTCGTCGATACCTCGGGCTCTCAGAACTACGGTGTCCAGCCTCAGTACACGTCCTTCAACCCATACATGCAGATGCAGCCCACGGGCTACAACCCGTTCCTCCAGAATCAGCTGCAGCAGCAAGAGCTTATGCAGCAGCAGTACATGCAGCAGCAGCAGGCCGAGTATCAGCGCCAGCTCGAGCTTCAGCAGGCGGCGGTGCAGTACCAGAACATGATGACGCAGCAGCAGCAGCCGCTGCAGCCACAGCAGACTTCGTTTGGATCCAACAACCCATGGCTCCAGTCTGGTCAGCAACAGAAACAGCAGCAGCAGCAGCATAACGTACCTGTTGGCGATCTGTTTTCGTCGGCACCTATGCCGCCGCCAGCACAAGCTGCGCCGCAACCCGCACCGCAGCCGTCGCCCCAGCAGAACCGACCGGTGCGCGCAAAGGTCACGGACGATGGAAAGTACAACGAGCTCAACCGGCTGCTCGCGCTGGGTGACGGCGTTGATACGTTTGGCAACACCGGCGATATGAGGATGGGCCCCAACATGGCACAGTACAACCAGATGCGCGCACAGAAGACCGGCGTCAACTTTAACAACGCTACCAACAACAACACACAATCAAGTCAGGATAGCAACCCGTTCTTCAAGGTTTGACCCCCTCCCCGGACCCGTGCCCCCTTGTTTCATTTTGTTTTGTCTGTTTGTTTCGTGCTTTACGGTCTAGTTGCGTGTCTCAATGCAATGCGGTAGATAACACGGTGTGCGGTATAATCGCGATTTGGGCTGATTTGGTGAAAGGGTAACGGTGGTATTGGACAATGAGAAATGAGGGTACATGGTGTGTGTGATGATTTACTTGGAGAGGAGGTTGAGCTTGTAACTGAGCGAGATGGGTTTTATGGGGTACCTTCTGTGTTCGCTCTCCTGGTCGGGGTAGGGGACGTTTTCAGCGGTGTATGCGGTACCCTTTCCATCTGTGGTTGTGACGTCGGGGAAGGAAAGCAAGAACGCGGCGTGAATGGATTTGATTTCGAGTTTGGCGAACCTCATACCCAAACAGACGTGTCTACCTGCACCCCAGGGGACAAATTCGCCCTCTCCCTTGCCTTCGCCTCTGCTGAATCGCTCTGGATCAAACTTAAGTGGATCGGTGTAGAACCTGCTGTTGCGATGAGCGGCGCCAAGCCAGAAGGCGAGGAACTCGCGATCTTGGATGGTGTCACCACTCACTACAGTTTCGCCGTGCGTGACTTTGGATGTAGTTTTCACCTTGCGACGGAAAATGAGAGAGATCATGAGGATGCGCAGCGTTTCATCGAGGACGGTTTCGTAAAGCGGGAGATGCGACTCCCAGTCGTCGAGACGAGTACGTTCCAGTTTCTCCTGCAGCGTAAGCGAGTCATAGTCATCACCGCGTTCTTCCGCTGCCTTGCGGAAGTGAGCCTCAAATTCGGCGCGCACGCGATCCCGCAGGTCAGGCCTGGAGCATAGGAAGACGAGAAAGTAAGAACCGACACCAGTGGTGTTGATAATGGCGGCAAAGAGGCCACCCATGATGAAATCTTCGATCGATTTGACAGAAGCACCGCGATCAAGCATCTCCTGAATGTAGTCGTTTTCGCGGCGACCTTCCTTCTTTCGTTTCTCGAGGGTGCCTCGAATGGCAGCCGACATCTTGATGGCGCCGATCCACTTTTTGACAGTCGAGGGCCAGGGGAGCAGAGGGAAGTGGGTAGCCATGAAACCGATGTTGTCGGCAAAATCCCAAAAGGGACCCTCCATGGCTTTGACCGCGTTGACGTCGCGAGCATGCTCGGCGAGACCAATAAAGAGCGCACTGATCTGGAAGATGAGCGGATAGATGGTCTGGTGAACATCGATCTCGCCATTGGTGGCTGGCAGTGTCTTGAAGAAATCGACGGCGCAACGCACCATTTCGGGAAGGTTGTTCTGCAAGCGCACGCTGCTGGTGGCCTGCTTGAGATTCTGGATGAAGCCATCGGTACCGGCATCTTCGGCGGGAGGCGACTTCTGGAGCCACGAGGGTAGCTGAGGAACGCCGGCAAACATGACCTCGTAGCCTTGGTTGAAGTCGAGGCCACGGTCGTGGAAAAAGGTCTTGCCGTCCTGAGTTGGGTTGTTTGTGATGGTCATGATGTGACCCCTCGAGTTGACACGCACTGAAGTCTGCTTGGGAGGATTCTCGTTCCAGTGTTCCGGGTCGCCAAATACGCTACGGAGGAACGAGTTGCGCTGCGAGTAGAGATCCAGAGGGCCGAGACCGGGGAAGAGCGAAGAAGAATAGGGCTTGACTACACTTTGACGCTTGAGCTGCGAGGGAGCTCTAAAGAGGTTCCATGCGAGCAGCGTCACAGCGATAGCGGCTGCGGACCAGAAGGTTGGGGACGAGATGAGCGAGCCCTGCGTGGACACGGCAAAGAGATTGGAGGACATGGGTTGCGGTGCCGTGTGCGTCAATGCGTGACGCTGTGACGCTGTGAGAGGGAGAGAGAGAGGGACAGGGTATACGGTCACTACCAGAGTGGGACGCACGATGGGGAATGCGGGGGGTCAACGAGCTTGCCAGGATATATATGGCAGACATCATGCACGTCGTGCCGAGGAGGATGGCAGGTGCGCTTAGGGGTGAGAGGCAAATGCCAGATTCGCCGCTAAACTCGCCGTGGCAGCACAACTAGGAAAGAGCGAGGTTTGTGAAATGCACAGCACGGTTCGCTTGCCGAGAGCTCTGCCAACGGAAAGGACTCCTCCGCTTCCTTGTTGATAACAAACCAGAGAAGCAGCTCGTAGCAGAAGCGCTGCAATGCACTGCCCCGTACAAAACAATGTAGTACAGCGTGGTACAGTACGCGCAAACTGCAGCGGCGAAGCGGGCTTAGCGCCACTTGAGCAAATGAAAGATCTAATCGCGCCGAGCGAACTTGGCCCAAGTTGACGGACGAACACTCGGAAGCGTAATGCAATCACATTGCAATGCAATCACAATGGAATGGAATGAATCCCCTCTTGGAATCTTGTTTGATTTGGATTTGGGAAGGGAATTTCGGCCCTTGTGAGAGGTATTGGAAATGAGCTGAGCTGATGTTAACCGCCGACTTGATTCTGTGCATCGTCTGCCACTCGCCGACCTACAATCGTCACCACTCAAACCCCTTGATCACTATCTAACACGTACATTTTGTTTTCGTCGATACTATGCGACTGTGTCTTGCTTCATGAACATAGGCTCGCACTTCGAAACATGCATTGACCTTGACGTTAAGGAAAAGCTAGTTTGACAGCCGGCTTCCCAAATAGATTCCGGCAACCAGCTCGCGGGCTTCTAATTCCGGAACACGTTCCGCGGAGATTTCTTGGGCACCAAGTCATGTGATTTATCATTGCAGCACATATCTGCAATTGTATCTTTCTTTGACCATCCTCTGGTCGAATGCCCGAGTGGTTATGGGGCTGGCTTCAAGAACTTATCGACTTCTTGGCCACGTTATGGCAACAACTCCAGTATTTCCTGGGTTCGAATCCCAGTTCGACCATAATCTTTTTTTTTTTCACCCTGTTGCTCTCTGCCTTTTTGGCAATTTGAAAGTCTAACGTGCTGGAAACATGCCTTGGTGTTGGCTCGCCCGTACGAGTGCAAGTGGAACAAAGGTGGAGGATGCGGAGAAGACGTCCACCGTTTCGGCTAACCGGCGCACTCCAAGTATCCGGGGCTCGAGCAAAGCGCATCTCATGTGCTTCTTGATCTTGCCCACACCCATCCTTTGCCCTGCCCCACAACTACTACCGTTAGCAAAGCACATCGTCACTCTCCCCGTTTCAGATATTCGGACCTCACCACGGCATCGGGTCGACGACGCACAAACACGCACACAAATCCTGTACAGCTCTACTCGGCGTCGGTTCTGCTTCCCGTGTTCAAGAACTGTGCTAGACAGACATGATGACCCCGCCATCGCCTCCTCTCGCGCGCGTGCGCACCCCCGGTTTTGCAGGCTACGCGATAACGTGGTCTCCCTTCTTCGATCGACGATTGGCCGTTGCCTCTTCTGCCAACTATGGCCTGGTCGGGAACGGACGGCTGCATATCCTCTCGCTTGCGCCCAACTCTACGCCTCTCAACCCAAACATTGTTATCGAAAAGGTTTTTGACACTCAAGATGGTCTGTATGATCTGGCGTTCAGCGAAGCACATGAGAACCAGCTCGTCACTGCGTCCGGGGATGGTTCGATCAAGCTTTGGGATTGTGCGTTGCAAGAGCATCCCATCCGTAACTGGGCAGAGCATAACAGGGAGGTGTTCTGCGTCGACTGGAACAACATCAAGAAGGACGTTTTTGCGAGTTCCAGTTGGGATGCCAGTGTTAGGGTGTGGCATCCCGAGCGGCCGACGAGTTTGATGGCGATCACGGCGCATACAGGGTGCGTGTATGCGTGTGCGTTTTCGCCGCATAATCCGGATCTGCTCGCTACGGCGTGTGGAGACGGCCATCTGAGGCTGTTCGATCTAAGGCAGCCAGCAGCACAGGCGAGTGTGACGGTGCCGGTGGGAGGAGAGGTGCTGTGTTTGGATTGGAATAAGTACAGGCCGATGACGATCGCAACAGGTAGTACCGATCGTGTGATAAAGACTTGGGATCTGCGCAGTGCACTCTCCAAACCACCTACGGGCATCGCATCTCCACTCGAGCTGGGTACACCCATGGCTGCGATCCTCGGCCACGAATATGCCATCCGCAAAGTCGCCTACTCGCCACACTCGCCGCAGCTTTTGGCCAGCGCGAGTTACGACATGACAGCAAGAATATGGGACACGGACGCGGCTGCGATGAACCCCCTACCAGGCGTGCCTCAACCACCACCAGCCGGAGCGCGAGGGTCGATGGTGAAGATGCACGATGCGCACACCGAGTTTGTGGTGGGCGTTGCGTGGAGTTTGTTCCAGGAGGGTTTGGTGGCGAGCACAGCGTGGGATTCAGAGACGCATTTGTGGGGCGTGCATTAGAGTCGCGCACATGATGTGTGTGAGAAACAGCGTTGCAATCCATACGAAACCTTTTTTTTTTTTTTTTTTTTTTTTTTTTTTGCCATTCAACACAACTTGGAGACGCTATGGGCGGTTTAGCACGTGGCGATGCTAGCGTTTGCGTTTGATGGCGTGTTCAATCATGAATCACAGAATGGCGAGCTTGGGCTGGAGTGAGAACGTGACGAACCAAAACGAGTTGAAGGGTTTTATTGATGATGGACGTCCGGATGTGAGCTACCTGACAAAAGTGCAAATTTCTAATTTCTGATTTCCCTTGGGAATTAGGCACGCCTCATACCCCCCATTTGGCTGGGAATTTCCTCACAAAATTCCTGCAGAGCGCTTGGAACGAGCGCTAGCTTCATTAGCACGAGCTGGCACGTGGTGGGGGGACGTGTTCATGTTCATGCTCATCTTCATAGCTTATCTATGAACTCAGGGCAGTCCCGCAACATCTCAGCTTACCATCACCTCAAAGCTCAGCCAATTGTGATCAAGCAATAGCTATGCTTTCTTTCGCCCTCCCCTACCCTGTTCCCAGTTTCCTGTACATTCTGCCAATTTCACTGTAATTAGTTTCCTGTGTTCTCGCACGCACTCTATTGGAAGAAGTGAACCGGTAATGTGTTACCATTGCCGGTTCAGGAATCCTGGGGAAACCACTGATCAGCTAAGGCAGGGGCGAGTAGCTATCTCGACAGTGCCTTCCCTATATCAGAGGGGCTTGTAGAGCTAAGTCTGAGGATATTTCAGCTTAGATACACTCCATAGATAGAGGATATCAGAGGGTCGCAGTAGTGATCAAGGAGCAATTAACAACATAGGCAACTTGGCTCACACAGGAGGAAGAGAGATGGAGAAGAGGAGGAGGCAGACCTTGCTATGCAAGGATGTGGGAACTAGTTCAAATGACTTTCTGCAACTGTATCTACAAGTGAGTTGATGTATATATATGTATTTTCCTATGATGGCAATGCCTTCTTGAAGTTGGCTATGTCTTCACTGTATCGAGGGCATGATGCCTGTGTCGAGCCTTAGAGAGTATGGAGCATCATTTGGGATCTTGAGTAGAGACAGTGAAGTGTTGCAGGAACTTATCTTTGAGCGTGTGTGTGGGGTTGCATATATACACTATCTTTCCCTATCATGGAGGAGTGTGTTCCTATCTTTGTTAATATATATGGTCCACACTCATCTGACACAAATTGTGTTTCAGAGATATGGATCCGGGGTCCCCACAGTCATGGACTGGTAGCTGAAATTGGGTAAGTGCAGTCCTATAGCTGGATGTGGGGGTCCTAAATTGGACTTTTCTTGATGCATCATGGCCTAACAGTGTCGAGATAATTTTGAGGAATATTGACGTGTCCTGGTTGCCTGTGTTGGACCTCCATGATCTAACAGATCATTCCGAAGTTGAAAAACGTGAGTGACTTGTATATTCCAACAGTCCCCCTCATTTGTGATATTGGTGGAGTGATCTCAACACAGGCAATTCTCAGTATTTCTTGATGGTGACCCAGAGGATTTTTATTGTGTTCTTACAAATGAAAAAAAGGGGGGATGGGAGGGAAAGACATGTTGGCGAGGATAGGATGCCGTCATTGATCAGTTATTATTTCGCCTGATCTTGTAGATCACGGCGAAGGCAATATCCTTGGCTTCATCAGGAACATGTTTGTTTATGATCCTGTGAAGGACTGAGAGGTTCTCAGTAATGGTCTTGATCCACCATTTCCTGGGCATCATTCGTCCAACATATCTGTTCCCGTTGCATGCTGAGTGTTGTGCGACACATAGGTCGCAATTAGTTGTCCTGTCTTTTCCATTGAAGGTTTGCCCGGTTCCATATGTGCAGACTTTTCCTCACTGAGTGCAGTTGTCGCACGCTTGTTCGGCTATTTCGAACCCTGGTTCAAGGTCGTCTTCGCTGGAGGGGAAATCTCCAAGGCATGTACGTTCGTTCCTTGCACTGTCCGGCAGAGGAAATTGCTGGTTCAGGGGAATGTCCCCACTGTCGGAAAAGGGGTCATCCCCATGGTCCATGTCTGTGTCTCCTTCGAGCCCTGAGTTTCCATTGGGCAGCTGATGTTCTGATTGGGGGGAGTTCCTTTCTCCATCAGATAAGATTTCCTCGTCAGAGGAGGGGAATCTAATGTGCATGGGTTTGGTGCCTGACATCTTTGCTGAGTATTGTGGAGGTGGTGAGGTTATGGGTTACCAATGCAGGGGAGTTTTTGATGGTTGTGGAGATGGTATAACGATGTGCAGTGCAGTGTTGTGTGGGTTGTGCTTTTTAATTTTGGTGCACTACCAATGAAATCTCACATGTAAAATAATGAAATTTGCATGCCAAAAGAATTTGGCAGGAGATTCCCAATGGGGGGAATTTTCAGCCAAAAAGGGGCTGGGGTATCCCAAAATTGTGGATGGGTATGTGTCCATGGATGATTTTGAAAAATTTTCACTTGGGCACACATGGAAGGTTGTGGAAAGTCTTGCCATGATTGGCAAAATATTGGAAATTAGGGAATGTGAGATCCTGAATTGGGACGTGTTGGCCCATTGTTGGATTTTGGATTTTTGATGGGTGTTTTGATTTTTGGAGAATTTGAATTTTGGATTTTGATGATTTTTGACACGTCAAAGGAATGTGGAGGCATGCATTTGGATGCAGCGGTTTGTGGGGCATGGGTTCCTGTGTTGGGAACATTGGGTGAATGGAGTGGGGTCCTCACATTGGGAAGTTGGACCCTGAATAGAGATTAGATACCCTGAATCGGGTAAATGTTGAGATATTGTCTGTGCTGTGAAACTTTGACTTTCTCGAGTGGCTTGGTGAGGCTGTCAGCAAGCTGTCCCGATGTAGGGATGTTGGTGACAATGATGGTACCATCAAGTTGTTTTTCCCTGACAAAGTGATATTTGATGTCAATGTGTTTGTTTCTTTGATGGTCCTTAGGGTCCTTAGATAAGTATATAGCCGCTTGGTTGTCCACATATAGCAGTGTAGGCTTGTGAATCTCAAAGGAGAGTTCAGCTAGGAGTCGTCGGCTCCAGGTGATCTCCTTGCATGCTTCTGCCAAAGCAATGTACTCTGCATAGGTAGTTGATGTCGCGACTAAGGGTTGCCTTTTGCTTAACCAGCTGTAGGGCATTCCATTGATGGTATTTGTGATCCCTGATGTGGACTTTTGAGTGGCAGGTGTCCCCCCCAAAGTCTGCATCAGAGTAGGTTTGCAAGTGTGGGCCCCAATCTTCCTCAGGAGGGAAGGATGTTCCCTTCTTTGTGAAGAGGAGTCCATAGTTGGCAGTACCTTTGAGATAATGGAGAAGGTGCTTCACAGTAGTCATGGCTTTGTCAGTTGGGGAAGCCAGGTAGCAACTAAGATGGTTGACAGCGAAGGCAATGTCTGGTTGTGTGCAGGTGGAGATGTAGAGGATTGAGCCAACAATGGTATGATAGAGGGAGTGGTCATTTGTGTTGAGTGCCACTCCATCGGTAATGTCACTCTGTTGGAAAGTGGTGAACCAGTAATGTGTTACTGTTGCCGATTCAGGGATCCAAGGGAAAACTTCTGATCAGCTTAAGACAGAGGTGAGGAGCTATCTCAACAGTGTCTTCCCTATATTGGAGGGGCTTGTAGAGCTAAGTCTGAGGATGTTTCAGCTTAGATACGCTCCATAGATAGAGGATATCAGAGGGTCGCAGTAGTGATTGAGGAGCAATTAACAACATAGGCAACTTGGCTCATGCAGAAGGAAGAGAGAGAAGGAGAAGAGGAGAAGGCAGACCTTGCTATGCGAGGATGTGGGAACTAGTTCAAATGACTTTCTGCAACTGTATCTACAAGTGCGCTGATGTATATTTATATGTGTTTTCCTATGATGGCAATACTTTCTCGAAGTTGGCTATGTCTTTGCTATATCAAGGGTATGATACCTGTGTCGAATCTTGGAGAGTATGGAGCATTGTTTGGAACCTCGAGTAGAGACAGTGAGGTATTGCAGGGGCTTATCTTTGAGTGTGTGTGTGTGGGGTTGCGTATATATGTTATCTTTCCCTATCATGGAGGGGTGCATTCCTATCTTGGTCAATGTGTTTGGTCCATACTCATCTGACACAAATTGTGTTTCAGAGATGTGGGCCCGGGGCCCCCGTGGTTGTGGGCTAATAGCCGGAATCGGGCAAGTAGGATCCCATAGCCGGATGTGGGAGGTCCGGAATTGGACTTTTCTTGACGCGTCGTGGCCTAACAGTGTCGAAATAATTTTGAGGAATATTGACGCATCCTGGTTGCCTGTGTTGGACCTCCACGATCTAACAGATTGTTCTGAAGTCGAAAACGCGAGTGACTGTATATTCCAACAGTCCCCCTCATTTGTGATGTTGGCGAGAAGGTCACACACACAGGCAGTTATTTGGCAATCGGGTTTTCTCAAATGGCGAGCTTTTTGACATTTTTGGGACCAAGAAAAAAAAGGGGAGGAGAGTCAGAGGGAAAAGGGAAGGCGGGAGATACAATGGTAGAGGGGGGCCACCGGCATTGGAGATGATCTTGAGGTTCAGGCATTGTTCTGCCTGATTTGGTAGAGTGCCGTGTACGCTACATCTTTCACGTTGTCGGGGACATGGTCATGAACGATGCGGCGTAGGATCCCAAGATTTTCCTCGATTGTTTGGATCCTTCATTTCCTCGGGGTCATCTGGCCCGTGTAGCCGTTCCCATTGCAGGTGGCGTGTTGGGTGACGCAAAGGTCACAGTTTGTGGTCCGGGCCTTGCCACTAAAGGTCTTCCCCATTCCATATGTGCAAATCTTCCCCTGCTGAGTGCAGTTGTCGCACACTTGCTTGGCTATTTCGAATCCTACTTCAAGATTGTTTATGTGTGATGGGAAGTCCGCAAGGCATGTGTGGTCATTGTTGGCCTCGCGGGGGAGAGGGAATTGTTGGTTGGGAGTGGGATCTCCAGGTTTGGAGAATGTGTCCTCCATTGGCTCCTCATTGACTTTGAGCCCTGAGTTGCCATCGGGTAGTTGGGTCTCCGGTTGTGGGGAACTTGGCTCAGCGTCAGACATTATTTCCTTGTCAGAGGATGGGAACCTGATATGTGTGGGTCTTGAGGTCATATTGTGTAAAAAAAGAGGTTGGGTGGTTTTGTTGGGAGGTTTGTTTGCCGGTATGGAGGTTTGGTTGGCGGTGTTGGGAATGGAATGATGAAGTGTGGTGCAGTTGTTGTGTGGGTTTGTGCTTTAGTTTTGGTGCACTACCAATGAGATCTCACATGTAAAATAATGGGATTTGCATGCCAAATGAGTTTGGCAGGGGATACCCAATGGGGGGAATTTTCAGCCGAAAAAGGGGATGGGGTATCCCAAAATCATGGATGGGCACGCGTCCATGGAAAATTTTGAGAAATTTTTCACTTGGGCACACGTGGAAGGTTGTGGAAGGTCTTGCCGCAGTTGGCAAATATATGAAATTAAGGAATGTGAGGTCCTGAATTGGGACGTGTTAACTCATTGTCGGGTTTTTTGGATTTTTTGATTTTTGATGATTTTTGGCACGTCAAGGGAATGTGGAGGCATGCATATGGATGCAGCAGTTTGTGGGGTGCGGGTTCTTGTGTCGGGAGTGTTGGGTGAGTGAAGTGGGGTCCCCACATTTGGGAAGTTGGATCCTGGATAGAGATTAGATACCCTGAATTGGGTAAATGTTGAGATATTGTCTGTGCTGTGAAACTTTGATTTTCTCGAGTGGCTTGGTGAGGCTGTCAGCAAGCTGTCCTGATGTAGGGATGTTGGTGACAATGATGGTACCATCAAGTTGTTTTTCCCTGACAAAGTGATATTTGATGTCAATGTGTTTGTTTCTTTGATGGTCCTTAGGGTCCTTAGATAAGTATATAGCCGCTTGGTTGTCCACATATAGCGGTGTAGGCTTGTGAATCTCAAAGGAGAGTTCAGCTAGGAGTTGTCGGCTCCAGGTGATCTCCTTGCATGCTTCTGCCAAAGCAATGTACTCTGCATAGGTAGTTGATGTCACGACTAAGGGTTGCCTTTTGCTTAACCAGCTGTAGGGCATTCCATTGATGGTATTTGTGATCCCTGATGTGGACTTTCGAGTGGCAGTGTCCCCCCCAAAGTCTGCATCAGAGTAGGTTTGCAAGTGTGGGCCCCAATCTTCCTCAGGGGGGAAGGATGTTCCCTTCTTCATGAAGAGGAGTCCATAATTGGCAGTCCCTTTGAGATAACGGAGAAGGTGTTTCGCAGCAGTCATGGCTTTGTCAGTTGGGGAAGCCAGGTAGCAACTAAGATGGTTGACAGCGAAGGCAATGTCTGGTTGTGTGCAGGTGGAGATGTAGAGGATTGAACCAACAATGGTGTGATAGAAGGAGTGGTCATTTGTGTTGAGTGCCACTCCATTGGCAATGTCACTTGCGATAGTGGGTGTGTGCACGATGTTTGCGTTGTCGAGACCAAATTGCATAAGAAGGTGCTGTATATGGCTGGTTTTGGAGAGGTGAAGCGACATTGGAGTAGATGTGACTTGAATGCCTAAGATGAATGATACTGGATCTCCTCCAGTCAGCTTGAACTTGGATTGGAGTGTCGAGATGAACTTATCTGCTGTAGGCTTATGTTTCGCAAAGATGAGAACATCATCAACATATAGGGTGAGGATGAGAGGTGGTTCACCCTTGTTCTTGATGTAGTAGAGAGCGGAGTCATAGTTGGATCACTCGAAGCCAATGTTGGTGAGTGTGCTATCAGCCTTTTGATACCAAGTGCGTCCAGCTTGTTTGAGGCCATAGAGAGACTTGTTGAGTTTGCAGACGAGGGATTGAGATCCCGATTGCGTCATGGAGGCTGGCAATGGGGGTTGCCTCATGTAGAGGTTGACATCCAGTTCACCGTTGAGGTAGGCAGTGATGACATCGAGCTGGTAGATCTTCATGTCATATTGGAGTGACATGATCATGAGCATTCTAAGTGTGGCCATCTTTACCACTGGTGCGAAGGTTTCCTCGTAATCGATACCATGAACTTGAGTATAGCCTTGAGCAACCAGTCTAGCCTTGTATTTGTTGATGGTGCCATCTCCTTTCCGTTTGATTTTGAACACCCATTGACTGCCAATGATGTTGGCGTTATCGGGAGCATTCACTATGGTCCAGGTGTTGTTCTCTTGGTGTGAGTTGAGTTCTTTCTGAATTGCCTCTTGCCATTTGGGCCAATCAGATCATCATTGAGCTTGGAGAATGGTTCTTGGTTCATCATCAGATGCAGGGAAGGGAGTTCCTTCATTGGTACATGTTTTGTCAGTGAAGGTGTCTTTGGTGTCATTGATGGCGACAGAGGAGAGGGAGTGTATAAAGTCTTCCAAGGGTGGAGTGGAGATCCCTTGATCTCTTTCTTCTTGAGTGAGGTAAGGGAATCCCACACATTCTTCCTCTTGGGCAAACGTAGGTCCATTGTTGCTTGGGGGGTGCACATTATTGGGGCTGATGGCTCAAATTGGAGTGGGATGGATGAGGACTGATTCTTGTGGAGCCTCATCATGAATGTCAATGGTGGTGGTGTTCTCAATTTGAGGAGTGTCTTGTTCCTTGAAAGGGAAGAGTTCCTCTTTGAAGGTAGCATTCCTGCTAGAAAGGATAGCCCCTGTCCTAAGGTTGAGTAGTTTGAAGGCCTTGGACCCATTGGTAACCCCAATGTATACTGTAGGTAGGGCTCGCTCGTCAAGCTTTGAGTGGTTCTGCTCAGGTATGTGTGCCCATGCTTGGCATCCGAAAACTCGTAACATCAAGTGGTCTCCTTCCCATTGAAGGAAACACTTGAAGGGTGTCTCCATGGACAGTGCCTTCATAGGGAGCCTGTTATTTAAATAGGCAGCATGGAGCAACACATCTCCCCATAAGTAGTGGGGAGCTCCTCCTTGAAGAAGGAGACTTCTGGTGATGTCGAAAAGGGTCCTGTTCATATGCTTGGCAATTCCATTCTGTTGAGGAGTGTATGGTGCCGATGTCTCATGTTGAATTCCTGTGGAGGAAAGGTAAGTATCAAACTCTCTACTGATGTACTCACCACCGTTGTCTGATCTGAGCCATCGTAGCTTCTTTCCCATCTGGTTTTCCATCAGAGTCTTATACTCTTTAAAGTGACCAAGTATTTCACTTTTATGAGCCATGAGGTAGACTGTCACAAATCTACTGTAGTCATCAATGAAGGTTACAGCAAATTGGTGACCTCCAGGCGTTATATCCTTGAACTTGCTGACAATGTCGGAGTGGATGAGCTGTAGGGGCTCAGTTGTCATCATTGTTGCACAATTGGGAAAGGGCTGCCTGTGAGACTTGCTAACCTCGCACACATGGCATTTTCCTAAGCTTATGTCAGTTTCTTTAGTGACTTCCGGGATGACTTTCGATATCTGCTTCATTCTTCCTTTGCCGGGATGACCAAGCCTTTGATGCCAAATTGAGGTTGAGACAGTGCCATAGGTGAGGGCTGCAAATTCAGGCTTGGGTTGGCATAGGTAGGTGAGCATGTTCCTTGTCTCTCCTTTGAAGATCATGTTGCCTCCCTTCCTCATGATGAGTCTGCTGCCATTGATACTGATACTGGCAACCTTGGCAATGAGGTTGAGGGAAATGAGGTTGGCTGCATAGGTTGGGACATAGAAGACGTTTTTGAGGACTAGAGTATGGGTTTTCTTGTTTCCTATATCGGCAACTACCTTAATGGTGCCTTTACCACAGGCCAGTATGTGTTGAAGGCTGCCGCTCTGGATAGGAGGTGTAGCAGTTTCAGAAAGTTCAGTGAACAGGTTCTTGTTTACACAGATATGAACAGTTGAGGCAGAATCAATGATCCAGTTGTTGGCACTACCATAACCGTTATCGGATGAGGAGTAAGCCGATTTCGGGTTCACTACATCCGTGATCATCACAGTTTCATCACCCTCCTCTTTCCGAGGGTTTGGGCATCTGTTGGCATAATGGCCTTTCTGTTTGCACTTGAAGCAAACAACCTCTTCCAAGGGTTTGCCCTTGGGAGGGCTGTTTCCCTTTTGGGTGTTGAAGTTCCTGGATTGGTTGTTGAACTTCTTTGGCCTGCTGTTGGTAACAAACGTGGAGACAGAGTTCCTTGATCATTGACTTAATCCATAGACATGGAGTCCAAGTTTGATTTCCTTGGCCTTGAGTTGGTCAACTATATTGTCATATTTGACCTTCTTGTCAATCTTGTCCTTGATGTTAGTGACTGGCCTGATCTTGCCATCGGCATCTCTGATAGCAAAGGACTGTTCCTTGCACCAAATGTGGTAAGATTCTTCCAATTGGCTATGTATTCCAGTGTATTTGCGACACAGTCCCTTCATTAGGACAGTGTATCATTTGTGCCAGGAAGTTTGAGCTCCACCGAGCTTCAATTGCTCTACCATTGTTGCAATTTTGGCAGCATAGCTCGCGATGGTGAGTTTGTCTTGCCTAAGACTGTTAAACTCAGTCTCAATTTCCTCGAGCCTGTACCTTAGCTTTGTGCTGAAGGATTTTTCAAGATGTTGCCAGATTTGATGCACCATAGGGTAATGGTCAACCATAGTGGAAAGTTTGGTTGACATGCTGGAAAGAAGTAGGCCTTTGGCAGTAAGATTGTACCTACGCCATTTGTGATGTTCCTTGGTTCCTTGTGTTGGAATATACAGTCACTCACGTTTTCGACTTCGGAACGATCTGTTAGATCGAGGAGGTCCAACACAGGCAACCAGGACACATCAATATTCCTCAAAAAGTATTTCGAGACTGTTAGGCCATGATGTGTCAAGAAAAGTCCAATTCCGGACCTCCCACATCCGGCTATGGGATCCTACTTGCCTGATTCCGGCTATTAGCCCGTTACCGTGGGGACCCCGGACCCACATCTCTGAAACACAATTTGTGTTGGATGAGTATGGACTGAACACATTGACAAAGATAGGAACACACCCCTTCATGATAAGGAAAGATAGTGTATATATGCAACCCCACACACACACACTCAAAGATAAGCCCCTGCAATACCTCACTGTCTCTACTCGAGGTTCCAAACGATGCTCCATACTCTCCAAGATTCGACACAGGTATCATACCCTCGATATAGCAAAGACATAGCCAACTTCGAGAAAGTATTGCCATCATAGGAAAACACACATATATATATATATATATATATACATCAGCTCACTTGTAGATACAGTTGCAGAAAGTCATTTGAACTAGTTCCCACATCCTCGCATAGCAAGGTCTGCCTCCTCCTCTTCTCCATCTCTCTTCCTCCTGCGTGAGCCAAGTTGCCTATGTTGTTAATTGCTCCTCGATCACTACTGCAACCCTCTGATATCCTCTATCTACGGAGTGTATCTAAGCTGAAACATCCTCAGACTTAGCTCTACAAGCCCCTCCAATGTAGGGAAGACACTGTTGAGATAGCTCCTCGCCTCTGTCTTAGCTGATCAGAGGTTTCCCTTGGATCCCTGAACTGGCAACGGTAACCCATTACTGGTTCACTCCTTTTCAATACCTTGGGGTGGTTCCGGTGACTCAAACATGATCGCATCATAGATATCAGGTCCCTTTTGCATGATGAGATTGATGCTATTGGCTCTCCATTTGAAGAAATCATTGGAGTCAGTGAGCCTGGGAAGACAGAAGTTACCAGATCCAATATCGGTGGTCATTTTCCTAATGTACCTTGGTTGGGTTTGATTAAGGGTGATACTTGGTGTTGAAGAGAAGTTTGAAGAAGATAAAGGCATTAAAGAGTTGTCTGAGTGGTGACATGTGGTGATGTTGGCAAGTTCCTCACGGTCTGGAAATGAACTTGAAGGCTCTTGAGTGCTTGAACGAGTGTTGTAGCAATGTGAATGTGCTGATTGATTAGGCTTTGGGCTCATAACCTGTTGAAAGGAGTGAACCAGTAATGTGTTACTGTTGCCAGTTCAGGGATCCTGGGGAAACCACTGATCAGCTAAGACAGAGGCGAGTAGCTATCTCAACAGTGTCTTCCCTATATTGGAGGGGCTTGTAGAGCTAAGTCTGAGGATGTTTCAGCTTAGATATGCTCCATAGATAGAGGATATCAGAGGGTTGCAGTAGTGATCGAGGAGCAATTAACAATGTAGGCAACTTGGCTCATGCAGGAGGAAGAGAGAGGAGAAGGCAGACCTTGCTATGTGAGGATGTGGGAACTAGTTCGAATGACTTTCTGCAACTGTATCTACAAGTGAGTTGATGTATATATATATATATGTGTTTTCCTATGATGGCAATACTTTCTCGAAGTTGGCTATGTCTTTGCTATATGGAGGGTATGATACCTGCGTCAAGTCTTGGAGAGTATTGAGCATTGTTTGGGACCTTGAGTAGAGACAGTGAAGTATTGCAGGAGCTTATCTTTGAATGTGTGTGTGGGGTTGCGTATATACATTATCTTTCCCTATCACGGAGGGGTGTGTTCCTATCTTTGTTGATATATATGGTCCACACTCATCTGACACAAATTGTGTTTCAGAGATATGGGTCTGGAGTCTCTGCAGTCATGGACTAATAGCTGGAATCGGGTGAGTGGGGTCCTATAGCCGGATGTGGGGGGGTCCGTGATTGGACTTTTCTTGACGTGTCGTGGCCTAACAGTGTCAAAATAATTTTGAGGAATATTGATGCGTCCTGAATGCCTGTGTTGGACCTCCTCGATCTAACAGATTGTTCCGAAGTCGAAAACGCGAGTGACTGTATATTCCAACACCAACACACTTTTGGTACGAATTTCGGTCAATTTCACCGCGGCTTGTGCACGGTCTCTGCCTGTTTATGCGTCTCTTCTGCCCAGTCCTCAAATGCGTGGCACGAGATTGAGAGATCGAGGTTTCCGTGCTTTGGTTTGTGTGTACCATCATCATCTACGATATCTAGACAAGCTGGAGTTTGTAGAAGCGTGGGGATTATGTCGACGTCAGCGGCCTCAACGCCTTCCGGCTCGGCGGTGGAGACGACGCCTTTGATTACGGTTGCTAGACAGCGGTACCATGCTCATTCGGTCGCCGAATCATCAACGTCGGAGTATACACCACAGGGTGATATGGTGGATATTACCAAGGACCAATACGATCTTACCACGTTCAAGGGTCGTCTTCTCCACTTTGCTTCCGTCACTTCGCCTCTTACTTTACTCGCGTCGAATGCGGAGCTCAAATCAGCCCAGGAATTGGTGGCCGGATACGAAGCCAGGTTTCCATCCAACCGAACGACTGGGACGTACTTTGTGCCCAGACAGGAGGCGCAGAAGTACTGGAAAGCCAAACAGCTGGTCGATTCGTCGGTGCACCCAGACACGGGAGAGGTAATTCTGCTGCCGTTTAGGATGGCTGCGTTCGTTCCGACCAACTTGCTCGTCGTGGGCGGAATGTTGATGCCCAATCCAAGCTTGGCGGGTATTGTGTTTTGGCAGTGGGTGAATCAGTCGCTGAATGTTGCGGTCAACTATTCGAACGCGAACAAGAGTGTACCTATGAACATGAAAGAGGTCGGGTTGGCGTATGCGGCGGCGACGACGAGTGCGGTGGGCATTGCAGTGGGGATGAGTAGGGGAGTGCCGAAGCTCAGGGTTAGTCCAGGCGCCAAGGTTGTTTTGACGAGTTTGGTGCCGTTTGTTAGTGTAGCTAGTGCGGGAATTGTCAACATTAGTTGCATGAGGTGGAAGGAGATCAAGGACGGTGTAGGTGTTTACATCCGCGATCACGAGGGAAACAGGCATCACATCGGAGACAGCAGTATCGCAGGTCAAAGAGCCGTCGCCATGACCGCCGCCTCCCGCGTTCTCACCAACAGTAAGTCCTCCCTCTCCCAACCACCATCGCCACAAAACAAGCTTATTTAACAGACCCTGATTTGCTTCAACTTCTGCCGTTTTTTGACGTACCAGTCCCGACGCTCATCCTGCCGCCTTTGGCGCTCAAGTTCCTCCAGAAAGCCAAAGTCATCCCCGCTTCCGGCGCCCTCGCCCGCGCTGTCGACCTCACATTGATCGGCACAAGTTTGCTCGTCTTCCTACCTCCCGCCATCGCCACCTTCCCGCAGGTGGCAAAGATCAACCCCAACCAGCTCGAATCCAAGTTCCACCATCTCACCGACCAACAAGGCAACCGCATCACCCAGGTCGAATTCAACAAAGGTCTCTAAACCATGCGCTCTTCTCAATTCATTCGCAGCAACAGCATTGACACACGTCTCGGGACGAATAGCATTATGGGTTCGCGGTGTTCCATCGACACGAGAATTGATTTACATTGAACGAGGATTGGGTCGAGTGCGAAAGAAGAAAGAGTTTGTGGGGAGTGGGGCGTTAATTCCAAACTACAGCATGCACAGTGAGAGGAGAAGGTGACGGTAGCAAATGGGAAGGGGCAAGGCTACCGCCAGGTATATGTGTATGTAAAAAAAAAAAAAAAGAAGAGCCAAAATTCTTGTCCAGTGCCGGAAACATGGTTGCTGCCGGCAAGATGATCAGAACCCGATTCAGCGGGGAGTATGCATCTGCGTCAGAGCAGCAAGACTTTACTTGTTCTTGCGGGACTCCTTCCTGATGACAACACCCTCGTCGCCACTGGAAGAAGCGTCAGAGTGGTCATCCGACAAACCTGCTTGGGCGGCGGCGGCCGCCGCCGCCTTCTTCTTTGCGAGGGCGGCCTTTTCCTCTGCGGCAGTGATAGCAAGCAGAGGGTCGTCCTCGGGCATAGGAGCGCGATACGAGCCGCCCATACGGTCGCACACAGTAAAGTACTGGCCGTAGTTGCAGGTGAAGAAGAGGTGGTGAAGAGTGTGGTGCGAGGGACCGTTGATGATCGTCTCGAAGGGCGAGTTGCAGATCATGTCCGAGTCGTGGATGAGGATGCTCCACAGGTTGACGAACACAAACAGGCAGATGGAGATGACGCGGTGAAGCGGAAAGACAAAAGGGAAGATGTGGTAGGGCAGCGACTGGAAGTAGCCGTCGAGCGGGTGGAAGGCGTGGCTGGCGTAGGGAGTGGGGACAAGCCACTTGTGGTGAGGCTTGTGGATGTACTTGTAGATCCTGGGGTGATGCTCAATCCTGTGTACCCAGTAGATGAGGAAGTCGGTAAACACGAGGAAGAGCGGAATCGAGAGTGCGGCGTAACCCCAGCCATAGTCGGAAATGTTGTTGTAGAGCTTGCTGTGGCCTCGGACCTCGAGCACGAACCACGGGATGGTGAGGAAGTCAAGAGGAAGGAAGGCACGCATCGACGACTTGATCTCGAGTTGCACCTGGTTCTTGAGGAAACGTGGGTGCTTCTCCATCTCCTTGTTGAAGAGATACTTGTATGAGAGACCGGCAAAGGAAAAGTAGAGCACGAGGATACCAATGTATGTGAGCACAAGGAGGGACACAGTCTGTCGAACAATGTTATCCCTTGGCAGCGCCGAGACATGCTGGAGTGCGGGCCAGTCAACGGTGTGGCCACTCAACGAGGACGAGACGGCGTGCTTGAGCACTGTGTTGGCGAACCATTGGGACGGGGAGAACACGGAAGTGCTAGCGGAAGCAGCCCATGATGCGGCATCCGAGAGTCGGAGCAGAGATGTAAAGTTGGTCGCAGAGGAGGCGGATGCCAGAGATGCTAGTGCGGAGGGATCGTTTGCGATGAAACGGGGCAGTGCGGGGTAGCCAGCAGCCCAGATCTTGTCGAGCGCGTAGGTATCGGCGATCTCGAGGACGAGATCCATATTGAAGGTGGCGTAGGTGGGCGGTTAGCGTATGAATTTGTTTGTTCCGCCGCTTCGGTCGCTTCAACTGACAGAAGGCCGTGCAGATCTTGTGGAATGAGACGGTGGGTGGTAATTCAGAAAAGGCGCTAGAAAAAAGTCAAGCAACGAGGCGTGCACTGATAATTGCGTGACGCCGACTCGAAGGCTATGATGCGGAGAGTAACAATTGCCGACAGAGTGGTGAAGCTGGCAGAGCAGGGTCGAGCCAGAGCTGAACGCCACCAGTAGCGCAAGAGAAAACGCGGCTGTCGTGAGAAGGAGCGCAGAACTGGATCCACGGACGTGACGCAGATGTAGTACAAGCGAGGTTGCGCAGGAAGCGTGTGTTTAAAAGAAGCTTGTAAAAGTATGACAGGGGAGGGTGGATGCGAGAAGGAAACAAGGAACTATGGAGGGAAGGGTTGTGGATGATGTTGCGATACAACACAAGGTTTGGGAGAAGCTGGCTGCGAAAGCGCTGGTGAGAGCGCTGGTGAGTTTCGGTGGCGGGAAAACCGAAGCCAGCAAAATGGAGCTGCAGACAGGCAAGACAGGCAAGACAGGCAAGATGGGCAAGATGGGCCGGACAAGCCGGACAGGCCGGACGGGCCAGACAGGCAGGCCACAAACGCAAGAAACCCCAACACAGGCAAATGACACACAGCGTCGAGGCGTGGATGCTATGTGGATCAGTCAAGTCGGCGGAGACTTTATGATTTCTTCGGCTTGGACTGCTCGCCGGTCTAACTCCGCCGAAGCACACTCAGACCTGCAAGTCGACGTGACACAATGCGCACGGTCGACAGCACAGTCTGTGGCAATGCATGCTCTGCGCAGCCACTCGAGTGACCGAGCACCGCTCCAAACACGCCATGCACGCACTCTGTTCCAATGTCAGGCCATCTACAGACCCTACGCAGAGTGCCCGGTCGAAGTCTTGTTCCATTCGCTGGTCGAGCAGCTGAAGTTGCCGCAAATCGAACAGGCGCAGCGATCAGTTTTCTCACCGTAGCATGTGGGTTGAGACCGTGCAGATTACCGCGCACCGCGATGGGCAGGCAAAGCGCAACACTGTGACTTCGGTGCCTTGCGACGTGTTTGCGGTCAGGTTGGGCGAGCGAACTAAGGCGCAAGAGCAGAGGGCAGACTGTTGTGCTCAAAATCTTATGATTCTGGTCGTTTTTTTTTTGTATTTTTTATTTATTTTTATTTTTATTTTGTTTCTTTCTTTGCCGAATCTCGCGTCTATAGGAAAAACTTTCCCGAAGTGCTTGAACCGCGCAGTGTGAGTGTCAACAAGGAGGTGCCCTCGCGGCAATCCACTTCCGCGCGTCCCAAGAAGCTTGGAATAGGATTTGGAAATAAAGTCATTTCATTTCGTCTCTGACAGGCACACCCACACCTCTTGTCCAAATTTCGAAATTGCTGTAGGAAAACAATGAAAGCTGGCCCTGTCGGTTGATCGCCCTAGCCAAGTTACCACCATGGAAGCGCATGTCTCATGCACCCCATTTTCAAATGAGCTCGACGCTCCTCCATTTCGAAACACCGGCTTTCGCTCGGCCGCGACGAATCAGCGCGTGCACACAAACGCTTTCTTTGAGCACTTGCCATCCATTCACAATTCAGTACAACGCGTCCTTTCGCTCCTCGATTCCTCCAACGCCCGGCCCGTGCTTTTCGTCGGCTCTTGGAAACTCGATCCAGTGTCCACCCACCCATTCGGATCACCAGCACGAGTTGCTCCGCTTGATCATGCAACTTTGACCCTGTTGATCCCATCGCTTAGCGTTCGGACTACGCCGTATGTGCTCGCTTCCCGTCACCGCTTGCTCAACTCGTGTGGCGTGGCCAGGCGTGGCTAGTATCACCACTTGCCCTTCGTGTCGAAACAGTCGCCTGCGCCCAAGTCCGACGTGTCAAGTGGCGAGCAAAACCTAGTGCTCGTGGTCAACATGGCTTGAACAGTCCCGCGGCAACAAGCTGAACGCTGACCACGCTTTCCGACTCACGGTAAGCGTGCATCGTCTGCTGCGCGCGCGCTCGGGCCCAATCTGATAAGCGCATCTTCTGTCCGGCGGCAAAATCCAAATCCCAGCACGTTCGACTCGTCGCATCGGGTCTTCGATCGGTAGATCTGTGATGACTCCGAGATCCGAGTTCCCAAATCTTCTCCACTTTTTGGCCCAGTTTTCTGAATGACGACTCTGTGTTCTCATCCTCCTCGAACCTCACACCGAAGCCTCATATCCACTGTCATGCCGCACTCACACCACTCTCACAGTGGTCAATTCTGCTCACATGCCAAAGACACGCTTGCGCAAGTGTTGCAGCGCGCAGAATCCCTCGGCTTCACCCACTTCCACCTCAGCGAACATGTCCCGCGTCAAAACACAACCGAGCTCTATCCAGAAGAACTCGAGGCCAACCTCACACCCGAAACACTTCGCGCCACCTTTAAAAACTATCTCAACGAGGCACGAAGACTTCAAACCCTGTATTCGCACCGTTCGTTGCATGTTCTCGTCGGGTGCGAGACCGAAAACATCACCAGTCCAGGCACCCTCGACTATCTTACCCAGGTGCTTGGTAGCGATGCGAGTACTAAGCCCGAGCTTATCGGAAAGGGAGTGGTAGATTATATTGTTGGCTCTCTTCACCATACCAATTCCATCCCCATCGACTTTGATCGTGAAACTTTTCAACGCTCCGTAGACAGTTTCAACACCGCGTCGTCTCCAACATCCTCGTTCAGCGATGCACACCTTCGTCTCGTCGACCAATACCTCGACGATCAGATGGAAGTACTTTGTCGCATCAAACCAGAAGTAATCGGTCACTTTGATCTGTTCCGGTTGTTCCAGCCCCAGCTCAGGCTTCAAGCTCCCGAGATTTGCGCAAAGATACAACGCAATATTCGCTTTGCTGCCGGGTACGGGGCGCTCTTCGAATGCAATGCCGCCGCTTTCCGCAAGGGGTGGAACACATCGTATCCTAGTAAAGATATTCTCGATATGATTGTCAGCTTGCAGGGAAGGCTTTGCCTTTCAGATGATTCGCATGGCGTTCACGCCGTGGGGCTTAACTACCTTCGGATGAGGCAGTATCTTATCGATTCAGGTGTAGACACAATATGGTACCTCGAAAAGGATCCCGTTTCTTCACACAGTCATTCGACAGTGGAGAGTGGTGTGCCGGTCCATTTCGCAAGAGGTACAGTCGCAAAACAAATCGGTCTCGAATGGACAATGCATCCTTTTTGGACCACGTTTGCAGCCGCAATACAGTCCGAGCAATAAACCCCGCGTATTACCTCACCAAGGAGGCCATCATTACCCAGTCACGAACCTGCATCTCTTTCTCTTCTCCTTGCACTCACACACATCAGCGCCTCCAAGACATGGAGCGAAATTCATTCGTCAACCGACCTGAATTTGTGCAGAACGAGACATGTACATGATCAAAGAGAAACTCTAAGTCTACTTGCGACCGCCAGCCTTTCCCTTTCTAGGCTGAGGAAGCGTGAATGGCGTCTTGAGCACCATCCGCTTCTCACCGCCCACCACCGCCGAAGTGCATCCGAGCGTCCTAAACAGCTCGCGCAACGTCGCGGGTGGGATATTGTAGTTTCGCGCCAGCTTTTCGTGGTCCACTGAAAAGTTGTCGAGGTGAAGAGCAAGTGCACACATGTATGCAAGCACCTTGGTCTGGTGGAACGCCGACATGACAGCACGGTCCGAGTTGGCCGGCGTCTCGCTAAACGTACCAAGGATCGCCTTGATGATGCGCTTATTTGCATCCTCTCCATCCAATTTGAGATTGCTGATGAGTTTACCGCGCTGCGAGACGGATTTAGGTCGGCTGTGAATGTACCACAAAAGAGACATGTAGTAGGCGATGCGCACCTTGTTCTTCGCGTCCTCCTTGTCTTCTGTAGCTCCCAGAGCGGGCATCATCATCACATCGTCGTCGTCATTTCCCGCCTGGGTGACGTCCTCATCGCCATCGTCATCAAAGGTAGTGTGCTTCTTGTTGCTACCACCAGCAAGATGAGAGCTACGCTCAAGGTTGTCCACAAGACGAGACCAGATCCATGCAGGGAATTCTTTCGAGTACGGGATCTGCTCCTTTAGTGCATCTTTGTCGCCGACGCTGTCAATGAGCTTCTGTATCGGCAACGACATGAAGATTTCTGTGGGGATCAGGTCTGAGATGCGGTACGCCTCGGCGGGATGCTTTGCCTCCAGGTTGGCAGGAGGCATTGGGCGAGAAGAGGTGGAAGAAGCAAGCACCTCGTCCAACGACGGCAGCGAGGAGAGGTTATCTTGGATACCTCCAGTAAAGTCGTCCAGGATTACCTCCATGTTGGCGGTGTCCACCTTCATACGATCCTGATTCCTGGCATTCGCCTTCTGCTTGCGGTTACCGAAAGCATCGCCCAGCGCTCGGCGTGCCAGCGTCATCTCGTTGTAGTCGGCGAATGTTCGCGTGCTCGAAATGGACGAAAGCGAGCTGTTGGCCTTGATCGATCTGGCCACCTGGAAGGTTGGCACAGCGTGTAGTGTGACAGAGCTGCTCGAAGCGTCATAGACGCCCACCATGTATTCGCCCATGTAGCCTCGAGCTTCGGCACTGCTACCGAATTCAAAGTTGTGGCCTACATAAACCATCGTGTCGGTCTCTCCAGCGAGCAATAGCCTCTCGTCCACACCGTCTGCCTGTGCGCCTGTCTCATCTGGCAGGCCGTCAGCGCGGTAGAGACGGAATTTGGTGGAAGGCGCAGGATTGTAGTCGGCGAACGAGGCGAAAGCAGCACCAGACTCGCTCAGTTGTTTAAAGCTGGAGCCCTGCACTTTGAGCGTAGCCTGTCCCGGTCCAGCCTTGCGCTTGCCTTTGGAGGCTGACGATTCAACATTGGTGGAAGAAGATGCGGTGGGTGCGGAGGAGGAGGACGACGTTTTGGACTTCTTCGCCGATGAATCCGAGGACTTTGGCTTCCTCTTGGCGCCCTTGACAGGACTAGCTGAGTCTTTTGCCATGATCAAAGTCTCTACCAGTTTCCGAGACTGATGGCAATCGTGCTCGAGGCGAATAGGTGAGATGGTATGTGTCTTGACAGAGAGTGTCTGCTGCTTGACAAAAATTCCACATTTTTGCGGCTGCATGGACACGAAAAAATTCCAAATTGCAATTGCGTTACACATGCTGACCTAATCATTGGAATCCGGGATGGGGTCTAACACGTTGTCCACGTGGTTTCGCGTCCAGATAAGCGCTCTAGCACGTTCTAGACGTCGGGCTTGCTTGAACGTACAAGACGTTCCAACCGATGTTCAATGGATTGGCGGGATTTCCACTGACTACGAACGACAGCCGGATCCGATAGAAGCCATATCCACATATGATGAGCCAGGAACAGCAAAACACACACTTTTTTATCATCAGCCAGTTGTGTGCGTGGCCGAGTGCGCGACATGGTGTGGCTGGCCCAAGTTGATGGAGACTGCTTGCATCTTGCATGCTCAACCGGTAAGTCTACACGAATACAGCCACAGAAGAAGAGAGCAGCGGGGAGCCACCGTGAACACCCGCAGCAAGGCAGGAATTTAGCAAACCCGCTGAACGGAGCATTTGTTGACGGTCGACCTGAGACACGACGGGAAGCTTCGAAACTCGGCGCAGAAAGGGTTTCGGGCCCAACCACGTTTTTTGCCACTAGCAGCAGCTTTGCAAAGACCAACGTGGGCTCAGGCTTGACGAGCGATGTTGGCCGTTTGCCACGCGTGCACACTACATGGCGAGGAGTGAATCGCACGCTGGGAATCGACCGGAAGAATCAACTGACTTTGTCTCAACGAGAGCAACGATGACTCATCGACGAATCGTTTTCTTCGTTGTTGATGTTATCTTTAAGGTTGTCGATGTTCAGATTCAATGGTGGAGGAAGGAAATGAGTAAAGCAAAACATGAACCAAGCTCCCGCGAGCACCTCTGATGAAAACTAGCGGGATCGTCGGACCATTTCCCCGCACAAGACTTGCGTGCCAAGCTCTTTCAACGAGGCTGAGTGCGCAAAGCAGAGCACAGGTTCTTCGATGAACAAGGTTCCTACAAGTTCGAACGCGAGAAGCTAACGACATCGGCTAGTCTAAAGCCTGACAGAAGCTTCGCGTTCTCCTGGCTTGGTACGAGAGGCTATGCCGATTGCAGTCATCAAATTGCGTCTCGTCTAGGCGTCGGGTCGTTGTACTAACTTTGTAGCGCTTGGATCTTGACAACGATTTTGCAGACAAAGGTGGCAGCCAAGCCAGACAGCTGAGCTCAACCATTTCAGCAGAACGAAGCGAGCTAGACATTGGCCACTTTGGGCTACCTGGGTAAACCTAGTGGCCGTCACATACAGTGACACGATCGAATGAGGTAGCAAGTTTCGTCAAACATGTTTCAATGGCTGTGTCGCAGTAGTACTGAACGGTGACGCTAAGGGTTGACACTGCATTAGATGCTTCTTCCGTGCAAGTTGCAGCAATCTTGCCGTACATTCCTCCCCAGCTCCCGTCACCCTTTGCCTGATTTTTTCCGCATTTCAGGCCCCGATCGACAAAAGCATTCATCCACCATGTCCCGGTCATTCAGAGGCCCATTCGCTCGCTTAGACTGCCAGTACAACGTGTGAGTTGCTACCATCACTTCTGGTGGTGCTAACAGCGCAGAAAGAGTGTAAGCGAGCGGGTGAGCGACCCAGGTTGACCGCTCGCATTTTTTCGGCTGTCTAAGTTGTGTGCTGTTCCCGTTTTCTCTCTTTCTTATTTCTTGAGAAAGGCTACTGTACTGTACTTCTCGGAACGTTGTTTCCACTCCGTTTTCTTGATGGGAATCTCGAGTGGGCAATTGTTACATGCACTCAGTTTGGGATGCACATAATTTAATGAGGAAAGGCTTAAGATTACAAAGGGGGAAGAAGTGAGCGCTCGACCTATATACTGCGTGGTTGTAGCTACATGAGGTCAAGTGATGCAAAGTTTTGTACTCACTGACTTCGGGGAATCTCTTGTGCAGGAGGAGTCTCGTGCGAGAGAGTCGCGACTGCGTGCGCAGGCGTGACAGCAATTCCCATGGTTCTGATGCCGATGCCTGTTAGTATTCACTCCGATCCTCAGCTGTGCAATTGTGCCATCATGGACATGAACTTGGATGTGCGGCCCCCTTGCTTGGTTCCATCGAGCCCTGACAGCAAACAATATTGTACGTGTCCAATCGTCTCGGGAATGCAACCACAGGAAGCGTGTGAGCGCGAGATGAGGGACCCCTCATCTGCCCGCTCCCTTTCTTTGTTCGGCCCACGCTGCCGTTATTCTGTTGGTTGGACACGAATGAAGGCTTTCGGAAGACATTGCGCTTGTCCTTGTCCCCAGCCCTTCGAGCAAGTTCTCACGTAGCCAAACGCAATAAATCTGCAGGATGAGCAATGTGATTGTTCTCCAGATTGGCTTTCGGACCATGCACACAGACGACTGCCTTCGCCTTAATAGCTTCGATGCATACATCGGATTCGTTGGTGCGACATACGGGTCCCCAGTGTCTCCATGCACTTGGATAGAGAGCTTCTGCATTAGTCCCCTGCTTGCCAATATGAAGCTGTGAAGACTTATATATCCAAGGCAAGAGAACCCCCTGTTCATCCCATTCGACATAGACTCTCGCTATCCACATACTTTCCTTTCTCACGATAGAGCCAAGATGCGTGCGATCTTTGCTGCTTCAATCAGTCTTCTCGCGGCTGCAACCCTCGCTAGAGCCAAGCCACTCGCATGGCGCCAATCTTTTGTGCCCCCAGCGTACGACACCTGGATTTGGAACGACCAGGGTGGAAACATCTGTGCTGACGGGAGCCAGACTGGCTTTGCCTACAGCATGCATGCTAACGCCAATGAACTGCTCATATACTTTAACGGCGGAGGACCCTGCTGGGATACCGTGACCTGCTTCACCAATCCGACTGCCTACAATCTCAACGGCTACAACAACGCTTCCTTCCAGGCCAGGAACAAAGCGGCCCTCGAGTCACAAATCCTCTTGACATCGCGCGATCCTTCGTGGAACAACCCTTGAATCAATTCCCATCACGTCTTTGTCCCCTACTGCACTGGTGACATTCATGCAGTGGTGACTTATCCGGGCGCGCCAGCCGCTATCCATCACAACGGATATGTGAACTTCCAAAACATCCTCAAAGTCTTGGAAAAAGCAGTACCAATGGTCAGCAACGTCTGGAAGAGTGGTACTAGTGCAGGATGCTTCGGATCCACTTTAAACTACAATGCTGCCAAGAAGACTTGGCCTTGGGCGCCTACCCACCTCATTGGCGACTCTTGCGAGACAACGCCTGGCTTCCTCAACACCAAGCCTAGCTGGAACCTCCAACAGCCTTCCAAATCAGACTGCCTCAACTGCATCAAAGGCGAGTTCAATACCTTCCTTCCCGGTCTCTCCCAAGCCAACACCGGCAGTTGCTTCGCCAGTATCTCGTTCCAACAAGACACCACTGTGCCCAACTTTATGGGCGTCTCCGTGGAAAGCTTCGCAACCATCATTTCGCAGTATTTTGCAAACGTCACTCGTACACCCATCAACATGGCCAAAACCTTCCTCACACCCGGATTGGGACATGGTGTGCTTCATCAGATTAGCCCTGTTTCAACTACTGGCACAATGCTGGCAAGTTGGCTCGTAAGTATGAAGAACCTTCGATCCGCTTTCAAATTGGTTTGAGTGGTGAGATGTGCTCTGAGATCAGAAATTTTATATGTATTCTAGTCGCTCTGTATTGTATCCCTTTCCGCTTATGTGGTGCTCTGCTTGCGTTTGGCGGTGTTGTTGTCCAATTTCGAATGAATCAGCTGAAGAATGGCGGTGCTCTCGGTCTATTGGAGGTAATGCGACGACAAGCGTTTGCAATTCTGTAAACACAAGATGAAGCACATCCACCGAAGAACAGAATGGCACCCTCACTGCTACTTCTAAAGTTCCTTTTAAGGTAAAGAATTTGGACCTCATCAAAGAGGCTTGGTTTGAGAGAAGTCGGCAAAGCGCAAGCCGCAACGTCGACCCTCACCTCGGGGCTGACGACCAGCCATGAAGCCCAAGGCACCGTCAACCATTTCAACCCTGCTTTGGTAAGCATAGGCTCTTCAGTACCAGGCGAGGAAATCCAAAACAAGGATTGTCGCTGGGGATGACTCTGCAGTATTTGAAGGTGAAGAGCTTTGGATAGCCTCTTCGCTTGATGACGCGCCAGAGGATACGATGGACCTGGTTTATGATAACGAGAAGCAGGTAGAGTGTATCGCCATAAGTGACGTTAGCGACACATGCACAGGGCAGGGAGGAAACGGAAAGGGCAAGGGCAAGGGCAAGGGCAAGGGCAAGGAATAGGAGCGCGCGATAGACAATCCTGTTTTCAGAGCCGAAAGCGTAGACAACAACATGGCGTGAGGGTCAAACGAAAAATCCAGGCAACAGAGACTTGCCCACTGCCTGCCATGGGCGAACCTGGTCCTGGAAGAGAGAGCATGGGATTGGCTGGGTTCATGATAATCGATGTGGGGTTGAAAAGGACTGAGTTCTATGAAATCACCAGGTGATTGTGATCCCTATCGTCACTCAGCTGAAAGAATAATGGAGATTACGAGGATGCGCATCAGGAAGCTCTTGATCCTGGGTTTCCCCTACATCACAGTGTGTTTGCAAAGGTGTAGTAACCGCGGATCTCCACCCCCTTCTTTCATCTACAGCATGCGAAGGCCAGATTTGGCTTTCAAGGCTTGCTGCATCTTTCTGCGAAGGTTGAGATGTTTCAGAAGCTCGATATCCTCATGGCACCTTGCGAAACCGTGGGTGCGAATATCGTCGATGGCGACAAAGTTTAGATGAAATCGGGACCTGATTCGAATGCAAATCCGGCAACAATGGAGAGTGGATTCCATTCGCTGGCTTGTAATGTTAATTCGGCACGCGGATCGGCGCAGTAGCAAGGTCTTGTTCGGCGAATTGCAGTGGCTTGTGCATGGAGTAGACTCGGTGACCAGGGTTATTGGCCGATCGTTTCGACCTTGCGTCGTGGGTTGCAAAACGCTGCTCGAGGTCAATCAGTCTTGCGGAACCCTCCCATTTCAGACCGCAAGAAATTTCTGGCTCACGAGCTGAGTTTCGAGCCTTCTCCTCCCGTGTGGACTTAAGGCTCTAGAGGAGGTTTCTGTTGGAAAGAACGACATGAATCGAAGAGCAAGGACGCCACAAAATGAACGATTGTGCTAGTCCACGACGCAGACTGCAGCCGAGCCAAGATCAAGGGTTGTACCTGTCCGGTCCAGCCTTATAATGTTCAAAGGCGTGTTGGCGCTGCCGTGCTAACCTTGTTTCATGTCAACAAGCACCGATCTGCGCGAAAGACGGACGTCTCGGCGTATCGTCTGAGAGAGCCTCTTTCAAGTATAAGCACCAGGAGGGCCGTGCATAACTGAACAACATCGTCCAAGTTCACTGGCTCTCTGTTACGAGAGCTTGGTGGTGATTGGAAAGGCAATATTGTGATCAGTTGGGCTGGCTTGTGTTCCTGAACTTTGCTCGCGCGCGTATGCACGGACGACAAGCCACAACGGTGGAAGCGAGCACAGACAGAACAGATGCAAAGAATCGCGTACTGCTCTTTGCGCGACACGCAAAGTCTCAGAACGTGTGGAAGCGAACTTTATTGGGTTCAGCCCGGTGCACATCCCTCTAGGTTTGTTACGATCCGAGATAGCATGGCAAAAGGACTTCGGATAGCTCGATGGAGATTAGGATCGAACTACAGTAGGTGGTGCACAGCGAGGAGATCTTGATTTGCACGAGTGCCGGTGGTTCATGCACCGCACGGTTCGAAATGAGCTAGCTATCGGATATGATTGCTGGGCCAAAGATGGTACCATGTGTTGGCTGCTGTATATTGACTCGTCGGAGCGGCGGAGCTGAGAATCACACAGCAAATTAAACAACCTCTGCTGGAAAGTACAGGCTGTGATGGTCTGATTATGAGAAATCGCAAGGCTAAACACAACCCACACCCAATCCTGAATCTGTTAGACCTACACTGTCACCACCTGGATGACGTTGAGTGTGAGCCGGTGTGATTCGAGGTGTCAGGATTTGAATTGCTGAGCTCCACCATGCAACCATCAGGTAAGAGTTTGCAAGTGATTGTCTCCGCTAGGAAGCTGCGTGGAATCTAAGCACAAGCAGAACCTCTTAGCTTACTGACAGGTGATGGATTGTCTCGGATTTGGGGGGGTTTTTTTTTTTTTTTTTTTGCATGGTGTCGCGCTGAAATGCTACTTGGCCCTAGAACGGTGAATCTGTACTCTCTACCCGAGGCGAGTGCTTTTCACGTCCTCTCCGATGTTTCATCTGACCCTATCTGCATTGACAGCAGCAATCCGACTTATAGTATCGGGCAGTGCCTGCAGCGACTGAAACTGAAAAGAAAACGGAGCTCTACGATGCAGCTTTTGCACGGCGCTACCGTGCCGTATTGAGACTTTCAGCATCGCTCTGGTTCAACTCACAGTGTTGCGTTGCAAACGATTACAAATGGCACTCTCCAGACACCAGTACAGCATCTAAAAAGCTCCACGCCAAGAGGGTGAGATATATGAAGCAACTAGACACCTTGAAGTTCTGGACCGTTTCGTCGAAAAAAGATGCTAGGCAAGTTGACCGAGGCGAGCACAGCCTTGAGCGAGATTGACGAGATGGCCAGTAACAGGCCTAGTTCGAGACTTGCGGGCTGGCTCAGTTTGAACATGTGCCGCTTTCGATATTCATGCTCCGAGCTAGCCGCCATCCTGGTTGTCTGTTAGCGCCATGAAAACATCGAACCAAGGGCGAAGCGAGACGCCCAAGGGCCGGCGGGGCTTAATTTTGTAAAATCGAACCTCTGCGGATGCAAATTGTGGGTTATGTTTGCCAAACCATTGGTGTAAGCACACAATTTTTCCATCTCAGAGCTCCCGTGCAGCAGCAGCCAAATATTTGTGGAGCACTGCGTGGCTATTCGAAGCGAAAGAAGTGGGTCTAGCCTCCAGTAAGCAACGATGAGGGTGCGACAAAGACTAGGGTATCGAGACAGGCGTCGGGTTCTATTTCCAACACAAGGCAATTGATTGCTAATCCGGTTTCAAGTGCTTCCGAGCTCGACGATGCTACAACAGCTTGAAGAGGCGGCTATCTGCTAGGCGAGTTGCACGAAATCCCGCTAAGCGAACGATCTTGGTATGTGCCCAGGCTGCCTTTTTTTCTCAGCCGAGTGTGTCGAGCACGACGGTAAGAATACAGTAACATCTTAGCGCCAAAACTCGTTCCGGGTCTGGTCGTAGAGGAGGCGCGGGCAATGTGGATTTCCTCGGAATCGGACTTGGGCTGCACAGCCGATTGGCAAATGATCCGCTCAAGAGCGGGATTTGTTGCGACGCCGGGTTCATCAAACGAGGCACTAGCATGCCGTTCAGCGCGACCTCTCATGCCACCCGAAAGCGAGCCGCTGCCGCGAAAATGAGATTTCGCGCTTTTACACTATAACGCTTGGATGCTTTGCATGCCAAGCGGTCAGGTTTAGGATCAGTATATCCCGTGCACTTGCAAAAGATGGACCGATCGTCCTCACAACCGTGCCGAGTTCCAGCGTGTTCCGTGTGTACACCACACAGCACAGAGCTGTACTATGCAGGTACTGTTCGTTCAAAACTATATCTGGCGTAATCGATTCCTTGGCTGTTCAAAATTGGTCCACCGAAATTCCAAGCCTCGACCTCAGCAGTCATGGTGCAAAACAGCCAATTTTGGTCCTGGTGTGACACCGTCAAAAAAAATACACATCTCACAGAGTTGGAGAAAAAAAAAACCCCCCCAAAAAAAAAACAAAAATAAGCAAGGCAAGGCAAGCGCCTGTGCGACATGCACGTCTGAGACCGCATACCAGCAGATGTCTCACATTGCCGGGTACGAGATCCTCTGGTTAGTTCGTACTTGGGCATTCGAGCACCTATCTCGTCTCTGGGCTCTCGACTCTGTCTTTCTTCCCCCCAACTTCAGTCCTTTCCTGTTGTCGACTCTACACGCGCTCACTCCCAAACTCCAGCGGTCGAGATTCGGTGCCGGCCCGGGCGTTCAGCTGGAGCTCAAAGCCACTGAGGATCGCCTCATCAACGAGTGTCGTGTTTGAACGGTTTTTTTGGATCACAGATTGGCTACCCTCTATTGTAGCAAGACAATAGACTGGCTCAAGCGCCCCGGTTCTACTCTCATGCCCACTGCCTTCTAGTATAGCAAGCCATACCGACGTGATCACGCTGAAAACGCATCTATCCACCAACCCTCTTCTGCTTCGTCACCACTGGCCTGCTGCAGCCTATCACGAACGAGGCAACCATGAAGAGAATCAACAAAGCTTGCTGCCTTGAACAGCCCGCTCGACTGATTATGCAGGTCGTCCGTAGCCCTTTGTTCGGAGACTCGGCCTAGCTCGGTAGAAGCGGTTTCAGCCTCATTCGCGACGCTCCGGACCCTGTCATTGTGGTGTGCTGTGCCACGCATTGTCGACACACGCAATCACCTCCGATTCCCTGTGTAGCAGTCTGAGTTCGCGAGGAGAGAGTTGCAATCTGAGACAGGAGTTTCCTTAACCGCAGCTGTCGTTGGCTGTCATGAGCCCCGCTTGTACAGCTCACCAATATCGACCCAACGGGCCCGTTTCTGATGGGCGAAATGGCCCGCCTGCCAGCGCACTTGGAGGATCGAAGCACGACTCTCCACCGAAGTTACTTCTGCGATATCCTCCCCCTCGCTGTCGGGTTGTCTCGCCTACAGTCGTGATCCCAGCTCGCCCTTGCCTCTCTTTTCCTCCTGTTTGTCTCGGTGCGTACTGGGATGCGAACTATTCCCGCCCACCTTGTAGTTAGCCGCCGCCTGGTCTCAGCTTCAGTGGTACAGTGTCAGTAACGCTGAGCTAGAATCTTGTCTGTCCCGGCCACCACCGCTGGACCCTCGGTTTTCCCACCACAACCTCATCCGTGTTGTCCCCTCTCTCTTTCGAAATTTACCAGCCACCTTGTCTTCTCTCACATTCAAGCGAACGTCTGTTGGCCTGCAGGTCCGTACATTTGCCCTGAGTCAATGCCACTCTGATCAAGCGCACTGTGCTCCTCACAGCTCTGCAACCAAGCAGTGATTCCAAACGCTTTTGGTCACAAGCACTCGACTGATCTACCAAAGTCTGGTTGGAGGTTGCGCTGCGTTGCCGTCGTATGCGTGCCTTTTTTCCTTGACAGAGCACGACAGTCTCTCCGACGGTTGGTCGCATCGTAAAATGGGCCAGCCGTTAATTTGTCCCCTATGCGGTCTGACGAAAATGCAATTCTTGAAAACGGAGTTAGGCACCTGATTGAATGCATGTGACGGGCGCACGGCCGCAGAACGGCATCGCTCTCGTTTCTTGCCCAACTTTTCTTTTATTTTTATTTAATAATTTAATTTCGAATTTTCCACTGCATGCTGTACAGTATTTCGGTAGACGCCACGGGCCACGGTTCGTTCCGCATTCTACCAATTTTGTGAGCGTGGAATTTATTTTCTGGCCCCGATGCAGATCTTTCGCTATGCTGTCGCTGCGATCTGCGTTGGCTAGGCCCTCAGTTGGCTCCTTTTAGCCGCTTATGGATGAAGATGGACGCATTTGTTTTCATCTTTTTTATTTTATTTTTTTTGGCGCTCAGCACTCATCGAACATACTCATACTGCATACAGCACTTAACGGTACGGCAGAGTGCAGTGCTGTACTGTACCGTACAGTACAGTAAAGCTCAGTGACCTGCCGGCTCACCTCTCCCTCTGCCAGAACCACACCTACTGTCAGCCTGTGGAAGCCGTAGTCCGTAAAACACAGTAGACTGTATTGAAGAGTAGGGTTCCCGCTTGTCATCTTCAGATGCCGCCTTGTCTCATGTCTGCCCTTCTTGGCTTCCACGCCGAATTCAGGCATGCTTCGCATAGTACTCAGCATGCTTCCGTCTGTGGTGTTCCCCACCAGCCACAGCTTCCTTGTCCTTCGTCCTTGTAGTGAATCTGTTCCCTTCCTTCGTTCCTTGCTTTGCGTCTATCTCTTTTTCCATGTCCGGATGTGGCTGCCAACTCGGACATCTTCCGTCCTTGCTGCATCTTCGTCACCGCTACTTCCGCCGCTGCTGCTGCTCAACCACTTGATGACCACAACCTCAGCCTGATTCCAGCCTCCTCGCCAGCCGTTCCTCGCTGCTGCTGTGTTGCTGCTTCTTGCGTCCCATCTTTGACCGTCACTGCTCGTTCCGGCGACCTGTCGTCTTTCTTTTTCTCGCCTATTCCCTTGGCAGCAGCCCCCTGCTGTCCTACACCTCATTCCCAATCCGTCCATCCGTCAATCGGTGTCTCTTTGCGCTCGCATCTCCCTGTGCGGAGCTTCTGTCTGCTCGGAGTAAGTTACCTTTTCCGGGACAGATCTGGTCAAAGCACTACGCCCAACCCGACAGCGTTCTACCGTCAGCACTCGCCAGCGCTGGTCGATTTTGTTTCACCTTCACCGCGATCCGAGAGACCTGGCATGCTGACACCGGCGCACATCTCCTTCTCTCCGCATTGTCTCTCATCCCTCTACGCCTGTCCCACTCTGCGACAACACTGCTCTTTTGGCGTTTTCTTGCCTCTGTCTCTCCTGCGACAGGTGCTTCTGATTCACCTTTGCTTCCGTCTCACGGTGTCTTATCTATCCTTGTCTCTCCTGCGGTTTCGGTTTCCCCCTTTTGGCTCATCTTGCTTCACCCTTCTGACTTGCTCCCCATCTACTACTACTACTACTACTACCACCACCACCATACTTGTCTCACCTTGACACCGGCCGCTCTTTACTCTACGCTCACTTCGCCATCCCACACCGCTGACAGCTGTCGGCAGAATCACTCGCTACCCGGCTCCATTCTGTGTTTCGAAGCTCGAGCGCTCCTCGAACAGCCACTATCAGCCTATCACCTCTTCGATTTCGAGCTGTCGAGTTGACTCTCCGACACCAAGTCTCTGACATGTCCGGTGCTGCCTCCACCAACCCATCGTTGGGCTTCGGGCCCGCCGGCCCGTCGTCCAACTTTCAATCGCCCGACCCATCCTCGAGTTCACCAGGCTACAACTCTGTCGGCGGCTTTCCTGCTGGTTTCGGTCGTGTCAAGCCTGAAACATCTTCCTACAGTTACGACGAGCAGGCACCCCGCTCGCAACAGCACGGCAACTATACCCATCATGACCTTAGCGGTGCCGGCACATTTTCTCAGACCCAAGCTCTCGGTGGATTAAACCCTTCCACCTCGCAACATTACGCAGACCCGGTCCGCTCTGCCCCGGGTGGACAGGCGCACTACGCCTCCGGACACACCAGGCACCAGTCGCTCAATTCTGGCGTAAATCAGCTTGGCCTTGGCGGCGGAAGCGGCGCATATTCGTTCGGTGATGTCAACGCAAATCAGTACAACAACTACAACTTGGTCCCCGCTCAGAGGTCGCCCTCGGGTCGCTCGTCTGGCCTTCCTTCAGAAATATCGCCTACGCGAAGCCGCTTCCCTTCTGCCGGCTACAACGACCCTCGCACTCTCAACCGTCCCCCGTCGCGCCCAGTCGGCCTCGGTGTCTCTGTCACCCCTGGCCCCAGCAGTGATGAATCCATCACCAAGGCTGAAGGCAGCTCGCCCAGGTCCCTCAAGCGCTCTGCAGATCCTTTGGAAGACCTTCGCAGCTCTTCGGAACACGCCCAGTTGCGACGCCCTGCCTCTTTCCCTGTGCTCGCCACCGGCGCTGGCAACATGTACGGCCGCCCAATGAGCCAAGATGCTCGAAGTGCCCAAACAGTCGGTCGCAGAACTGGCCGTGGCGGTATGAGTATCCCCGGCCAACTCACGCCGGGTCGCTCCAATGCCATGCTGCCTGTCCTCGGCGGTGGATTCTACGAAGGCGATACGCGCCGCGAGTCTCTTGGATCGAATGCTACCATGCAGTCGCCCGTGACCTACCACGGTGGATCTGGCTCATCTGATGAGTTGGGTTTGAGCAGTGGTGGCATCCCTCAGCTGATGCGTGCAACCCAGATTCCAGGATCCATGACCCCAGCACCGGTGATGGCACATGACCCTATGTACAGCCCTCCCGGTGGTAGCAGCGGTGGCTCCCCACGCGCCAAGCTCGAGCTGCACGGAAATCTCAACGACATGGCTGTCGGATGGTCACATGACGAGTGGAGGAGCGGCCGTCGACTCGTCCAGTTCTGGAGGCGACAAGAGGGCACCACGATTCACGCCACCTTCCGACCCATCCTGCCCTCGCAGTACGTGCCCAACAGTATTGTGATCTCGTGCATCTTCCGCGAGGACAAGAACGAGTGCTTTGTCACGTCGGTCGACACCATCTATCTCCTCGAGGCACTGGTGGCAAGCCGCTTCACCGTCGAAGAGAAGAACCGAATCCGACGAAACCTCGAAGGATTCCGTCCCATCACCGTCAGCAAGAACAAGCGCGAATGCGAGCGCTTCTTCAAGCTGATCATGAGCTTCCCCAACCCCAAGCCACGCAACATTGAGAAGGATGTCAAGGTGTTCCCATGGAAAGTGCTCGCTTCTGCGCTCTGTAAGATCATCGGCAAGTATAGCGCCTCTTATGAAGGTGGCCCACCCGTGCTGGCTGATTTGGGTCCTGAGGCGCAGTTTGGAGGTGCGATGGGTGCATCTTCCCTTTCGTCCGTGGATCTTTCCGGTGGTCACTACCGAGACCCGAGCTACCCGGGGGCGTCACCGTCAATCAAGGACACCCGGCTGCCCGAGTCGTCGTTCGACTACGACCGCCAAAGCGGTGCAGCGGGCATGTACGGTGTCCCCAACCCAGGCTTGCACCACTCAGCACATTACGGTGGTGGAAACGCTTGGAACATGGGCAACCAAGGCATACCTTTCAGTGGACCCGGTGCGCAGGGTGGCTACCCCTCAAGTGCTGGCAGCAACGTGCCTTTCTCCACTGGCAGTGGATCGCACAGCCACACACACAGCGCCAGCAGCTACGACGGCTTTGGTGCAGGTCACTTTGCGCAAGGACAGACCTCTTCCGACAGCGCCAACGTGTACGGGCAGCATACGCCCGCACAGGAAGACTACTCGGCTGCACCAACACCCCATAGTCAAGGACACAGCACAAGCACATTGGCCGAAGCTGCCAGTGACTACTACGCGGATCGCAGGTGATGCTCGTCCATAACCACAATCTCTTGTTTCCCCTCCTCATTCGCACTCTTGCTCGCATCTCGGTTACCTGTAATAATCTATTCTCGACATCGTCACCCACATTCTCGCCCCTCGCATGTGATCGATGGGTGTGTGAAGTTTGTAGTTCAAGCATGCCATAGCGCACGCTCGTTTGGTATCACTTTATCTCGATATTAATGTAGAACCATTGACCTATTAGATCCGGACTGTGATGTGATGGATGATGCATGTGCTAAAGAGTGAAAGGCTCAATGGAAAGTGGATTGGCGGTGGTGCATTCATGATTTGTTGATCCTCGGTTGTGCATATTGGATCTCGGCTGTCGCTGGAAGTATGGAGTGGAGTAGAGTTTGCAAGAACCGGTAATACTCTGGGTGCGCATACCGGGTTGGGACAGCTTCCCCGCATTGTACTTTGTGTAATTGCGCAGAACTCTGCCTCTCTGCTGTCGATCTTTGACGCTTGGCTTACTTCCTCCAACGATACTTTTCGGTGTCTTGTCTACGGGAGGGGCGGGTTTTGATCATGTCGGTGTTTGTAAACCCTTTCGATGCGGCTGGATTCGCGTCTGGGATTGCCGAGATTCCTCCTCTTGCCAACGATGCGGATGTCAAGGTGTCGATTTTTTACCGCCACTTTGTCCCGTCTTGCTCTGTGGAAGCTACGCCGATTCTGCTGCTCCATGGTCATCCGCAGACACACGTGATCTGGTCGGCGGTGGCACCTGCACTCGCAGCAAGTGGAAAGTGGCAAGTTGTAGTACCAGATAACCGCGGCAACGGCGACAGTTCCGCACCAGCACCTAGGAACCAAGAAGACTATTCGAGGTATTCGAAACGCGAAATGGCTAGAGACATGGTGGAGGTGATGACACAGTTGGGTTACGATAGCTTCTACGTGGTGGCGCACGATCGAGGTGCGAGGATCGCGCACAGGTTAGCGCTTGACTGGCCGGAAAAGGTGCGAAAGATGATCTTGTTGGACATTGCCCCCACTGTGAGTTACGCATTCCCCTGCGCAGAACAGGATGTGTTGAAAGTGGATACTGACAACGAATTTGTTTGGCATCGTGCGGGTTTGTGGTTGTAGCTCGATATGTACGAACAGACAGACCAACGATTCGCAAGCGCATACTGGCACTGGTTCTTTCTCCTCCAACCCGATCTACCCGAATCGTTCATATCAGCCGATCCACAGGCGTACCTCCGCGCCCTCGTCACCCGCTTCCCTCGCACAACTGCTTCTGCCACCCCAACCTCTTCAACCAACTCCTCCAGTGCGATCGAAGAATGGCGCACCGCATGCTACCTCACAAACCTCTCGCGTCGACCCACAATCGCCGCCATGTGTGAAGACTACCGCGCCTCCGCTCCCACTGGACCCGACCTCTCCCTCGACCGTGCAGACCGAAATACAGGCAACAAAATCCGCTGCCCCACAAACGTCTTCTGGGGAAAGGCCGGTATCATACATGCACTCTACTCCGGAGGTCTCCATCTCTGGCAGGCGTGTTGTGAAAACGAGGTGCGAGGCGAACCTATCGAGTGCGGACATTACATCCCCGAAGAGGCGCCCGACAGAGTCTTGGCCGAGATCGAGGCGTTTTTTCCTTAAACATTCAAATGACGGTACAAACGATTAGATCCGTCGCAACACAGATTCTGCAGCCAGTCTTTGATAACAAGCGGAAGCACAAAAGCCGTGGGTATCGTTGACATTGCTCGAACTCGGACCGAGCGCGTGTACATTGGCTTTGAGGCCGGCACATGAGCCAGTGCGCTGGGAGTACATTCTGGTACATCCAAGCGGATGAGAGCTGAGCTATGACTCGAACATTGCGGTGATCTGAATGGATCGTCGTGGTTCGCATGTCTGCATGGGACTGTTTTGGACCTGAGCCAGTGTTTCTCGCCTCGCAGTATCCTACGTGATGGCGCAGGGCGGCAGTGATAGAAGCTGCCATGTGTGATCTTTGACCTTTACCAACCAGTACATGGTGGAAAAGGGCCTCGGTATCGGAGCGAGACTGCGGCAGCTGGGATGCTTGCGACAGCGCCGACTTGCGCATGATGGCAGTGCCGGGGGGTTGCATGATGTTGGTTTATGGAGATGGTGACGTGTGCTCGCTGGCTCAGTAGTATTCAGGCTGACGCATGACCACGGTGTCGTCTGCTTCGCCAGACTCAGAAGGCGTGCCGCTGTTGTAGTAGTATGCACCGGTCGCTGGATCGCTGCCGTACATGCCCATCTGCATGTCCATGCTGTACCCGTTCATGTCTGCGCCCGCCGCCGCCATGGCTTCAGCCTCTGCCATCTCGGCCTGCTCCTGCACGGTGGCCCAGACGGAGGCCTTGTAGAGGGTCAGCACGAGGCCCATCTTGCGTTCGAGCACCCGAAGTTGTGTAAGGAGACTAGCGTGAGCAGAAGACGACGATAGGAGGGTGGAGAGGGCTGCGACCTGTGTTCAAGACAAGATGCAACAAGCCGTGGAGTGGAGCAAGACTGGTCAGCCAAATAAAAGCCCATAAATGAGTTCATGAGCAAGACGAAATACTCACGCGTCGAATGGTATCAGCTAGACGAGCATATTCGCCAAGTAGCTCCTGCTCATGTTCGGAGAGTGCTCGATGACCAGCGTACGGGTTGATGTAGGGCTTGGGTGCGGAGGGCAGCGCAGCGACCTGTTCGAGTACTTGTTGGATTGTGGCCATTGTTGCAAGACTGCAAGAGAGTTGAATCGGAGGGTGAGGTTGGTCACTCGAAGCGATATCGACGGTGGGTGGTGGTGGTGCGCAAGTGATGGATGGGATTGAGCAGATCAACACCTAGAACGAGAACAACACAGTCCATCTGCACACTCGAGCCCACGCGTCGCTCTGGCTGTGGCTCTGTCACCAAATCTTACGCGCGTCGCCCAAAGAGTACATCCAAACTCAAAATTCGGGCGCAAGACGGCAGGCAGCAAGCTGCTGGTGACTGTGGATTCATCATATTGCACATGCCACCACCGTGTAGCAGGCCCATACCACGATACACTGCTCGACAACATCGCAGAATCGCACGACATGACCGAACCCGCATCAGCACTAGCAGCTCCCCCCTTGCGCTAATCTTTGGAATCCAAGTGGCCGCCTGCTGCTCTGGCCGTCAGAAATGAGCCACGATGGCCTCCGAAGTCTATTACAATCGTGTTCCGTACACCCAACCTCGCCTGCCACCACCGCAGCGACATGATCTGCTTGCATCTAATCGAGCATCTCCCGACTCGGTTGGCACTTCTGCGACCACCCATATACAACGTTCTGTCGGAACAACTCGCTCCGGGGGCGCGTTGACCTTTCCGCCTCTTTATCTGGACCCTGTCAATCCGCACAACTCCAACGACCCTGCCCATGCTCAGCATGCTTCCAACCCGACACCCCTGCAACCAGGAAGCTTTGTTCTCGGCTCCACGTTCTATCACCATCCAGAACTCAATGCTCTCGTCTCGAACCATCTCATCGACGCTTCGGCAAATGCATTGGATGGAGCATCAGGCACAGGGCATACGTTTTTGAGCAGCATCTTTGCCACCAGAGATGGAGCACGCGATGACGACTCGGACGCAGACGACGCAGGTGCCAACGGTGCAGATGCAGCTGTGGCTGTTCCTAGACCCAAGATCACTTCCGAGTTCGTCTCGCTCAACGAAGATCTTGTTCCTGCATCTCTCGACATGCATGGAGACGTGTTGCCCGCGGATCAGCATCCTTCGTATCCATTTGGTAATCTTTTCGGTCCACTCGGTGGTACGATTGCTGCAGATAGTGCCATCGTTGGTGGTGGGCACGGTGTCTCGGCTGCAGCTTCCGGTGGCACTTATCTAACGGCTGGGCTGAGCGACGCGGCAGCAACACTGGGGCTAGACTTTGGCGGCGGTCTTGATGGCTTTATCAGCCTCGGACAATCTAGTCACGGCAGAAGAAGCGCAGTCACCAACGCTTGGAACAACTTTATCAATAAAGCCTCGCGGTCCAAGCTTGTCGGTTCAGCAAGCGCTTCCGCAGAATGGAACGCCGAAGCCAATCAGAGCACCATTGCTTCTGCCTCCGCTGCGCCTTACGCGGATCCCTCTGGCCCGTCCAAGGTAGAAACAATAAGGTCAGCAATGAAGCTGGGTCTTTCACCGAGCTTGCTATTCCGAACCAACACATCGACGGTGCTCGCGCCACCAACGTGGCCTTTTCGTCGCCATGGTCCAGGATGCACTTCGTATGCTGCACTCCTGAGGCCAAGCTCCAATATCTTTGGCAGCAGTCCGGCTAGCCAAGCCGTCGCAGCGACTTTGGGCGGATTGCCCGCATCTTCAAAGATTATCAACGAGGTTTGGTCTGACTTGGCGCTCGAAGAGCTTGTACCACTTCGTGTTGGTGAGACTTCGGCTGTGCGCCATCTTAGCGACGAGCAGGGCCAACTCGATGCAAAGGCCGATTCTGCATCCGATGCGGACAGGCAAAACAAGAAGCGGAGAAGATCTGATCCGGAGTCGGATAGCCTGTTTGCCAAGCGCATCGCTACCTTGGAAGCTGACCCGCTCGATCTTCTTGGACCCATCTCTCGCGAGATTCGCGGCCAAGCAGCCCGTCCCTGGGGCACCGCCACCTCCGCTTCTTCACGGCGGCAAGATGGTCGTCCTGCACGTCGAACCCACTCTACCTACTCGAACCAGTCGGACGATGAAGCTGCAGAAGCGGAGCATGACGACCCTGACCTAGGTTACATTCAACGCGATCGGTTGCGCTATTCGTTTGCCTTGCCACCGGCGACTTTTAGCTGGACCGAGTCGCCCGATGAAGAGCAGCTCGGTTCGCAGGATGACGATCTATCGGGTACGCTGCATGTCGAGCCCGATGGGATCGGATGGTCAACCGCAAAAAGGATATTCATCAACGAAGAGCGCGATAGGTTGTTGCCCCAAGTTGCGTCTCGCGCCACTGGTGCATCTGGGGCCATCGAAGCGTATCAGGTCCGGGGGATACGTGCGAATCAAGGAACCATACCAAAACCAGCATGGACTTGGGCCGATGGACCTGTGGAAGAAGCAGAAGCGGGCAACACAAGCTTTGTCACAGAAATCTCTGCATCGTCATTACATCACACCAATCTTCACGCTTTGGCGGATGGTCAGAGCGCACAACCCAGAGACAATCAGCACAGTGACAAAAGTTCAGAACAAGCATATCTCGGCGAAGCGGAAGAAGATCCCGCGTGGCAATATGGTCAACTTGAAGATGCAGAACTGCAGAGAGCGTTGCTGGTGCATTACCAAACCAGCGCTGGTGGCGAGGAAGGTCGCCATCCCCATGTGCAGTCAGACCAAAAAGACAATGTGGAAGAACTCGACTACGATCAAGGATCCGTCGACGAGCAAGACGAGGTCGACTCGTTTGGAGAGGCCCACGCCACGCCATAGAGATACACCGTGGACGGAAAAGCAAGTAAACACGTCGATCGAGCAATCTACCCGTGCCTATGCCTGTCTTTATGTGTTTAATTCCGACGTGTACGGGCCGGTGAGGATGATTGACGATCACACACTAGTGAGCGCAGTCAGTGAATGTGATTTTCTATTGCACTCGTAAAGGTAACATGGTTACGCAAGTGACTATCCGTGAACAACAACTCAGTTGCTGCCTCGATAAGCGTGGTAAGGACTAGCCTGATTAACGGGGAACACGAGCGTCTCTGCAATGTTGACGTGCGCAGGCCTGTTCGCGGCCCAGACGATCTCCTCAGCGATATCCTCGCCACTCAACGGCTGGAGACCCTGGTACACCTTGTCCGCCGCCGACTTGTCGCCCCTAAACCTGGTCACCGAGAACGAGGTCTCGACCATTCCTGGCTGAATCTCGGTCACCCTGATCGGGGTGTCGACGAGCTCCTTGAGCAATGCTGAGGTGAAGGCGTTGACCGCAAACTTGGTGGCGCAGTAGATCGAACCGCCAGGATAGCCCTCCCTTCCGGCGATGGAGCCGAGGTTGATAATGTGACCCGCATTGCGCTTCTTGAACTCGCGCACAAAGATCTGGGTAAGGTGGATGAGACCTTTGACGTTGGTGTCAATCATGACGTCGATCTCGTCGGGCGAGATATCGCCGACCTTGTCGGTGCCGAGAACGAGACCGGCGTTGTTGACAAGGATGTCGATGTTCCTTGCCCATTCGGGAAGGCTGTCGATGAGACTATCGAGTTGCTTGCGGTCCTGCATGTCGAGGGTGATGGCAGCAAAGTTACCACCTGCGCCCGTCTGGCCTTGCTGGTTGGCGAGCGAGCACTCGGTAGCAGCTTTGGAGAGCTCCTCGGCACGTCGAGCGGTGAGGACGACATTGCAACCAGCCCGAGCAAACAGGACGGCGGTGGCCTTTCCAATACCACCCGAAGCACCGGTGACGAGCACCGTCTTGTTGTGCAAGCGCTGCGTAGGGAACACAGTGGTCATACTGGGAAAGATTCGATCGGGTCCACCTGAAGGAGTCGAGGATGTTGAATTTCCAAGTGTCGCTGCAGACGCGAAAGCTCGAGCAACGCTGACTCGGGCTAATTGGATGCGAGTAGGTGCGAGAAGGTGGCGGGTAGGCGCTTGTGGTGCGGATCGAAGAACGGACCGTGAGAGTGCAGTGAGCGACATGCAGAGGTGCAAGCTTTGAAAGAGATGGAGAGTAAGATAATCACGAATAGCAGTGAGGTAGCAACAGAGAAGGTGGAGAGAGTGGGCCAAGTTCTACGCTTGCAACCAAGCAAGCCATCGTAAATGCGGCAATGCGGCGGTCCAGATTCACACTCGGCTTGGATTTAGCGCAGGTCTGTGCGCGTGTGTCTGACTTCACCTTGCAGATGCAGGTCCAGGCACACCGTCAGGCACACCGTCAGGCACACCGTCAGGCACACCATCAGGCACATCATCCAAGCCAATTTTCGAACTCGGATTTCTCAGCTCATCGCCAAGAACCCTGTTGATCAATCGCAATCTTGATATGGTCGCACAGAGTGCAGTGCATAGTGTGATGCTGGGGACAATCATGATATTCGTGCAATGCAATGCAAAAAGTTCGAGACTATACTAGAACTGGCAGCGAGACAAATTTCATGTACTCGCTTCACTGAGCAGGAGCCGACCGAAGATCCTTGGCCATCTGGGCTTCCCGCCCGCTCAACAATCCTCCTGTCTCCTGTCCGCTCTGTGCCTCTTCTACCACCTCTCCCAGCTCTTCAACGTCAGCAGCACCCTCACCAGCATCATCGCCTTCGCCTTCGTCTTCGCCGACCTCGTCGATGACAAACGCAGGACGCTCTTGCAATAGCGCTTCCTGAGCTGCGCGCAGTGCTTCCGCTGCTGCCTTGGGCCCTGCCGTCGATAGATCACTTCCGCGCAGACTAATCCTCTTGTCGGCTTTGGATGTGCCTGAAGAGAATGAGCGCTGCTTCTCCAATGTCCGCCCTCGCTCCGTCTGTGATTCAGATTGCGACGACGCTGCGGCACTTGCTGCCCCCGCTGCAGCCTTGAGATCTTGAGTTGAGGGCGTACGCGCTGGTGCTCGCAATGCGTTGAACAGACGATTGCCCAATGTGGATTTTCGTTCCTCGGCCGCCTTCCTCCTCTCTTCGGCCTCCTTCTCTCTCAGCTCTTGTGTATCCATCTTGCCACCATCGAGTGTCGAGTTTCTCCCAAACGATGGTCTCGGACCTGTGACCGTGTGTGTCTGCAATCTCTGCCCAACCTGATCTGCCAACTGGTTCATCTTGGCCTTACCTTCTTCACCCAGAAGGTTGCCGAGGAAGCCGACAACCTTGCCTCGTGCACCTGTTGTTACGTCGCGACTATAGGTGGCTTCGCTTGTTGCCCAGCTGCTTTCCTTGCTGGCTCCTGGCACCGCCCTTGGCGCTCCGGGCAAGCTTGGCGCGGTGTGCCATGCGTAGGCGCCGCCGCTCTGCGATCGTTCCACGGGTTCCAGGTAAAAAGATTCGGTGAGGTCGGATTTGAAAAATGATTCGAGCACGGGAGAAGAGAGCACAAGCATGCGGAATGAGGCGAGTGATAAGAACGGTACATCCTGTCCGATGGTTTCTTGTGAGGCCGTGCCGTCCTTGGACACTACAGCTGGAGATTCTGTCGAGACAGCGACCTCGGTTGCAGACGCCTTGGAAGGCTCGACCCCCTTTGTGGAATCCTCACCGTCTTCGTTGCTGGATTGGGCGGTCTTGACATGGCCCTGGCTTTCGGCTTCAGCTTGAATTTTACCGGCGCGGTCGACCGCAATCTCCCAGAGCGCATCCGAGGCTCGGTCGAGCTCTGATTGCCATTCTTCGGTACCCTCTGCGCGCATTTGGTCCTTGGCAAGGTCTTTAGCGTCCCTGAGTGCGGCGGTCTTTTCGCCGAGCAGAGAAGCAAGTTCATCGGCGACGGCAGCTCTTGATCGGCCAGCAACGTAAGTGACGAAGCGCAGGCCGGGGTACTTTGCCTCGTATATCGCATTCAGTCTCGCAAGCCCTGTCAGAGCACGGAATCAGAATCGGGGATATGGAAGAATGTCAGTGATCGCGACTTCTGGGCGCGATGGTTTGGGTCTGGTTGCACTCACTCTCGAGCGTGGCCGGGTCGACTTGACCGCCCTTCATCTGTTCCTTGCGGCTCTCTTCGCTAAGCTCAGAGGTGGGTGCGTTGAGGGGAGCGCCGATCCTTGGATGACCGCCGATGAACTTGGCGCGACGTTCCGCCTCCCATCCTGGCTCATCCTCTACGCAGAAGCGAGCGACGTCGAGCAAGCCTTCATAGGACTCTGGCCGCGAATCCTCGGGAAGATCGGCGATAGCAGCAGCGGATTGTGATGCGAGATCGGGAAGGAGCTCTTTCGGACATTCGAGGAGTCGCAATAGGATGGGCGAAAGCTGCTCGGGCGTAGCATCCGGAATCTGGCCCGGAGGGATGATGGAGGCGACCATCGCAATCAGGCCGCTGATGTGTGCCGCAGCCAAAATATGAGTGGAAGTCGAAGCTGGTGCAGTCAGGTCAGTGATACAGTGCGAATTGGCAACCCTTGTGAACGGTGGTGACTGATGGTCGTGTAGTAGTGGGTAATGACTAGCAAAGTGATAAAGGGGAGAAAAGCGGGTGAGTGTGTTGCATGCACGGACGCTGAAATGGGTGCACTGTGCTTCCCAAATCTCGGCTTTGTCAAGAATTGTGGACCCTCGCACGCGGTTGACACCAGCACAGTCCACGCAATCTCGCACGAAAGGAATGAGAATATGAATCTCAGAATCCAAGAGCAACCAACACCTCACTCCACTCTCATCGACAAAGCTACATGCCGTCCAGCACCACCAGCATCTTTCTCACGTCCAGACCGCCTTGTCTGAGCTGAAGCAAGTCGCGATGTCATCCTCTTCATCCGCCATTGCTGGACCTTCGCAGTCTAGGGTCGAGACCAACTCGCACGGCATTCCGCACGCTCCTTTCATCGTAAGTCTGCCGTCACTTTATCGCTGTCTTCTCGGGCTGCAGCAGAGGCTGACCCACTTTCCATCTCCCTTGCACTCATGTTTACTAGTCTAATGTGCAAGAATACTTAGGTGGACCAGATGAGGACGTTGAACCTACGCTGAAAAAGTTCCAGGAGACCATGTCCAAGTACAAGTTCATGGAACTCAACACCGCGCAAAGGCGTCGAGGTCTCGAGGAAAAGATTCCCGACATTCGCAAGACTCTCCAGATGGTCAACTTCTTGAAAGACAAGAAGGATGACCCAGAATCGATAGAGACCACGTTTGAGCTCAACGACACACTCTTCGCCAAAGCAAAGCTGGATCCTGTTGACACTGTGCACCTCTGGCTCGGCGTAAGTTGACCATCCCTCCATCTACTTTGTTGCCGCCTGCAGACTGCTGATTTAGACTTGATGCTTTTCATCTCTGTTTGATCCGTGTGTCTTTTGTCTTTTGTGTTGCATCGCATAGGCCAACGTTATGCTCGAATACCCACTGGACGAAGCCATTTCTCTCCTCACCAGCAAACTCGCCGGCGCAGAAAAGTCGCTCACATCCTCGAAAGAGGACCTCGACTTCCTGCGCGAACAGATCACCATCATGGAAGTCAACACCGCCCGTGTGCACAACTGGGACGTCAAGCGTCGTCGCGAACGCAGAGAGCAGCTTGAGCGAGACGGTCTCACCGAAGACGGTGAATCCATCTCAAAACCATCACAGGCGTCGTGAGTTTCACTCTTCCCCTCGTCGGTCATCCTTGTACACTACCATGTCAACAGCAAAATCCAAAACAACGTCCTGCACAAAGGGTGCTACTTTTGCGGAAAAATGGAGACATTGTAACTGAAGTGAATGTACATCCTGTTTTCTTTTCGCGTGGTGGGTAGCAGCAGCAGCAAATGGCTTTCTGACGACCGTGATGCAAACGAGAGGGCCAGCAGGAGTGAGAAGCATGAGCAGCCAAAACGAGATCAAGGCGCAGCAAACGTAGATGATGGTGAACAACCACAAGCGGTTGGCATCAGTCTACGTGATGGGCCATCGACACTGGCTACACTGCAAACAGGAAAAGAAGTTGAGGCAGATGTGGGGAGATCACCTGCAACCTCTACCGAGCAAGCTCAAGACGTTACATCCTTGATGGCGCAGAACAAAGTCGAAGGAGAGACTGCGACGGCAACAGATCAGCAAGTTGGCAAGGCCGCCTCGCAACCGCCCGTCCAAGACAACACGATCCAAGCCAGCATGGTCAAGAAACCAACAGAGGGTACTTCAACCATCCCTGCTTCTTCTACAACCAAGGATCGAGCCATTCAACCTACTTCCTTCATATCCCCTGCTGCCGACCTGCTCTCATCAACGACACTCATCGTTCCGCCGCTCAACTTTTCCATGGTTTCCCGTGGCATCTACCGCTCCGGCCACCCGAATGAGCGCAACTTTGAGTTTCTCCGCCGACTCAACCTCAAATCCGTGCTCTACCTCGGCACCGAAGACTACCGTTCCAACATGACCAACTGGACCGCCTCGCAGAAAATTCAAACCTTCCACCTGCGTCTCGCCATCAACAAAGAACCCACCGCAGAAATGGACGAGACAGACGTGGTCAAGGCGCTACAGTTGATCCTCAATCCCCAAAACTGGCCCATCCTCATCCACTGCAACAAGGGCAAATACAGAGTTGGCTGCATTGTCGGCTTGTTAAGGAGATTGCAAGGTTGGAGTCACACAAGCATCTTTGAAGAGTACAGCAGGTTTGCAGGAACCAAGATCAGCGATCTCGAGTTTATCGAGGTGTTTGACTTGTCCAAGGTCTCGCTCACGAGCTAAGCAACAAAGGAGGCAGCTAAAGTCATCCGTTACATCCCATGCATCACTTGCCGAGATGAAACGGGTGCATGTGACAGCATTGCAAGATGAGTGGATGTGGAGGGATCAGAACCATACCTCGACCCACTTCCTTGGCCGGGAGTTAAGCTGTGTCCTGCCACGAACAGCCTCAAGAATGCGTGCACGTTGCCATTGCCACATTTCCACTTTGCCTGCTGAGCGCGGACATCGCACGTATTCCATTAGCACACTAGCTCCCTCCTCGTTTGTAGCATCAGCGCCATTGCCAGAGGAAGGTGGTGCCATGTGCGAAATGATAGCGGGCCGAATGTTGTTTCTGACGTAGTCGCTGAAGGTGGCACGAGAGGGATTCCTTGGCGAGGCGCTAGGAGTGGAGAAGAGATCAAACGGATCACGTTGGGTGGCTTCTACAAAGGCATCGTATGGAGCACCAGGAGCAGCGGCTTCATCAGTCGGCCGATTGGACTGTGCCGCTCGCTGAGAGTGCGTCGCATGCCACGGTGCCACATGGTTGCTCGCTCTTTTGCCGACAAACACGCCATGCGATTCCGCAGCAAGATTGGCCGAGCCGTCCTTGTCTCCAGCGCTGGAACGATAATGGTGCGGATCAGTCAAAGACTCGCATCCCACCAATAGAAGGTTCTCCAGCAGGGGCCAAGCTACAGACGTCGGTGTCGCCCATGAAACACCTATAATGGCATCGGCCGACATCCAGCGGCAGAAGCTCAGATCTAGTGTTTTAAGCTTGGACAGGCTTCTGCTAAGTTTACGAAGGAAGACGGCTGAGCGTTGATAGTCCGTCTCGCCACCGCCGCTTGCCGATGGAGAAAGATTGGATCCTGCAAGACAAAGAATCTCGAGATTCGGAAGCTGAGTGAAGATGGAAAACATCGACGCCGAGTCGAGCGAACTTGTACTTGGGAAAGTCGATAGCACGTGGTTGTCATTCCAGCCTGATAAGCTGAGCTCACGAAGCGAGACACCCATCTGACCATTGTCGACTGATGAAAGCATGCGTCCGATGGTGCGTGTTGAGATGGACGAAAACGAAAGGTCAAGAAAAGTGATGGCATCACCGTAACCGTGCTGTCTACTCCCTTGAAGATCGGAATCGACATTTGCTTCCCAATCTTCTTCTTCTTCTTCTTCTTCTTCTTCTTCTTCTTCTTCTTCTTCTTTGTCTTTGTCTTTGTCTTTGCCTTCGCCTCGCTGCACGTTGATGTTGGTTGAAGAATTGACGTCAATAAGAGCCTGCACCGTCCAGTCGCTCAGGGGCCAGTCTGTGGCGGCGAGTCGCCCGCACAAAGCCATCATACGCTGGCGCATATGCTCTGGGAGATACTCCAACACTTCCTGTATCTGCGTTCGGTCCATTCCTGGTGTCTCGGTGCGACGCTTACCTTTCCCGCTTTCACTCTGAATGGAAGAAGGACAATTGATGGCATCGGCAATGGTGCACAACGCCATATCTCGGAGAGAAAACGCCGAGCGGCCTTTGTGTTTTGATCCCGCAGAGCCATGAACAAGTTGGAGTCCCGCACAAATGGACATGTGATGTGCTCTTGTGCGTCTCTGTACCTCCCTGCGCTGCTCTGACAAGGTACTGAGTCTTGTTTTGCCAGTCTGTCTGCTATCAGAGACGATATCCTCGCGAAGAGCAGCAGCGGACGAGATGGGATTCTGCAAATGCTGTCTGTCAAAGTGAGAGGCAGTTCCTCTGCGTATACTGAGTCGGTCAAAGTCGTCTCTCCACGACTCTGGCGGTATTGGCCCTGCGACCTGTCTCTTGAGCTGCCTCTCTCTGGCACGTTGTTCTCGCTCCCTTTGGGCATGTTCTGTGGACGAGAGGAACATGAGGCCTGCTCGAGATGATGAAGATGCATGCATGGGCTGCAGCGGAGCTACTGTAGTCGTCTCGAGCGCGGTGCACGTATCAGAGGCATCTTGTGTCCGAGCCAATTTGGCGTGGAGGTTTCGACATCGTCGAAGGTCTTGCTCGCGTGCCCGAGCAAGCCTTTCGTTGACGCCAGGCTTGGACGACTCGGATTGTCCAGCCATTTCGAAGAGGAATTAGGTGCTTGGGTCTACCATACTGAGTTCAAAGAAGAAGCAGACCTGCCGGACAATCAAGGCCACGAATGGCGAGAGGCAAAGTCAGCTTGGTTATTGAGGGATTGTGTGCAGGAGAATTGACGTTTCAGAGCTCACCCAAATTGGACCGAAAATCCGCCTCAAAATTGAGTCATTAAATTGCACGCAGAAAGGCTGCTCACTCGCTGGATACTGCTCTCGATAATGACAAACAAGATGGTAAGACGGATAGAGTTACATTGACATTTACAAGGGTGGGGTCACACGAGGCACAAAGGGGTATACAAGTAGTTATAGCAGATATCACTTGGTGAGCGTTGAGCAAAACAAACAGGGGCCGATCAGGAGCCGATCAGGAGCCGATCATGGCGCTGAGCATGCGCTTGTAGTCGCCGCTGGTCTCGCCCTCGACGCGGTTCTTGAGGCCCTTCTTGTGGAAAAGTTGGGCATAGGCAGGCTTGATCTGGCCCTCGAAACGGGGCTTATTCCAGTGCAGACGACCGACACGGTAGACGAGACGCTCGTCCTTAGTGCCCATGCCCTTCATGCTGTCCTCGAGCAAACGTGCGTCGCGGGTGACACCCTGACCGTCGTGCTCGGCGCCATCGACAATGTATCGCAACGCGTCCCTCATGTGGCCAGAGAATTCGGATTCAATCATTCTGGAAAGTGGCTGTCGGTGGCGGTGCTGGTAAGCTTGAGCAACAGCTGCAAGATGAGGTCCACTGCGCTGGATGAGAATGCCACAGATGGCGATCTCATCGGTACCAGCGCCACGTGCAGCGCTGTGCAAGGTAGCGACGTCATTTTCGACCGTATGTTGGTCGACCGGAACGCTTTCCTCCTGGCGAACGCCCTGCATGGCCATGGTGAACATGCGCTTCGTCTTGAATGACAGTTCGTCCTCGACGACCTTTTCCATGTTTTTACCATAGGTGGCGTGGTATGCCTGCTTGAGGATGTACATTTCCGAGTTTGTCCGGCAAAGAAGAACCTCGTTGAGAAGGTCTTCGTGAGTACCAGCCCCCTGGCAAGCGCGCTTGATGAGCCAGCAGTCGTACAAGACTGGGCCGAGCACCTTTGCACGGAGAGCGGCTTCGAACCAGCCAGAGGTCTCCTTTTCGAGGACGGTAAGCAGATCCTTGCCGATGGTGGCCTTGAAGGTATGACGAAGGGCATCGATCTGATACGCATCGAGAGGGGCTAGTGTGGCAATGAGTGCGCCCTCATCTGTGCCGAAGCCCTTGGTAGCCTTGCGGATCCTCTCCACATCGTGTGCTGGGTTGTATCCAGGCGGAGGTGGTGACGGCATGTTGGGAGGAGGAGCTGGAACAGGCACTCCAAGGTAGTAAGCACCACCTCCCACGTGCGGTGCAGGCGCACCGTAGCCGTGCTGAGGTGGAGGTGGATGAGCGTGGGGGTGGTGTTGATGGTGATGATGATGTTGGGGCGGGCCAGGAGGAGGAGCATAACCGCCGCCGTAGTGCGGTTGAGGAGGAGGTGCACCGTAGCCCCCACCTTGAGGAGGAGGTGGTCCTGGAGGAGCAGCGTAGCCGCCATAGCCACCCTGAGGCATGGGAGGTGGTGCACCATAGCCTTGAGGGGGCGGGTAAGGATTTTGCTGCCAGGACATGTTGTTTTGTGTAATTTTAAAGTTGCTTGTGCTTTGCGAGGACGTTGTATTGGATGAGGGCGATGGTGGAGTAATCCACAACAGGTCTCCGATAGCATAGGCCTTTATATAGTCAATTGAGAAGGCTCACAGAGTCTTGGTCGAACGAGGTTACCAATACACACGGACCAGCAGCCTCAGGTGGCGGTCCACTCGCTGCCCGCTCCTTGTGTTTTGAGTGGTGTTGTACCTGCCGCTAGACGTTTTAATTTGCTTGGCACAATGGACGAGCCGGATGTGGAGCTACGGTGGCGTTCTTACACAGCCCACTCGAACCGCGAACCAAGAGCGCGAACCAAGAGGCGGTGTTGCAGCCAGGTGCAACTTACCCGAGACCCGCTTCAGATCGGGCGCTCAAAAGGCGGTGCGCATTGGTCGATCCAAAGACGTCACCGTTCTGCGCCTCGTGTTTTTGGATCCTTGTCGCGTATAGTGCATCGCACTGCAAGATTATGTCGATCTGACAACTGTCCATCGTGGTCACGGGTGCATCCCCCACATCCGTGCACGCCCAGTGCCCATCGTGAGCCTGCCCCTATTTGGCCGACAAGCCAGTTCCTGAACACCGACATCATCTTTTGCTGCATGCCTTGTCTCTAGATATCGCTGCGCAACGTCTTGCTGTGCAAGGTGAATACGTAGCAATGACTTCCAACATGGATCTCAACCCCAAACTCCCCTTGCCCGTCAGTGCACATCGCTCCATTCAAGACCCTGCCCTGTCTCCAGTTTCCAAGCCTCACACAAAGCGCGATGCACTGGGACACTTTGTCAAGATGATCGTCGGCGCTCTTTTCATCTTGATCTTCTTTTTTGAGTCGCGAGCAAGCTTCTCCTATTTCTCTGATGTGGCTACGGGCAGATTCCACTGGCCTTGGACTCCGCGCCCTGTCAAAACAAACATCATCCTCATGATCAGTGATGGTTACGGACCCGCTTCCGTCTCCTTTACCCGCCACTTTGCACAGGCGCTCAGCAACGACACCGACTTTGATAGTCCCTTCCGTCTCCCCCTAGACACCATTCTCGTCGGAACTCACCGCTCTAGATCCTCCTCCTCTCTGATCACCGACTCGGCTGCTGGTGCGACCGCCTTCTCGTGTGCCAAAAAGTCGTACAACGGTGCTATCGGCGTCACTCCAGATGCCAAGCCATGCGGCACCGTCTTTGAGGCTGCCAAGCGCAAGGGCCTCTTGACTGGTGTCGTTGTTACCTCTCGCCTCACCGATGCCACTCCTGCTGCTTTCATCTCCCATGCTGCTTCTCGTTCCGAAGAGCCACTCATTGCTTCGCAGATGATCGGAGGCAAGCAGAACCCCTTGGGTGAACGTACTCTCGATCTCGCCATCGGAGGCGGAGGCTGTGCCTTCCTGCCCAGATCTAGCATTGCATCGTGCCGTCAGGACCAGGAGGACACTGTCGAGTATGCCCGTCAGCTCGGCTGGGATGTCCGCCTCGCCTTCCCCTCCAACACGTCGTCTGATCACCTCTACCACACACTGCGATCCGGCTCCGATCTCTTTGGCGGCGAGAAAGTACCCGAACCAGAGCTTCCCTTTATGGCCCTGCTCTCCCCCGGCAACACGCCGTATGAGATCGACAGGGTCAACATTCCTGCGCCTCTCCCCCTCAAGCCCCTCTCCCACTACGCCAGCAAGGCTCTTGATATCCTGGGCCAATCCAAGCAGAACGAGAAAGGTTTCATCCTCATGATCGAAGGCTCCCAAATCGACCTTTGTGCCCACAACAACGACCCCGCATGCCACGCTCGCGAGGCCCTTGCTTACCATGATACCATCGCTCTCGTCAAGGAGTGGGTTGACCGTCACAATACCAAGGATGAGAAGACGCTTCTCATCTCCACCTCGGACCATGAGACTGGTGGTGTCACGCTTGGAAGGCAGCTCACTGTCGACTACCCGAACTATGCTTACTACCCAGAGCGTCTTCTCAACGCCAAGCATTCGACGCCAATCCTCACTGTCGTCCTGATCGACTTTGTCCGTCTAGAGAAGCGCAAAGCTGAAGCTCAGGGTGGACACATTAGCGAGAAGTTGGTCAGGGACTTTATCGAGCAGAAGATTCTCGGAAACTCTGGGCTTGGCTTTGAAGGTCAACTCCAAGGTGGTAAGCCTACTGCAGCCGAGGTGGAGGCGGTGTGGAAGGTTGTCAACGACGAAATTTTGTCGCTGGATACCGAGAGCAATTGGGATCTCTACGCAGCATCTAGACGCATTCAGCACACCCACACCACAGCGCTGGATGGTCATGGCAACGATGACCTGCTTCACAACTCGAGCCTCTTGGGTCCAGTCCCGGGTATCAACCTCGACGGTATTCGAAGAGTCATCTCCGATATTGCATCTAGACGAGCCGAGATTGGCTTCTCGACAAGTGGACACACTGGTGTCGACATCAACGTCTACGCTTACGGTACCGGCATGAACCGTTTGATCGGCAATCAGGACAACACCAACATCGGAACCGCAATCAAGGACATTCTAGATCTCGATCTGGAAGCCGTCACCCGCGACCTCAACAAGAACCCTTGATCTTTTTTTTTTTTTTTCTTCTTCTTCCACATACACCCAGGTTGGTTTTTAGAACTCTGTGCAATGATATTCGTCCGTTAGCCCGCTTGACGAGCGGTGTTGGGTCGTTCTCACAATCGCATGACAGACACGGAGACAGAACACACACACATGGGAAAAGATGAATGAGACCGATTCGAGGATTACTGGGTTCGGAAAGGGGGGTTTTCTTTTTTTGGTGGGGAAGGACATGATTGAACGATACGACAATATGTGAAGAATGATGAAGAGTTCCCGTACAGACTGTTGGGTTTGGCTGTTGGTTCGCAAGTGCATACGAAAGAAGGGGAAAGTATACAAAGAGAAATCGGTGCTACACACATGGTAACCGTGAGCGAAAAAAGTCTGGATGGGAATCGTTGAACAGCGCAAGCGGCAAACAACACTGCTATCAGCCCAGCAAATCCAATAACAACTGAAGAGCAGCGAGCCAACCAAAGCGATGCGCGACGAGGTTCAACTTTTTGGATGAATACCCAACGACATGCTCCCAAGAGAAGCAAGACGTTGGAGGGAATAGAGATGGACGATGCAAGAAGAGGTGGTACACAACAAAAGAATCCAAACACGAAACACAACACCGCCCCAGCCAACCCACACTATCGCTGCTCTAGATTGCACAAGCAGATAACGTGTTCAGAGGGGCAAGACCATGTTGTCGCGCTTAGTTCATTCGGCGAACAAGAGCGTTGATAGCCTCACCACGGTCACCAGTGTTGCCGCCCTCAGTGTAGTGGGTGAGCTTCTTGCCCTTGAAGCCACCGTTGGGGTTCGAGAGCTTGAAGGCCCAGAGGAAGTTGGTGACGGCCTTGAAGTTGGGGCCGCAGGTGGCAATCTCGTGGACAATGTCCTCGATCGAGAGGATACCGTACTTGCCGAGGTTCTCCTCAATGATCTTGTTGTCGTTGATGGGGAGACGCTGGCGGTTGACCTTGGCGTAACCACGCTTGTAGACGAGGTCGCGGATGGTCTTGAGGTTGGGGGCACCGTAGGTGACGTAGGGCTGAACAAGCTGGAGCATTTGCGAGGTGGCCTTGGTCAATCGGACAAACACACCGTTGTTGATCTGGAGGAGACGGAGGAGCTGCAGGATCTTGCGGGGTTTGGGGGCAATGTTGTTGATACCACGCAGACGGACAACAAAGACAACCTTGGGCTGGCCGGCAACGTAGAATTCACCCTTGGCCTTGGCGGCACGGCGGAGACGGATCTCCTCGCGTTCAGCAGTGCGGTACTCCTTGGTGTACTGCTCGGCGCGCTTGAAGATAACCTTGCGCTTGGCGAGGTTGGCCTATGTAGCAACGAATTAGAGGGAGTGTTGGTCAGAAAGCCGTTCAAATGGAACTTGTGCCAGATTCATCAACCAGAACTTTGCATTTGCCATTCACCGCATCGCCCTCCGTGCAGGATCTAACTGCGACGATTCAGATGCCTATTCCTTGATCAAGGTAAACCTCAGCCCCGAAAGATGGTATAATTTCGGCAACACTGTCCGAAGACTAGCCCGAAAAGTTGGTTGATATGCATCACTGTAAAGAAACCTTGATCCTTTCCTTTCCCCGCATCCTAGTACAGTCCTGGTGCAAACGAATTGAGCGCCATCTGTACTCTTACGAGGCACTCTCCTTGAAAAGGGATGATCTTTGTTCTCGCAGCAAAGTTCTTGGCTGGAATGAGAAGTGCTTACCTTCTTGGTTTCGGCAACCTTGGCGGCCTTCTCCTCACGGGCCTTGGCGTCCGACTTCCTCTTCTTGAGGAGAGTCTCGGGGACGAGGACGTCGTGAGCCGAAGGGACGGTGCTGTAGATGCGGGAACAGTCAATGGAATGACAACAAAATGTCAGCATGTGCTGCTACAGAAATAAAACTAGCTGCTGTGTTGCGTCCGCGGCATAAGCAGGTTCAGTGTGTCGAAAGAAGCAGTGGCAGCAAAACTCGATGCGTGAAACAGATATTTGTACGCATACTGGGCTGAGGGCGATCCTATCGTGCTGATACTAGGTGGGAGGATGCTCGCAGGTGGAATCTAGTTGGCAGCTGTGGTGCTGATGAGGTTGCCACAGTGTATAGAGCCTTGGTGGGTGGTTTTCGATGACAGTGCCAAAGAGGCGGCTACTCGTGACATTGCTGCCATCACTGCACACCCCGTAGATCAAAGTATCCTAGCTACAACTATTTGACCTAGCAAAAGATCCTGATTGCTGCTTGCACAAAGATATCCCAAACAATGCGAATGTATCCCCCCGAGATGGTGCCATGCTACGAATCAGCGTGTCACAAGATGGCATAAGATGGCCAGCTTGTCTGAAGATGCTGTCATGCTGTGTATGGTATGGATGCTGTTGAACTGGACTGATGTGAAGTTGTGCCTTGTCGGGATTGGGCGGTGGCTGTGTTGCTGCTGCTGCTGCTGCTTTCGGACGTCGGATCTGCTATGCCGTGGATCGCATCAATGATAAGATACGTACGTTCGAATCTGAGCCGACATTGTTCTTGACGAGGAGGGGATGGGTGGAGATGGTGATGGGGACGAGGAGGTAGCAGTCGATATTGACCAAGGTGACACTCCGAACCTCCAACGTCTAGCTCTGGCGTCGGCTGCGAATGCGAATTCTCAAAGTCTGCTGGTTCCGGAGTGTCTCGATTCCACACTGCCTCTCTGCAACCTCGGAATTTCATCAGGCCTGCCACACCGCTATCTGGCTAGACCAAAGTTTCGACTTGATTGTCGAATTTCAGGCCAACGATTCAGAGACTGATTTCGAACCTGGATCCAGCCGGATGCGCAACCCCCACCACTGCACACCGCCAGTGTCATGCGGCGAAAATTGGTTGAGCTTTCAACATCACGTGCTTTGTATGACCTCGGCCGAGGTATGCTCACATCAGATTTGCAAGTCTCAACCGATTCCATGATGATGCATGCTTATGTAATTTACACGCCCCCCTTTTCGGGTCCGTTCGGCGCTTAGACCAACATGCACACGCATCGTTGGACCCTGAAAGTGAGCCTTCTCCACACCGTCAAGACAGTCCGCATCATACAACTACTACTACCTTCAAAGAGACTAGCGAGTTCGCCACTAAAGACAGCAAGAACTCGAACACACAGTTCGACATGACCACGTCGAGCTCACACACGCCCAGTCAAGGTGCGTTGCGTGCGATTGTCCTGCTCATGACTTTGCGCGCTTCTGACCTCTGATGAATCCGTCACTTTGTTCACCCTTTTCGTCTTTTCGTACATCTTAATAGAGCTTGACCGGCAGCTAGGACTAGCAGCGGCCATCTCTTCTGTGGGTAATCCGTCCGCTGCAGCAGTACAGGCACTCGAGCAGTACAAGAAGAAGGATTCGTCGAAAGGTTTGTACGGAGTGCATCGAGTCGGGGCTTCACTCGTATGGAGAAGGACACTAACCCTCGACAAATCCATGTGTATTTTGGTTCTCGCTCCTCCCTTGGTAGTGGTGGTTCGTTTCAAAGCGATCGGCAACGCGCCTATCATGAAGGTGAGCAGCAATCTGCGCTCTCCAAAGCAGTGGGACGTTCCACCGCGCATGGTTCGTCCATCTCATGCCTTTTGAATGCTGGCATGCTGAATCTACGAGGCACTGACCAATATCGGCAATGCTATCTGCTTGGGTGCATGCACAGAATAACTACTTCCGCATCACGGCATTCAACCGCTTCCAAGCGGTCATTCAGTTTCTGCGGAAAGAGCTCAACTTTAAGCCAACTGATTCACTTGTAAGTCATCGTATCCCGCCTTTCTATCGCTGCCTGACTTAATTTAACTGACCATCGTATTCCATTTCGAGTCAATTGTAGTTCTTGTATATCAATGCATCCTTCAGCCCAGCACCAGACGATACAGTGGGAAACCTGTACCGAGTAAGTCCGATTACAACAACACATCAGTGAATGCATCGAATTCAGGCTTACCCCTCCAACTTGTCCCTATTACATACCATGTCATTGGTATTGGTGTGCCTGTCGGCAAAACAGTGTTTTGGGACCGAGAACCACCTCATAGTCAACTACAGCACAACAGCCGCTTGGGGCTAGACACCACGAACCTTGCAGAATCTCACACACGCTCATTTGTACTGATACCCCCGGCAAATTCTTGCTTCTCCCGCAACAATGTTTGCTGCTTCACGTAAAGTCGGTGCATGTCGAGCAGTTCGGGAGACTGTTCACATTGATGCACTCAAAAGACAAGACAACAGCTCTTGCGAAAACGACAAGAGATGGTTGATCATTCAAAAGCAATCTATTGGATCCTCGTTCGTGACTCGAAAAGGAGAACAAGCTACATGGAGAGCAACGACAAACTTGGAAAGGGGGAAGGGGGGGGACAGACAAGCCGCACAGAGCACATGTGTAAGAAAGATGCGATTAGTACACCTCGAGGACGTATCGCTCGTCTTCCTTGAGGGCCTCCATCTTCTTCTCAGCCTGGTCTTTCGTGAGACCCTTCTTGACGAAGGCGCCTACAAGGGCCTCGTGGATATCGGGAACTGGCCAGGTGGGACCGCAAACGAAGAAGTAACCCTTCTTGCCGTCCTCGACATCCTCATCGTTGATGATACCGTCCTGGAGCACCACCTCGGCCTTGCCACCGGCTGCCTCGAACTTCTCGATCTCGGGGCCGAGGTACTTGGTAAGCAGGTCACCGTCTTCGAGAATCTTGTGTTGGATGTAGACCTTTTTGGACGTATCACGCGAGAAGGCGAGGCCCATGTGCTCGATGACGCCGTCCTGGGTGTAGGCCTCGAGCTCCTCTCCGTACAAGTACTCGGAGGAACGGTATCTCGAACCAAAGTAGTAGACCAGAGGACCAACCTCGATGCCCTGCGCCTTCTTGTGCGCACGCGCCTGGATGAAGGCACGGAAGGGAGCAGCACCGGTACCAAGACCAGCCATGATGATGGGCTGCGTGTCGATGGGTGGCAGCTTCATGACGGAAGGCTTGAGCGAAACGGTGACCTTGGCACCGGGTTTGAGCGCCGACAGGTAGCGAGTGCACTGTCCGTATCGCGGGCTTCCGCTAGGCGTCTTCCAGTCCACCGTAACGATGAGCAGGTGAACCGACTCGCCGACAGCCGACTGGGCCGAGGCGATCGAGTAGTGACGGGGCTTGATGGGCTCAACCAGAGTGAGCAGCTGGTCGATTGGCAGACGAGCCGAGGGGAACATGCGGAGCACATCGGCGTACGTGACCGTCTCAATCTCGGACAGCTTCTTGAAGGTGGCCGAACCCTCAGCGGAGCTGATGAATCGGAGCCAGCGAGCCTCGTCGCGGTTGGTGGCGAGCTTGCCGAGCTCCTCGTAGAAGCGTTTGGGAGGCTTGCCGAAGATGTCGAGGTTCTGCTGCAGCGTCTGGAAGACGGTGCGGCTCTCGTGCTGGCCAGCCTGGGTAAGGCTGGGTGCGTTGACAACCTCGTCGGCGTCGAATCCAGCCCATCGGATGAACTCGACCACCTCCTCCTCGTCGTTCCAGCCGTGCACACCGAGCGCTTCACCGACCTCGTACTTGAGGTCAGTACCCTTGGTGCTAAGCTCCATGTGGAAGACGTTTCGGTCGTAGTCGACAGGAGTGAGACGACGGTTCTCGGTGACCTCGACGACCCAGGTCTGTTCGGGCAGGTCGGGTCGGAGAGAGTCGGCCTGGGTGTCGTAGGCCTCGGAGAAGAGGTGCTGCCAGGCGGACTGGGCCCAGGTGGTACGAGTGGGAGTGACCTCAACACCGACAGTGGCAGCATCAGGGTTGGATGCGAAGCCGTTGTAGCGGATCTGAGTGGGACGCAGAGGAGCGTTCTCCTCAGCCTCGGAGATGGGCTCGGCTTTGGACCACTCATCGTTGCTGAATGCGTGGAGCTGGACGGCGCTCTCGGTCGCCGAGACAAGACCTTCGACACCATCGATGCCGACGGGCGCAGTACCGAGGACGCGCTTGAGGAAGCCGGCGAGGGCGGCGCCCGAGGTGTTGAGCTGGACGCGGAGAACAGCAACGAGGAGGACAGCGGCGGCAATCTCGGCAGGAACAACGTTATCGCCGACCTTAGCCTTGCCACCGCTGGCGTTGGCGGTCTTGGTGTTGAGCTTCTCGACCACAGCAGCGGCGTCGACAACCAAGAGGCGGGCGCTCTTCTGAGCAAGCACGCGCTTGTCCTCGGCACGGAGCTTGGAGTCGAGCTCAGCGATCTCCCAACCGGGGGTGTTAAAGATGACAGTGCCTCCACGAACGAGGGACTGGAAGGGAGCGTAGGTCTTGAGGGTGGTAGCGGGATCGCTGACAATGAGTACCTTGGCTGCATTCTCCTCGGCGGCAAGGACGATGGGAGCGTCGGCGGCCGACTCGGGACGGCTCGAGAGGATAATGTCGGAACGCACGATACCCGAGGCCTCGAAGTTGTCGTATCGCGATAGGAGACGAGCGTGGAGCTGGGTGTCAGCACCTCGGTCTCGGATGGCACGGGCAGTGAGCTGAGCGAGAGGCGCGGTGGGGCTGGTCTCGCTGTCAAAGAAGGTGACGACCGAGGCGCCCGAGAGGGCGAGGAGGTCGGCGTGGCTCTCGCCAGCCTCGTCGAGGACATCCTGAACCTTGAGGGCGGTCCTGTGGGCATCGCCAAGAGTCTCGAGAAGCTTGTGGAGCTCGGCAGCAGCGAGGTCCTGGCCAGGAGCAAGGGCGACGGGGAAAACGTGAGAGGGCACGTCAGAACCAGCGAACTCTTCACCAAAGACGGAGGAGACGACGTCCTCGTACAGCTGGCCGGAGGCAGCACCGCCAGCGATCTGCTCGAGAACGTGAAGGCTCTCGACCGTCTTGGGGAGGACCTTGCGGAGGTCAGCCTCGTCCCACGATCGCAAGGTTCGGACCGAAAGGAGTCCGACATTGTGACGCACAGCAGGAGGCAGGGTGACGAGGACGGCACGAGCAGCCTGGCTGTGGGAGCCATTGGGGACAACGAGAACGGTCTGGGCTTTGGGCGAGCCGGTAAAGAGGAAAGGCTCGGGCATATCGACCTTCTGGCCCTTGGTGGGGATGGTGAGAGTACCAACCTCGCGACCAGCGAAGGCGCCGTCAAAGATGTGGACGACATTCTTCTGAGACTGGTAGGCGTACTGAGCAAAATCGACGGCCTCCTGACGAGTGGCCGAAAGGATGACCTCGAACGAGTCGTCAAGAGCAGCAGCAGCGGAAAGAACGGAAGCGTAGTCGTTGCTGATGGAGAGCTCGTCGCCGTCTTCGGTAGAGTGGCTGGCAGCGGAGACATGGAGGACGAGCTTTGTGTTGTCCGAGCCGTGGTAGGAGGCGAGGGCGGGAGCCATGGCAGCAAAGCCATGGGCGTTGGTGAGCGCAGTGACGACCTTGGCAGGCTCAGTGGAGGACGAGCCGCCCTTGGCGTTGAGGTAGCCGACGATGGCGTTAGCAGCCCCAGAGCGGGTCTGCATCTTGAAGACCGAGGGACGACCCTTGAACCAGCCCTGCTCTGCGGCTTGCTTGGCCTCGTTCTCGCTGAAGGAGCCGAAGCCTCCGTTGGCGGCGCTCTCGTAGCTGAAGATGGCGGTGCTGTTGGCGTAGGCGATCGAGTCGATAGCACCGGTACTGGTAAGGTTGGCGCTGGGGACGCCCACCAACCAAGACTGGGCGGCGAGCTTGGCGGCAATCTCGGCGTCAGAGGGCGCGTTGACGATGCCGAGGTCCATGCGGGCATCAATGTGCTTGGCACGGTTGACGGTGGAGGGCTCGGGCACGGCGGTGTTTTCGGGGTGAGCGTTGACAAGACCGGTGAGCTTCTGACCGCCAGCGGTAGCATCGACGCCATTGGGGGCGACATGGCCGGGGAGCTCAGGCTTGGCAGGGGCGGCAGGACCGGATCCCTTGGCGTCGAGCTGATCGAGCTGCTTTGAGGCAGGGGGGTCGACATGGCCGGTACCGGTGGTGTCAGCAAGAGGAGTGTCCTTTGTAGTGGCGGCGGTAGCGCCGGTAGTGGGAGCGGATCGAAGCTTGGCGTCAGAGACCTTGCGCTTGATCGACTTGTTGGGCTTGTGAGCGGGTGCGAGAGCAGCCCGCGAAAGGGCAAGCGTACCGGCACCGATGGCAAGGCCACCGGCAAAGATGGCGGCGCTCTGGTAGAGCGACTGCGACGAAGTAGCAGCCATCTTGAGTGTAACCACGCAAGAACAGGCGGAGGGCAATGATGGGGACAGCGGGTGTGGGAAGGAAGGTGGGGATCGTTGAAGAAATCCACTTCTTGTGCATCCTCGGGACAGCAGTAGCGTCCATGAGATACGCTCGAGCGGGAAAGACGCCAGGAAGATTGCAGCAGCTCAGCGCTCTCGGTGCTCTTGGTGCTCTCGGTGTTTCCAGACTTGGAAGAAGCTGCAAACAAGGGTCGCGGCTGAACGCGGAGCAAGCAGGCGAGCCAAACCTTGAGAAGAAAGCGAGACTAGAGCGAGACACGGGCACATGGCCAGTCGCTGAGCTGAGCTGCAGCTGTCACCAAGTTTTGGTGGGGAAAATTGGCGATTGCGCCATCCAAGTTTGAAATGTCCTCACCTCTTCTACTTCTTCTTGCAACTTGGGATCTGACATCTCAAGACCCGATCAAGCTTCACGAACTTTTTCTCTTTCGATGTGAGATCGTGGGACCATTCCCACTTTTGATCGCTGTTACCCATTCATGATTCACATTTTGGATCCTTCTTTTTGTTCCGCTTTCTTATTCTATTATTTCTGCAGAGAATGCTTCTCAAGAAAGTACGTTCTCGAATCACATCAGACTGTGCAAAAATGCTTATCACCGCACAGCAATTGGCTTGGCTCAGCGCTGGCAGCTCGTTTCATCCTGCTCCAGGCGACGACCAAGGAAACGGCGCATTGCCGTGTTCTTCGAGGGGATGAAGCACCAGCGTCGAGACGTGCGGTTGAGTTGTGCCTGTCGGGAATCTCGCCGCTTTCCAAAGCTATCATACGAGTTCCAGATATGCACCCTGGACAGCCACAACCGTCTCCAAGTGCACAGCTGGTTCCAAGTCTCGAATGTCGGTTGGCCTAACACGGTATCCAGCAAGCATCGGAAGGAGGCGGCATGCGGTCGGATTGATTCGATGATGTAGGCGTGCCGTTCCTGAGCATTGCCGTTCCCAATTCTGGAAACCAAACGATGCAAGCGATGCAAGCGATGCAGCGAGCGTACCAAAATGGCTTTTCCATACTGCTGTACTGGCTGGCGAGTGTGGCGTTTGACCAGCCGCCCACGCCGCCCGCTCAACCGGCGCACTGCTGCTGTCCCCCTTTTCCTCTCGGCGGCATCAAACCCAGACAAGGGTCCTCCGAAACTTTTTTTTTTTTTTTTTTTTTTTTTTTTTTTTTTCATTTTCGCCACCTTTGCGGGTGCTTTCCTCGGAGTTGCGGCGAATTCTTGTTGAGCGTTGGTCAACATGGCATGCCCCAACACGGCTCTGGCTCGCTTGCTTTCAGACAGCGCTCGAAGCGAGTGTCGGGCTGATGTTCGCATACGCTTCCCACCCTGTCCTCGATCCACCCCAGTTCTTGTCAACCAGCCGACTGTGCCTGTGCCCACGGCGTAGTCAGAATCGCTGCTCCAAGCTCCCGTCGATCCTTGCCTTCCACACTGCTGCAGCAGCACTCCGCCCGCGTTTTTGTCGATCCTTGACTCACATTGCATGCACAACTGAGCTTCACGATGACATGCGACGACAGCTGACCGGCGTGCTGCTGTGAATGAAAAGAGAGGAGCAAGCGTGGCAGAATGCTATAGTGCGAGACGTCGACCGTTTGATTCCTGAGCCGAATGCGAATCGCCGCTGCAACGCACCTCGATACGGCGTTCAACACTGCAGACCGAACAAGCCTCGCTTGTCGTTCCTATTCTGAACCTAGCCTCTCTTGCATCTTACCACATCCTCACTCACAGCTTTCTGCCTTGTTCAGTCCGCCAATGAGCGAGGTCCAACTGGCCATATCCTTGGTTCACTCGACAGCGGTCGCTCTCCAGCCATTCGTCGTGCTTGCCTCTGGCTGCCCAGTCATCTCTCTGCGCTATTTCTACTCTCGTTCCTCGCTCTATCTTAATACCCTCGCCTAAACCCTAGTGTCTGCCCAGAGCTGCCACAAGCATCGTTTCCTCTCTCTCTTTTCCCTTGGACATATACCGTGGCTACATCGAGTCAAGCAATCGTCTCCCCGCCTCGACAGCACATGCATCCTTGTGCCAGCACAAGGCGACAAGGTGGCTCCCGTCGAAACGTTCATCCCAATCCAAGGTGTCGCTTGGCGCAGCTGTTACCCTCACTAGGTCCCGCTTGATTCGTGAGCTCATCAACAATGTCTGTTGCTGTGGTCACCGTCCCAGTCACCGTGACTGCGAGCCAATCCGTCGTGGTTGTCACCTCGACAATCGCTGCATCTGACCTTCCCAACTACACTAGCCATCCCACTGTAACCGCCAGCTTTTCTTCCGGATCAAGCGATGCTTCACGCACTCCCACCTCTCAAGATGGCGCTTCTCCAACCAGCTCCTCGGGCACACGCTCGTCTCCCTCATCCGCATCCTCTTTTGGCGAAAATTCGGCTCCGATCGGCGCCATCGTTGGAGGTGCAGTAGGCGGTGTGGCTCTGCTAGCTTTGATCTTGGTTCTCGCTTTCCTTATGAGAAAGCGCTCTAAGGCAAGGAACGCAGCCAATCCGTTCCCTGACGACCAAGACGAGAAGCGGCCCCCCGTTATTGCCGGCCTGCCTCCAAATCCCTCTACCACACAGCTGCGCCCCACTTCGGGTAACTACAGCAACTCGATCATCATGGCTGATGCCGCTTCCGCTCTGCCTCTGCTTGGCACCGACATGTCGCTGCACAGCGGCTCGCACGCTTCGGGTCCACTCGTTTCAGATGCTCGATCGTCGCACATGCACAGGCCTTCAACCACATCTCTCGCGCCTAGCTTCATCATGGGCTCGTCCGCTTCGTTCCCACACTCCCACGGAAGCCATTTTGCGCACCCCATCCATACAGCCCACCCCAACGGCCACGAAAATACTGCTGCCCCGTTTGCCAGCGGCTACCCCGATGTGCACCGCACCGCCTATTACGAGCCCTACATCCCTCCCGGAGTCGACCCTCGAGCCATGTCTGCGTCTGGTGCCGCAGTAGGTTCAGCAGCAGCAGCATACCACAACGGTGGTGCTGTTTACCCATTGCCAGGCTCACCAGCCAACATGATCGACCCCCGCGCCCACACAGCTGGCCCTGGCGTCTCCAGCCTTCCAATGGGCGCGGGACCGTCCGACTACGTGGCTGCGAGCGAAGCTGCACGCATGCGTAGCGTATCTCAAGCTGGCATGATGAGCGGCGACCTCGCTTGGTCAGGCAGCGCATCCTTGAACGATGCAAGTAGCCGCAGAGGCTCTCATGGCAGTGCTCTAGCCATGCTTCCGGCTGCATCACACCTGTCAGACGCATCGAGCCACTCGCTAGCAGATGCCGAAAGCACACAACAGCGTCGACCACCCGCGGCCGGCTTTCCTGGCTTTCAATCCAATCTGAACACCATCCCAGGCTCGGTCGCTGCATCTGAGGCTGCAAGCGCTGACCACAAATCCATGCAATCAGCAGCCTACAGCAACAGAGCAGATCTCAGTGTGCCCCCCAGGCTTCCATCGATTCCCGCATCGAGCCCGCTCGTCTTGCAAGATGCCACTTCGTTTGCACCGCAAGGAGCTCTGGCGGCAGCTGGTGCTGGTGTTTCGACTGCTTTCAGCGCTGCCAGCCCTCGCCTGACGGCCGAAGCCGGCAACGGAACGTTTCAGTCCAACGACGCTTCAAACGGTACTTTCAACAGCGACGGCACCTACAACACGTACACTGGTGCTGTCAAAGGGCAATTGCGCGTTGTTGGCTCCGCGGATGTGCACAGCCAAGGGCCGCCGACGATCGCGGAAGAAGGTGTCCACAACAAGCACCCAACACGAGACACGGGCGGTGATTCGAAGAATGACGAGTTCTGGGTTGACACCCATGAAAAGTCCAAGCTGGGCGCTGCGGGAAAGCGACTGGGTCAGCACTCTTCGAACGACAGCACATCGAGCATCAACAAGACGGGTAGCCGGATGATTGAGATGCTTGATACGGATGAGCAGCCCGAGGTTCCTGCCTCAGTGACGGGTGCTGATGAGCCATCCAAGCAGACAGCGGCGCCGTCACGACCTTCTTTCTGGAAGGAACGTAGCAAGTCTTCGCAGTCGATCTCCAAAGTCTTCCGCAACTCCCCGCGCATCCCTGCGAATGGATCGCCAGCACCTTCCAATGCTGTACGAAATAGTGCCACCGACTCGCCTTATAATGGCTTCCCGAACAAAACTGTCGATGCTGAGCACCTCCCTCCTCTCTACCTTGGCAAGTCGGTCACTAGTACAGCCAACCAGGCGGTCGAGTCACCAAAGATGGACGCAGACGCTGGTATGTGGAAGGAGACATCCAAGTCCAAACCGGGCAGTGCGATGCGCAAGTGGACCAAGAAGAAGACGTCCAAACCTGGCGCCAAGGGTGCCAAAAACGAGGTTGATATCGACCAGCTCTTTAGCTGAGTCGCATCGTCTCTCTGCCGCATTCCGTGGTTTCAATGCTGTATCTGTTTCGCCACCTGCTCCCCTCATTGACACTGTATTATCATATCATCCTCTATATTAACACGCTGCTGCAGACCTTTCATAGCCCGTCGCTAGGCAGCGGAAGTCCTGATAAGACTCTCGAGTACTGAAGCGACTGTCCTTTCGTAGGCTGAGGCCGCCACGTTGTGGAAGTAGAACAGTGGAGCGGCCATGTCTCGACCGTGGCTCTGTGTGGTTATCAAACGGAGGGGAGCATCTGATCCGACCAACAGCACCAAACTCGAGCGGCGAGTCTGTGCAAATCCATCGACTGGCTGGAGCTCCGAACGCGCTGGTGAGTAGCCAGATGTTCTAAAAACCGTAGCTTCGGAGAACTATCAGTCTAGCACAGCACGGTAAAGTAATTGGAATTTGAATTAGGCACGCAACTCCGAGGCGGTACAGTGGAGTAGAATAGCTGCAGTTGTGCATTCAAAGACGTTTGCGGTATTTGCCAAGAGCTGCAACCACATGCACAATCAATCCACTTGGAAGCTACTCTACTCACCACCCCTTGGCAAAGTATTTGTGGTACCAGCGATTGTTTGGAACAACCAAGAAGCGCTCTAAGCTTGAGTTCATGGACATTGTGACGCGATTCCGACATGTACGAAAAATGATATGAAAAGAATGCACCTAAAGCTCTGATTTGGGGAGGGGGAGAGGTGGAAAGACGTCAGCCAAGAGTCTGAGGTAGATCGCGGTGTGCAAGCCTCGAAATTTTCAGGATCGGGCTCTGCCAAACCAGTGTGCTCTCTCTCGCGTGCATGATGGTTTTGTCATGTCTCAGAGCCGAGTGACCTGGGAAACCTGGAAGCCAAAACAACACAAAACGCAGGCCAACTGTGAGAACTGTTTCAGAAGAAAGATCAGCAAAAAAAAAAAAAAAAAAAAAAAACAGAAAAAAAACAAAACAAAACAAAGCAACAAACCCTGAAATCGATCGTCGGGCTACAAGACATTACAAAAATCCCAAATAGACTTGAAATGTTGTTGAAAGGTGTTAAAAGTGGGATGACGGCGATGCGGAGTTGATCCCCCGCCGTCTTGTCGATGTGGGAAGCTGCAGTGGTGTGATGCTCTCGCTTTCTTTCGTCCATTCTTTCGTTCTCGTCTCTGCTGCTTGGTATCGCACCCGGCAGTCTCCCGGACATCGACGATGCAAAACCGAGCGCTACACCAGGCACGTATGGCTTGAAGACCCAAACACCGTTCGCTTAACTTGGACGCATCGGATCAGCTCTACGAAGCTCGGGGGGCCAGACAGACATGCGATCTTTCGAGAAATGGTCAAAGCTGCCATGGTGGCCCCGGCACCTGGGAGAGGAGCCAACACTGAAGCGGCTGGTAACGAGGTACACAACCAAACATGACACGCCGCTCCGACCCTCCGCCCTCCCCCGCCTCATTGTCGCTCGTTTCGTCGTTGATCCGCTCGCATCTGAACAGGCTTCTTGTTGAGCGACCAGCACACAGCGCCGTCGACAACGCCAAGCGTTCGAACAATCAGGAAGCGAGAAGCAAGCAAGCGTCGTCTAAGAGTGAGCTGTTGTGAGTCTATGCCATCCTGCAGCGGGCCGGCGTGACTGGCCATGTTGATCGCGTTTCCCACAAGAATAAGAAAGGCATTAAAACCAAGTGTGCGGTGGAATGCTGATGATTGTTTCTTCGGGGAAGATTTGTATTCGGAACTGGAGAGTGCTTGGATTGCAATTGGATGGTGGCTGTAATGCAGCAAGTTCGCTTCCATCAGCACCACTTTCCCAAATTCGAAACTGCGCAGAGAGGGTCTGCACCCTTTCGAGGTTGCAGCTGGTGTTGTTGATGTTGTGTTGGGAGGCGCCTATTTTGATGCGAAATTGCTGTGCTGGATATTAGCGACCGCACCGCCTCTGCTGTTTTGCCCTGCTCCCACTTGGTCCCACAATTGTGCTTTTATTTAAATATTTATAAAACTGTGTTTTGGATGTACTGTAGTTGCTTGCACCCCTGTCTGCTGATTTTGCCCTCCTATTTTGGCGGGCGTAGCTGGCTGGCTAGCCTCACTTGGGCTCTGGAGGTCCGCTTTCATCAATCGCACGTTCAGCTGAATGATTGGCACGAATCGAGCGCATCCAGCAACCCAGCCCGCGCTATTCACTGCCCGCTGCTGCTACTGCCCGCTGCTGCTGCTGCTGCTGCTGCTGCTGTATTTTGATCGGATCCCGTGCCTCGTCCTCTGCACTGCACGCATGCACGGCACACACTGCACACACTGCACACACTGCACACACTGCACACACTGATGAGCGCAGGGAGCACCAGCGGCTTGCGTCCCATCCGTCCCTCCAGACAACTTTTCCAGTGTAGCGCGATAACCGATCCTTATCCAAACTTCAACCCTTCGCCTCTCTCTCTCGCTCTCTCGTTCTCTTGCTCTCTTGTTCTCTCGCTCTCTCTCTCTCTCCTCTTCATCCACGGCCTGTCCCTCATCCGCCCACCGCTGTCCTCGTACATCCTCCTCCCTTCCTTCTCTTCCCTTGTCTCCCCCCCTCGTCACTTTTATCGTCTCATTATCGTCTGGTCATCGACGATTGTCTGCTGCATCCAAACCCCCCATCAACGTCGCGCCATTCTCGACGGGTTGCAGCAGTCCCTTCTCACCACCTATCCATCACCAATCTTTGGCCTCCTTCCATCGTACACATACCGCCAACATGCAGTTTGTGTCTCGCATCGCCCTCGTGGCTGCTGCCTTGTTGGCGCTCGTCCAGCACGCACACGCAGCCACCGTCACCGTCACTCAGATCTCGTGTAGCTACCTCTATTTCACCCTAACCCTCACAACAGCCGAGAGTCAGAATGCCCAGTATCTCGGCGTCTACCAAGGCACAAACATGATTTCCGAGATCGGCTTCAACGCTGCTTACGCCAATACAAACACCTACCAGTGGTATTCCCCCTTCTTCCAAGGTGTCACTCTCGAGTCCGGCCCCCAGCAGATCGCCTTCCGTTTGCTCGATGCAAACGAGCGTCCCATCACCGCCTATCCTGCCATCACGCAGACCATCAACTTCCAGTGTGGCACCACCGTCACCACAACCTCGTCTGCTTCCAGCACCCCCACCAACGGTGCTGGTGGCAATTCTGGCAACTCTGGCTCTTCTGGTAATTCTGGCAGCACCGGCAACTCTGCTAGCAATAGCGGTTCCAGCTCCGGTTCCTCGTCCTCCACCAGTGCCATCGCCGGTGGTGTCGCCGGCGGTGTCGCTGTTCTCCTCATTGTCGCCCTCATCGTATTCTGCATGATGAGGAAGAAGAAGAAGCAGCGCGCCCAGCAGAGTCGTCTCCACAACGACGAAGCCGACGAAGCTGCCTTCCGTGCTCCCAACAACGATTCCACCACTTCTCTTGCTACCGCCCCAGAGACTGCCAACACTCCCATGATGCGCGACGTCTCGACAAAGAACATCTTTGCCGACCCCACTACTTCGGCTGTATCTGGCGCGCCGTCCGGCTCCTCCACCCTTTTCACTGCTAACACTCAGGCCGGCTCTAAGCCGTCGTCCGGCTCTAGCATTGGCGCCGCTGCTGCTGCTGCTGCTGCTGCTGCAGGCAGTATCGGAGCTGCTGCCATCGCTGCTAGCAAGCAGTCGCGAGAACAGACGCGCGCCCAATCACCCAGTCATGCTTCGGAAACCAGCCCTTCGTCCGAATTCTCGAAAGGCACCCCAACGTCGCAAGCTCCTCCACCCGTCCCTGCTCTGCCTGCCTCTGCCTCTGCTTCTCCCCCCATCCCCGCCCCTGCACCAACTCTCGCTGCCTCTCAGCCCACCCCACGAACAACATCACCAGCATCGAGTCCAGCAACAACTGCCAAGGATTCTCCGGCCGCGCCAGTCGCCGCTGCCGCAGCTGTTACAGGTGCTGTCGCCAAGGCAGGATCGGATAACAAGGACAGCAAGGCCAAGACCGGAAAGTGGGGCTTCAAGCGCGCTTCCAAGGACATGGGCAGCACCAGCAGGCCGCCGTACCCGCAGGCTGTGGCCGAGCCCAGTGCAGCACCGCTACCTTCTACCACTACGCCATCGCCCACGAGCAACTCGGCCGAAGCGCCCGCTTCGTCATCGCGTACGTTCAAGGTGATCCAGAAGCCCACTGCTGCATCTGCATCCACAGCTGGCCCGAGTAGCGCCTCGATCGCACCAAGCGAGAACAGCTTGAATCGCACTCCGGTGTTCATGCCTCGATCGGGCCATGCAACGCCTGCAGGCTCGATCCGCGGTGGCAACAACTACTCGCGTGCACCATCGGTCGCCTCGATGTCGGCTGGATTCACAGATGCACCTCCCATGCCTTCTGCCGCTTCGGTGTCGTCGGCGCCGGTGAGCGAATTTGGCGGCAACATGGCTGGTATCGGTGCCGGCCGCTCATTTGCCGCGTCGTCGGGTAACTCAACCAAGTGGCACCAGCAGAGCTACAATGTGATGCCCAACTTTAGCCACCGCGCGCTGGCAAGGTCGACACAGCTTGACGAAGACCTCATTTTCGGCCACCTTGGCATGGGGCTCACCCCACCACCAGGCCCGGCGGGGAATGGAAGCGAAACGGGTAGCTCAAAGAGTCGCACCGATCCGTTTGGTGATCGTTGATGCGCACCTCAGCCCTGTGGATAAACTTGAGATGTACCTGGCTCAATTCCACGGGCCCAAAAAGAATCATTCATCCCCTTATCGTTTGACTCCCCCAGAACAATCACTCTTATCGTTGGCTGTTCGCACCGACGTGTACCACATTCTTTCGCTCTGCTTTTCCCATCTTGATTCTCGTTTGTCGTTTCTTTTTTTCTGTGCATCAATCAATATCAGCCCCTGTTCGTTCGTCGCACTCTTCAATTTTGTTATGCTTGTAAGGCGAGTGTATGCGTACGAGTAAGAATTGAGCCCGAACGATGCGATAGCAGGCTGAAACTGGAGACAGAGACGGAGGAGTGGGAAGGTTGTTTATGCGGGGATACGGAGGAAGGAGGAGATAGCGCTGTCGAGGGAAGGGTTGTGTGCCGTGAGGCTGATCAAAGCATTCGCCTGTTTTCCCCAGCCGATTGCAGATGAACAGTATGGTCAGTGTTACCACCTCACAGGATAGAATAGGGATGGGGAGAGGATGGGAAAAGCATACCTCAAGATTGGCGGGGTAGTCGGAAGAACCTGCAGTCTTGATGAGTCTACGATCACGTTTCAATTTGACAATCTCGGACAGTGTCCGTTCGACAACTTGCTTCTGATCTTCGAGCGTGTTTGAAAGATCCACAATCTGTTCTGCTTCCGGAAGCAACAACTGTTCAATCTCGGTCTTGAAAGATCCCAAACCCAACCGCATCGTCAGCAATGTCTCCCAAACCAATGAAGAATGAAATGAGCAGGTGAGGACTTACGATCTCGGCATTCATTCCAAGACTCATGACGTCTACTTGATGGTGTGGATTTTCGGCGCGCAACAGCGAACCTTCTTCCTCTAAACGCCAGGAAAGCATGCTACTCGTCAAGTCTCGACGACCAGCCGCACCCGCAGTGCCGGAGGGGATACGTGCGAGGGGGGGTACGAGTGCAGATTCGAGTTTCCCATCGATGCGATTGAGCGCGCGCGTAAGACTATCCGCCACCATGGATCGGATATTCTTCGGCATCGAATTCAGCAGCGGACTACATCACGACAGAGCAATGCAAAATCAAGTCAGTCCAAGTTCCCCAAAGCCAAGCAGGTCAAATTAGCGAGATGCTGGAGGGGAGACTTACATAGCAGTTCGCCAAATCAGGCCGCCTTCCGATGTTACACATTCGCGCTCTTCCACGCTCAACCTGCGCCATTTCCTCAACCGCTCCTTCTCGCTTGGCCAGCCTTTACGCTTCTTGGACTTGACCCGTCTTAGTGCGGATCCCTCTTCATCAGCTGATGACAGATCCGCATCATCTGATTGGTCGACTTCGCCCTCGGACGCATCTGATTCTTCCTCTGACACGCCGTCGACGAGCGACACGTCCGAGGCCGAATCTGGTTGCACTGGTGGTCTGACACGCTTGTCTGGGCGGGACGATCCAGCTTTGCTCTGGGGCAGACCAAGCACAGAGTTGACATAGAATTGGGCTTTAGTCTTTTGATGATTGTCAAGCGCTCGACCATGACGTTTGGGCGCGGCGACGGACGTGTATGCGGAAGTAGAACCGGGCGAAACAGGATCGCGATCGCGATCGCGTTGTGCTGGCTTGGGCGGTCGACCGCGCGGCATTTTGGACGTCGCCACCGACACAGACGGTGCAGTGGTATCTGTTGCACGATTACTTGGCGGCTTTCCTCTCTTCCTTGTCGCGATAGACGATGAAGCTGTTGCATCCAACTCGACTGTACTGCGATGGGACGCAGATTTGGGAGGTCGACCATGGGGTCTGGGAGCGGCTGACGTTGATGCGATGCTGATATCGGTTGATGCGAGTGCACGCATGGAGGGCGTGGTGAGGCTCGACCTGGGTGGTCGGACGCGTTTCTTCGGAACTGCTGGGGTGGAAGGCGCGGCGGTTGATGCTAGCGAGATGTCCGCCATTTGCAGAGGTCTGGGCCGAGCGGCCAAAGATGAAGAGGATTGTCTTGCGGGTGTAGGTGCGCCAACGGTGGAGCTGAGCGAGACGTTGCCGACTCTACGGGACGACTGGGTTTTGCGAGATGGCGGCATTGGGGGCGAGGCAGGCGAGACGCAACGCTTCCGAGAGCGCTGTGGGATTGGGTTGAGATAGTGATGCTGGTGGTGGCGATGCTATGTCAAAGATGTGAGGGTGGTGAGTGTTGTTCGACCGCTGTGATTGACAGCTCCATTCACCTCGGTGTCTCTCTCACGCAGTCAATGAATGAATGCGAGTTGACCCTGCATCCATCCATTCCATCCATTCCATCCACTTCTCGCAGCCGTCACTTGCAAAAATCCAAGCGCGTCTCGACACGCCTCGCCGCAGCCAACGCCTCCATCTCGCCCACTCTTATCCTCCACCACTCATGACTGTCTTTGCTTTCGCTACTTCATCCACCACCAAGTCACGCATACATATACCCCAGACGCAGTATCCTCGTCGCTCCTTCGACACACTCTCCGCAACCTCTTCCATCTTCCTCCTTTCTCCCGCGCCGGGGAACACTAGCACATCCCCAAAATGAGCAGCGGGGCAGGAGGCTCTCGCCGCAGCAGCAATGCTGCATCCAGGCCGTCCGATTTGGCTGGGCCATCCTCATATCGCTTTGCTGAACGTCGACAGGAGCGGATGCGTGGTGCAGGAACCGCCGTGGCCATGCAAAGAGATTTCCAGTTCAAGCTGCCCCCAAAACGTCCAGCTCCTCTACCGGCTGCAACGACATCGACAAGCGCAGACGCATCTACTTCCACCGACACACCGGGCACACAACACAAACGAGGTCGCCCCAGAGGCTTGGGTCTCCGCCAAAGGGAAAGCGTGGCGGCAGCAGCAGCAGCAGAGGTGGCGGAGCGATCATTGGACGAGTCTGCCGATCCGGTCAGCTTTTCTCCACTGCCAGCAGGCGGGGCGCGCTTAGATACATCTAGCAGTTTTGGTGTCGCGCGGCGTGTGGCCCGACCCAGATTGTCTGGCCCGGTCAGCAGTACTCCAGCTGCGTCAAGGATTTGGAAAGAGCCTCGTCAACCTATATTGCCACCTCAAAAGCCGAGCAGTAGTGCTCAACGCTCATATCCGGCCGAAGACGACGAAGACTTGGATAGTCAGCTGGGCGATGCAGAAGACTATTCCGGCGCCGATGGTAGTGCTGGAGCCATCGATGCTTCTCCAGGCTGGGACGCCGGCTTGGCGCATGTGGATGAGTCGTTACCCATGATTCCTTCGCCTGCCGCGTCGTCATCCCATGTCGACTCTTCGGTGCGACGTATGCGACCCAGTGTTGGAGGTGCGAGCGTCTCTCGCCTCAGCATCGCCGATAAAGGCGATGGTGATTCGCCGGCCACGCGTGCGGCTCAGCGAAACCTGGATGCGCGCAAGCGTCGGCGCCAGGCAAGCCCCGGAGTAGAGAGACAACAGCGGCAACCGACGGCAAAGCGGCGTGGTCGGTCACAAAAGTCTACCTCTGCGCAGGCGCGGTCGCGTGCTCTGATTCAGGAGCCGTCCGAATACGACGAGACTGTCATGGACCGTACCTTGGCTGAACGACAACGTGGAGCACCTACGCCAGCCTCTGCCAGACCGAGAAAGGAGATGCAGAGACGTCTCAAACGTGCGCTCACCCTCGTCTTTTCCGGCCCGAACGCTACTGAAGATGCAGACGACTCTGCGACACGGCCGGCGAAGAAGCGCAAGTCGGCAAAGTACCTCAACGACGTCGACATTGTCTGGTCCGTCGTTGACGAAGAGCTTCGTGGCGCAATCGAAGAGCAACCTGCAAAAGCACCCTTCCTTGCGCTCAAAGCGCTTCGCAAATCGATCCGCTCCAACTTTCTCAACTTGAGCGAAAAGACAGATACCAGGACGACGCTCATTTCGCAGCTGCTGCGGGCGAGGAAGCAAAAGAGACAGCTGAGGAAAGAGGTGTTTGCAAAGAGGTCACAGTTGGCAAAGCTGACGGTCGAGGCGAGGGAGAGGCAGAAGGAAATGGCGGATTGGAGCAACGAGGTCAAGCATGTCAGGAGGGTGAATGCGTTTTTGCTCAATCTCAAGCATCAAGCTGCTGCTTGGAATTAGACGCCGCTTCGACGTCGTTACCGTGGGAGATGGGGCAACATGGACGGATTGCATTTACATTTGATACTTTTTTCTTCTTTTTTCAATGTGCTACAAGCGTGCACTGTCAAAGCTGTCATTTTGGTCCTATTTGTCGTGGGGCAAGCGAGGGTTTAGTTTTCGCGCTTGATGATGATGGCGGAAGCACCGCCGCCGCCGTTGCAGATACCTGCGCAGCCGTACTGGCCAGGCTTGAGGGCGTGAGCGAGGGTGACGACGATCCTAGCACCAGACGAGCCGATGGGATGACCGAGCGAGACGCCACCACCGAGGACGTTGACCTTGCTAGCGTCGAGACCAAGAATGTGGTTGTTGGCGAGCGCGACGGCGGAGAAGGCCTCATTGATCTCAAACAGCGAAATGTCATCCTTGGTCAAGCCAGCACGCTCGAGCGCCTTAGGAATGGCATGGGCGGGAGCGATGGGGAAGTCGATAGGTGCGCACGCGGCATCAGCAAACGCGACAATCTTGGCCAAAGGCTTGACACCAAGCTTCTGAACTTCGGCCTGCGAAGCAAGCACAACCGCCGACGCACCATCGTTGAGCGTCGAGGCATTAGCCGCAGTGATGGTTCCGTTCTTGTCAAACACGGGTCGAAGAGTAGGGATCTTTTCGAGCTTGACGTTCTTGTACTCCTCATCTTCCGAGACGACCACATCGCCCTTCCTGTCCGAGATGGTAACGGGGGCAATTTCGTTGGCGAAAGCGTTGGCCTTCCAAGCCTCGGCGGAGCGACGGTACGACTCGACAGCAAACGCATCCTGCTGCTCACGGGTGATAGAGAGCTTCTTTACGGTGTTCTCGGCACAGATGCCCATGGCGACCTGGTTGTACACATCGTGAAGACCGTCCTTGACAATCGAGTCGAGCGCCTGCACGTGGCCGTACGTGTTGCCTCGAGGAAGGTAGTAACTGCAATAGGGGCGCCAGACAGGTATCAATCAGAAGCGTCGAAAGCGAATGTCAGATTCTTCTCTCTCCGCCATCGTGCTGTCAAACGTTGCTCCACAGAGCGGGTGCAGTGATAGCTCGGCCGGTGGTGGGTTGGTATCGATATCGGCAATGCGGGTTGAGCTGGACCGAAAGCGGGGCAAGTGGGGGGTATAGTTCGCGACCACCGGCTCGCGTGTCCGAATTGTTAGGCCGAACCGAATTTTTGACCCGAGCGGGAAAAAGCACGCGCGGACGTACCGGTCTCAACCCTTTTACCCCGAGCGCACCCAGAGGCACGAGCAGCACCACTGAGCATGCGCCTGCTCCGGTCCGCCAAGCTCGAACCGGCGCAAGCGTGTGGGTGCTGGACACTGGCCCCCCTCGAAAGCAGCAGAAGCGGTGGATACTGCTATGAAGACATGGCCGGATGTGTGATGGCGACGAGGGCTGGACGAGAAATACTTACGGAGCGTTGGACATGGACTCCATGCCACCGGCGACCATGACGCCTCGCTGGCCTAGAGCGATGTTCTGAGCGGCAAGCGAGATGGCCTTCATGCCCGAAGCACACACCTTGTTGATGGTGGTGGCCTCGGTGGTGTCAGGACAACCAGCCTTGAGAGCGACCTGGCGAGCGGGAGACTGACCAACGTTGCCCTGGAGAACGTTTCCCATGTAGACCTCCTCGATCTGGTCGGGCTTGAGGCCGGCGCGCTCGATGGCTGCCTTGACAGCCACAACACCGAGCTCCGGAGCGGTGGCTTTCTTGAGCACACCGTTGAACGAGCCGATGGGCGTTCGGGCGGCGGAAACGATGTAAACGTCATTGATCTGCGACTGCACCACCTCAGCCCATTCCACGCAAGACAAACGAAAGCAGTATCAGATCGAGTTAGTGGCCCTTGCGTGGGGTAAATGCCAAATCCTACCCGCTATGCGGGATTTCGACTCCTGGACGGGAAACGGATGCGAAACGTACCATGATTCTAGCTGTCTGGGCGAGTCGTGCGACGGCGGTTTGGTAGAAGGCTGGCATTGGGGTCGAGAAGAAAGGTGGTTCAGAGGCAGCGGCCAAGATGTTGGAATATGCAAAGGGTGGGACAACAGGCACCAATCGATCGTGTATCGATTTCTGAGAAGAACCGTACGACTTTGGCTCGTTGGCGCACATCCAACACACACGCATGCACGCATGCACGCATGCACGCGCCTCAACTCACAGACTCACCCATCACTCCGTTTCGCCCGCTTTCCCCCTTCTGCGCCCGTTGCGACCCGCTCAACGTGAACACGCCCCAATCCACCTAATCATGATTTTCCACGTTCGAAATTGCTTCATGTGAGATCTTCGCAGCCAACCTCGAACGACTCGCACATCTCTTTCTTTGGATCACCCTCACTCAGCTCCCTTGAGATGGCAAGGCATGGTCAGAATTTGAATAGCTGATTCAAAGCGGAGCGAATAATAGTACATTGGTAGAGCCGCCATAGACGGCTTACGCAGTGGAACAAATACATTGGTGGAACGACAAGTGTATGCAAACGAGTTGGAGTGCTGGCCGAGACGAGATGGCGAGAAATTACGACGGTGGCGGATTGGGCAAGCCGAAACCGATGCTCATTTGGCGATCTGAATCTTGCTGCTGCTGGAAGATGAACTCGAGCTAGAATGCATGCTCGATGTGCCAGTGGAGGCGTAAAGCGATATGGCGGACAGTGGAAAGTTGCGCCGTTCGCCTCCAGGCAGCGGTGTCATGTTGCGTTGGGGAGGTCCATGAGCACCGTGCCCCTGCGAACCAGGCGATTGCGCTTCAACTCGAGCCTGAAGCTGCTTTGCAACAGCCTGCACTTCTTTGGATAGATTGCTCGACGATCTGCTTCCGGTATGCTTGGCCGAACTCGCTCCAACAGCTACAGGCGATCCTCTCGAGATGCAGCTAGCCGTACCGCCGTGAACAGCGCCAGAACCCATGGCTTTCACCGATGGCAAAGTGACCGGTGTACCACCAACTAGGCCCTGTGAAGCGCTGGACCTGGGCGAGACAGACGACCCATAAGGTGTGCTGGAGGGCGACTTTGACGTGCGCGCCGACGGACTGTCTTTGCCATCGCACTGATGACGGTTGCAAGCATCTCTGCGCACAAAGGATCTACCACAATTGTCACAGCGGAACTTTTTGCCTGGTGTACCAAGACCCAGCGAGACGAGTCCTCCGGTGTCGCCGCCCACCACTTCCTCAGGATCGCCGAGGATGCCTGGTTCTGCCTCGTTCTCGTGGATGCTGGCCACATGGCGCTGAAGATCATGCTTGCGACTAAAAGAGCGACCGCCTTCCGACTTGCAGCTCGGGTAGGGACATGCAAACGGCTTTGATCGATTCGGATCAGGGTCGTGCGTTGAAAGATGCGTATTCAGGTTGTACGCGCGAGCGAACGCCTTGTCGCATTTGGGGCACGGGAATCGCTTGATCGGGCCAGAACCCGATCTGGATGCTGGCGAGACGGCAGAGGCTGGTGTTGATGGGCCAGCGATACTTGGTGCAGCCGAAGCACTGGCTTGCTCCTTGGCAGCTGCTCTTGCCAGTTCCTGCGATGCTCGCGCAGCAGCAGCGGCAGCGGCTGCAGCGGCTGCTTGCTGGATCGCCTTCTGGGCAGCCTTGGAATGCTCATCTCCAAGACGCTTGATAGCTGCAGCCAATGCTCGCTGGTCTTGGTTCATGCCGCCAAGCAGGTCAGCATCTGCTTCGATCCCGATGGCTCTCGCGGCCGCGGCGAGATCAGCTCCGGAGAATGGCTCTGGTTTGGAGGAGTGAGAGGTCACTTCAGCAACGTCCTGCGCATCAATGTCGGCGATGAGCGCGTCAGCAGCTCTCTCTTCTTCCTCCCTCGTCATGGCAGCGGCAGCTACGGCTTCCTGCTTGACGATTGCGGCATTGTCCGTGCCTGATGAAGATGGCGACGTGCCGTGCAGCCTTGCAGCCTCTGCAGACGTTGCGCGGGCAGCTTGTTTGAGGGCTCGGTCGTGGTTCTGTGGGAACTGATACTGTGCGAATGTGTTTTGAAAGCTCGGACCTGCCGAGAGAGCTGCATCTACGCTAACTCCCGTGGTTGTGGGGACGACGGTGGCAGTAGCGCCTGCTGTCGCTACTGGTTCCTGGGCTAATTCTGCCGTTTGCAATGCTGCTGAAGTTGGTGAGATGCTAGCCACTGAGGCGTCGCCCTGAGGAATTGTCGCTGCTGATGGAATGGGTACGAGAGGTGCCAATGCGGCATTGTGCGCAACTGGATTATGAGCGCTGGCAGCGTTGGCGACGACTGAACTCGAGGTGGATTTGATGAGAGCCTCCACTTGTGCCTGAATGGATTGCGCATCCAGCATGGTGTCGGCGGATGTGTCGAGACTAGTCTGCGGAGCTGAAACAGCGGGGGAAATAGGGATTTCAGGTATGGAAAGGACAGTGTCACCATGTAGTGCGGCCGAGAGCTGAGGCACAGCAGATAAATCGGTGGCCAAATCGGTTGAGGGCAAGCTCATGGGGTCCGGCATGATGTAGCCGGAGGGGATGGCGGAAGGGGTGGGGAGCGCATGGTCAGCTATTGCGGTAGGTAGAAGGGATGTTGGTGCGGGTGGAAGTTGCACTGAAGCATCGATGAGGGGTGCGCCGGGAGTGTTGGTGATGGAGGAGGACGGCGACGTGGTCGGAGCGGGGGGACCACGCCCCGCAGAGTATTGCTTGCGTGCAATGATGAGCAAATACGCAAGTCAGCCCAAGCTATGAGTCAGAACAGGAGGAGATGCTAGAAAGAATTAGCGTTGTTGACTAGAGCGGACAGGGGAGATGATGGGTCTCGCTATACTAGCTGCGGCACAACGGCGGTAGATAGGGTGCTAGGATGGGACCTGCGGTGTGCATTGCTGGACAAGCTCGACTGGAAAGATGAGAGAAGAGAGAGACTCTTACCTTGTGCAGACACAAGCACTGTACTGGGCCGCTTCTCGTGCGTTGCTGATGCGATCGAAGCTTGATGGATGTGGTTGTTGTGCTGCTGCGGATGATCGCGACGACGCTCAAGAGCGACCGCAGCAGCAACTAGAGCAAGCGGCTGTCCGCGGGTTGCAGAGTGGGCTCACACCAAAAAAAAAAAAAAAAAAAAAAAAAACTCAAAAATTCCAACTGAAATTCACTTTTTACGTTTTCCCCACACAATGCAAGCGCTGCACGTGACTCTGCAGACAAAGCCCGGTTTTATCGCACGAAACAGCGAAGCCAATTGCAACAGCGTGACAAGACGCGGCAACCGGTGTATGTTCATCAAATGGCTGCACTAGTAGAGGCGAGAGCCAACGGTTGAATTGACAATCGTGCGAGAATGTGCGACGTGCGGTCCAAGCAACGGAATCGAACTTTGTGTGTGGTTGCTACGTGTGGACAGGAAGGTGAAATCCAGGATCACGTTGTGTATCGCACTCGAAAGAATTCAAAGTTGGACAAGCGCTGGTGTCAGTAATGGCGTCTTGGTGTGCAGAAAATGCAAAGCGCAGAGCACGATCAAGCTGGAGGCTGAATTTAGGGCCAATATCGATGATCACGAGCTGCCAAACAAACCAAACTGGCATGAATAGAGATTTTGATTGCAGACGATCCTTATTGTTCTCGGTGACAAGAGGAATCCATCTGTGTTTTGGCATGAACACCACATACTCATTCACACAACCGCTAGAGTGGGCGCAACTCAAGGCTTGCGATGAGAATTGGCGATAAGAATCGGCGATGAGAATCGTGCGCAGCCTCTCGATGCATCTCTAGAAGAGACAGGCCAAGACCAGAAGATGCACTGTGGTGCGCAAATTCATGCTGCGCTACATTGCATCGGCGATGGATGGTGCGGGCGTCGAAAGGTGCAGCGCAGCGGTGCAACTTGGCCGTTGCGCTCAAGCGCCGCTGAAGCGTACATACAGTCCAACAGCGCCCAAAAGAAAGAAAAAGAAAGAAAAAGAAAACAAAAGAAAAAGAAATTCAGTTCGAACTTGACGGGGTCCAAAGTGAGAGTGGCCCGCGTTGTGTTAGAATATCGTACTTGCCTAGAGTGGGTTTGGATGCAACGCAACATGCGCGCTGCAGCGTGTCAATTCAAAGCAGTGCAGATAAGGAGGCTTCCACTCTAACTTGGCCGTCCCGCCAGCAACAGACCACTTGAGGGCGTAAACACTGGATCAAGGCGGATGGTCTGATACGTGGCACAAATGCCACTCCAACCGTGGATTGCATCCGATCGAAGGATCGGAACTGGGAACCCAACAGCAGGGAAGCAGCAATGTTCGCCGAGCCAAGTGCATTAGCATGGGTGGGTGTAGTTGAAGGGTTTTATTGATGATGGACGTCCGGATGTGAGCTACCTGACAAAAGTGCAAATTTCTAATTTCTGATTGCCTCATACCCCCCATTTGGCTGGGAATTTCCTCACCAAATTCCTAGTACGGCGCGTGCCTTAATCAGTCAACTTCAACTGGTGTGTCACTGATATCGACCGCTGTTTTGACAGCGCGCTCCATTTTCTTTTTTGGGTTGCAAATCCAAGTGAAACAGACACGCTGACGACTGTCAAATTTGGTAGATGGCCTCGGCTCGGCTGCAGCGCACTGATGCACCGGCGGCGGAGCGGTCAACGAACCGTTTGCGAAATTCATGCCTCTGGCCTCTTGCCTCTTGCCTCTTGCCTCTTGCCTCTTCTGTTAGGTGTGCCACGGCTGTATCGCCAATCTTCCCAAAATGGCACAGCATCGCTACGGCGACGAGTTGGCGTTTGGGTTGCCAGGCCAGCTGCCTCGCTTGTGTCGACGTCGATCTGTCTCGATTCGCGACTCTCTTGCCTTTGGACCCACGATTTTTTCAATCACTTCCCGTTGCTCCCGTCTGATCCTTGCTTTGCTTTCCGCTGCGTTGCTTGTGCTGCCCTGCTGAATCCATCGTTCCTGCTCTCTCGCTTGTCTGTAGCCGTATCTGCTTGGTCCGTGATGCTCACACTCTGTTCACCACGCTCGCCTCTTTCTTTTTCGCCGCTCCACCCAATTACACATGGCCCCATCCTCCAAGTCCTTCCCTCGCCAGCTCCTCCTCGACGTTCTGCTTTCTGCCCACTCACATCCAACATCTTTGCCATCAGCACCCATCTCAATACCCAGCCTTTCATCACCTTTTCCGTCCTCTTCATTTCGGCAAAACCCAGTGTCAAACCCAGTGTCAAACCCAGTGTCAAACCTCCCTACTTTCACTCGACTTCATTTCGAGCTATTGCTTCGTTCGCTTCTTCTAGCCGCATTCCAATCTTGTGCATCTTATTCATCCCGGCGCATCGACATGCACACCGTCTGATACGCGCACACTCTAGATACTTGCGCACAACGTTGCGCTCAGACCCTCCCTATCATACTGCACACACACGCCGCCTGCATTCTCTCTCCACAATCCCCCTTCTAGCATCACAATGTCCAACCATCCTTCTCCCACTCAGACCCAAGCTGACCCAGCGCCCTCTGCATCCTCTGCACGGCGCTCCCCAACTGATTCCATTGCGCCCCTGCTTTCTCCCTCTGCAGACACAACCACACCCCACAGCCTCGATGCCCCCAATCGACACCACGCCAGAAACTCCTCCATTCTCAGCCTCGAGGCTGCAATAAACCCACGCGTCAGCAGTCTCATTCGTTATTACGCTTCCAGCACTTACTCGCTCAGCGACGACGACCACACCGCCGTCCAGCATCCCCGCACCACCATGGCCCACACCAGCATCGCTCACACAACCGACTCCAAGTCCGAGCAATCCCCCACCAACAACAGCTTCGAAAACCATGACCTCGCCACACTCTCCTACACCGTCGATGCAGGCACCTCCAGCCCATCCCGATACATCAACTTGGGCATGTCCAGGCCCCTCTCCTACTATCCCAACGACCAGAAAGTAAACCCACGCGCCGTCAGGGATCCTTTCAGTCTTCCACCCTCGCTCGTAGGCTCGCTCGTCGACATGAACGCTTCCTCTACCGCCACTTCCGAAGCAACCAACTACTTTTCCAACCCTTACTCCTGGGATACCATGGACGGCAAGCAAGAGCCCGACGACGACCTCCACGACCCCGACGTGCAACAAGAGCTCAAACACGGCTGGTTTGGCGGCAACGTCGGAAAACGAGGCGTCCTCAACATCGGCGTCCTCGCCATCCTCTCGCTTGGTCTCGTCGCTCTCTTTGGCGCATACCCCGTCATCTCGTACTTTCAACGCCGCCACGAAGGCACAAAAGGCGGCTACAACATCGGAGGCGTCAATGCATCTGGTCAGATCGCCAGCATTCCTGGCTTCCGCTCTTCGCTCATCGACCCAGACACTCCCCAAGACGCCTACACTCGCACCAGCCCCGACGGCACCAAGACCATGAAGCTTGTCTTTTCCGACGAGTTCAACGCCGATGGTCGCTCCTTCTATCCTGGCGATGACCCCTACTGGGAAGCATCAGATCTCCACTACTGGGCCACCAACAACTACGAATGGTACTCACCCGAGGCCGTCACCACCGCAGACGGCGCCCTCCGCATCACTTTGGACCAGGTCCAGACCAACGATCTCAACTTCCGTGGCGGCTTCCTCAGCTCGTGGAACAAGTTTTGCTTCACAGGTGGCTATCTCGTTGCCAGCGTACAGCTCCCCGGCGCGCCCCGTGTCGCTGGCTTGTGGCCTGCCTTTTGGACCATGGGCAACTTGGGACGTGCGGGCTACGGAGCCACCACGGATGGTACATGGCCCTACTCGTACACCGCTTGCGATGTGGGAACCTTGATGAACCAGACCGATGCCAATGGGCAGCCTGCTGCTGCTGCCGTCGGCGGTAACGTCATGTGGAACCGCAAAGCTGAGTCTACTGCGCTCTCCTTCCTCCCCGGCCAGCGTCTTTCCGCCTGCACTTGCGCCGGAGAAGATCATCCCGGCCCCATCCTCAAGGACGGCTCCTTGCGCGGACGTAGCGCTCCCGAAATTGACGTCTTTGAAGCTCAGGTTGACGGCACTCTTGGTCTCACTGTTTCTCAGTCCATGCAAACCGCGCCGTTCAATATGTTTTACAACCTCACCAACACCACCGGTCCCGCCTACGAATTTTTCCAGCCCGACTCGCATCTCAATTCGTACAATGGTCAGAACGACCAGCAGGCCCTCAGTGGCATCACTGTCGCCTCTCAGCTTGCGGTCCAGCGAGGCGGCGATGGCTCTTTTGCCACGTATGGCTTCGAGTACGAGCCTGGTTCGCAAGGCTACATTGACTGGCTGTCGAATGACAGACGCGCGTGGAAGGTGAATGCGGCTGCGCTCCAAGCGGATCCGGTGAGTCAGATCAGCGATAGGCCCATTCCCGAGGAGCCAATGTATATCATCTTCAACCTGGGTATCAGTCAGAACTTTGGCACTCCCGATTGGCGCAGATTGCGATTCCCCGCCGTCATGTCAGTCGACTGGGTGCGAGTGTACCAAGATCCCAATGCGGAAAACGTTGGGTGCGATCCACCCGATTTCCCCACCGCAGACTATATTCAGCGTCACAGAGCAGCATATGACAATGCCAACTACACCATCTGGGGAGGTTCGCCCGAGCAAGGCGGTTACGGCGGACTGTGGCCCCGAAACAGACTTTACCCGGACGGATGCTCTGCACCTACAACTACCAACCCGGGCTCGCCGGTCAAGCCCTATCCACAGGCCAGTCCTGTGCCCTCCAGCCAAATCGCTATTGGTCAGAACTAAGCAGCATATACTCGCATTAATCAAGCGGAAGCGGACAGAGCTTTCAACTCTTTTCATGGTCCCTCCCTTCCTTCCTTCGCATCTTTTCTTGCTTCTAACTCTCAATCACAGCCACAACAACCTGTACCTTTAAACACCGCGAGCATCTCGCTCTTGCTTTCACTCTCTTCATACAAGTAATGGACTTTCCGGTTTTGTTTTTGTTTTTTGTTTTTTGTTTACTTACATCACATCAAACGTGCGAACATCTGCAGCATCTCAGGCGACTGGGACGCAACCCAAGGAGTGCGTCGGTGTTTCTTGAGTGGTGGGCGAATCCGTTTCGCTGTGTTCTCGTTTGCGTTTCAATCCGTCTATATAGCTGACTAGTTCATCGTCGTCTTCATCGCCGTATAAATCGTCGTGTTCGCGATCGGCTACTGCCTGCAATGGGACCGACACGTAATTCTGATTCAACGCATACCCGGCTGTGCTCACCGTCGGAGCTTGGAGGTGCAGGCGATGTGCGAGCGCAGGGTACGCTGGTGGGAACGGGTTGGAAATGAGTTGAAGTGGTGCTTGCGAGAACAGATTCGTCGTATGGCTTGGGTGGGAGAACTTGACTCTCTTGCTAGCCGGGATAGTGCGGTCGTCTTCAGAATCACCTTCCGTATAGCTAGTCATGCTTGTTGCCGATGAAAATGCGCCAGATTCTCTAGGACGAATGGATATCAAGGCGTTGTTGTCCAGCGAGGAATTCCCGGTAGCCGCCATTTCTACCGGTGCCTGCACGCGCAAGTCGAGGTTCCAGTCAGCAGAGTTGAGCGAGAAGGCCGTGTCGACCGAGCTCGAAGATGAATCCGAGCTGAGGGATACCAAGTCCAGCACTGGTTGATCCGTCAGCTGTGCCAGCGTTTCTAGAATCGAAGGCGGCTCGTTGGAGAACTGATCCGCGGCGGAGGTCGTGTCTAAAAGTGGCTCTATGAGTGAGGCTGAGGATGTCAATGTATGTGTCTGCATTCTTTGGGTTGCCTCTGTCTGTTCGAGCATCTGCAGTAGCTGTGCGTAGTCCGTCTGAGAATCACCTTTACTCGGCTGTGGCCGTCGCTCCGGCGCACCCAAATGTACAGGATTGATGTGCGCAGAGCTGGCATGCGTCGCAAAATAAGTATCCAATGCTGACTCCAAGGTGTCATTCGCGTCGCTAATAGGATCACCAAACCCCAATGTGGATACGTCGCTGTCTTCGACAGAACTGTCAAAGCACGAAGCGTGGTTGCTGTCGGCATCGCTTGCCGGGCTAGGTCCCCCAGATTTCATCGTGCCTCCCATCTCTCTTGAAAACGGCGGGGAAGCCATGGGGATTTGCTGGAATGAAAGGCGACCTTGCCTCCTCGCACTTGCTAGTTTCTCCAACTGCTCGTGCGCCATGTGCGCTGAAGGTGATCTGTCCGACAATTGCTCGAGCGCCCACAGACACTTTTCAATCCTCGAGTGGCTCTCCTCGAGCTCCTTCCATTTGAAGAGCGAGCAATATCCGTCGTGCAGCTTCAACTCGGTCTTGACTACAGTAGTGATGCTGTGTACCAGTATCTCGGACCAGGGCTCGGTGAGCAGCAAGTTGCCGCCCGAGTCGCGCACATACTGAAAAGTGGGCTCAAGATGCATGAACGTGGTCGACTGGATGGCAGTGATCAGCAGAGCCAAGTCGGAGCATGCTCGATCGCGAAGTCGGGGAAAGATCCCAGATCTGGCTCTCTCAGATCGTGCTTGCTTATCGCTTGATCCAGCCATGTCGACTGTCTGAACCATTTCGACAAAGAGCAGGATAGCGAGGTACCACGGGAACGCAAGGAGCACGTACCACGACTGGATCGACGCAGGCAGCGAAGCATGCGACTCGCGACAACTGTCAATGAGCCGCCCGTAGATTTGGTTCCAGTGGTAGATGATAGAGAGACCGCTGCGAATGTGTTGCTCGACGGACTGGGTGGATGCACGTCGCCAGAACGAAATTTGCAAGCGGCTGATTTGTCGGAACATGACTACTTTGACTGGAGTAGAGAAGGCAAGTGTATCCGATGCCTTCTTCTCGTCACAGGGCCAGGAGTAGGCAAACTCAGTCTGCTGCTTGCGTTTGCTGATGTCGATAATGTAGTCATCCCAGATCCCTCTGTTCCCCGAAGCAGCTGAGTCTGTCCGTGAGCCTGTACCGGAGAAGTCTACGTGGAAGCCTGCGATGACTTCGCTGTCCTCGTCGCACACAACGGGAGGATATTTGCGCAAGACGCTCGTCTCTGTGTCAATGACAACACAGAGCCAGTAGAGCATGTGGTAAGTGCCTTCCATGCGCGTGACCTCAGATGCATTTGCGGCAGTTCTGGATTCGTGATTGGTGGTACCGGCTGCAATCTCGCCATCGTTGGGCGGAAGTGGTGCCTTGCTTTCGAGATCGTATTGTATCTTGCGCGCCATGGTCAACCTCTCGTTCCATTGTCCGCCTTCCTCCTCTGCAGGCCTGGAGTTGGGATGTGCGTCCTCGTAGACACAAGACTGTAAGTGAGAGACGCTGACGCCTGTCTCAGAGCTCGAACTTGGTGTGCTCGCTTTGAATTTTCCATTGGGAGCATTCCAAGGACTTAAACCGCGGCGCTTCTTGCCCTCTATCTTGAATTTGATACTGAGCAGTTTGTGCATCGCAGCTACAAGCAGGAAGGTGCTGCCTTCGGCGGGCGATTGCCATGCACTAGTGTCGAGGGCACAGTTATCGCTGTTGAGATCGATGTCGGCATCAGAGGCAGCCTGGTCCAGCACCTCGCGGGGCTTTTCGGTCCAAGCAAAGATAATGAGCGCAAAGATGACTCGGAACGAGTCGATATTGGCGACCTTCTGCAGCTTATCCCTCGCGCGCTCCCATAAAGCGAGCCTGATTCTGTTTTCAGAAGTCTTGCTGTTTCCTCGACCTGTGCTTTGCCGCCTAGCTTTGCAAGTAAGCCCGCTGATCCAATGAGGGCTCCACTGAGCAGCAAAGGCGAGAACGACGGAATGGAATGCATCCATGATCTCCTTGTCGCGGCTTGCCCGGCCTGTAGCATGACCTAGAAGACTGCGTGCGCCACGATCTAGCTCGCAAATGCGCCAGTAGACGAGCTGCTGACTCGAGGGCGAGGCGACGGTAGGGCTTTGAGAAAGGCACTGCGCGCGATCGACAAGCATATATGGAGTATTGGACGAGGAGATCCAGCATCGGAGTGCCTGTTCGGCTGCACCTTCGTAGACCTGGACGAGACCATCATTGAGAAAGATGCGGTCAATGGTGGTGGTGATGCGCATGGCAGACGACTTTGGAGAGATGGATACAAGTCTCTTGTGAGCATCTGCGGCTGCTGCTCTGTTTAGTGCTTCTCCGAAAGGGGGAGTAGTTGGAGTGGGCCGCTCGAATTCGGACTGCGATCCTAGGATCGACAATTGCCATTGGTTTGCAGCAGCTTTGCTTCTTGCTCCTACAAAATCATATGATGCGCCGACGGTAGTTCTGGTCCTAGACGGTTGATTTTTCTGAGGCTGCGCGTTGTCATTCTCCGAAGCATCCATAGTTGTACATGTGCCCGTCTGGCACGTGGTTGGCAGCATGGTGGCACCGCCCAGAGTGCTGCTGTCTTGAGCCATTGTACTGGGTACGCCACCGAGGATTGACAAAACGTATTGGAAGGAGCAAGTCTTTCCCTTTTTGCGACAGTTGGAGCAGGCGACCTTATTGTTGATGGCTTCCGCGACGGAATCGTACTCAGCATTGCAAGCACGCTTTCCAACGCGACATCGATCACAGGAACGGTACTGACGACGTCGAGAGTCTTTTGCGTTCATCGTGGGCATGGTGATGGCAGCCGCTGCCATGGACGATTCAGATTTCATTGAGCTGGAGATGGTCACAGTGCCCGAGCCCTGTAGTGTGCACTAATGAGCAAGTTCTTTCTGGTTGTTGAGGAGATAGGAAAAGGCAGAGCGAGTCTGATAAGGTATCGGGCGTGCTGTTGTGAACTGGTTGGGTGGTTGCAGTAGGTGACCAAAGAGAACATTGGCAAGGACGATGGAGACAAGGTATCAAAAATGAAGCGAAGGACCCTTGTGTTGGCATCTAGCAGACATCTGAATGGCATTGCGGGTAAAGAATAAGGAACGGGAAAAAGCAGCAGTTGGGCACTTGCTCACAGACGAGCGGACAAGAAGAATTACTGGAGTGCAGGGAACTTGTCAGTCAGACGAAGGAGCTGCAGCATTGGAAACAACATGCAGACAAAGAGGTGAACAAGAAAGTGTGGGGAAATTGCATGTGGTCGCCAGGTCAAGAAAGCTGCCGACCACCGATGAGCCTAAGCGGACTTTGGCCATGCGGGGTCCTCTCAGCGTGAAGCCGGACAACACGGTAGCTTCGGCTAAGTGGACCACTGTGCGGAGTCGAGAGCAGTTGCCACGACACACGGACAGATGATTCCAGTCCGCCCTAGAGACGAGACCCCGACTGCATGAGCGCCCCGGTTGCTACTTTGACCATGGCAGCTGAGCTCTTCACCCACAAGGCTCGAGCGTACAGATGTAATGTGCCTTGCAGGAACAAGAACGGACACAGCTGGTTGTCACGACACGGGAAGCGGATGGTACGTTGTGGGGAGAAACAAAAGGATCGCCCAAACCGCCGAGTGCGGAGGGGAAGCGCAAGCCGGCAGGGTGAAAAGACTGGGCCAGCAGCAGAGACGGCAAGGCAGACAGACGTTCAGGGGTTGACCGACCGGTCAAGAAAGAAGCACAATTTGACTGCCGTGGTGAGATTTGCTTCTCCGACGCCCGAGCTTTGCCCGTCACGGCTGGCATGGACTCATCTTGTTCGGCGAGATTGCTTTTTGTGTCTTGTCGTCAGCGATGATATCTGGAGACTACTGCTTGGTCAAATGAATGCGACAAAAACAAGGAGGCGGGCAAGCGGATCAAGGCATACACGATAGTGATGGATGAGATGTGGGCCGCCCTGTGGCTGGCGGCGGAGGCGGCTGACCGGTGATGTTTCGGCGATTCCCCCACATTGTGCAACTTCTGGCACTCATAGACTTGCGGCCGAGACAGAATTTACCACCAGTCTTTGTTAGGTTGAAAAGAATCAAAAAAATTCGGAAAACGGAACGGCTTGGAACCAGCCAACCTGAATTTTTTGCCATTGAGCGAGCCAAACTGGAAGAAGCAAAGCGAACCATCAAAGCATACCTCTTTGCACACCGAACAACCGGCCTCGACACACCACCATTCCCATCGTTTCCACCTTTACCAAGACTCTACCCTTCAACGATTCGGCACCGAATACGCCAAGGTCTCTGCACATCTGAATCTTCAGCCTCGAATCTGCGCATCCCGCCAGCTCAGCCAACAGCCAAAGCAAACATGCCAGCAGCTTCTACAGCTGCTTCTGCGGTGGCTCCAACTGACGTTACAAAACTTTTCTCTACCATCCAAAAGTCGGTCTCTGCCCTTAGCACTTCTGTCAAAGCTTTTGAGCAGGATGTCACTCGAGTAACGTCCAAAGACTTGGCAGACAACCCGTTTGCATACCCTGACGGGATCTCGCTCCTTACAATCAAGAATGATGCCATGCTCGACTATCTCCACCATGTCGTTGCTGTCTGTATCAGCAAGATCTCAGGCAGATCGCTTGCCAGCAGCAGCAAAGACGCTAATTTGCAAGGGCCCGCAGTCCTTGTTCAGAATCTTGTCAAGCTGCGTCTGATGCTCGAGAAGCTTCGTCCGCTAGAAAATAGGCTCAAGTACCAGATGGACAAGCTCCTCCGCGCTGCCACTGATGCAGACAAGGAGGTTCTCCTTGGTCGAACCAATTATGCAGCCAAGGCAAAGACGAGCAAAAACAAGGGTGATGGTAGCGGAGATGATGCTGAACAAGACGATGATGCCAGCGATGACGATCTGGCCTTCCGCCCCAATCCATCCGCCTTTATGCACGACAAAGCTCGTACGACTGCCAGATCTTCCAAAACCAACAGCAAACGAAGGAGTTCCGGCCGCGACTCTTCATCTGAGTCGGAGTCTGACGAAGACGGAGGCAAGACTGCTGTCTACCGACCGCCCAAGCTCGTCCCCATGTCATACGATCCCGATGCACGAACGAACAAGAAAGGAGAAAAGCCTTCCTCTATCACGCGCAACTCCGCTCTTCTCTCCGACCTTACAGCAGGCATGTCCTCGAACCCTTACGAAGCCTCTTCTGCTGGTGTCGGCGTGGGTGGCCGCGGTCGTCTTGCATCCAACACCTCTTCCCGTGCCAAAGCTTTGGCTCGCATGGAAGAGTTCGAAGAAGAGAACTTTACACGTCTCGTCATGTCCAAGAAGGACGCACGCAAGCGCAGACGCGACGAGGCAGATGTTGCTCTCGGTGGTGCTGGTCTCAGTTCTGGTCGCGACGGCAGGAGAAGGATCGGCGGCGGTATGGAAGAAGAATTCGGAGACTTGCTCAGAGGTGCAGGTCTGGACGGAAGGAACGGGAAGAAGGCCAAGAAGGCGCAGCATGCCTACGATACGCTCAGGGCAAGCAGCAAAGCTGGTTCCACTTTGCAAAGATCCAAAAGCAGTCCCAGAGGTTCGGCATCGGTGGGCGGAAGCAAGAGCAACAAATTCAAGAACCAGGTCAACCGTTCATCTCGCAGATAACCATGGTCATGCTACTAGGAGATCTGTACCCACACTGCAAACGCACTTTTCATTCCTCATACGTATTTTCGAGGCAATCCACCGCCTATCCTGCGTGCAATACCTGCTTTCTTTCCTGAGGTGGAGTAAGGGATAATCATGCGCTACTGGTCTCCTTCATCCTCACCATCTTCTTCTTGGTCTGAGCTTGTTTCGAAGAATCCCACAACCAACGCTTGTTCTTCCTGCGCCTCGTCTTGCTCTTCTGGATCCTCCTTCGTAACTCCGTCGTCAGCGCCTCTTCCCCCTCGACCTTGATACTCAGACGGATCTCTTCGCTTCCTTCGCTTCCTGTCATGCCTCTGTTTCTCCACTGTTTGCTTGACCCACTGAGCCCTCTCCTCTTGCGTGTTTCCACAGGCTGACATCGGGACTCGAGATGCCAAGATGTCATAATATAACTTCTCTGCCAAGTGGACAGCAGCATCGGTGAGACCGGAGATCGAAGTCACTGGCTGATTGTTGGCAGAGGACCGCGCTTGAAGAGGTGGTGGGAAAGGAACACTTGCTAGGTTAGGATGTTTAGCGACAAGGGTGGCGGAAGGGATGACTTGACGATATGTCATCTGGAGCAGTGGGTGCGTTGTTTGGGATAGTGGATCCGATTCGTTCGTCCAAGCCATCACTTGGTCGATTACAGGTTTGAGAGCCTGTAATGTTGAATGCTCCGTGTCCTTATCGGATGCCTCGGTTTGCAGGTAATACACATCTTTGAACGTCATACAGAAAGGAGCAGAAAACAGTCTGTCAGGGCCGGTCAGCGTTCTAGATCACGTGGAGAAGAACAAGAAATGAGGGACGCCGGTACTTACACTGTCCTTTGGGGCATGAGAAGGTGCCTTCGCCCATCATGAGCACAGTCACCGTGTTTGCGTTGCAAGCGATACAACCTGGAGGGAAGACAAGAAGCCCAGTCTCCGGGGGTTGCTCGGCTGCGCCTGTGGTGTCTGCGGAGACATTATCAGTACCTAGGCTGCCTGTTGGTACTTCTTTGCTGCTTTGCGCCGCAAACAGGATAGGCTTATCCAGGACCAATATGGCTCGCCTTAATACGACCGGCTTGGAAAGTTGAAGTTTTGTCTCACCCGAGATGGCGCCGTGAAGGCCCAAACTGTGCAACATTTCATCGCTCGACACGACATAGTCCGCTGTTATCGTTCCATAGATGCCATCCACCTCGAATACCCACTCAGTATTCTCTTCGTTCCGTTTGGCGAATTTGATTTGGTGAGCGAGAATGAACATCCCTCCCTTGACCGCCGATGCACGGCAGTATCCTTGAGCTAGTTCTCCGGCACCGCCGTACTGCCCCACGAGGTAGGCCGAGTTGCCGTATCTACCGACACTTTTCATGTGGCTCTTTACCCTCGCCATAGCTACTTCTGTGGTTTCGTGTGGCGTTGCGCAAAGACACACACCATACGCGACCGCATCGATGAGGTCCGGCGACATTTTGTGCACCTCAGCCAGGTATTCAACGAAAGGTTTATGGGCCATGTCCGGGTTCTGCGCGAGTTCTGACTGAGACTCTTCAGTGCTGATGTACATGAGAAGCTTCATGAGTTTGCGCTTGGCGATCAGGGAGAGTTCTTTGGTTTTAAAGATGTCCTCCTTGCTTGCAGGGACACTAGTCAAGGTGAACTTGTTTGCATCCTGGGTAGAAGCTGAGGCAACACAGGTGCGCTCCAGCAAGCGGAATGTGGCGTACGAGGATACCTTGGAGCTGATGAGACAGTCAATAGATGGTCCTGTGGCGGGAAGCAAGGTGGGTGCAAGCGAAACAGCATAGTGTCGGTCCAGGGACGCCAGCGATTCAGGCAAATGTGAAGGTGCCCCTGGCAGCCTGTCGCCATCACTACCTGAAGCAGGAAAGCTGAGTTCCACATCGTCAGTGCGCGTGTTTAGCTGTGGTCCATCTCCTGAGCTCTTTCTTGCGCTGTGTGTCCACTTGAGCAGTTCTGAGAGAGTCAGACTGGCCCACTGATCTGCGTAGTAATCGTTCTTGTCAATGTGGATCACGGAAAGGCCAGCTGAGGCCAGGGCCGCAGACAAAATGCTTTGCGTGAGACCTGTGCTGAAGATAGCCACATCGTAGTGGGTACGGTCGAACGACATGTCCCTAACCCTTTCCGGAGCCAAATCTGGACATAGAGGATGGGAGGATTCCGAGGAGTGTCGACAGCAGGGTTGCGTGTGGTTAAGGGTCCCATGCAAACTGGGTGGGGATTCACAATCATGAATGTGAATGTTGAACTCGATCTCCGACTTCCGAGGCTGCATGTGGCTCGGCTTTAAAAATGTTGTTGACCTCCACAGATGTCCTCACATCACCACGGTGACCGACTGTCTCTGCTTGCTCAGTCGAGAAGTACTTCGCGGATTCTCGCTTCGACACAATGAGCGGCATATTGGCAGCTCCCGTGCCTCAACAGACATCGCCTTCAACTGCCAACGCGCGCATCGTCGAGGCAGGTACGGCGGCTAGCAGCTCTTCACGCAGCAAAGTTCTGCTTCCCGTTGAAGTCATTCGCTCACTCAAGCTCCAAACAGGCGACGCGGTCTTGGTGACCCCCGAAGAGTATGCGGATGGTAGCTTTATCGTAGGCACTGTCTGGCCTTCATTTGCTTTGGAAGCTGGGACTGTTCGACTTCCTGTCGCTGCTCAAGCTGCGAATGGTCTGCAGTCTGGACAGGCCGTCTCTGTCATCCCGCTCGTATCGACACAGTCCAATACCACCCAAAGAAGACCACCTACAGCTGCAACTATCCAACTCTCCATTTATGCAGGACTTCCGGCTGTCTCGACTGCACTTGCCAAACTCAGCAAGTCCGACCGTCAGATGTTAACCATTCACGCAAAGGAGTGCCTGATCGACCTTGAATGTATACATAAAGGCCAGCAGCTTTCAACAAGCTTTCAGGGCAACCTTTTCAGTTTCAAAGTCTCCGCCTTAATTGACGTGAACGGTCAACAAGGTTGGTCCGTCACCCCATCCACTTCGCAGAGCAGCCAAATCTCCTCAAAATTGGCGACACATGTGTGTATCGTTAGCCGTACCACCGAGGTCAACATCTGTGCATCAGATACTCTGGCTCAGAGCAAGAATGAGACAGACTCTGATCTCGCAACCGATTCCTCCAGAGAGGACCCTTATTCTAAACTCGGAGGACTAGAAAGTCAGATTGCAGAAATCAAGACCCTTATCGAGATGCCTCTGATGTCTCCGGAGATTTTTATACAGTATGGCCTCAAACCACCCAAAGGTGTTCTTCTTTACGGCCCTCCCGGAACAGGTAAGACATCCCTCGCGCGAGCGGTGGCTGCTGCTACCGGGTCCTCGTACCTCACCATCAATGGTCCCGAGCTCTCATCTGCCTTCCACGGAGAGACCGAGTCCAAGCTTCGTAGTATCTTTAAAGAGGCTAGACGTAAGAGCCCTTGCATCATCATCATTGACGAAATCGATGCTTTAGCGCCAAGAAGAGAAGGTGGCTCAGGCGAAGGTGCCAATGCTGACGGTGCTGGGGAGGTCGAACGCAGGGTAGTTGCTCAGCTCCTCACCCTACTTGATGGCATGGAGGAGCAAGAGGATGACGACGAAGACGCTGTACAGGAAGTTTGGGCACAGCAAGAGTGCACGGTAGACAGCTGTCAAGGGGCTGAGAAAAGCAAGACCAAGAAAGGACCCGCCCGTGTCATTATTCTCGCTGCCACCAATAGGCCCAATGCCATCGATCCAGCCCTGCGCCGTCCTGGCCGTCTTGACCGTGAGATTGAGATTGGCATTCCAACCGCAGCTGCTCGAGGTGACATTATACGCACGTTGATTCGACCCGTACCGCACGATCTTTCTCCGGATCAGATCACTGAGCTCGCAGGCCGCACCCATGGCTACGTCGGAGCTGATCTATCGGCTCTAGTCCGTGAGGCTGGCATGCGAGCCGTTCGTCGTACATTTGCTCGCCGCCAGTCTACCCCTTTCCAGCTCGAAGCCAAGATTCAATCCATGTCACTCGAGCCTGCCAAAGCTACTGACGTTGAAGGCGCGATGCTTGACAAGGTCACGGCTGCCGATTTGCATGCGGCCCTTTCTCTTGTCCGACCCTCTGCCATGCGCGAGATCTTCGTAGAGCCCCCGAAAGTGTATTGGTCCGATATTGCTGGATCCTCAACTCCCTCCGCGGGTGGCTCCGGCGCCTTGTCTACCAAGTCGGTTCAGGCCCAGGTACGCGAGCTTGTCGAATGGCCCATCAAGCATAGCGCCACTTTTTTTCGACTCGGTATCTCCCCGCCACGCGGAGTCCTTCTGTATGGCCCACCCGGATGTTCGAAGACCCTGATCGCTCGTGCGCTGGCCACCGAATCCGGCCTCAACTTTCTCGCAGTCAAAGGTCCGGAACTCTATTCTAAGTATGTTGGCGAATCTGAACGTGCCATCCGTGACACATTCAAAAAGGCGAGAGCTGCAGCACCCAGCATCATCTTCTTTGACGAAATTGATGCGCTGTCTTCTAGTCGCGATTCCTCGGGCGGCGATGCCTTGAACAGCCGCATCATTGCGACCTTGCTTAACGAGATGGACGGCATCGAGGCCATGTCCGACGTTATAGTCATCGGCGCCACCAATAGGCCCCAATCTCTCGACCCAGCCCTGCTCCGTCCGGGACGGCTTGATAGGCTTGTATACGTTGGCCCGCCTGATCATGAAGCTAGAAAGCAGATTCTCCGCACGAGGATGGCCAAGATGGCTGTCAACGCGGAATTAGTTGATTTGGAGAAGATAGGGCAGATGACGGAAGGATGCTCGGGGGCTGAGGTAGTCTCAATCTGTCAAGAAGCCGGATTACTCGCCATGGACGAAGACATCAACTGCCAGGCTGTCGAACAACGTCACTTTGAGAGCGCTGCTTCGTCTGTCAAGCGACGCATCACCTCACTTATGATCCGCCAGTACGAGAATTGGAGAGACACACTCGCCGTCTGATGCCCGGGAACCTTCGGTCTGTCATGACATCAATCTCAATTTCGATGCAATCGCCCCCCTCTCCGTCGGCTCAGAGCGGCAAGCACATAAAATTTAGAATAAAACAATCGATTACCATGACGCCTGAAAGATAGTGTATGTGTGACCCGGAAACCAAGACAAGAATGCAGGAGGATGAGGAGTGAGGGTAGCTTGAATTGAAACAAGCGAAGCGCGCCCGTTTCTCAGTTGTTTCCGTAAGCGAGGATCTTGTTGTGCAACAGAACGGAACAGTACGATTCCTCGATTTTGCTAGCAACGAGCTGGCTGAGGACGGCAATGTAAAAGAGGACGAAGGACGATGCGAAGAGCCACCAAGCTGCTCGCATGACTGCGCCAGTGATCTCGGCGCGGGTGTACTGGCGCGTCGAGCTAGGGAGGACCGACTTCTTTTCGGACAGGAGCTTCTTCTTCTCGGGATCGTGCTTCTTCGGCTTGGGCGGAGGGAAGAGCTGAGCGGGCAGGTGGACAATAAACACATAGATGAGTGCAGTTGACAGAAGACCAATGAGAACCTGCATGAAGACGAGCCATGATGATCGGCTGAGTGGGCAAATCAGGATGGTAGCTCCAGCGCGGTAGAAGGCAACGATGAATGCCTTGCCCGAGAGAACGGTCCAGATCATCGACGTATTCAGAAGGAGTTGCTTGGGATCGCGCAGCTTAAGCTGGTGAGCAACGTGTTCGCTCCATACCTTAGCAGGAATCTTGGCGGGGAGGACGAACAACCGCAGCATCGTGACGACGAGGAAAAAGACTCCCACGCCGATAGAGATGGCAATTTGGATGCCAATGGGGAGCTTGTCGAACCTGGCGTCGAGAAAACTGCCCCATCCCCAGCCCCAGAGTCCTCCGAAGATCCAACCGCAGACCACATCGAGTGGCCAATGGAGGGCGAGGTATAGACGAGAAACACCACTTGCGACGGTGAGAATGCTCATGAGAACGTGTACAAAGACGGGGAATTTGAACTCAATGTCCACATGGTTGCGGGAAAAGTAGTAAGTCGAGTAGACGCATGCCATGAAAGCTGAGTGACCCGAAGGGAACGAGTAGTCGTACTGCCTGAGTGGATTCTTAAGCTGATATGGATTCAGCTTGAGACGAGCGGCTGCAACCCAAGCAGGACGGGGAACTGGGCGGGCAACCTTGATCAGATTGACAATGCCGAATACTACGACGCAGGATCGCATGATGATGATGAGCGTCAACTGGTTCCATCTCGACCAGTAGATGCAGGCACCGATTACGATCAGGACTGACTCCTGACAGAGATAGTGAAGAACCAATGACGGAACCTTCAGTCCAGGGATGCCCTGGATGAAGTTGATAACATTCACCTCGAAGGATCGGTACGTGGGATGCAGACGAGCAACAAGGAGGTGCCTCCAAGCAACCTTATCGCGGTAGTCGATGTTGTGTCGCTGGCAATTCCTGAGAGAGCACTCGACAATCCTGTCCTCGCATGTCTGTTTGATCTCCTCAGCCGTCCTGCCGTGTAGTTCAACAGGCTTAAGCAATGCGTAGGTGACCTTGGCATACGGCATCATCATGAGCAGGAGGAAGTCGAAGAGGAAGCTCGAGTCGGCTTTACGAAGGTGGATAGGGTAGGGCATGTCATAGCTGATCACCACTGGGACAAGCTCTATGGCCTCTGGGTTGGAAGCAGCGAACTGGAAAGTTGGCAGACCGAATTTGACGAAGTTGTTTCGCGCGACTGTGACCGCCTGGGGGAAAATCACGAGATTCTTGGCAAAATTGGGGTTGTGAGTCCACTCTTCGAGCAATTTGACCAAAGGAGTTCCACGTTTCTTGATGTAAGAGAATTGCGAAGTGAGATAACCAGTGATGCCTTTAGAAGCAACTTCGGCCACAATGATTGCCGAGTTGGTCAAAAGCGGGAGGCAGCCATCGAGGAAGATGTAGGGATGTTCGGCACAGTAAATACGCCGGGTGGAAGCTCGCGAAACTTCATTGCAGCTGGAAGCGGTAAACGTTTCGATCGGGAGTGGCTTGCCTTCATGATCAACCACCTCGAATTTGACCAGTGGGAAGAACGAGCCAGGGTGAACACCCTTGGGTCCGGTGATATAGACTACGACTGACACGCGACAGAAGAGGTATATGAGCTGTAGGATTGCAAGCACCACACCAATCGGGAGATAGAGGATCCAGAGAAAGGACCACCATGTCAGAGCTTTCGGATTGAGACGTCGTGTGGGCCACGAAGCCTCACAGGCGGCGGTGTCGAGGTCAGTCTCGACAGCCATCTTGTCTTGCGTTGCTCAAGTTGGAGCGTGACTTGATTTCTGGATATTAAGTCTTTCTTGCAAGCCTCTTGTATGTTGTGTGATGTAGCGGAAATGAAGGCGATGACCAAAAGATGAGAGGATGGAAGAGCCAGGTGAGGGAGGGAAGCGGGCAAAGAGAGGAAGGATCGCCGTAACGTAGAAGAGCGTTCAGGGAAAGGTTGAAAGGGAGCGGCAGATGTAGGACCATTTTTTGGATATCGTTTTGACAAATCCTGTCCGGCAGCTTCTTCCACCAAGATCGTAGCAACAGAACACGCAAAGCGGCTGCATTCCATCCAGTACAGATGAAAGTCATTTTTCTCTTCGATTGCTGAAGAACAAGGCCATGAAAAGGGCAAACCGTAGTGCCGAAGTGGGCCTAGTTGGAAGAATTTCCGATAAGGCTGAGAGTCGATCCGCAAAAGAGAGCGGGTCGATAGTTTTCTTGCCCGCAGAAAGGGTTGAGTCGCCTTCAACTGCATAGAGCAAAAGCCTAGCTCGCAGCACTATGCCGTTGCTGCTGTATTGGACGGCCAAACCCAGATGGACCCGTGTCCAGCTGAAGGCGGAATATACGCGAAACAGAACTGCTGAGACCTACTATGTCTCAGAAGCCAATCTGGACAGGGATGGAGACGCCCACGGCGCCGTTCCCATCGACTTGCAGTTCTGGGTTTAAACCGGGGGCCGAATCTGAGTTTTAACACCCATTTTTCAATTTGTTTGTGATTCTAGCCGAGCGTCAAAGAAATTCATATTCTAAGATTGCAGACAGCGGGTTCGAGAGCCGTGCCAAGAACTTTACGCCTAAACCCCTACAACTGTAGACCGTCAATTTCCGTCACAATGAACCAAACACAAGCAGGACAGCCGACGAGCCAGCATACATGTCTCAACGTGTTTTTGCCGAGACGATTTTCTCACCCGTCATTCAAATTTCTGTGGGCCTTGCTGGAGGTCAAGTGGACGAGCGCAAAGAACTCCACTGTTCACGATGCGTCCACACCCACAGCTTAGCCTGAGTAGAGAGCTGCAGCCCATTGCAAAGCAGCTCTTCGTGCAACAAACCCCAACCTTGTTACAGTCCTTTCCAGACCAGGGCTGAGTGCTGAATGTGGGCCAGCTTGACTGTATGTGATCTCACTCTCCACTTCCGAAATTTCTCTGACTGTCCTCCGTTTAGAAGTCTCCACTCCGAAGGATCGAACCGCCCTAACTCACTTTGGGAAACACTCTGCGTGATCAATCTCTTCCATCTCTATTTCCACAACTTCAAGAAATATTCCAACGCATTCTTTGGTTCACTATTACATCGTAGACCCCTCCCTCTCTTCTAGGATACCAAGCAAAATCGCGAAAGCTATGCTGCGCTCCAACACTTGGTCTGCTTGTGTGGCCGTGCTAACACTGCTGACATCGGTCGCTACACCCATCAATGCGCAAGACACAGCACCAATGAGCTCAACGGTGACATCCTCAACTGCCTCGACCTCTAGCCCAACTTCGATACCAGCCGTACCGTCAGCAGCCCCAACGGTGGCACCCTACCTTGCTTCATGCCCTGCAGAGCTCGAGCTGCAGATCACAATCTGTTTGGATACAGTTGCTCGTGATGGTGCTGTTTTGCCTTGCAACTCGGACGATTGGTGGTGCATTTGCAACAACTGGCAAGGAATCCTTTCTTGCTACGAGCCATGTCCGAACCTTCAAGATCAGACCGACGTTGACTGGAACCAGCAAAATTGCGAGGGACAACATGGATATGCAAACCTCTATGGCGGAAATTCAACCGGTACATATCTCGGCTCCAACATCACTACGACCGGCTCGAACGGCTACACAAGGAGCTATCTCAGCGAGTAAGTTCAAACCGACATTGACCAAAAAGTCTAATGAATTCCAACAATACAAAAAGTACTGAGTTGTACTCTTCTACTCTTTCTTGTGAACCACAGGATGCCAAAGACGACTCAGGCATCAACAACAGGCCCTTGGACCTGGACGCCGGCTGCGACTGGGTCAAGTCAGCAGCGCTCCAAGTCTTCAGCTTCGCATCCCTATGCCGTTCCAGCCGGCCTTCTCGTTTCTTTGCTCGTTTTTGTTTGCTCTACCCACCTTTCTCTTATTTGAGATTCAGATTCCGTTTAAATAGAGACATACCTTGAACTGGAAATTACCAGGTCTTGTTTTGGTAGGGTCCAGGTGAAATCGAAATCATCAATTTAGGCACGCAGAAGAATTTAGCAAATCTGTTAGCACCGATATTTCAACACTTTCGTCCGAAAAAGAACCTGAGTTGTTTGACAGTTTGGCTTCAAGGCTATCATCGAGGTAGCCTCATTATGCGCCGACGTTGTCCTCGTTCTGTGCCGCATATGTTCCTGCAATATTGGCGCAGAGGCATTAGCGGCTATCTCCTGAATCATGCGAAGCGCATGAAGAAGATGTGCACTACGTCGGTCCGGGACAGGTGAAGCAAGTGAGCGGCTCAACAAACGCATGCGTTCTACAGTGCGTTTCAGGGAGAAATCCTAGCACCGAGGTCTTGGGCGGGAAGATCCTAGTCTGGCGGCGGTGATGAAAACTATGCATTCTGCCAAGAAGAATCCGGCAGCTTGACTGTCATCTAATCTTTGAACTGGGCTCCATAAGAACCATTGTCAGGCCATTTCGCACCACTTGATCGTCCACTTGAGCGCTACGCAGTACGTACTACCAGACGTGCTATGGGCATATCCGAATGAGACTGCCATAGAAGCTAGGGAACTCATTAGCGAGTTCGAGACACGGGAAATCCAGGGAGGTGCACAACATGCAGAGACTTGTGTGGTCTGCTTATCTGGCATGCTTCTCAAGATCTGGGTTCCCTGAATTCCACAAAGCAGGGTGGCGTCCATAACCCAGGAGGGTTCCACATCTGGTGGCAGATACCATATCGAGTTCAGATCTCAAGCTTTTGAACAGTCCCAAGATTGATTCTGGGACACAAACATTATTCTGAGAGATCTGAGAGGTACAGTAATTTTCTTGATTCAGGGGTGCTCGCAGCTGTCAAACCTACCGCAACTCAGCAAGCAAACGGGTGGGTGAGTTCGCTATTTGCGCAACGTAATCCACAGGCTCCCACCGCACTGATCCGCATTGTTCGTAACCAGATGGACACGGGATCTATAACTGAGTCTCTGATTGGCGTTGCACCTCATCTGGCGGCATTGTCGCCTCATGCCTCTACTAGCTGCTCGCACTCAAGCAGATGTTTAATCACTTTCTCAGTCCAAGAAACTCAAGCCCAAGTTCAGAGCTGCGCCCACGGTTCGCAGTTCTGCCGCACACTAGCTACTGGAAAACTACCCGTAGGTGGCAAAGAGTCTCATTGGCACCCCTGACAATCGGTGAGCATGCGGACAGCTCCTCTGAAAAGGTGCGGCACCTGGGATCGATGAGGAGCCCTTGTCCTGGAAAGCATATTTCACTCATGTGGATCGAATAGGTTAGCAAAGAAGACTCGATTTCAGCCACATGTGGCATATTGATGAGTGCCGCGGCTCGCATCGAGAATGGCAGCTAGTAACAAATGCGGCGACTGTGAGAAAGCCTGAGTCAAGCTAGTCATCGACACACTTGCCTCCAGCGGAAAATGAACAAGCAAAACGTGCTCTACCATGTCTCTTGACGGCGACAGGACCAAGACACTCATTTTCATATTTCGGGTACATTAGCATATGAGTGAACAAAATTCGAGTATTTTCGAAGTGGACTTGGATGAAGATAGAGCCGATTGAAACATGGCTAGTCGACGAAGACGAGTCCAGGTCTCGCATGATTGTCAGCAGGTGAATGCATGTGCCTCTGGAGGGGGGTGCAAGCGAAAAAGAAGATTTGCGAGCTTGATGATAGGCAAGGTCCAGACAAGATCGAGATTGAGGGACTAAGCTCGGGCCCTGAAGAACACCAGATAAGAATCACAGGAGAGGGTGCTGCGATCATTACTGGTATTGGAAGTCCAAGCGCCTTAGTGTGAGGAACACCAGGAAGGGACCTCGAGAAACTCTCTTGTGGCAGATGATGTGTTGACCAGGTTGCATCGACCAGGCAGTGGAAAATGGAAATCACTAGATGATTCTTGCAGACCGTGATACACAGTTGGAGCAGCGACGAGTGGTTCGGATTGGCGTGGACTGCTGCAGCAGGCTTCGAGCATGGATCAAGCCAAACCATGCTTTCCTGGGTAAACGTGAAAGCACCCACTTTGGACATACGTTGGAATCGAGTTTTTCCACTGTCATGAACATGTTTGTTTGTCTTGCCTTTTCCTGGTGTGGCGATGTAAGCTGAAAGTTTCAATATGGGCATAGACGGACGTTGAGGACAATTTCATCTCCAGGCGAAGCAATCGGCCACCGGTGCCTAGCTCTGGACGACCAAGGGCTAAACTGCTGCGAGCTCCAAGCATGAACAGGGTCAACGTGCAGCGGAAGCGGCTTGAAACATGCGTATGAGCCAAACAAAGGCGGAGCTGGCTGGACCACCGTGGACATGCAGTGTCACGCCTGCGCATGCAGCCGCGACCTTCTCGCACGAGATCCTCTCCCGAATGCCAGCGAGCACCCCATGAAAATTGTACCGCGCTCGACCGCATACACCCACATTCGTGCGGTATATAGGTCGAGCGCTCAGTTTCCCCCGTTTCGGCAATTTAAGCTTTTCCTCACATTTCAGCTGTATGCGCATGAGCATATATCTGACATGCAGTGGCCGATGCATGTCGGAGCTGTAAAAGTAAGTTGAAGTTGGAAGAATAAGGCACGCGCCGTACCAGTAATTTGGTGGGGACTGGAAATTAGAAATCAGAAAGTTGCACTTTTGTCCCACGCACGACCATCATCAATAAAAGCAAGCGGTTCGCCTGTGCATGGGCGTGGGGCCCACCAATTTCAGGGTCTTTCCGAATGACTGAAGAAGTTTTTTACAGTAGTTTAGTTCCTTTATTTTATTCCCGCCCTCCTCTGCTGCATGTCAAACGCCTGAAGCGGCGACTCGGTCAGGAGCGAAGGGCAGAGCGGCTGACGCATACTTGCAGCGGCTCCCCCAATACCACCACACAGCGTTCCACGACAAAGAACACCGTGGGCTCGGCCTTAGCAATCTGCTGTCTGTTTGCGCTAAGCTCGTTGTAACATAGCCGATTCGATTCGCAGCGTCGAGCTGCAAATACGGGTTCGAGCCTTTTGATGGGTCGACGCTGGTCCTTCGACAGATCGAGGTCTCGTCTCGGAAAAATGATGGTTCTTGGACATATCTTCTCGGAACTGAAATTGGCGAAGAAGACACAAGAGGAAAAATCGAAAGGTGGACAGACCTGTCTCGGCTATTCTTTCGATTCCCAACCTAGCCGAGACCGTCGAATTTGTTTCCTCAGCAATCGTGAACGTGTTTCTGGACTGCACAAGCTGATTGAGACTGGGTTACTCATCCATAACCCTAAGGCCTTTTGAAAGAGCTAATTCCCCACGCGTGTGAAACTTACGGTCGTACCAGCTCCGAAGTAGGGCAAGATCACCGAAGATCCATCGAGATGAGATAGGATCAGCATCGCCTACGCAGAATCATGCAATCGATCCCGGGACCATCTCAAGTTTTATTGCTGACCTGGCTCTGCTTGAACCACACGGCGGAACTGATCCTTATCGTTGGGAAGGATGGAAGGACAGACAATCAATGGTGTCGCTGCCAGTCGGTAGCATCGAGAGTATCGAGACAGGGGGGTGTGGGCTCAAATATAACAAGGTAAGGTTAAAGTATCGGTCATCACCAGGTTTTGGTCATCTGCAGGGGATAACGATCACCTCACAGTACGATGGAATTTGCTCGTGTATCGACAGCCGAAGCACATGAGGGCCCGCAAAATCATCTTGTTCGTGGGCAGGCTGCTGTTCAGAACGCTCAAGCTTGATTCGCTAGCTGCCTTATCATGTATCCATACCTAATTGGACAGTGGGCTCAAGTGCTGACCTCACCTGGTCCCTGCCGTGCTAGGAATAGGTACTACTGTTGTGAGCATCCATCTTAACTGTTGTAATTCAGGGGGAAGCCATCTACATTGGCGGCTCTTGCGACCTCAGTCGACCGCCTGACTGACGAATGACGAATGAAGGGACGTTCTGACACACGTGGGGTGCAGCGGAGGAAGCCGTGGATATGAAAACCGGAGACCGGCCGACAGCCTCAGAGTAGACTCTGAAGGAAACGTGAGCCCTGGTGTAGTTAAAAATGGGGCGACGTGACCGAACCAGGCCGGCAGAGACGTGTGCAAGGAACACATGCGGAGACTGACTGCAGAGAGGCAATTATGAAGTGAGCGGCAGAAGGTGTGGGACAAATGAGAGACACAGCATACGCAGTCTCACATCCGACTGGCTTCGCGGTCGGCGCCGGCCAACCGGAGATAGGTGCTACACAACTTGTCCCTGGCGCTTGACGGGTGTTGTGCGCTGATATCACTGGACCCTAGCTTCGCGCAAGCGTCCCCCATCCGCAAAGATGCCATGCACTATTCGGTCAAACCAATCCGATTCCGAACTCCGTCCAGGACACGCAGAGACTCGCCGTTCTGACCGCGAATTTGAACTGTAAAACTGCAATCGGTGTGCCGCAGCTGCAGCCACCATTGACTAATCCAACCTACGAATGGTTTTTCTGAAACAGGAACTCGTTTCCGCTGCCGTGTTTTTGCACCTCCGATGTCAACTTTCGAATTTGTTCGCCTCATCCGAGTCCCGCCGATGCCTTCGGGCGAAATTAAGTCTGGCGTATCGAGCGCCTATTTACGCCAACAAGAAGCTTCTTTTTAATACGGGTTAGAATTACACAATTTGGAATTACTAGTGCGCATCGGGGAAATGCTTGTAACAAAAAACGGGGAATCTTTTCCTGATCGGGCGAATCGTTCGTTGCAAAATACACGGCGCAAATATGCAGGTGGTTGACCTTCTCGGCACTGTCGTTTCCGCTGACCAGATCCTTGGAAACCCGAGGCCGATAGATGAGCATCATGCCTGCTTCCCGCATTTTCAATGTCGGCGGCTGCAAGATTGACTGCTAGAGTATCGCGTCAACTGCAGAGCTCGTGTTAGGATACACAGCTCCTGCTCCGCGATTGTTGATGCATCACCTTTTGGTGGAGTGGGGTTTCCAACAGCTCGTACCTAAATTGGTTGTTGTGCTGAATGCGTCAGCGAGCATGACTTGAACTGGGAGTTCGATCTCTTGAGCCTCTTTATCCGAGTGATTTCCACGCGAAATCATGGAACAAGATCTGCGTCGGGGAGACTGCGCGAGGGAAGCCTCAAGAGAGAGATTCACCGCCCGAAACATACTCAGCGCTGCGCAGTGAGTCTGGCATGGCAAGGATTGGTAAGGTCTTGGTCGTCGTATTGTTCGAGTTGTGTTGTCCCAAGCACGGTAGCACCAACCTTCTGCTTTCACTCCGGCGTCAATTTGTTCCGCGGTGTTTACTGTGAGCAAAACTGTCACTTTGACCGGGCTAGCTGCCCGAAAAAGCGTTCCATCTCCTCGGAAACATTGTTCTTTAGGCCCTTCACCATGTCTCAGAAAATGCCCAGGTTTCTGCAACACTCAGGAAGAATTAATCCAAGTGACCAATTGTGATTTTGTTTGTTTGTTCGTAACAACACTGGGTCTGGCGACGGTATCCGGAAATGACTGCCGAGTTGGGTGTTGGATTCTGGGCGTGGCGCAATGCTAACATGACCGCCGAAACAAATTTGTGCAAAAGCCCGACATGACCTTCGCCGATTCGGCAGCTTCAGAGCCGTCGTAGACTGGAACGTAGAAGTTCTGAGACACGTAGACACGAGCAGCGCACCATTTTGCCCGTGGCGTCCCGCTGGAGGAAGATGTCGCAGTGAGACGCCAAAACCGAGGAGCACCAACACAGCTCGACAAGATTTCAGTGCATGATGGGCCCGAACCTGTGAGACTTGGATTTTCGCTTTGCGAGCAGGCTTCCTATACTTCATTTTGACGCGTGAAATTGCTTGCCCACCTTCACGCATCCCCTCCTTTACCTCGCCAGCGTCAGTGCTCGCAACAAGGACATCTGAAGTGTTGACCATCTTCCTTCCGGAATTCCTTGGAGACTCTTCCTAGCCTCACCATCATCAAGTCCAGACGGTCTTGCATTTCATATCAGAAAGCGGTATCATCGGGTCAGCAAAATGTATGTTAAAACTGTCTTCAAGTTCGCTGTCACGGCAGTAATGCTGCTTCATCACTCAAGCACGGCCACCAAGCTTTCTCAATCGGCCAACGACAAGTACACCGCCTTGGCGAAGACAGCAGCATCTGGGGATCTCTCTTCGTCACCACTAGTCAAGCCCACATGGATGCATCTCGAGAAGCGTGCAGATATCTCAGAAGCGCTCTCAATTCTCAACTCAATTGTGCCAGGTCTGAACCTGACATCGTCTACCGGTATCGACAGCTTCGGTACAAACAGCACGGTACCAGAAGAGTACTCATTGGCAGGAATCCCGTTGAACAACACAGCCAGTCTCAACCAAACCGAGATTGATCGCGCACGTGACTGTCCTGGCATCGAATTCATCACCACTCGTGGTGCCAATGACTCGTTCACAGACGGATTCTGGCTAAGGGAGATGGCTCGACAAGTCATGTCACGTCTTCCCAACGGAACATCGAGGCGCACCGAGACCAGGTATGACTCCAACATTGGCAATGACCTTACATCGCAGGTCAAAGCTGCGCTAGCTGGGAGCTGGTGGGTTGCCAATTACACCACCCTCCTTGCACAAAGTTGCCCGAACACAACCATCATAATGATGGCTTACTCGCTTGGTGCAGCTGCCAATACTGTGGCGAGCACGCGGCCACGCTTTCCAAGCAGCCGCATCAGCGGCGCAGTTTACTGGGGCAACCCACTGTTTAGTAGCGGCCGACCTCAGAACAGAGGTACTGCGAAATCGGCTATGGGCCAGTTCGGCTTGCTCGGCTACCGCACGCCTCGCGGACTGCAGCCCAGTGTCCGGGACTACTGCCTCACCGGTGATATAATCTGCACAAACTGGGGTAATTTGACAGTCCATCTCTCCTACGCAAACTCGACTTGGCAGGATCAGACGGTCGAATACCTGGTTCAATCTGCACTCCATACCTAGTTCTCAGACCGACCGTTGCATTTGTTTCACTTGCCACGCTCGTATGCCGCATGTGCCGTCCTAGGCGTCTCTTGTGCTTCTCTCATCGTCATTCTCATGCTCTGCAACTGTCACCGTCTTTAAATCACGGAAACATGGTTCTGCACCTTGGTCAGCGGCTGCAAGTGTGGCTTCGGAAGCGTCTTGTGCCAGCGTGGCAAGTCCAAGTTTGAGTGAAGACGATACAGAAACGGTTGCGTATCGCTTAGCTAGGCGAACGAAATACCATTCAGGCACATTCTCTAGAGGTGGGCGTTATCTCAACGCCCTTCCTGGACAAGTTGGGGCTTAACTAAAAATAGTCTAAATACTAAATTCACACAACACAAAGAATGTTTCCCAGTTAGTACAATGGTTAGTATAGGGCACTCTCAACACTCCTTCACTTGAAGGAAATGTTCTGCTCAGATCAGGGTTCGATTCCCTGGCCGGGAATTCTTTTTGGCAGGTTCTGAGCCCGGGACTCGGAAACCTAGCCAAATCCAAAATTTACCTTGGCAACCATGTTTAACCGGGCACCAGGGTGTAGCCGCGGGCATAATTTTTATCACGATCGCACATCCCACAAGACTTCAAAACAAGTTTAGGTACACTTAATACTCATACGTGCTAGGGTCATGGTGTCATGCCGAATACCGTCTAATGATAGAAGTTGACTTCATCCGCTCTCTCGCGATATAGGATCTGGATTCCACACTTTATGCGCAAACGGCTGCAACACTGGGTCACCTTTTTCGATGGGACCCAGACCATCACTTGCAAAGCCCGAAAGATCAGCGCCTGCGTCGTGTCCATGTGGGAACGGAACGGAGAAACTTTTTTTTTGGTGAACAACGTTCCATAGAGATGGAAAAGTAGGTTCACGAAACGAATTCTGGACAAGCGCTGCCGAAAGTGCTCCGGGACGTCAGCTCGCTTCCAGATCGGCCAATTTGTTTCAAGAGCCCTTTGGTTTGGCGTTCACGGCCGGCGTTTGGAGACAGCTATTTCACAGGCAATGTGCTGGTATTGACTGGACAGATAGTAACGGCTCTTATGCATCCGTTTCTAAGGAGGGCGTTTATCGAGAACGACAGATTGCCAAAGGCCCTCGAAAAGCTTTGCACCAGCAACACGCGTGTTGACATCTAGTTGTTTGATCGTTGCCCGCTATTCACCTTCGCTCCACACCGCTCTAAAGACTTGCTAGTTCACCTTTCTTGCGCGAAAAGCTTCTTCAGTCACCCAGCCACACTCCTAGCTACCAAGAGCCAGGTCTCCGACCGGAAAAATCCACTATGCCGAGGAACTGTAGCAGACCCCTACGCATTCAAAGGCGAACACCGTACCTCGCTGATCTTGCTTTCGTTCTCATCCTGTCAATCCGGCGATGTCGTCGAGTGCCGTGGAAGCAAGCACGGTCGAACTCCTTCGATCCATGTTTGGACCGTCCGTTCCCTTCTGCCTACGAGCTATGCCCTTGTTGCAAACAAGCCGCCCCATGTCTCTTCATTATGGCTCCCTCTTTCGGGCTCTGTTCTAATGCATCTGACCTCACTTCAGCCGTTAGACTTGGGCATCACCCTTCGAGACACGAAGCGCAATCCGAAACTGTGCTCTGTATTATTGAGTCCCATTAATCTGCGCACCCGTGACAAAAGATTAATACAAAACTTTCTTAAGGAACCTAGAGACGTGATGAGAAGAAATCATGTCCAAGGCAAAGCAAGAGACCCTAAAGATTGTGATGGTAAGACCACGAAGCGCGCTTGATCAGTATACCGTAATGTTAAACGCGAACATTCTATGATGTACAACTACGCTCAGAAATTGAAGCGCATGAACACAGGGCTCAGCAAGATCGGGTACATGACGTGTCCGAAGATGGTGATGGCTCCGGGCCAGAAAAGGTCGACGCCGTAAATGCAGAATGCTTGGTTAAGAAGGTTGGTGCCAAAAAGGAGCATGACAGCTAGGAAGCTTGCCATGACCAAGTAGCAATGCCAGTATCGGCTCAAGATGTCCTTGATTTCGTCGATCAAGCTGGTCTCCTGAACATCCTTCTGCGTTGCGGCCCATGTCATGTTGTACTCGATAGGATGCGCAAGGATTGCGAGAAGAATGTGGTAAGGAAGACCAGAGAAAAAGACGATCATGGGCCAGAGGTAGACGAACTGCCTCTTTAACACGTGCAGGAAGCCCTTCTGCCTGCTTCGAAGGAAGCATAGCAGCCTTGCGGCGGTACCACCGGCAGAGAAGACGACGATAATCGAAAGCCAGATCTTGAATGAGCTGACAATGTACAGGTTGATAACGTCTTCGTAAAGTCCGACGACAATGAACATGATAATAGCGAATGGCAAGCTCATGGCAAGCGCATAATAGCTGAACATGTAAGAAGATACCGTGATCTTTTGCGAGAGACTGCACTTGTCGCTGGTGATGAACTTCCAGAAAAGCGGAGTGAGTGGGCCTTTGATGAGCCAGAGTCGCAGAGGTTGCAGGATGATCTCGGAGCACCCAAACGCATACTTTTGCCATCGATTCAGCTCATCAGAAGGAGTGAGAGAGACACCTTCGAGGTAACCGAGGTTCGAGTACGTGGCCCAACGCACCACATAGCCCTGGAGCTGAAGACGAAGCGACATGTCGAAGTCCTCAGACACGGAACTTTCGGACCAAGTGATCAGTTGGCCAGTCTTGGGGTCGCGTTCCGAGATCTGGAGGAGAGCAGAGGTACGTAGGTACGCATTATGTCCGACAAAGGGAGCTGTTGCACCGCAAGCAACGAGCCAAGAAATCGACCAATTGACGATGTCGGTGAAGAACCCCATCATGTTCTCGAAGAAGTGGTCGGCAACGTACATGACACCAGAGCAATGCTGGAGGACGGCAACCTCAGGGCTGGTCTCCATCTCGCTGGCGGCGTCGAGGAAGGCATCAGGGGGAATTCGGGTATCGCAGTCAATAAGGAAGATATAGTCTCCCAGACGAACATCACCTTCTGCCTGGGCAATGCCGTCGCGAGCCTGCAGTGTCATCTCGAGGGCCTCGTCGTAGTTCTTGGCGCGTCCTCCATCCAGAAGCAGCTGGACATCATAGCTGAAGTCGATAACAAAGTTGAGATTCGAAGCCTTCTTGAAACGACCGGCACGGATGAAGCCGTTGTGGCCGTGTCCGGGTCGAGATACCCAACCACATCCCTGAGTCTGGTAGAATTCTTTTCGTGCCCGTTGCTCCTCCTCGTCGAGAAGTTGCATACCATCCTCGCAGACCAGAATATTGGCCTTACCACCCTGAAGCTCATATTTCTTCATTGCCTTCTTCATGTCGAGGATGGTAGGGGCAATGACACCTTGCAACGACTCCTTATAGACGGGAACTTGGATGGTGATAGAGGGAAGCTCTACATCGATGGGTAGGGGGATCGGCTTTTCGCCAGAGTAATACAGCGAATTCTTCTTCATGTTCCCGTAGGGCAACAGGATCTGAGCGATGCACCCAAAAATATTGTCCGTAAAGAATTGCGTCAGCATCATGGTGAAGGGAATGGCTATCAGAGCAAGGAGGTAGAGGTAGTTGTTGAGCATGATAGACGTCACGAGGATGCGACGCATAAATATACCGCTGAAGAGGAGGTTGAGGCCCAGACTGAGTCCAGTGAGAAAGGGTGCAAGCGAGTAGACCGGGCGCTTGCTGCTGACCAACTCGGATACCATTCCAGCCTCGATCGCTTCAACCATTTCTACCTGCGCCTTTTCAGAGAAGGTGTCCTTGTTTTCGCTCCAGTTGATAGTATTGGTTGGCGAAGATTTGAGGCCTCCGATCTTGAGATCAGCAAGCTTTCCATGACCAAGGTCAGAGCGTGAAGTGAAAGAAGGAAGCCGGGTCTGAGAAGAAGCGGCAGAGCTTGTGGTACTGTTGCTTCGCGAGTGAACAGAACCGCAGACAGAATTATTTCTTGAGCTGTGCTGCAAAAGACTCTTGATGTAGCTTCCTCTTCGGAGCGACTCGAAATAGTCGAGGACAGAGTTTTGGAAACTAACGGCAGCATCCATGAGGTCTTTTCCATCTTCAGTCCAGACGACCATGAGGGCTTCAGCCTGAATGAAGGCAGCACCCTGGCCTTTGCGACACGACCAGAGGTTGTCTAGATCATTGACAACCTGAACCCGGTGCTGTGGTGTGAGGATGAGCTCCGACTGGCCTGGTTGAAGCGTGGAAAGTGCCGAGTCAATGATTTCGGAAGAGATAATGATCGCAGCCTCGCAACGAAGTTTTTGGATACTCTTCATGGCTACACCGCGATAGGCGACCATGGGGTAGGCTGCATAAACAATGTCATGGGTGCGTAGAAAGATACCATCGTTTTCACTTCCATCACTGACCAGGTTGACTCGGCGAGCCTTGAGAAACATGGATTCGGCAATCTGTTGGGCCAAGTGAAATTGGAGGGTGCCATGTTCTGGAGAGTCAGAACCCGTGGTCGGAGAGCCCGATTGGTTGTTTGTGTAGGCTGCAGAGAGTGCAGTGGCTGGAGATGCCGAGTCGCTCAGTCTTGCTCCAGAAGCGAAAGTTGAAGCCGAAATGGAGTGGAATGCTTGGGTCGCCTGGGTCATGAGACCACTACGCGAAAAACTTGAAGTCATCTTGCGTGGATGCAGCTGGTCGTGTTCTTTGCGATTGGGGCTCTCAATTGGCTAGCTTGTATCGCGAAGTTTTGAGATTACTGTCGCTAAGCCTCGTACCGAGAGGACAGACAGAAACAGGGAGACCTTCGGGTGCAAAGAAGGAAGCAGTAATGAGGGAAGGAAGCAAGATGGAGGGAAGGGAGCAAGGAGTTAGGGCGATGAAAAGAAGAACAGACGAGCCCAAGTGCGAACTCCAAAGCAGATAGGTATTAGGAGGGAAGAGCAAAAGGTCGCAAAGAAACAGGAGATGGGAAAGGTGTGTTGCCGAACGTTGGGGAGTAACTGAAGCGACAGAGGAGGTTGCGTTTAACGGCAGCAAGATGAGATGGTTTGACAAATTCAGCCGAGAGTCCTCATTGTCATATATCCTAGTCAAATCTAGCATTTGAGAGGTAAGAAAAAGAGCTTGAAGGGTACAGTTTGGATTTGACAGTCGCAAATTGTGACAGTAACGACTGGGACAGAGCAGGACCGCCTCGCACTGATGCCTACTGATACCCAATGGTGTCAGAACGCTTCATGGTCTCGGAAAGATCATCCAATCCAGGCGGGACCATAAGGAAAAGCTACTGCGACGACCTGGGTTCGAAGCTCGGAGGAGAAGGAACCCAGAAATCGAAAGAAAATTAAAGGTTTCAGTATATCTGGATGGAAAAGGGCCTGGGTGGCACGTGAAACCTGAGTATAGTCTCAAAAACACGCGTGCGGCTGAAACATGGGTGGTTCAAACACATTGGCACGGGCAGCTTAACTCTCACACTAACAGCAGCAGACAAACAGCAGTTCAGAGTTTATCGGTTGTGGGAAGAGCGCTAGCAACAAATCGCTACCGAGTGTACATGCAAACAGATCGGATCGAATCAGCATCCTCCCTCTCCTCTTGGCATGCGCGTGGGTCGTTTTTCTGACTCTTATGTGCCTCACAAACGGCCTATGCAACTTTCTGGTTTCTCGGCCTCCGGGTTGATGCGCTTTCTTGAACATCGCGGGCACTCGATGTTCCGGTCTATTGCACGACGAGGCCTGAGGTTTTCCGTATGAGCGCCAAAGCTCTGGTCTTAGTCGATGTCTGCAGCGGTTTCTGGGATTGTATCTGTGAACCGAGACTCATTGGGTAGTCGAGGGAAGCATGCAACTGAAACCTCTGCCGAAGTGTCACCGAACGCAATCATATCCTTCGGTTTCCTAGGCGGGAGGAAGATACAGTGGATCTGGTCTTGCACGTATTGCACCGGCAAAATTCACCCTACCAGCAGCATGGTTCAAGTTGGATTCAAAGCTGTACAGAGTCCGTGGTGGACAGTATGTTGACACTTGTTTTGTTTTTTATTTTATTTTTTATTTTTTTTATTGTAGTAGATGCGTCAACCACACTCAGTGCAGGGAACTCATCATGCGTGTCTCAGCGGTTTCTCATCCACAGCAGTAAGCTGGCCAACCCATCGACAAATTTGGTTGAACGCGCCCAATGCTCCACAATCTGTGAAATACCCCTCGTCTTCACAAACCACTCGTCCTTCCGTATCCTTGCATCCCTTCGTTCCCTCCTTCCTTCTCTTTCTCATCATCGTCAAAACGCTACCCTTATCCACAGGGTACATCCTCATACCTTCCCCCTTTCCCTGTTGCCACTCTATCTAGCAACTACCTGGCTTCATACCAACAAGTCCTGCTCAAGGATTCAAAAGCCATGGAGAAAATCGGCGCAAAGTCGGCAGCCGCGCAAGAGCGTCTTGTCTGGCTGGACAGCAAAGAGGCGAAACGCATTCAGACTAAAAACAAGCGAGTCGTTCTGATCGGCGTGTTCATGGGCGTAGCTGCCATGATTGCGGTGATTCTGGATGGCGTGCTTCGGGTAGAGAAGCAAGACAAGCTCTGCCTTATTCTGGACGATGATTTCTCAAAGGGGTTCAATAAGTCGACTTGGTCGCATGAGATTCAGCTCGGTGGCTACGGTACTGGATCGTTCGACTGGACCACCGACTCGGAAGCCAATACATACGTCGAAGATGGCAAGCTCTACCTCGTACCCACCCTCACTGTGCAGAATTTCTGGGCGCCATACTTTAACCTGGACGGCTTCAAACTCGATCTCACCACGGCCGGAAACTGCACGGGCAAGACTGAGACCGATTGTGCAGCTGGAAACAACTTCAACGAGGGGCGCATGATCAACCCGGTGCAAAGTACCCGAATCACCACCAAGAAATCGTATGCGATCCGCTACGGCAAAGTTGAAGTGCGCGCCAAGCTTCCCACCGGAAATTGGCTCTGGCCTGCTATTTGGATGATGCCTCGTGACTCGGTCTATGGCATCTGGCCTGCTAGTGGTGAAATCGATTTGATGGAGTCGTCGGGAAACATGCCGCGTCATCGAATGGATGAACGTAGTACCGCTGCAGTGCAATCTTCGTACCATTTCGGTCCAGATTGGAGAAGCAACGCTGGTGATCACCATACTGGTTACTCATTCCGATGGCGCGACTATTTTAACCAGGGCTACCACAACTACGTGCTTGAGTGGAACGAGAAGCGCATGCGCGTCTATGTCGACGACCCACGCACTACCATCTCATATTTCGAGTTCCCCAAGGAGCCCATGTGGGACTATGCCAAGTTTGGTGATTTGCAGCTTGAACCTCCCATTCATAATCCTTGGATCCGCAGCGAGCACCCTAACAACGCGCCGTTCGATGAGTATTTCTACCTAATCCTCAACGTTGCAGTAGGCGGAAAGTACTTCCAGGGTACTGATGACGCTGTTTGGACCACCGAAACGGCATACCCAGCCACTACTTTCTGGCAGAACATCAAAAAATGGTACCCGACCTGGCCTACCGACCCAAGGGAACGAGGCATGGCTGTCGACCGCGTCCGGATGTGGCAAAAGTGCTAGATTGGTGCTCTTACATTTGCAGATTTCATCCGACTGTCTTTTAGGAGTTTCTTTTTTGTGTATCAGTGTGTAATCTTTACCTTGCAATGCATCCAATACCCTTCCTTGCGTTGCAAGATACCGATGTGCGTGAATTGCGCATCCCGAACTGTACTGTACAGTACCTTCTTGCACAAGTAGTCCAGAAGAGGCTTAGTGAATAGTTCGGGAGTTTTTTCGCCCTTGCGGAAAAAATGTAGCATAGAATTGACGAAAGACATAAAACTCGAACTGAATCTCGACCACCCAGTACACACTAAAAGCAGTTGAAGGGTTTTATTGTTGATGGTCGTGCGGATCATTGTCGCTGCCGGCTCGCGCTGGTGGCATTTAGTCAGGGTTGCTGAAATTGTTAGATTGTAGACTTAAATGTTAAATTGTTTGCCTAACTCATAGGAGTCGCTGGCGAGCTCCCAGCTGTGGCCGTAAGGGCCACGGGCAGTCGAGCGTCGCGTGAGAGCGGTGCGGAGTGCGCGCGAGAACGCAGGAAAACTAGATACAGTGAAACGTACGTGCAAGAACTGGGGACAGGGGAGGGAGGGCGAAAGAAAGTGTAGCTACTGCTTGGTCGCAATCAGCTAGGCTTGAGGTGATGGTAAACTTGAGGTGATGGTAAACTGGGAGGACGTGGGACTGCTCAAGGTTCATAGATAAGCTATGAACATGAGCCCGGATATGAACGCGTCCCACCACCACGTGCCAGCTCGCGCTAATGAAGCTAGCGCTCGTTCCAAGCGCTCTGCATGTGAGCTGGGAATTTCCTCACCAAATTCCTGGTATGGCGCATGCCTTATTCTTCCAACTTCAACTAAAGCGTCTACAACCAGTCTGAGTGGGATGTAAGGCGCAACGCATTAATTATCACTACACATTACTGTACAGTTCACATCACCACAAACGCTATACACCTCAGTAGAATACGGTAGTGTAAGGATTAAAGTTGTCAAAACGAATGAGAAGAATACTAGAACATCAAAGCTTGACGCTTGGAACAGAAAGGAAGAGTATTTATGACAACTAGCAACGTTGCCACATCTTGACCGAGTCGATGGCCATGCCACGCCTCTTGGGGTCAGTGGGCCATGTGGGAAGCCATCGCGACCTGGCAGCCCAAAAGTCGGCAACAGGGTTGGAACCGGCATTTTCCCATGGCTTGTTTCGGTCGGAGTCGCTGAAAAAGCCGTTGGTACCGCCGACAGCAACGTTGAGGATGAGATAGAATTTCTGGTCGAATGGCGCGCCTTTATTGCCGATCCACGGGTCCTGAATCGCAGTACCGTTCCAGAGAAGGTGCGAGAGTTGACTGAAAGCGAAGAAATCGCGGTTCATGTCGAGTTTCATGATTTGACGGCTAGGCTTATCAATCCAAGTGGTCAGAGTGGTGGGGGTCCAATCAAGACCATAAGTGTGGAACTCTTCGGGGAAGTAATCACGTGGGACGGTAAAGTTGGAGGTAGTGAGACCCCATCGATCCGTAGCAGGCGAGGGACCCCAATGCAGAGTCGAAGCTACAGTGTTCTGGAATTTATCTTCGCGAGACTCGACGATATTGCCCCTGGACTCGACGATGTCGATCTCTCCACTTCGAGGCCACGGTCCATAAACCGAATCTTCTGGCATCATCCAGATAGCTGGCCAGATCCAGTCACCTGCAGGGAGTCGGGCTCTAACTTCGATCCTACCACGGTTGATGGAAGCTTTGGAGCGGATCCTTGCCGACTTGATGGGTTGAAGGATTTGGCCAAAAGTCGAGTTGGAGATGCTCTCACAAGCGGATTCAGTCTGGGGAATGGCGGTGCAGGTGTCATTGAGACTGTAGGTGTAGTTACCTGTGATGGCGGCCTCACCAACTTCGTCCGAAGTGAGGGTGGGGACCAAGTAAAGCTTGCCATCCTCGATGAACGAGTTATTAGCCTGAGTGGTAGTCATTTGGAACTCGTCGTTGCCAAAGCCATCCGTCCTTACTTCATACTCCCAGTTGTCGGTGTTGAGAGTGGTTTGACCAGTAAAATCATCCTCAAAGGCAAGGCAGAGCTCCTGTTGAGGCGTGTTGATCCAGCCAAAAGCGATGACGACAGCCGCAAGAATAACAGAGAGAAGGCCGAAGAAGCTGAAAGCGAGATTGTGCTTCCTGCTCACCTTGGCCACCGGCTCAGTTGCTGTGTTTTGGGACGACGAAGAAGTCTGGTGGATAGGGTTCTCCGGACTGAAGACGGGGATTTTGTGAGAGGTTACAGGAAGGGAGGTCTTCTCATTACCACCGCTGAGATTGCGCGTTTGGGAAAGCGGCAAATGATTGACTGAAGAAGCGGCGCTGCTCGAGATTAATGAAGGTCTCCTTGGAGTGCATTGGCCGCACCCGCTCCGGTAGTGATTGCGCAGGAAGTGGGGTACTTGTGAAGATGGCGACCAGCTGAAGCTCTTTTCATCCATTGGAGTATTGTGACCTGATGATGAAGCCATCTTGTTTACGAAGAAGTCTTGAGGACGTTGGAGTTTGGGACGGACTGGAAAGGAGAGTGGGTAAGAATGTGGGAGGGAAGGAAGGAAAGTTGCTTTTACGAAGCAAAGAAGACAAAAGGAAAAAAGAAGTATGGGACGAGAAAATCGAGTGGTCTTGAGGCAGTGAGAGGAAAGGCAGGTTGTGGAGTGGGACGAAGGAAAAACAAGGAACAGATAAGGGAATGCCTTTCTAGATCTGAAAAAAACTTTGGATCTGAAGTGAAGGTGCGTATAGCAGTCGCTGTGAAGATACTCCGTGATCCCAGTTCACGATAGAAGCTGAAAGCGGCGACAAGATCCCTATCGATGTGGCGCGAACAATTCGAGCGCAAGCCAGAGTACTATTTGCAGCCAAAGCTCTGTAAAAAATGGCCAGAACTAGCTAGCACGAAGCGGTGTACTCAAGAGTGTTAGGATGCAAAGTGTCCAGCCAGCATGAATTTCGGTACCAGCCTGGGAGCTGACCTGCTCCCAAACACACGATTAAGTGCACGATGGGAGGCATATCATGGTAATGTTTGCATGCATGTCAGAAAGAATGTCAGGCGCCGGGCTGACACAAGTCAATAAGGGCTTTGTGGTTCGGAGTTGGCTAGCGACTTGGAACGCCAACTGAGACCTGGAGGGCTCGACCAGGCGAGGCGCTTTCGGATAAAGACCGCGTATTGGGCATGTGCATCAAACGGATTTCTGGGCAACATGTCCAATTGAGACCCGGAAGAAGCTTGACTGTCAAGCACACGGATGGAGGCGAACAACGGAACGGGAATTCTGTGTTTGTGGATTGGGACCTGCGCCCGCTTACTCGAAGATCTTTACCAAATTCACTAATTCCATATTCCAAAATCTATACAGGTCTGACGCGAGGGGCCAGAATCTGAGACCTGGATGCTTCGACGGTTCGCTATGAACGCAAAAGATAGAGGAGCCACGTCAAAGATCTGGGTACGCGGCGGAGTAGTCAACCACCACCCAGCTGTTCACCTGGTCGGACTCCCCTGTACACGGAGAAACAAAAAGCACAAGCGAGACGTGCATGTCAAACTCAGAGAGACATTGTCCGTCTAGCATGAGTCCTCGTACAAACAAGTTCGCCTCTTGCACTTTTGATCTGCTTCCACGCTCTAAGCCACCGTCGGCCATGCTTATTTCGCCGACCTTGCGCCAAGTCTCTTTCTGACACTAAAGCGTGTCTGTACACTTTCGACCCCTAGAATCCCCGTGCCTATTCTACTCTTTCTTTGTAAGGCTATGTGGCCCAGACCAAGTACTTTGTTCGGCCCTCCTCCCCTTGGCCTTAGGCGAATATCCACGCATTTCGCAAAAGTTTCTGTCATGCTTCGCACAGCAAGCGCATCACGTCGGGCTTCACGTGCCCCCTGACTACCAGTCCAGCATTTTCCCACGGTCACCGTCAGCCCAGTCCAGTCCATACCTTAGCCGCCCTCGCTGCGCCTCTTCCCACACCTTCCAGTTGAAGCTCTCACGCTCCCCCGCTGATGAACAGTTCTGAATCATCAGTCCCGGTGATCTTCGCTCACCCTGATCAGCGGTTCTACTTCCGATTCTTCACCTCACCCATTGTTTGACTTCCGGATCTTCTCCATTTTAGCCACATTCTGTTCCTCGCTGCTTGTTCCGAGAAACTAATACATGTTTTCTCCCCATCCAGGTTTCACTCATTCTTTCCTTTGGTCGCTATACCTCCGTCTAATCTTTGGTACTGTCCTAGTCTTGACAGGTCTGCCCCCTAGTTGGACGCGTACTTTTCTCCTTCGTGCGATGGTCGCAATTTGTCTGTATGTCTCGGCTTCTTCCAAGGAGGGCCTAGATGCTACCACAAACTGAAAATATTGTCCCAAACCACATTCAACCGTACTTGTGCGGCACCTGCGCCAAACAGTACCGGAGGAAATCTGACACAATTCCTATGAGTCTTTCATGATTGACTCCCGCGTCGACTCGGAAGAATCAAGCTCTCTCAATGCACTTCTTCCTGCACCCCACCCACTCCACTCGATATCGTGTCAATGTTTGGAGGTCCACTTGATCAACTTAGGGGCATTGAAATTTGTCTGCTCGGCTGACACCACTTCGCTCTTAACCCTAACCATAACCCCATCCCTTCCACTTCCTTCTTCGTCTCATCGCATCTTCCTCCCTTACTTCTTTCCCACCCACACCTTCATTCGGGATTTCTTCCTCCTCAAGTCTTGCCATTCCTGCTTCGGGCTCTAGGAAAGGCTCCTTTACGCTTTTGTTGCTCTCAAAATCAAATCAAGACTGTCGATTCAAGACTTTGCTCTCGAACCCGTCCACCCTGTTATTCACCAAGAACACGCCCGCAGCATGAAGCGCGTTGACTCAGGGGCGAGTATCTCTTCGCTCCCTACTTTCAATAACAGCCTTACTCCAGTTTCAAGTGTTGCAGGTAACGGCCGTGCGGACTACCTTCAAAATCACGAAGACGTTATGGAGGTAATCGAGTCGGATGACGAGGACCGTATTGAACCTTCTTCTTCGGCCTCGTCTTCAAGCAATCATCAATACAGCTACTCGGGTGCAGGAAAGGCTCAGCGACCTGCTGCAAAGCGACGCACAGATTCCTACATCCTCACCACCGCTCCTTCGGCAGGGTCTCCGGGAACTTATACCTTCCACTCCACAGCTGAAGACTCTACAGAGGCCGGACACTCGACCAATGCTATTCATGCCTCCCTTGTCCTGGCGCGTCACAACTTCTCAGTCGCAGTCACGGAAAAGTGGTGCCGACAAGACAACTTTTCCAACGCTGTGGCCGTCCGCGTGAACGTGGGTAGCTACATCCTCTACCCTCAGGAGGGTTCTTCCATGCCTGCCTTTTCCCGAGCGATGCTTGAGCTCAATTGCGATGCTGCCATCATCATCAACACGCCTCTGGTAGCAGCTGCTCTCTCGACTCTAAACCCCGGAGAGAACGAGATCCGATTGAGCTCATCCAAACGAGTTCAAGTGGTCAACAGCCTCGATTACCTTGGTGGCGCCCGTCGTGCCCAGATGGCTGCTTTCTCAGACACTGAGCAGGTGCTCGTCGTCTGGACTGAGTCCTGCAGAGACCTCATCGAGCAGGTTCGAGCCTTCGAGCGGATGCTTGTAGACTATGTCTGGTCCATCACTACAGACCCGACCGCCTCGGCTCGTCACAGCATGATCTCGCGCTCGCCATCACTCATATCTCTGAACACGACACTCGAGAACACTGTTGTCACTTCTGCTTCTGCAGAGGCGGACCTCGCCCAACTGGAAGACTACTTTCCAGAAGAGCGTAATGTTGAATGGTTTGCGGGTGCTGTACGGGGTCTTGGCGTCTGCATAGCTACTATTGTCGTCGCCAACTGGATTCGCGCCATCGTCCAGGCCGTGCGCCTCGACGGTGAGCCCATCTACCTTGTCTCCCTCATTGTCGTATTTCCCATGTTCCTGGTTCTGCTTCCCCTTTCTGACAATGTTGCAAGCTGCGTCGCCATGGCCCTTGGTCCCATTCGTCCCATGATGCGCAATTCGCGTTTCTACTCCGGAGTCACGCCAGTGCCCCCCGCTGGCAGGATCATCCTTCCGCACGTCACTATTCAGATGCCCGTTTACAAGGAGTCGCTCAAGCATGTTCTTCAGCCTACTCTCGATTCGGTCCGCGCAGCAATCACCGAGTACGAATTGCAAGGAGGTACCGCGTCAATCCTCATTGCTGAAGATGGCATGCTCGTGATTGACGAAGAGGAGAAGCAGGCTCGTCTCGACTTTTATCGTCGTCACGACATTGCCTGGATCGCTCGTCCCCGTCATGGCGACATGTTTGTCCGCGCTGGTCGTTTCAAGAAAGCCTCCAATCTGAACTTCAGCATGCAAATCTCCAAGAAGTACGAAGAGTCGATCCTCGCCAACCCGAACCAGGACCGCGAGGGTTTGCTTCAGCGCATCCTCAAGGAGCGACATCCAGAAGCTGACGGCGAGGGTGATGTTAGCCTCGGCGAGCTCATCCTACTAATCGACTCAGATACGCGTATCCCCGCCGACTCTCTTCTGCCCAGCGCTTGGGAAATGGCTTCCTCCCCAGACGTCGGCATCCTCCAACACTGCTCTGGTGTTCTCATCGTCGGTTCAGGTTTCTTCGAGAAGTCACTCGCCTATTTCATGCGCTTCGTTTACTTTTTCATTTCTTGGCAGACGGCCACCGGTGAGGTTGCTCCTTTCGTCGGACACAACGCTTTCCTGCGCAAATCTGCTATCGCTGAGCTTTCGGAAGAATCGCTTGGCTTCAAGACTAGCGACGGTTTCATTCGACCTTGGTCCGAGGAGACTGTATCCGAGGATCTCGACCTCGGCTTGCGACTCCTCCTCCGTGGCTGGGTCACACGATGGGCTACCTACTCTAACTACGGCTTCCAAGAGGGTGTGTCGCTCACCTACATCGACGAGGTCAACCGATGGCGCAAGTACACGTACGGTATTTTTGAACTGTTCCTCAATCCTCTTTGGCGATGGCCCGTTCAGGGACCCGTGCCGAAGCTCATTCGAACTGTTTTCTGGTCCAACAAGGTGCCCACTCACTACAAGTTCCACTTGCTTGCATACGCAGCAAGCTACATCGCGATCGGAGTATCACTGCCCAGTGCTCTTGCCCTTTACTTTGTTCAGGGTTGGTTTGGTCCCTGGTTGCTGCCCTTCTTTGTCCCTTCCTTCGAGTACTGGATCGTCTCTCTGGTCGTCTTTGGTGCGACCGGCTTCATTGGTGTCACAATTGCTCGCCATCGTAGTGGCGATGCTAACATCTTCCACGCACTAGCTCAACACCTCCTCTGGTATCCCATCAACCTCGTTACTATCGTTTCGCTATCTTTCGCTCTCATCAAGGCCATGCTCGTGTTCCTTCTTTCGCTTCCCGTTTCGTTTGGAGTAACTGCCAAGGACGACAGCAACTTCCACTTTGCCAAGGAGGCTCCGCTGGTGCTACGACAATTCTGGCAGTCCAACATCATCTGTCTCGCAATTATTGCTGGCGTCGCCGTCCTTGACACCCCTGCGGTCCCCATTAGCTGGCAGATCATCGAATGGCCCACAATATTGCCGATCATGTTTATCTCTGTGGCCACCCTCCTGTCCCCCTTTATTCTCAATCCCGCGCTTATTCGATTCTCGTTCTAAGGCTCATCAAACACGCCGCACTTTGTCTCGCTTCCTTCTCAGCATCTTTCTTAGAACCCCTGATCCCTTGGTTCGGTCTTGCAATGTTTCTCACGGGCTTTTTACATTCTCACATTCCTCTTAATAATATAACAGATATACAACAGCCTCACTGTGCGTTCGGGCGCAAGGTCGCCATGACTATGATTGAGTTTCGTTCAAGGATGAGTCGCTCAAAGTTGTTCAGCTTCATGAGCCTGTGGCCAAACCCGCCCTGAAAATGTGCTCTACACACCTCGACTTGTGGCATGTTGCTCGTTCATTGTGATGACGAGCTTCCATCACCACGCTTCAGGCTGCTTGCTTACCCTGAGGCCCGATGATCGACGATAGAGATGAAAGGGCCCGCGCGACGATAAGATCTAAACACAGGAAAATACTGCAAGTGTAGGCCTGTTCATCTTCTTCTTCCGTACATGCATGCATTTTCGTTCCGACGAAGGAGGCAGAAGCCTTCCAAGGAGCGTTGACCTTGATGACGAGGAAGCAAGAAGGGTTGCTGCTGTCTTCCCGAAATTCATTGCTTGGCAAATTAAACATTCACCATGGGTCACTATCAATGGCGCTCAGGGGTGATGATGAGAAACGAAGATGAGAATCTTTTGTGGGCAGAGTGGCAGAGGCTCTGGGTTCTTGGGCTCCTGGCCCACCAGACCCAGCCAAAGCGTTTGTTCAGCAAGTTCTGGTTTTGGCATCAGTTCCTGGGTGGGAGCTGCCGGCAAGTTGGGTCTGGTTGAGTGATGGTAGGTGGGGCCAAAGAGGCACGCCGGCCCGCGCAAGAAGGGCTGAGGGCAACCCACGTAGTCGGCACTGTTGTCTGCATTGTCGTTTTTGTTGTCATCGTCATCCTTGGGCGGCGGGCTGTTGAGTTTGGGGGATGAGTCCTGTTGCTGCAAGAGTGGCGGATCCTTCTCATCCAGGGAGTGAGTGTCTGAGCCACTACAATTGGGAGGGGGAAGTGTCGACGGAGCAAGGGCTGGTGGCTCTGACAGGGCCTTATCAGCCAGGGCCCTAGTTCAAGCAATAGGTTGGTACATCTTGCTGGCAGTCTCAACCTTCTTTCTGTGTTACTTGCGGCCCTTGGCTCATTGCCTCTCCATGTACTGTGGATCCTCCCTTTGCTCACAGTATTTTGCGAGTGACACAGCCTGTTGTTCCTCTGGGTGTTTATTCGTGTGACATTTGCTGGCCTGCCTCCTCCGCTGCTTGAACTCCTCTTCAAGCTCGGCATCAGCCGCACATTGCTCCTTCTGCCTTTGGTACTGAGCAGCCTGTAGTTGCTTGTATTGCTTGGGGTCGCAAGCCCTAGCCTCTCTTTCTTGAATGTAGTGCTTGCAGTGCTTGGCCTGGAGCTGTTCCTTTGTCTTCCTAGCCCTAGCCCACCGATTGTCACTCGCCCACGACGGCCATGTCCGTCCTGCCAAATTGATGTGTCCAGCCCTGTCCGTCAACCCCAACAGACAAGGCCAAGTAGACTGGTCTAGTGCCGCAACGCATCCAAATTTTTTTTGGCTGGGCAACGGCCAGGTGGGTGACGGACGCGTGAAAATTCTTGGAAATTCCCAACGGACCAATCCAACTTTTTGGCAGGCAACGGCCAGGTGAGTGGCAGATGCCAATAGCAGGCAACAGGCAACGGCCAGGTGCGTGACGGACGCGTCAAAATTCTTGGAAATTCCCAACGGTCCAATCCAACTTTTTGGCAGGCAACAGCCAGGTGTGTGACGGACACGTCAAAATTCTTGGAAATTCCCAATGGTCCAATCCAACTTTTTGGCAGGCAACGGCCAGGTGAGTGGCAGATGCCAATAGCAGGCAACGGGCAACGGCCAGGTGGGTGACGGACGCGTGAAAATTCTTGGAAATTCCCAACAGACCAATCCAACTTTTTGGCAGGCAACGGCCAGGTGAGTGGCAGATGCCAATAGCAGGCAACGGGCAACGGCCAGGTGCGTGACGGACGCGTGAAAATTCTTGGAAATTCCCAACAGTCCAATCCAACTTTTTGGCAGGCAACAGCCAGGTGTGTGACGGACACGTCAAAATTCTTGGAAATTCCCAATGGTCCAATCCAACTTTTTGGCAGGCAACGGCCAGGTGAGTGGCAGATGCCAATAGCAGGCAACAGGCAACGGCCAGGTGAGTGACGGACACGTCAAAATTCTTGGAAATTCCCAATGGTCCAATCCAACTTTTTGGCAGGCAACGGCCAGGTGTGTGACAGACACATCAAAATTCTTGGAAATTCCCAACGGTCCAATCCAACTTTTTGGCAGGCAACGGCCAGGTGAGTGGCAGATGCCAATAGCAGGCAACAGGCAACGGCCAGGTGTGTGACGGACACATCAAAATTCTTGGAAATTCCCAACGGTCCAATCCAACTTCTGGTCAGCCACCTACCGGACACATCAGCACTCCACAGAGTTTGGCTGGGCCACAGTCACATCACATCACACTGGTCTACTGTACAACGGCCCAATCCAACTCTTTGGTGGCAGCAATTGGCAGTGCAACAGTTGTGTTGCACTGCATTGGCCTGCCGCACAACAGTCCAATCTCACATTTTTGACAGCCCTTGACAGGTGCATACTTGATTCACATCAGATGTCAGCGCAGCTGTCACATAGCAGTCCATGCAATCTCAAACCACTGAGCACCAACAGACAGCTGCCGTGGCTGCCACATGTTGGCTACCACCATGCACAGCTGCAGTTTGAGAGTGTTGACCAATGTGTGCGTGTCTTTGGTGTGCAATAATTTCATTTGACCAGCAGTCTCCATGCTGGAGGAGCAGTGTGTGCACACTTTGCACAGACGTACACTCATCCCTGGAAATTGCACACTGTACGTCAAACAAATCCATTGGAAATGGAGGATCCAAAAAGGAGTGTGTTGGTGTGTCCAAAATTGTCAGAAATTCCACGTCACCCACCCCAGACGTGTGCTGTCCTAAGTTGGTGCTGACTCCTGGCTCCTGGCAATGGTCACACGCATGCCCTCCCCTTTGATTGCTGCTTAATGAATTTTGGATTTTGGGTAGCAACGTCACAGCAGCAGGGACCACACACGTCCAATTTCCAAGGGCAACAGACACAAAGCAAAGGACACACATCCCCTTTGACGCGTGTGCACAGCAGACAGATTCCAAATTGGCGCAGCAATGGCCACACACGTCCAATTTCCAAGGGCAACAGACACACATCCCCTTTGATGCATGTGCACAGCAGACAGATTCCAAATTGGCGCAGCAACAGCCAGACAGCAATGGCCACACACGTCATCCCTCTTTCATTCACACACTTTGATCTGAGTTTGGCACATCAAAAATGTATCACCGTACTGCAACAGCCCGGCATTTTTTTTTTTTGGCCCTTTGCATTCCCTGCACTTTGATGTCTGGGCAACAGACACTGGTCCTTTGATCTTGAGTGTTGCGTGGTGACAGCCCGGCATTTTCTGCCCATTAACAAGTGGGCAGCAACAGATTATTGAATTTGGCCGAGCAACGGTCACTGGTATCTTGATCATGAATACAGGGTGATGGCAGCCCGGCATTTTCTGCCCATTAACAAGTGGGCAGCAACAGATTATTGAATTTGGCCGAGCAACGGTCACTGGTATCTTGATCATGAATACAGGGTGATGGCAGCCCATCTTTTCCTGACGCACAGGCAGCCAACAGACTTTGAAATTTGGCTGGACGATGGACACTGGTTTGTCAGGTATGCATGTACAGCAATCAAAGCCCGTCATTTTCTGCCCTTTGCACTTCTTGACATTTGACGTGTGGCCACCAACAGAATTTGGAATTTGGCTGTGAACATGAGCACTGCGTGACAATGGCCGGAATTTTCCACCTCTGACTGGCACAAGGTACGTCATCCACAGTCCACAGCAGGGATCACCACAGATGGTGTCCAGTGCACTGCTCACTGTGGAAGAGCTTTTTTGTCTGTACAGTGTGTGGTTCTTGCCCTTACGGTGCACACAGGTTGTCTGCAGTGCCTCACTTTCAGTCCCAGTTGTTCCATTGTTTTTTGACGTCAGTGTCTGCATCTCTATGCTGGTCCACACCGGCTTTTTGTGTACCGTGTGTGCTGTCTGAGCCATCCCACCACTCAATGCTAGTCAGTTGGGCCATCTGTCAGTATGCTGTGTGCTGTGTGTGCATGCTGAGATCTTGCACATATATACAGGCTGTGTGGCCGTGATGGATGACATTGAAAAGCATCTCACCACTCCAGCCTTTCTACAACACTACTGCTCTTTACGCTGCAACAACCACACTCTAAACCATGTCTCCCATCACTTCCCAAGCCAACATTGCTGCTGCTAGCAACTCTCATGTCCCAGAGGCTGGACCCTCTGTTGACACCAACAGGTACGTACAGAATTTCACTGCATCACCACACAGCCTCACCTTTTCAGTTTTTTTTTTTTTTTTTTTTTTTTTTTTTGCTGATTTCTGACACGTCACTGTTCTGCTTTTGCATTTACCGTGTTCAAGCTGTGGCCTGCCGGCACCCAACCAGGAGGCAGCTACTACCAACATCCAGCCCAAGCAGGTGCAACAGCTTGCCCGCTTCAATCTGCGCCTGGTCAACCATCCATGCATCCTGGTCTGCACACATGTCAACTGCCCCTATGGTCTTCCCATCTACCCGTTCTTCAAGGAAGTTGTGGCACACCTCAAGCGCTACCACCAACACCCACTGGTGGATTCTTCCAAGAAGGCACTTCAAGATGTGCTTGATGAGTTGGACATGGAGCATCCAGCCACGGTGGCCATCAACAAGGATCTCCTCCCAGTCCCAATCATTCCAGAGCTGGAGGTAAAGTACCAGGGCTTCCACTGCATGCAGTGCCCTTACAGCATTGCAGCCAGGTCCTCCATGTGTCAACATGCACGGGAGCATGTGCATGAGGATGGAAAGCCCAGGTACCTCCACCCGGTGCCAGTCCAGATAATCTTTGAAAATGGCAAGAACAGGCGCTACCTGTATGTCTGTAATCCAGCACTGCAGCCCACCCCTCCGCCAGCAATCCTGACCACAACCATGGATGCAGACAAGCTGGATGCAGCAGTGCGGGCCAAGGTCAATGCTTTCATCAAGAAGGATCAAGAGCGGCTGCAAGAAGCAGGTTTTGGTGCTCCTTGCATCCAGCCTGCCACTGTCCTGACTGGCAACATCAGTCCGTGGGCCAAGCAGCTTGGCTGGAACAAGTACTGGGCCGGGAAGCCTATTATAAAAATTGGCTCACTCGGATCAGACCCTCAAGACTGGCCTGGTGCACACCATGACATTGTGCACTGGATTCTTGCAATGGCCAAGCAAGCAGCCCATGGGTGGATGTCTTGCTTGCTCAGTGCTGGCTGTCAAGTGCAACAGAGCTTCCATGCTTACAGCACTGAAGCAAGCACACCCTACAGTCTCACTGCAGCAACAGTCCGGAAGCGTGCTGACATTTGGGCTTTCCTCCTTGCCCTTCTTGCACACATCTTGTTTGACGGAGACCATCTGGAGTACTTTGGCAGCAAGAGTCTGGAGGAACATCTTTGCATGGAGGAAAGGCTGGAAGAGGTCATGCTGGAACTACGGGACCAGTACAACACAGTGGTTAATGAAGATGTGGACATGTACAAGGATCCCGCAGTGGTGGAGAAGGCAACAACTGTGCTCCTGCAAGCATCTGTGCTCCTGGTCATGCAAGAGCCAGTCAAGTACGGACAGACAGAGCAGCTGACATTGGTCCACCTGTTTTTGCATCTCTGTGTCAGCAAGGACGGCACACCCAAGCCTGTCAGTGCAGCCACCTCTATCATTGCAAGCTTGGAGTTTGGGTTGCGCAGTGTGCTGCACCAGCGGCTGCTCCACCCAGAGAGCGGCACCCTCTGTGACATGCCACCATCAAGGATTCAAGCAGCAATGGACAAGATTCTGAAGCGGTATGTGCACCACAACAGCAACTCTGCAAGTGCACACCTTCAGTCTCTCCTCCGGTATGGAATGGTGCTTGCGCAAGATGATGGCAGCCTTTATGCATTCCAGTGGAGCAAGGACCTGCGGACAGTCACCTTTGGGACAGAGGTGATTGTGGTGGACCGGCTGCAAGAGCTGATGCAGGGTGCACAGCAGCAGGCAGAGAGGCTGCTCACTCAGCTCCGGCTGCTTGCAGAAGAAAAGGACATCAACATGATCAACATTGGGCGCATCAGGGACAACCACCGCAACACATGCCCTGGGTTCAACTTTGCTCCTGCCTTCTTGGAGCCGCCAACCATCCCCAGCATCTTGTGCCGTGCAGTTGCAGGTGGTGCTCCTCCTGCACAGCCACTGATGGATCCATACTCTGATGAGCTGGAGTTTGATCCAGAAGCTGCGCAAAGCTACTTTGTGATACACAATGAGTTCACCAAGCTACTTGCGGTGCTCATTGAGCTTGGGAGTGGTCTTCCAGCAAGGGGCACAGAGCTCATGCAGCTCCAACACACCAACACACTCATGGGTCCGCGGAACATCTTTGTCCATGATGGCAGCATCTTCACTGCTCTGCCCAGCAACAAGGGCACTGGGCGCCAGAAGATCATTCCACGCTTCCTGCCATATGGAGTTGGCTGTCTTGTGGTGCTATACGTCTCACAGGTGGTTCCATTTGTCCACCTTCTCTACAATGCAGTGGTGCAGCCACGTGAGGCTAGTACGATGCTCTTGGTGGATCATGCTGGTAGGCCGTGGGACACCAACACAGTCAGCAAGACACTGCAGGCACTTTGCCAGCAGTACATTAGCTCAGTGTCCAATGGTCTGACAATGCGGACATGGCGGCAGCTTGCTGTCAGCATTGACCGCAGGCTGATCCGGCCCAGGGTTCTGACGGCAGAGAATGTGGAGGATAATGCTCATGACCTGCAAGCTGGCCACTCCACCAACACTGCAGACCAGCATTACGGTCTGGATGCTGGTATGCTGCATCAGCTCACACAAGAGAGCATGGATGCAATGCTGGCAGTGTCAGAGCGGTGGCACATTTTCTGGGGCTTGCGCTCACGGTTCCAGGAGGAGATCAAGCCATTTGGGACTCTCACTGGTGCAGCATCAGGCACAGAGCCATCAAGAGTGCTGGAGACAGTCAAGCGCAAGCTGGAATCCATGGAGGAGGATGTACGGAGCATCAAGCGCAAGATGGTTGATTCTTCTCCAGTCACGGCTCCTTCAGCTTCCACTGGTCTGCAACGGTCAGCAGCCCTTCCTCCAGCGGTGCGCAGTGCATTGTTCAAGATTACTGGCAGCCGCTACACCAAGACTCTGGAGCAGGCATATGCACTGAATGCCATCTATGCCAAGGAGTCTCCACTGGTAGTTGTTATGGCGACAGGGTCTGGTAAGTCTGCCTTGTTCATGGCACCGCTGCTCTGGCTGCCGCCTGCCTCTGTGGTCATTGTGGTGGTGCCATACATTGCACTTACAGAGGATCTACTGCAGCAGTGCCACCGTGTTGGCATCTCAGCCAGTAAATGGGCAGGGTACCAGAGTGCGGACAAGGTGGAAGGGAGCCAGCTGGTCTTTGTTGCAGCAGAGAACTGCTACAACCAGGCTTTTGCAAGCTGGGCACAGGAGCTGGACCAGCAAAGGCGGCTGGCTGGAATCTTTTTTGATGAGTGCCATGTCTGTGTGACGCAGAATACCTTCCGGCCTGCAATGGACAAGCTCAAGGCACTCTTTGCTGCTGTCCGTGTCCAGCAGTACTTCCTGACGGCAACACTGCCACCAGCTCTGCTACCTTCCTTCAAGATGGTGCTGCACCTTCCACAAGATGGGACTGGTCTTATCAGGGCTGCAACCAACTGAAAGAACATCTCATACCAGGTCTGCAGAGTGGCATCTACAGCTGATATGCTGCTTCATCTGCAACGTCTCCTCAAGTCACATTCCTCTGGAGCAGTGATGGTATTCTGTAAGTCTATGGCTGCAGCACAGAACATGGCAGAGGATCTTGACTGCCGGTGCATCTATTCCTGCATGGATGAAAGGGAGAAGCAGGACACACTCTTGGCTTGGTTGGAGTGCTCAGCTGCAGAGACCGACAACAGCAAGCGTGTTCTGGTTGGCACATCTGCAATTGGCACTGGGATCAATCCAGCACATGTCAATTTGGTGGTGCACTGCAATGATGCTTGGGACATGGTCAGCTATGTTCAGGAATCAGGCCGAGCTGGGCGCAGTGGTGGTCAAGCATCTGCAGTTCTATTGGCAGCTCCAGGCCCATCACAAGATGAATATATCAGGAAGTACATGGAAGAGCAGACGTGTCGGCGCTTGGCCATCTCCAGCTACATGGATGGGATGCCAGTGACCTGCCTCAGTCAGCCTGACTTTGCACTTTGTGATCTTTGTTGTCCACACGGTGATGGGCCTGTAACACCTTCCAGACAGGTTGTTGCATTGGAGTCACCGCCAAAGTCAGCCAGGAATCCTCATTGTCCTGGTGAAAGAGCCAATTCCAACACACAGCACAACCAATCTGCCTCTGGTGCTGCCATTCCGAGCGAGTCTCCAACACATACTCAATGCCGCCAGCACCAATCATTCATCACTGCTCTTGACCTGCATCACCAGAAGATGGCCACTATGTCACCGCAGCACCAGCACATCCTCAGTACTCTGTCAGAGTCTCCGACAATTGATCACAGTCCACATTATCAACCATTGCAGCACCAGGATATATACAGCACTCTGTCAGAGGATCCATTGCCGCAACATTGTCACCAGCAGCCACCACACCAGCAGCCACCGCCTCAGCAGCCACCGCACCAGCAGCCACCGCCTCAGCAGCCACCACACCAGCAGCCACCGCCTCAGCAGCCACCACACCAGCAGCCACCGCCTCAGCAGCCACCACACCAGCAGCCACCGCACCAACAGCCACCACACCAGCAGCCACCGCACCAGCAGCCACCGCACCAGCAGCCACCGCACCAGCAGCCACCGCACCAGCAGCCACTGCACCAGCAGCCACTGCACCAGCAGCCACCGCACCAGCAGCCACCGCACCAGCAGCCACCGCACCAGCAGCCACCGCACCAGCAGCCACCGCACCAGCAGCCACCGCACCAGCAGCCACCGCACCAGCAGCCACCGCCTCAGCAGCCACCGCACCAGCAGCCACCGCACCAGCAGCCACCGCACCAACAGCCACCACACCAGCAGCCACCGCACCAGCAGCCACCGCACCAGCAGCCACCGCCTCAGCAGCCACCGCACCAGCAGCCACCGCACCAGCAGCCACACATCACCAAGCTGCTGCTGCAGAGCTTAACCAACAGTTGCTCACTGTGCTACCTCTTCCGTGACCAGCATTCATGTGGTCAAGCACACCGCTTCAGCAACTGCAACTGCTGGGCTGAGATTGAAGCCATCCTACCACTGTCTGTGGAGCCACGCATCAATGCCACCTACATTGGTAGGATCAAGCACCGCATGGTCAAGGCCAAGAACATTGCATGTTTCACATGTTTGGTCCCAATCAAAGTGTGCACTGACAACAGCTCAGCCAGTATGATGCAGTGCTCACGGAGGTACTCAGATATTGTGCTTCCAGTTGTGGCTGCAGTGCTCCGTAGCAAGGAACACTGTGCACAGGTTTACCGACAGCTCAAGATGGAGTTCACAAACATCAGTGCAGTGGAGGCAGCATTGGGATCAATGGTTGTGTACAAGGGTGAGAAAGTATTGCTTGCATATGCCATGTTTGCGGTGGCAATTGAGCTCACCATGTAGATAGTTTGTTGGCGAATGTTCATTTTTTTGCATGCCAGTTGGAAGCAGTGTACTCATGTGAGTTAGAATTTCCTTTGCGGACAACAAGGATCCAAATAGCTTAGTGGCTGATCTCTTCCATGGCGGTTGTAGACATTGAGAACCCATTTTTGGGAAAAGGGGCCTGCCGGTGCGCAGGGTGTCGGGAGTTCGACTCCTGGCATTGCCGCATTGTTTTCACAGTGTTAATCCTCCGTCACCAGCTGGACCAATCTTCTTTCAAACCCAGAGTGGGTTCAATTGATGAGGATCAATCCGGCTGGCGATGGTGAATTGTTTTGTTTTGTTTTTTTTTTTTTTGCCGAATTTGCTAGAGTAGTTGCACCGGCTCTGAGAGACGCATGCTCACCCACTAATTGGACTGGCTCTGAGAGACGCCAACCCCCTAGCCACCAACCCCCAAGCCACCAATGTTCCAACCAGTCCCAAGCCTGCAACCACAGCAGAAGCAAGTCAAGCGGCAACTCTTTCACCTTGCAGTCTCACAGGCAGAAACCCATCAGCTCAAAAAGGTGTTCAACTCCAAGTCCGGTCTACCAACCAGAGACGCCAAAGTTCAGCTTCTAGATCCAACAATCATCACTGGCGAGGCAGTCACTCAGTTTGCCTACAGCAAGAATCAAATCTATGTCTGCAACATCACCTTGGAGGATGCTGACACAGGCAAAGTGTTCCTGCATTGCTTTGGTCCACCAAGTCTCAGTGCTGCCGAAGCTATGCAGGAGTCTGCAGACCGTGGTGTGGAATTCTTCAAGGCAGTGAATGACAAGGCCAACTTCAAGAAGCACTTAGCTGCCACACGGCAGACTGAAGTGGAGCGGAACCTCAACCACTTTCACTTTGGTGCCTGGTATGATCTTCCAATGGTCAGCTTGGTTATCTCGGCAGAGACTCTTCAGTGTGGCAATGAGCAAGGCAAGCAGGCAGTAGCTGACTTCTGTGCATGGTTCAAGCTCTTTGCCGTCAAGAACATTCAGCCAGTGGTAGACGGAGAAGAATCAGGACTCTGTGATTCCTTCCAAGAAGAACTCAAGCAGAGGGCCAAAGTACACTTTCCCTGGGCACTGGAGCGGGTGGCTGGCCTGGATGTCTTGTGCCACAACCTCTACTCAACATTCTCACCGTTCTTTGGTTTCTCTGGGACATCACATGTTGACAGCAAGGATGCAGATGTCTCTATTCTGGTCAACCTTGGACAGCATGCAATCTTGGAGCTGCGGGAGTACAACTGCCAGATTGTGTTGCAGCCGCTGGATATTGTATTTTTCCTGTCCAACTCTGTGTATCACCGGACACTCCAGCACCCAGCACACATTGCTGCAAGAAGCAAGCCAGAAGACCAGATGGCCATTGCATGTTTCTACCGGAAGGCTCTTATGGAGCGGCAGGAGCCCAAGAAGAAGAATGTCATTCACTTGACGCAGCTGGCTACTGAAAAGCAGCAGAGGAAAAAGCGGCAAAGGAGGCGGAGCTCTCGCTGAGCAAAAAAAAGTTCATTGATGTGATGATATGTTTTTACTTGTGCTCAGTCTCAACTGTGTCCCATCATTGTATTTGATGCTGTGTACTGTGTTTCAGAGTCTCAAAGAGATGTCTCTGGGCAGTGTGTGGCAGCATCTCAAAGATATACTTGTGTGCAGCCAACTTTGGTATCTCAAAGAGTCGTCTCTGGGTGGCAATTTTTCTAGTGGGGCTTGCCTGGTACTCGAGTTTGGCAGGGAGATTTGGCAGGCATTTTTGAGTACGAGGCAAGCCCCACCTCTCCAGATCTGACCTCAGTGCAGAATTTCTTTTCGAGACTTGGCCTTTTCTAGTGGGGCTTGCCTGGTACTCGAGTTTGGCAGGGAGATTTGGCAGGCATTTTTGAGTACGAGGCAAGCCCCACCTCTCCAGATCTGACCTCAGTGCAGAATTTCTTTTCGAGACTTGGCCTTTTCTAGTGGGGCTTGCCTGGTACTCGAGTTTGGCAGGGAGATTTGGCAGGCATTTTTGAGTACGAGGCAAGCCCCACCTCTCCAGATCTGACCTCAGTGCAGAATTTCTTTTCGAGACTTGGCCTTTTCTAGTGGGGCTTGCCTGGTACTCGAGTTTGGCAGGGAGATTTGGCAGGCATTTTTGAGTACGAGGCAAGCCCCACCTCTCCAGATCTGACCTCAGTGTAGAATTTCTTTTCGAGACTTGGCCTTTTCTAGTGGGGCTTGCCTGGTACTCGAGTTTGGCAGGGAGATTTGGCAGGCATTTTTGAGTACGAGGCAAGCCCCACCTCTCCAGATCTGACCTCAGTGCAGAATTTCTTTTCGAGACTTGGCCTTTTCTAGTGGGGCTTGCCTGGTACTCGAGTTTGGCAGGGAGATTTGGCAGGCATTTTTGAGTACGAGGCAAGCCCCACCTCTCCAGATCTGACCTCAGTGCAGAATTTCTTTTCGAGACTTGGCCTTTTCTAGTGGGGCTTGCCTGGTACTCGAGTTTGGCAGGGAGATTTGGCAGGCATTTTTGAGTACGAGGCAAGCCCCACCTCTTGAGGACTTCAGACTGTATCCTGGAGTCTCGAGCTCAACAGCATCTGAACCATGTCTTCCCGATCCCAAGAGGCATTAGCAAGGAGGATCTCCTTAAAGAAAGCCAGGGAGGCAGCCAAGAGGAAAGAGTATCGAGACATGCAGGCCAACAAGCAGACCATCAGCCTGGAGAAGAAGCACAACATCAGCAAGAATACAGACTTCAACTTGTTCGAGACACTTGACTTCCAGGAGATCAATCCCAAAGGCAATTTGACCCTACTGCATCACAATATGGTGATTCTCCAAAGGATTGCACCCACTAGTCATCGAAAGGCTTTGAAAGCTCAGTCTAGTTGCAAGGAAGGCAAGATTCTCTTTGAGAAGTACTGCAGGAAAAAGCAAGGTTCGAGCATCAATACCAGTAGACAAGCTATCGAGCATCACTTGGGCATCTGGCATCATCAGGGACACTCGAGCATTGACTTCACAGCAGAGACACTCAATCATCGATACAAGGAGGAAGGTCTTGACCTACTGGCATGGTCAAGGAGGCACACCAACAACATCCTATTGCCCTCGAGACACTTGATTGAGAAGGAATTCCAGGACAACCTTCGAGAAAGGCCTGCAGCAATTGCATGGCTCTCCAGCATCTTTGGATCGAAGGCTGTGGGCCTCCTATTGCATCCTTGGTACAGTACAACAGCCTTCTTTGTCAATTACTCGGGAGGATATCATCAGGATCCTTTGGATTGCAGCCCCTCTTTTCTGTTCAACTTTGATCAGCCAGCATGGGTTGAGCTTCCCGAGTTCCAAGTCAGGGTCAAGCTGCAGCCTCTTGATCTCCTGGTTCTCAATTCACAAGCCTATTATCATCGAACAGTCAAGCCAGCTGATGCTAAGGGGGATGGCAGATGGGCATTCAGTGCTTTTCTTCGAAGAGCTATCCTTGAGAACAAGCCAATCAGTAAGATTGCATCCAGTAGGCTTGAGTCTAGGGCTGGTTAGGTCAATGTGTTCCCTCATTCTCTCTCGAAGCAAATTTTTTTGGCCAGTGAAAATTTTTGATCTCGGTCTACCCCTCTGTCAAATTCCAAATTTCAGATTTTTGATTTTCACTCGTGTTGCCAGATCACTCTCAGCCCTTTGTGACTGCATATACTCAGTGACTGAAGCAACTCACCATATCAGTGACCAAACTCCAAACCCTCTGTATCAAACTTAGACCCTTATAGGCACCTCTGTATAGCTGAGAGGATCACAGAACACTGCTTGCAGTCTGCATCACTTCAGAATTGAGAGACATTACCTTGACATGCCTTTATCTTGCATATATGGCCACTTAAAGGCATGTCAAGGTAAAGTCCATGGGAACACAAGTGTTTGACCCAGGGATTGTTGCACTGCACTCAGTACACCTATGTGCAGTGTTCTGTGTGCTCAATTTGGCTGTATCTTGACTTTCACTTGTTGGGGCTGTTCCACTCAAGCAGAGTATACAGTGCGTTTTCAGCAAAAGTTCTCAGACTGGAAAACAGCTTCCATAGAACACTGCGCAGGGTTGAGAGGATCTCAGAACACCCATTAGCGTAGAGAATATCTTCCATCTTGGGTTAGGGTTAGGGTTAGGGTTAGGGTTAGGGTTAGGGTTAGGGTTAGGGTTAGGGTTAGGGTTAGGGTTAGGGTTAGGGTTAGGGTTAGGGTTAGGGTTAGGGTTAGGGTTAGGGTTAGGGTTAGGGT